>CM025786.1:18202389-18253760 GCA_014636745.2 Centella asiatica
GCTTGAACTAAAACACATTCAAAGGGAGCTGATATCTTGCACTATATTGGCATTTGTTCGTGATATCACTTTTTGTTGGTGCCTCTACATATGGAAGGCTGCAGCATCCTTAAATGTATAATTTCTCTCCACCCCTTCCTTAAAGAGTCAGTTGCTTGATGAGTTTTAAAAATTGTTCTTATGTTAAACTGTTGAAGGACTTAGTGCTATAAGATTCTGGATGCCATGTATGCGTTCCCACACATTACATGATTCCAGCTTATATACAAGAAATTTTGTACTGTTGTATATCTTACTTTATTTGTGCAAATAGTAATTTCCCAACTGACCTTATTATTGTCATAATCTTTGAGTGGGTTCCACGGACCGTTACTTCAGCTTATTGATCTTAAGTCTGGTATGTTACCCTTTATAATGATGCTTAAAATTGAAATCTGGGCTAATTATGGTTGAGGATGGATGATGGAACAAGTTGTTAACCGGCCGAAAATTTTTAAATCTACCAGAGGATTGATGTATTTGGAGTAATTCTTGCTTGGAAGTGAAAATATAGACTCTTTTTGATTTGTGCTTCATAAATAAAAACTAAATTCATCCTAATGTCAAGATTCAGTTTCAAATTTCTGATTTGTTGCATTTCCATACTTAGGAAGGATACATATGATGCATGATAATCGGTGGCTTGTGCATGGCTACACTGAAGAATCAAAATACATGGAGATTATGATATTTGGATTAGTTGAGTGCGAATCTATAGATCCTCATAGATTAGATCATATGTTTCGGTGTTGAAGTGATGAGTTGTACTGTATTTTCCGTTGAGTACTCAACTATGAAATTGACATTGAAGTTATAAGTGGGTTGATGTAGAACTGAAATTGCAATATGATATATATCTTGTCCTACAAAACTAAGGCCATTAACAATCAATCTTGGAATAGGATGCACATCGTCTTGTCCTACAAAAATATAAGGCCATGAAAACTTGATATTGCAAGAGCATGCAGGAAATGGAATTACAGTTTAAGGATATTTAGAATGATTGGTAGCTGATAGAGATGAAATCTTCTGCCAAAAGCATAAGCTTATCTGAGCAATTAAACTGATAGACTTTGTAGGGACTTCAGTCCATATAATATTACGTCAACTCCTATGCTGTAAGAGTCTCTTGTTTATCACAAAATAGTTGAAGAATTATATAGCATAACTCACTTGGAAGAATCTTCTTAAAGACGTGTGAATTATTAGTAGTATTGTAGATGTTAGTGCATTTGCTTTCTTCTTCTTCCTGGTTTTTAAATTTTTTATGGAGTGAATGATTACGTGCTGCATGGCTAGTTTTAGGAAGACAACAATAAGAAGAAAGCATTTGGCTGTAGTTTCATAGATTGGGCGATCAGTTTCTTCACATCTAGTTAGTGGAGGCATTGTATGGACTAAAACAAGCAAACTCTGTAGCAGCCTGAAAGTCTAATTTGTTTTGTAGTTACATACACCATTTGTGCTTGAGATAGGTGGTTATTCTATTTTGGTATTGGCTGAGTATGGCCCGAGCTGTCCTTTAAGCATACCTATTTCTATGGCAGGCTAGCAGGCCTTCTTTTCCTCTTCCTTTTTTTCTTCTTCCCCATGGAATGGGGTTAACCTTACTTTTTTTCCCCTTCCCAGCATTATTATTGTTATTTTTGCAGTTGTCTGAAGTATTTTATATAAATAATCACTTGTCATCTGGGAACAAGGATTTGAAAGAATTATTCTGTGGTGAAACAATTAGAATATTCGGAACTATTACTGAATTGATTATAGAGAACTTGTCCTAAACATAAGTAGGCTTCTTTCCGAAGGTCCTGCAGTAAACATTTGAAGGAAGTTATTTACCTCTGGGACGTGAATTTTTGCTGAAGTAACATCCTGAAGGTTCAATGTCTCGGTACTTGCATCGGACTTATGATGCAGTTTAATCTATTTCCTTCCAGTTTATTATTACAGTCCTGAAGGTTCACTTGATTATATGAGCATTTTTCTTAGAAAATCGTTTGCTTGAGCTACAAATGCTATTTGGATATTGACACCTTTGTTGGGCAAAAACCAATGTTGCAAAAGTTGGTAGGTGAAACTACGTGATTGAGCCACCTTATAGTGTAAGCGGGATTTAGGTGGATACTTAGACGGATACTTATGTGTTCGGATACTTAGACGGATACTTATGTGGATTCTAGATAGTTATTTGAATAGAGTTATTATGATGTACATTTGATAACTAAAATTTTCATAGATCTAAACAAGGAATCACATAGCGATCCTATATTTAAAACGATTAAAATTTGAAAAATATTGAAACTAGCAAAATTATCAAGGTCACATATATATTATAAAAGAAGACCACAATTTTTTAAATCTATACTTCAATAATGTTATGCATTGTTTGAATTTGTAAAGTTATTCATGTTTAGAAAAGTAAATGGTAAAGTAAATTAAAGGCTTAATTTAAATATTTAAAAGCAAAAATTGAACATGCATAGGTGTACTGGCTTTGGAGGTGACAAATAGGTTATATAATAGGTTTTGTAAGTAAAGCTGTTATAATTGTTATCCAACCCTTTTAGTAGACATTTAATTACTCATTTGAAGAGTTTACAATTAGGCCGAGGTTGTCGTCCAGTCTAGGATTTGCCCGTCAAAGTCTGATCTTGTCAGTCTATTGGACCAAACGTAGGAATTATACAGAAATATTACATGAGTTGACTAAGCCATGCTTCTTGTTTTTAAAGGTGTTCTAAATGTTTCAAACTTTCAAAATATGTGAAAAAAAAATCTAATTATGTGAAAATAAAGAGCTTCCAAGAATAATACAAAATTTAAATTTAATTTTTTTGAGGTCAATTACATAGTTTTTGTAACCATATAATAATCAATATAGTTTTAATAGTTTTTTTTGTTAACTAAAAGTTTAGATGAGGGAAAATTCTCCAGTTCAGGGCCAAGACATGTCACCGTTAGATTTCTCTTTCATCGACGACCACCGGTACAAGAATCGTCACCCATACTTGACCCTCATGTGTTGCCATCGCCTCTAGCCTTTCAAGCCACACGCCGGCACGTGGTGTTTTTCTGGCGATGCTCCGGCTTCACAACCCACTTCGGTGGATTCGTCTCTCTGGGCTACCTGTTTTCAGTGATTGTTGGGCCTATATTTCAGGTGATCTTATAGTTTATCTCAGTCGTGTACCTTAGGACCTTGTTTTGGGATATCAGTCTGCTTAGTTTTTGCTTCCTTTATACTATATTTTTGGTTGGTTGTATTGTTATGTGCTGAGATAATGTCGACATTAAGCACGGTTACCAGTGGTGATGGGACCAGTGGTCATATCATGCAAGGTAACTTAAACTCGACTATTGTTCTTAGTCCATTTAAGTTGGACAGAACCAATTATTTGGTCTGGCCTCACACATGTCTATTGAGGCAAATTGGATACAGCGTTACATTGACGACGCCTAAGGAACTTGGAGTAGCTCAGAAGGAGTGGAAATCAAGTAATTCCATGACTAAGACATGGATTTTCAATTACAAGGAGCAACTATATGTTCTTAAACATTTCTTATGAGCTCTGGGAGGCTCTCTCTCAAACTTGCTCGGCCTATGGTGATATGTCTAAATCATATGACATCCAAAAGAAGATTCGGGGAGAGGTTTGTGGCTCAATACTATGCATAAATCACAACATTGTAGTATGAGCTTGATCATTATAGAGTACGGTAGCATAGCAGAAGTGTGTTAGTGAAGATAGAGTAGTTGACTTTCTGGTTGGACTGGATATAGAGTACGTTTAATCAAGTTCAGGCACAACTACTTGGACAAATTCCTTTTCCGTCACCGTGGAGGTTCATGCTCGAGTACACCAAGAGGAAAGTAGACATCGAGTGATGGTTCCTTTAGTTTTCAATCCTAATGATCGATCTGTTTAATTTGCTTGCGTCTCAGCCTCAGATAAATATCTTCAAAAGGGATCTGCGAGAGAGAAGTAAATCAAGGGACATGAGAGAGAGAGAGAGAGAGAAGCGCGATACAAAAGGGGCGACTGCGGCTTAATTCCGATGGAATCAATTTAGTCGGAATTAATTCAGTTGAAATTAGACTATTTTCTTGTAGTAATATATATAAAACTGCGTGCTAAACAATAAAATCAGAAAAAATAAAACAAAAGGTACTAGAAGTAGATTAATTCACGTTTGCTATGTGTACTTGTGCTATCTATATATTCTCAAACATCATTTTCAATTACCCATTTTTGTGAACAGATTCTAGACATCATTTCTAACTCACTGACATACCCACAGAACTAGAGAAGGGGTTCCACTTTCACTTCCACTTGGGGTTACGGCGTTTACACAAATACGATAGTAATTTTACACACATTTGATGTCTTACTAACAGTTATACATCAAGTTTAATAGAACATTGATCACGATCTTAATGCTGTCTTTATTTTAAAGAAACTGCTGAAGGTCTACTACTGTAATTTTATATATTTTTTCTTCATAATACCTAAATTTAACAATTTGGATTTTTAAAGATACTTTTTTTTCCTGAACCTAGGATTCTATATGCATATCCAACAGAGAAGTGATTAAATTTGGAGAGGATTATTCTTTAGGTAGTAAGTGAAAATTATAATGAGATAAGGACAAACAAATGAGATTGAAAATGCCAAGTTTGGAACAGGAGGTCTAACATATTGTATAAATGGACTTTTTTCAATTTACTTTTAAGCAGGTAGGCAGGTTAAGTTTCAACAACTCAAACCTTCTTGCGTAGGCAAATTAACACGTTGAGGTTGGCATGCACGTAGTGCCTACATTTGTAAATTTTATAATTTCATTTGCGATAAAAATTTGTTAAATTATCAAAATAAATAAAATTTGTATTTAAGAATATTTTTGATACACTTGATGATATTTTAGTTCAAAGTTTTTAGAAGTAAAATTCAATTTTAAATTATATGGGTTGGTATCTCTACTTTTGAAATTTGAAATGAATGTGATATATCATAATATTTGATAGGCTAAAGAGATGATATATTGGCTATTTGAATGAACACCACAATTCATATCCTTTAATCCTCCCTAGCTCTATATAACTCAAACATCTACAATAATTATCTGTACACAAAACTTATAAATGAAATGAATCAAATCACCCCCGCCAATAAATGAACAAAAATATGATTCCCAACTAAACCAACAAACAAGGCACTAATTTGATCATCATCATTATATCCTTACAAAGAAAATACTCAACTCGGGCCCATTGTTTCCATCGGGGCTTAACATGTATAATGTTTCTGAATCTTTTGATCCCACTACACGATCAAAATGTGCCCTCAAATACGCCATCTCACTGTCCGGTCCCTCTGCCGCCTCCGCTTCGGCGGCCTCCGCCGTCATCATCTTAGCCGGCAGTACTCCGGCTCCCATCGATACCGCCTTGAGAAGCTCCATGACTTGCAAATCTTCCTCCGTCGCCTCTCTCTTCATCCCATACCCACATTTCTTCCCATTACAAAAGAATGACCACATTGGCTCTTCCAATAGTTTTGTCTTATCCTTCTCGGGCCTTTTCTCGCACTCCAATGCAATTCTTACCATCCCAAGGCTCATTTCCTTTTGCAACACGTTTGTTTGCATGCCCAACTCTACCACAAATGTTGGTAATGTCCTAGGGTTTTCTTGTATGGAGAGACTAACCCTACCTTTTCGGTAACCAAACAAGGTCCCACACACTCGCATACCGGAAGTGCTCCAGCCATCCGGTAACCGGCCACCGGGGAGTGTTGGAAACTTGCATGTCGCCGGAGTTATGATCGGAAATGTGCGGAAAACTGATCGGAAAACCCGGAAAACTTTTGTTTTTTGCCGTTTCTTGGATGTTGATGGCTGGATGAGAGTTGTGGGCCTGCCCGGCGTCCGCGGTGGCGGCGGAGAAGGTGGGGCCGAGGGTGTAGACGGTGCTGAGCTAGTGCTGATTCTTGTCTCCCCCATCACCGGACTTCAGAACCAGCAATGGGAGAATAAGGCCATGCGAGAGACAGAGAGCGAGAGAGAGACAGAGATTAGGGTTGTTGATTAATTCAGCTGGGGTGTTGTATATCCTAAAAATGTGGATTTTGATAAAAAAATAAAATATACCTAGTAATAAGATAAGGTTAATTTTGTTTTTAATTAATTTCTTTTTTGTGTGAGAAGCAAGAAATAAGGACTGTCTCAAAATATCTATGGCAAAACTTAAGAGGCCAGGTTCTAAAATAAGAGGTGTGACACCCGAGCTATACTATTAAAGGGTCAGCTATTAATGTTAGTGATATAATTATTGAGATATATTTGATAGACCATCAATTTTAACTTAAAAGTGTAAAGTTATGTATTAATGATCAAGTCATATATCTATATTAATCCATCGATTTTAAAATTAAAAATAACTTTCAATTTGTATAAATATATTTTTAGCTTGAGGTCGTGTGACGTAAGTGATTATTAATTATGAGAGAAAAAATAATTAATTTATAATAATATAATGAGTGTAAATATGTTATTGCAGATTAAAACATTCATTTATTTATCATTGTTGCTTTTAATTTTAGAGCTGATGCAGTAATAATAAACCTAGGAGGACTGGTGATCTTGGTCGGACATCATATGTAAAGCAAAATAGATTCCATCAAATATTAAGAATCTATAGTGTAATTTTCGTTTGCCTTGAATTAAACTGTTGTTTATTCCTGTAGATGTAAGTTTCCACTTCCCACTAAATCGTTTTTCTATTTATCTTGCTAATTTTTAATTCTGCTTAATAATTAACATGCATGTAACTGTATCCACACGACTCCAGTCTTCTTTGACTTGGATAAATGACGAGTTCAACTTATAACTTATATCTTTTCTACTTATCATTTTACATAGCAAATTTTGTTAAAGTATTTTTTTTCTACAATATCTTCATTTTTTTTCAATTATAATCACTTTTTCAAGGTCCATCCCGCGGTAAAGAACCGAGGGAGCCCAATTTGATTTTTAGGTAACTAACTATTTGCAACTTGACAATTTAAAACAGACCTTTCCAGTATTTAAATATTATTTAATGGATAAAAATGGGAAAATTTATAATCCCGATCCATGCAGTAACATTGTTTTGAATCCATTCAATTTGAATTGGTATTTTCTCCACCACAATTATTGTGAAGAGGTGTCTACAATAATGAGTCTTGGACAGTTTTTTTATGAAAATGTATGTATGGCCAAGGACCAACTTTTCTGTCCAATATTTGTTTGATGTAGAACTCGATTAATTCATTTAATTATTCGTCTCTTTAATTCCTCTTCTTTTCTTTTTTTTATGTTCTATTTTTTTCTTTGTTGTTGCATGTTTGTTCTAAGTTTGGTTTGTGTTTGAAGTTTTTCGAAATTATTACTTGCTCCGTTTTAAGACTAGAGATATTGGTTTTTAATGAACAATTTTATAATTTTATTTGTAATATAAATTTTATAAAATATAAAAGTATATAGAAGTCTGTGTGTTTAAGAATACTTTTAATTTTTCATGATATTTCACGTCAAAATTATTAAAGTAAGAATTTTATTTAATCCTAACTTATAAACCTAATTAAATTAATAAGTCAAATATTATTACTATTAACAATTAATAAATGCTTACACAGTTTAATAAATAGTTATCAATACATTTAAATTGTTAAAGTTATTTCATACAAATTTATAACTATAAAAAATAAAACTTGTACTTAACATATGCAACAAAATTAGTACTCCATCTGTTTCCAAAATTAAAGGTTACATTCTTTTTTTTTTGTTCTAAAATTAGAGATACATTTATATTTTTAGATTATAAAAAACTATAAAGTTCTTTAAATATTATTCTGCTATATTTCTTACTCCAATTAATTATACTATCTCCATTACGTACTTAAACCGTGTTTGTTTAACTCTAAATACATCTTAGCAGATTTAGGATCTAAACATATTATGATGTTATATCGTTCAAACTGTTTATTTAGTTTACCGCTTAACTCTTAATAGACTCGGTTTTATCTGAATCCAGTAAATTATAAAAATGAAGCTGAATGGAATAGGATATGATAAAATAATAACATAGTTTAATTTAAATATTTTAGGTAAAATATTAAACAAATAATAAAATTTATATTAAAATTCAAATATAAATACTTAACTGATTGATTTAATTCAGATATAAAAAATTTATTTAAATTCAGATACTTAACAAACAAACACAATCTTAGTAGTTCTTATTGTAAGTACTAATATTACTATTTCAAATAACATGATAATATAAATATATTTGAAACATAAAAATTATTCTTTAAAACTTGTCTTCTTAAAAATGTATACTTAATTTTAAAATGACAGGAGTAATAAATAAACCTCAAATTAGTGACCCCGTTATTTGATTACCAATTAAATTCTTTTTTAGTAACTACAAAGGCATTACGAACTAAGTTGAAACTATTTTGCCGTAAAAGCTAAATAATAATTAATTAAAGTCAAATGCGCAGTCATTAATACATCAAGTGCTGTACGATATATATAAATTGGTACATAACCCATTCAATCCGATTAGAGTGGCCTCTTCACCTCTATATTTGACCACATTTTGATCAAGTTACATTTAATTACTAATTCATGCATCCTACATGTCACTCTTACAATTTTGCAAGCGCGCGCAAAGACAAACATGAAGTTTTAAAAGATAACCTACAAGAAGAATATCGATAAAGATAACCTATAAGAAGAATATTGATAAAAAAAGCAACGAAGGAAAGAAGGAAGATGAGCTTTGAAATACCTTACAATGTAGGATACTTAATTAATCAAGTTACTACAAGAGTTTCGGATTATGAGTTCAACTATTTTTACTTATTTGAGATCTCACTCTCATGCTCCCAAGATTTTTAAACTCAAATTCAAACGTGAGGCATTTAAAAAGTACCCAAAGAATATGAAATAAGCGAAAAAAAAGAAGCAAATAGCATGGGCAAGAAGTTCTCCACGAAAGGCGCTCTCTAATACCCATATTTTAGCCAAATTTTAGTTATTTAAGGGCATTTTATATTTATATGCATTCTCAAAAATTTTCAAACTTCCAACCAAGTAAGTTAGTACTTAGAAGACACCAAAGGAGCTCTTCTCAACCCAAGACCCAAAGGAAAGCAAATGGGGAAGAGGTGGCGGTCTTTGGCCTTCTAAACTTGGCCAAAATTTGGTCATTTTTATGTGACATTGCATCAATGACTTACGACCCATGTCAAATTACTATGAAATTTTTTATATTGTCATTCGGTATGCTTTAATATGTTTTGCTCGCGAAAAACTTGAAATGATATGAAAGAATTTAAAGATTTCTCATTACATGACTATATTGTCTCCCTAAGCAAGGCCCCACAACAAGACATTTTGACACCCCAAAATCATGCATGGATAAACTAGTTGCTCGCACAAGCTCAACATACTTCTAGAGGCCCTAGACAATGTCATGACGAAAAGGTGCCAAGACCAAGACCAAGCGAGTGAGTAACATTATAGACAACTACAATGCAAAGACCGGCCCACAATATGTAATGCTTATATCTACCACATGTAGGTTACACCAAGGTTCATCTACGTGTATATGTACCTCAACATGAAAGGGCACAATCGCAACATGAAGTGCATCTGCAATATAAGAGTCAATATGCACCCTCTTATTATATCACCACCTCGACCAAATCATGAATATGTAGCGGCTCATTGAAATGTCGAACTGTTTCTTCTATGGCAGACAGAGGGTTGGAAATGTCAGCCAAAAGTGGAATTTGACGAGAGTTTCGGATTGATGACTAAAAACATAAGGTAAAGCGAACTTCAAAAAGATGGCAAATCTGTAAAAAATAATTTTTGTAGCCACATTATTATGAGTGGTGCATGATACATGGGCTCTTAGAGGCCTATAAATACCAATCACATCTTCATTTGAAGAGGTTGAGAACTTCACATTGATGAGAGCTCGGACTTCTCTTTACGAAATCCTTGTAATTGTGAGGATTTGTTTTAGTGGTACTATAGCTAGTGTGAGCACCCAAAAATCCAAAGAAAACAATGTATGATACAACATGAAGATTGATGAAGTCTTTACAAACTACGCGAATTATTAATACATGTTTTATCTGAAAGCTCGTGAAACGGCTCGTAAACGAACCAAAATGAGACATAATCAATTCAAGCAGATATTCGTCAGATTCTCACTCAAGATTTGATCAAGGCCATATCTAATACCATAATTAAGTCTAATCGAAGTATAAGAGTTATTAGAAACTTATGTCATAAGTTTTCATTTTTCATCTTTCTTTAATCTTTCAATTAAACTCTATATATACATGCACAAGTCATCAGTTACACACACAAAATATTACAACACGTCCAAATACTTTATACTTGTTCAATAATCGGATTGGGAATGTAAAATGAAGGAAACTAAGCTACAACTACTTCCTACACAAACTATTTTGTGAGGTAATTGACCCTCACCAAACTCGTTTTATTATATCATCACCTTGCATGAAATTAAACTAAACTAAACTTAATAAGAATCATGTAGTTTTAAACATAATCAAATTTGGACTTAAAATGAGAAAGTTATGAAAATTTAAAGTTAATGAATGTTAAAATGAAAATCTGAAAAACTACTTGAAAACAAGTGACATTGTTTGTCATTTTTCAATTTACTCTCAAATAGAAAGGGATTTTTACAAGCCGAAGGTTTCTTAAAGTATACTTCTAGAGTTTCGATTTGGTCAGTCATGATAAGATTTTGACTAAGAAATGAGAAAGAATCGAGGAAGGAGATTAAGGGTAAAATCTTGAGGTTAAGAAAGGTGTAGTCAAGCTACTACTTTAAAATTCGAACTTCATAAGAAATTTTGTGCTACAAGGACTCACTAGAATCCTTTCTCTGTATCTCTAAGTTTTTAATCAAAACAAGAAGCAAATAATTTGGGTAAGAAATGAGCTATTAATTTAAAAACCAAAATTTCTAGTTTTAGAGGTTGAATTGTGTTTAAACAACCTAATAGGTTAGTTTCTGCACCCTCCAACTTCAAAATGAAAAAATCAATTTTTGTATAATTACGTATATATTTTAATAAATAAATAAAATACTTTAAATGATTATCGATTATTTTTATTGAGAAATTAAATAATATTTAAGTAATAAATTTCTTAATTAAGAAAGAATTTAATAAATTAAGCAAAACAGTTGTCTTTTACTCAATGGAGGATAATTTATTAATCACCAGATGTTTTACTCATTGGAGGATAATTTATTAATCAGTAAATGTTTTACTCATTGGAGGATAATTTATTCCTTATTTTATCTATCAGGGATATTTGCCCATCAGATGATAATTACCCATTGAGGGATATTTGTCCATTGGGGGATATTTACCCATCAGACGATATTTTACTCGTCAATGGGTAGTTTAACCATCAGAGGATATTTTATTCATCAGTGGGTTTTTTATCTATGAGATCATATTTTACTCATCGGTGGATAGTTTGTCTATCGGTGAATATATTTTGTCCACCGATAGACAAAGTATATATATTGAGGAATAAATTATCTTTCGGTGAGTAAAACATTCGCTGAGTAATAAATTATCTTCCGATAAGTAAAACATATACCAAGTAATAAATTATCCTCCGATGAGTAAAAGACAACCGTTTTGCTTAATTAATTAAATTCTTTCTTAATTAAAAATTTTAGTGCTTGAATATTATTTAATTTCTCAGTAAAAACAATCATCATATAAAATATTTTATTTATTTATTAAAAATATATGTAATTATACATAAACTGATTCTTTCATTTTGAAGCTAGAGGGTGTAGGAACTAACTCATTGGGTTGTTTCAACACAATTCAACATCTAGAACTATAAATTTTGGTTTTTAAATTATTTGCTCATTTCTTACCCAAATTGCTTGCTTTTTGTTTTAATTTAAAGATTAGAGATGCAGAAATGATTCTAGTGAGTCCTTGCAGCACAAAATTGCTTTTGAGGTTCGGATTTTAAAGGAGTAGTTTGACTGCACTTTTCTTAAAACTCAAGATTTTACTCTTAACTTCTTTCCTCGATTCTTTTTCATTTCTTGGCCAAAATTTTATCATGACCTATCGAATCGAAGCTCTAGAAGTCTACTTTAAGAAAGTTCAATCATTTTGTAAAAATCTCTATCCATTTGAGGGTAAATTGAAAAATAGCGGACAATATCATTGGTTTTCAAAAAGTTTTTCAGATTTCATTTTTAACATTCATCAACTTTAACTGTTCATAACTTTCTCATTTTAAGACCAAAATTGATTCAGTTTGAAGTTACATGATCTTTGTTAAGTCTAGTTTAATTTCATGCAACATAATTAAATGAATGTGGTGAGGATCATTTACCTCACAAAACAGTTTGTGTATGAAGTAGTTGTAGCTTAGTTTCCTTCATTTTTTATTCCTCAATCTGGTTAATGAACATGTGTAGAGTATTTAGACGTGTTGTAATGTCTTGTGTGTATATAACTGATGGTACATGTATAGATAGAGTCCAGTCGAAGGATTAAAGAAAAATGAAAAATGAAAACTTTTGACATGAGTTTTTAACTCTTGTACTTTGATTAGATTTAACTATAATATTAGGTATGATCTTGATAAGATATTGAGTGAGAATCCGACCAAGATCTGCTTGAATTGATTATGTCGCATTTGGTTTACGTGCGAACTGTTTTGTGAGTCTTTGGATAAAGCGCGTATTAATAATTTGCGTAATTTGTGACGTTTTGCATGAAACTTCATTTTTATTATTTTTAAATTATTTCTACCATGTACAACAGTTTATAACTTCGCCAATCTTCATTATTTACTTCGAATTCTTAGATTTTCACATACACCCCAAGGTTAGGCTCTGTCTTGTCATCTCAAGAAGTTTGATATGATCTTTCCTCATAAAATACTCACCTCACTCAATCACTTCAAAATCTGAATCCAACATGCAATGAAATTTGTAATAATACATGACCCCGTGTACATCACTCAACAAAATTAATTAAATTAATCTTATTTTACTTGATCACTTCCTTTATTTCTATCTTTACATTTTCCTCGAATATAGTGGCTGACGTTGATGCGGGTGAAGCGGTGATGTCTAACATGTTGGTCGTGACCGTAACTGTGGTTGTGATAGGTGTTTTTTATGGTGGTGATATACATATTTAACTTTATTTAATTTGACTGATTATTTAAGATATTTGAATAGTTTGAAGGAAGATTAATAAATTTGAATATGGAATATGATTCTAATTTTAAATTAGGATTATACATATGGACATTAATTATGTAGATTTTATTAAAGGATATTATGGCATTGTAGGTTATAAATTCACTGTCCGGATATAAAATGATGATCTCGATAACTTAATTAAACACAATTTGTTAACTTCAACATCGAACATAACACGACCAAACGAGGTACCTAGGATGATGAGCTGTTCTATAGAATGAGAAACTATGCATTTACGATCTGTTACAGTACATTAACACTCAATCTAAAGTCCTATACCAAACCTTTGATCCAACAAGCCCTCAGATTCTCCACACTTGGTTTTCCAGTTCTCCAATCAGAAAAGTCATATATTTCTCCTGGCCCACGCAAGTATGAAAGACATGAATTTGCAGAACTCTTAAAAATACCACCAATAAGCAATCCAATTGGGCACTACAAAACAATTCATGGCCAAGTTGTTGTTTCTGGCTTTGGGTTTGATACTTTTCTTGCCAACATTCTCATTGGCGTGTATTCAAAATCAGACTGTTTAGACAATGCTTGTAAATTGTTTGATAAAATGTCCGACAGAAACTTGATAACTTGGTCCTCAATGATTTCTACGTATTCCCGATATGGGTATAGTGCAGAAGCTATAAGGGTTTTCATGGAGTTTCGAAGGAGTTGGGATGAGAACCCAAATGAGTTTATATTGGCAAGTGTTCTTCGTGCTTGCACGCAGTTGAGTGGTGAAGAAAATGGTATTCAGTTACATAGTTTTATTGTTAAGACCGGTCTTGATCAGGATGTTTTTGTGGGTACTTCTTTAATTGACTTTTATTCGAAAAATGTGGACATAGAAGTGGCAAGGTTAGCTTTTGATGATTTATTAATGAAAAGCACGGTTACTTGGACTACAATTATAACAGGGTATGTTAAAAGCGGGCAGAGTGAAGTTTCATTGGACTTGTTTAGCCAAATGTGTGAAACTGATGTTGCCCCTGATAGATATGTGCTTTCAAGTGTTTTGAGTGCATGTTCTGTTTTGGGTTTTCTTGAGGGGGGAAAGCAGATTCACGCTTATGTGTTAAGGAGGGGAGAAGAAATGGATGTTTCCGTGAGTAATGTTCTTATAGATTTCTATGTCAAGTGCGGGAAAGTAAGAATTGCACAGAAACTGTTTGATCAGATGACGACCAAGAATGTTATTTCATGGACCACAATGATTTCTGGGTACATGCAGAACTCATATGATTGGGAGGCTATAATACTATTTTCGGAAATGGGTAGGTTGGGTTGGAAACCAGATGGTTTTGCTTGTAGTAGCGTCCTTACTTCGTCTGGTTCTGTTGAAGCTTTAGAACAGGGTAGGCAGGTTCATGCATATACTATAAAAAACAATCTTGACGTAGATGAGTTTGTTGTTAATGGTTTGATAGATATGTATTCCAAATGCAATTCACTGACTGATGCAAGAAGGGCTCTCAGTAATATGGTCAATCACAATGTGATGTCTTACAATGCAATGATTGAAGGGTATTCAAGACGGGAAAATCTTTCTGAAGCATTGGAAGTATTTCGTGAAATGAGACTTAGAATGTTCCATCCAAGTCTTCTAACATTTATTAGCTTTCTTGGTGTATCAGCGTCAGTACTTGCATTTCAACTGAGTATGCAAATCCATGGTCTGATCATGAAATATGGGTTTGCTTTGGAAGTATATGCTGCCAGTGCCCTAATAGATGTTTACGCGAAATGCTCTTCAGTGAAAGATGCAAGGCTTGTTTTTGAGGAGATGGATGAGAAAGATATTGTAGTATGGAATGCTATGCTTTTTGGATGCGTCCAACAATCAGAAAATCAGGCTGCTCTCAGGCTTTTCTTAGAATTACAGTCCACAAAGCTGAAACCAAATGAATTCACTTTTGGCGCGGTGCTTACAGCTGCAAGTAATCTTGCTAGTCTACCTCATGGGCAGCAGTTCCACACTCTGATCATAAAAACTGGTTTCGACTTTGATCCTTTTGTCGCTAATGCATTGCTAGATATGTATGCCAAATGTGGAAGCTTACAAGATGCACGAAAAATATTTAATTCGAAGTTTTGGAGAGATGTAATTTGTTGGAATTCAATTATATCGACATATGCCCAACATGGAGAAGCTGAAGAAGCTCTTCAAATTTTCAAAGAAATGATAAAGGTGGGAATTCGCCCCAACTATGTCACGTTTGTTGGTGTGCTATCGGCATGTGGTCATGCGGGGCTTGTAGAAGATGGATTTCATCACTTTGACTCAATGCCCACATTTGGAATCGAACCAGGCATAGAACATTATGCTTGCATGGTTACTCTTTTGGGCCGAGCTGGTAAACTGTATGAAGCAAAGGAGATCATTGAGAAAATGCCAATACATCCTGCGGCAATAGCATGGAGGAGCTTGCTGAGTGCCTGTAGAATTGCTGGTAATGCTGACTTGGGAAAACATGCTGCAGAAATGGCGATTTCAATTGATCCCGACGACAGTGGATCATATATATTACTTTCAAATATTTTTGCATCTAAAGGTATGTGGGCTGATGTAAAAAAGGTGAGGGAGAAAATGGATTGCAATGGGGTGGTGAAGGAAGCGGGCTGCAGCTGGATTGAAATCAACAATAAGATGCACGTGTTCTCTGCACGAGACACAAGTCATCATGCGTCCGATTTGATATATTTGGTGATGGATAATTTGATGTATCATATTAAAGGCTTGGGTTATGTGCCAGACACTGCCACACTTTCGATAAATGACTAATGGAAGAAAAATAATGCACTTTACAATTGAAAAATCTGTCATTCCAATCTGTGGAGTCTGGATTAATCACTTTGTGCAAATCCAGTACTAGCAGCACGGTGTAATGCTCTGAAACTGAGTGAGGAACATTGAGAATCTGTCCTTTTCGTGGACATGCAGCCGTTTGTTTCAGCTTAAATTTATGAGATTATAAAATTTTGCAATGTAAACTAACAAAATCAAGAATTTTTAAAATTTAAGCTGAAACAAACAAGATCATTGTCATTTGGATACTGGATTTGAAATTTAGTGTTGATTAGTTTAAAGTGTTTCAGAATTTGTTGATGCAATGAAGCAGCTGTATGCGTAGCCAAAAGAGCAAAACCATTTGATTTTCTGCTTCCTCAGTAACACAGCAGAGGATGTGCGCATGGCAATTCAATATCAGGAGGGAAGCCTTTTATCAGGAGAATAAAAATAAAGAAGAATATCATTTCTAAATTTTTAGATGTATTTCCTCCATTCTAATACCAGAGATACATTTTGTACTATTTTAAAATCCTATAATTTTAATTGTGATATGAATTTATAAAAATATGACATTATAAAATTTTGTATTTTAGATTAATCTTTATGTTTTTTTATAATATTTCACTACAAAGTTATAAAATGTAAAATATTTCACTTCAAATTTGAATTATAAGATTTCACGAACCTGCATAAGTGAAATATATCTCTATTTCTTTTATATTTTTTGCTAACTAGCAAATGGTAAATAAATAAAAAAAATATCGCATATGAACGAAAAATTTGCTATAGCTGTGTGTTTGGGATTCTATCTTCAGACTTTTCTCGCGTTTTTTACATCTTGGTTTTTTGCCTGGTTCTTTGGTATATTTCATCTAGTTACTATTTCCTAGTTGGTACAACTCCCTGTTGCAATTTTTGATTGATTATAAATCATGCCAACAAATCCTGAAATTAGTTTAGTTAGAGGTGGAAATGTTGGGCAGTTTGTTGGAAGTCTCAATTTAAACTCTAACTTGATTTTGAGTCCTTTTAAATTGGATGAGACCAACTACTTGTCATGCTCTCAGGCTTATTAACATGTTTTAATTTAAACTCCCTGTTGCAATTTTACATTTTTGTTAACTATTTTCTCGTGTTCTTAAGAATTTTTTCAAATTTGATCGATTATATCATAATTTTTGGGGTTAGTGACATTTTAGTATATATACATACAAAATATCACTTTAATAAACTATTAAAGAAGTTTCATCAATTCTATTTTAGTATTAAAGTTACTATTGAACATATTAAAATACTATCAAAGTACTAAAATTACTATAAAAATAGTAAAACTAATATTAAAAATACTAAAATTACAATGAAAATACTAACATGGAGGTGTAGAAACGTAAGAAATTAGTGAAAATTTTCCAATGCACTAAAGTGTCTTTTTTTTTCCTAATTTTTTTTCATAGCTGGTTGGGTTGAAGGAAATTCCAAATCTGGTTGGGCTGTACGGCCCATAATTAAGTTCGAGAGCTGGTTAGGCTACGGCCCAAAATTAAGTTGTACAAACTACGAACACCGGCATCTACATGTTTTTCCCTTCTCTTCTAGAGAGCTCCTCGGTGATAGTCCCAGCGTCTGTTTTGCTCTGATCGATTTGACTGCGAGTCATCAACCATGTCGACGGTTATGCAGAAAATCAAAGATATTGAAGATGAGGTATTCTAACTTTATATATTATTGATGATATGTATGTACTGCTAGTGGAGAGTAGATGATATACATATCAAATGTGCGACTCGTAGGTCGTTAGGTTGTTTAATATTTGAAAATTCTAAGTAGCTTCACTTCTATGCTTCCTCTAGTTTAATTTGATTTTGGAAGTGATTCAGAAATGGCCTTCTACAAGAGGATGTTTTGAAAATTTGTGAAGTTCTCTGGTTTTATATAAAGTTTTGGGGATTGGAATATCAAATGTATAGCTTCTCCATTATGAATTAAAGTTAAAAATCACAAGTAAAAAGTAAGGAATGCTTGCTTCTTATAATATTTTGACTTTAAGTAAGAGGTGAGTGACATAAAAGTAAGAAACAAACGCTAGAAGAGTACTTTTCAATTAAAAGTAACATTTTTAGTTTTTACTAAGTCTATTTTGTTGGGACTAATAACTTCTCCTGTTCCAAAGTATTTTTTTTTTTGTACTTTTAGTAGTCAATTTGTGATATTTGAAAGTAAAAAAATAGAAAATTTGCATAAAATGGACTCGATTATCTTCTAGGTTACCATGATTAGTAATTACTTTCCCCTGTGGACTTTATCTTCCCTAGTGAACTTTCTAATGATAAATTGATCAGGAGCTATGATATACATGCCGATCAATTTTGGGCCTGTTATATTTACGATGCCAGGTGCATTGCACTTGTTGGTAGAAGATAAAATAGGGCCCTCTAAAAAATTACACCAGGCCTCAGGATGCCTCTTACTGTGCGACACAACAGTCGCAATTTTATTTCGGCATGCCTGGTTCGACACAAAAATCATTGTCTATCATTGACCAGTTTTTATATCAATAACTAAACAAATATATCATAAATTATGTAGTTACAAATGTTGATCTTGATGATATATTTAATTCGTTTTGCTTAATGATACATATTTTGTTCCTATATCTAATAAACATAGGAAAAAGGTCTGGTTTGAGATATGACAAATTTGAACCAAACAGTCAAATTAGGACAAGTAAAATGTAGATGGAAATATTTTACTTTAATAGAACTTGATTTCAATAATAGATGGCTTGCAATCAATTTTGAATCTTTGGATTTCGCAGATTGACTTCAATTAGTTGAAAATGGTGGGAGTAACTTGGAAAATGAAATATTTGAAAACCATTCATTTTAATGGAGTAAAATCTAGGCAGTTGTTATTTTTAACGCGTTATCCAGTAAAAACTCTGAACTTTTGGTTTAGATAATGAAGAGTTCAGTTTAAATAGTAGAATAAATCCATGATTATATTAATAAAATCTATAATAGAATGGTGAGATTACATACTCAAGTTGAATTGGGTGATGCTTTTGATGATTCAACTATGAGGTTTGTGTGTAAACATAGAGTATCCAAAGTTTAAGATATGTTAAAGAAGATGAAGAAGAGTTGGGACCTAATTGTGTCCAAAGTTTGGAGAAGTTTGGGACGTGGCACATAGGTTGGCTGACTATATTATTTAACACACCTTTGAACTTTCTAGGTGCATAATGGAGGAAAAATATGCCTTTGCCTATCTAGAAAAGTCTACATTAAGTTGGAGTAATACTAAATATATGGAAGGGGAGTTTGCCTAACAAAAGAACAAATCAGATATTGTAAATATGCTACGACAGGAGGTGCCGAAGAAATTTATATCTAGATCCATGAGATTGGTGTTGTATAAGGAGACATTTATGAGGATGTAGAGAAGGTTAGATTAAGTGGTTGAACACATTTTTCAAATTATTTGTCTTGCAGAAGGGAAAATTTGTAGGATAAAGTGTATTCGCGATGTTATACAGAGATGGATGTTGGATAGAAAAGAAATAACATAAGCATAAGATAAGAATAGCAAAAATGATAAGGTTATGGACTTATGGTAGATATGTGTCATGTAAGGATGGAGATGATTAATAACAAAGGTATGCGAAGTTGAGTAGTACTGGCAGAAGACAATACGAGAGAATATAGATTTTGATGGTTTTGTCTACAAAGACCTCTAAATGTTTCAGTAATAAAAGAATTTTTTTTACCAAGCATAAGATATAAAGAAAAGAATAATTTCTATACTTCTTCTGAATATTAGTATTTTATTATTTTGTTATGTCTTATTTTTCCTTTCTTTTTTTCAGTTTACATTTTCACATTTCTTTTGAATATGTTTATTATGTCGCTACATTGATCGCCAAGTACCACTTGCTGTGAGTTTGGGATGGAGGCGGTTGATGTTAGTTGATATACTAAAGTGGAAAGCTAAGCTCCACAAACATTGAGGTCCATTAGCTATTAGCTCTGACAAAACTTACCTACATGTCGTCATGCTAGATCTTGTGTTGCGATTGTGAGGGAGATAAAGGGTTTTTTCCTACAAACTAAATATGTCTGCTACTACGTACTTGTTTATGACAAAAGTGCCATGATTTCTGTCTAGAATCAAAGTAAGGATAGTTTTGGCCGAACTCGATGCCTGGTGCAGATATTATGGCTACAGTTGTGGATGCTATCTTTTCCTTTATAGAAATATTGTTAGTTTTGACAGAATTATAAGCATTTGAGATTCTTCAAAATTTTGTGTTTGTCTATTGATTTGGTGCATGTACTAACAGAAGTAATTGAGTTTTTTGTAAATGACATATTACAATTCCTTGGAATGATGCCTGCTTTTTTAGGCTTCTAGATATATACCGGTTCTGTTTGTTTCAACTTCTAGATATATATTTAACACTACCAAAATCTAGAATCTCTAAAAAATAAGTTGAAACAAAGGGGGCCATTGTGGTATACTAACATTGTCTGCTTAATTGTTGTAGATGGCAAGGACCCAAAAGAACAAAGCTACCGCTCATCATCTAGGCTTGCTGAAGGTAAATATGCTTGTCCTCATACGTAACTGTAAAAAAACAACGATTTACATATATTTTTTATTGCATTATTATTTTATTCTGGTTAAATATCTGTAAGAAAATGCTTAATAAACTAGAGTATATGAATATACAATGGAAATTTATACTTATGCCTAAACAAGTATGCAAATACTTTAACTATCTTGTTTGTAATCATGTACTCTCTACTGATTACGATGCTCACTTTAGCTCCTTTTGTCCTTCTATTTTATGGGTGTCCAGTTCAGTATTACCAGATACTCTTATTAAGCTAGCGAACCACGTATTCGTACTTGGGTACCCCAACATGGTACTTTTATGTAGAGTTGGCTTACCCAAACATCTTCTATTTGGTAACTTTAGTTGCACAAATATTGGTGTTCTACTATTATTTTAAATGCTCAAACATCACATATGAACTAAATATTTTCTGAAATGATTCTACATAAGCGTGTTTTGTTCTTAACATTTAATGAACCATACCTGTACAGCATACCCACCAAATATCCAGTGGGTTATAAAGCTCTACCATTTTCCTCATTCAGTATCAGTTATTTATCTTATTTTATGTTCCTAGAAAATTATTGTTTGTAAGATAAATATATTTACTAGATGTGTTACACTAAAGGATGCACTTACATTAATTTGTCCTACATAAATCTAGGCTAAACTTGCAAAGCTGCGAAGGGAGCTTCTTGAGCCTTCATCAAAAGGAGGTGGTGGTGCCGGAGATGGTTTTGATGTGACAAAAAGCGGCGATGCAAGAGTTGGGTTAGTGGGATTTCCTTCAGTTGGGAAGTCGACACTTTTGAACAAGCTGACAGGCACTTTCTCTGAGGTGTGTAGTTTCTTCAAAGTGGTTTCTGTGAATTCTTTTGCACTTTGAATCCTTCAATCAGACAAATATTTGGCAGTATCTTATATATGAAGTTATGTACACTGGCCTAGTATATTAAATAGAGATTAAGAATTTCTACTGATCTTGTAAAACATATCAAATTGTGATTGTATTCTCCTCATTCAGTCAAAATTTACATATGATTTGTTTTGTCGAATTAAACCATGTGATGTTCAATTCTAGGTATAAACATCCTCATTTTACATTGTTTCTTTAAAGATGAATCTACTATCTATATGAAGTTATCATTTCTATGACATTGATGTTACATACCATCTAACATTGATGCAGAATTGTACCAGTAAAATTCAGCCAATAACTCCAAATTGAACTCAATAAGTCCTTATATCTTCAATGAGCTTCTGATGGTCTGTTCTGTCGTAGTTTACTTACCTTTTCCAATTTGCTTGTTCTTGTTTTTATTTTGTTTTTGTTTTTGTTTTTGTTTTTGTTTTGTTATGTTTTGTTTTTTTCCCCCTAATTTCCAGGCTCCAAGTCGATTAGTTCCCTTATATATACAAAAAAAAATTTCTTTTGAAACATAATGTGATTTTATCTAGTTCAGGACTTAATGTAGCGTCACGTTAAAAATGATAGAACTGCTCTAACTTCTCTTGGTTCACTTTTGAAGCATGTTTATTTCTTATGTGCTCAAATGTATTGAAAAGTGACTGTAAGCTCCTCGAGAATCAATAATAGTTAGGAGATACCATTGTGATGATCAGTTGAGGAGAGGAGAAGGATATATAATAAAAGAAAAAAAAAACCATTGCATAAACTTTATGCAGTAACAAGAATCCGGATATTTATTAGATAAGAAACCAAAAAAGTAGTTATCATTTATTTTATTGTGGGGGCTTGAGGAGAGGTGGTTATGTTGGTCATGCATCTCATGCCTTGTTATTGCATGCTGTAGTTAGTCACGAGAAACCAATAGTTGTGATTTCTCTTACTATGAGAACCTCGTTTGTGTTTTTTCTAACAGGTGGCGTCATATGAGTTTACCACTTTAACTTGCATTCCAGGTGTGATAACATACCGAGGGGCCAAAATCCAGGTACCATGACTGCCATCTTCTTCGCAACCATTAAATGTGTATTATTTACTGTGGAGCACTCAAATATTAGTCATCAGTTTGGAGCAGTGAAATATGAACTTAGCTACAGTAATCATCAGTTTGGAGCAGTGAAATATGAACTTAGCTACAGTAATCATCAGTTTGGAGCAGTGAAATATGAACTTAGCTACAGTAATCATCAGTTTGGGCAGTTAAATATGATTCTGCTCTTCCATCCATTTTTTATTCAAGTGGGGGTTCGTGCTGGGGGTGGAGTGGGTTTGGGTGGGGGTGCGGTGGGGGTGGAGGGATGATATTGGAACACCCTGCAGCTATTAGCTACTCTTTATATCACAGAGTGCATACAACATTAAACCAACAACTTGCACTGGATGATTCCTTTTAAATTACTCCCTCCGTCCCAAAAAGGATGGCTTAAGTACATTAATAAAGTATAAGTTTACTACTTTAACCTTACAAGTGGACATATTTTCTTCTTGGGAAAAACAATAAGTACAACTATAGTATTTAAATATTATTATGTGGACCCACTATAAAGGATATAGTGGTAACTTTACTTCTTCGAAATGTCTTTTTTAAAAAGTGTGCAAATTGTACTTAAGTCATCCTTTTCGGAACAGAGGTAGTATATTTGAAGGATATTGTTGTGAAACATTTAACCCTACATAACTCAATTGGCTGTAGGTGTTATAGATTTTACTTTCTGAAAAATGTATGGTTCACTTATATGTTTTCTATTTATAATATAAAAGAAGTATCACGCGAGTCATCTTTTGTACGGCCTGCTTGACTTTTGCTCTACCAACATTCTTCTTTTATTGTTATATATGTTACATGCATAGTTGTGAAAGGCACAAGGCGCACCGAGGCACACAGGTTTCCTCAGGGCTTAAGGCAAGGCTAGGCTTGCGCCTCTTCGAAGTTAGGCTCACACTATAATATACTAGCATCGGATATAATCTTTTATGAAATATAAGCACACAAAGCAGTTGCTAATAGGCAAAAGGGAGCTTGAAGCACAATAGAGAAAGAAAGCATAAGCATACAAGTAAAAATAGAGGAAGAGAGAGCAAATCAAACATTTAGTTGTTGAACTCTGGTTTTCTCTTTGTTTTTGGTAATTATTGTGTTTTGTCAAACTCTGGTTTTCTCTTTGTTGGGAATTTATTTATCAATACATACTGATATTTTTCTTTTCTTTTTTTTTTTGTGTAAACAATTTAATATTAAATAATTGGGTTTTAGCCCTAACTGGCTAGCAAAATAGTTTTCAATTGTTGGTGGGTTGGTAACTATGGTTTTTTTAATGCAAATGGATGCATATAGTGATCCTTTAGAAGTTGCATAAACTTTAACATCAGATATTGAAAATGAAACCGTCTAAGAGAGGAAAACGATAAGTGGTTGTATATCTATATATAAGCAAAGAAGACACTGAGAACGATGCTAGGGTCTGCTCAAACTTTGATCTTCAATATCCTGTCTTTATCTTATTTTCCTCTTCTTCCTTTCCTTTTTTTGTTTCCCTTTCATTCTTCTCCTCTCTTTGCTGTCCCAATCAGGTAAGTAAGATCCACAAACACAAAAAAGAACAAAAAAGATAATTGTCAGCTGGAGAAAAACTGCAGATCGTTACAAGCGCCTTGTGCCTTCCTTTTGTCCTTCGCAGTCACAACATTATTGTCGTACTCTTGAAGTCCTCTTTCCGTTTTGTACTTTTGACACTTGAAATCTATTTGTTCACCAAGATATGCACTTTATGGAAGGAATATATTTCATTCATGGAAAACAAAATAAAACACATTCATTATACATATAAGGCAAAATCTCTTTGACGGTCCCCAAATTATATCAGTTTTGTGCATTTGATCCCCAAACTCGTTTTACATCTTGATTGGTACACAAATTTTTTAAAATATTTGCAACAAGGAAATTTCGTCAACCTCTTGCTAAATCTGGCAGAAAAGACACCCCTGTGAGTGATACATGTAATTTCTAATCTTTATTTTCTTGGGAAAACTTATTTTCTTGGAAAAACATCTTCGACTGTCCCTGACAAAATTTACAAAGAACACAGTTGAAGAGAAAGTTTACATATGACATAAACCGACTATTTTATTTTTTAAAAATTATGTGTGAGTCGTATGAGTGTATTTTTTGTCAGATTTAACAAGAGGTCAAGAGATTGACTAAATTTTCTGATTGCACATATTTTAAAAAGTTTGTGTACCAAACAAGATGAAAAAAAAATTTGGGGACCAAATGCGCAAAACGGAAAAACTGATATAGTTCGGGGACGGTCGAAGAAGTTTTCCCTAAATATAATATTTTATTAAAATAAAAAGAGGATGTGATTAGGTATATTAAACTATATAATTATATCTATTATATTAAGCGTTGGTATGCTTCTTTAACTAGTTAATTCGTGAAGCTCCATGAATATGATATATATCCTTCACAAGACATAATCCTGTAAGAATAATTTGTCATGAACTGGTAATTATCTTTTAAAACTAAGTTGGTGGTGATCAAAAGTTGCCACGCTTTCGGCTAACCATGATAAACCTGAATTAGTTTTCACAATTAGATTATAATTTCTTTTTCCTTTTTTTCTCATATGTGTATGACTAATTATTTTTTATGTTGAGATATTATATTAAAAAATTATTTTTTAAATTATTAAAAAATATATTTAGCTTCTTATTAATTTATTTAAAAATGTATTTCACACGCGTAGCGTATGCGTTTTGCAACTAGTTAGTAATTATGTATATTTGAAATTGTAGTGAACTTGTTCCGTCCAACTGCCAAGTTTAATGCCAAGGCCTAAGAGTATGTAGGCACTGTACGGAGGTGGGTAGAGACAATATGAATCATGTATGTTCCACTCATCGTTGAAGCTATGCAAGTAAGGGTGGAATTGGGAGGATCTGAGATATTGAGAATCTGTCTAAACCCAGGTTGATCCTTTTTAATCCTGACCAATTATTAATATGCAGAAAGTTAAAGCGACTCTTTTGGCCCTCTCAATCCAGTGAGTGGTAAAGATAAAATGATAGATCTACCAAGCTGCTCATGACATCTTTGCGCGCTATTGTATCCTCCTCCGTTTTAGATGAGAGGATAGGAGTTGCTTCATTTTTATTTCTACATAATGGTTTATATTTACTAAGAGGCTTTTAAGTGAGAGTCATTTAATAGTTTCATTATTGTAGTTGTCCCTACTTGGTGTGCCTTATCTTCATTATGAATGACAAATGTAATGATATTTTCTTAGTTGTCTCATGTCTGTTTCCAATTATGCTATGGAATGTCATGACAATAATATGTCGAAGTGCAGCCTCTCGTCAAGCTCAATTTTCACTTTCAACTGTTTTCTTTTTCTAAAATTTTTGAGTCATTTTAATTTTTGAATCTTTTTTGTGGCAGTTGTTGGATCTCCCTGGTATCATTGAAGGTGCTAAGGATGGGAAGGGTAGAGGAAGACAGGTGATTGCGTCTCTGTTGGTTTATTATGTCTTGCATAAAATATTGTTGCACATAATTCCTGGTAGAATTCTGTCTTGTTTGTTTCTTCTGTTGTATTTTATTCTATTCACTCTTACAATACTCCCTCCGTTCCAAAATTAGAGATACATTTTAACTTTTTGAGTCAAACAATGGCATATTGACGATGGTGTATTGTTGACAGCATATTAAACTCAAAAATTAATATAATCCATTGAAGTTCTAAATCCAAATTATGTTGCGATCAAAGATTTTTGTCATAAACTAAGATTATGATAATACTATCAACAAAAAACAAATAAATTGATAATATAAAATTTAATCTGCCGTTTGACTTAAAAGTCAAAATGTTTCTAATTTTGTAATGGAGGATGGTATTTGGATTGACAATTGCTGAATTGAGGTTCTATCATTTTGTAGTTTGTTTATGCTACCCACATTATATGTTATCGTCCTATATTGATATTTTGTATGCTTTTTAGTTTATAAGGGGCTCCATGAATGTATCTTTGGCTGTCAGGTATTAGAAATAATTCGCAGATTGTTCAAATCCTCCTACATCCTGTTTCGTCACAATAGTCAACTTTTCTAATCTGCTTTACATCTAAGTAATCTTATTTTCGATATTACAAAATATTATCTCTAATGTGGAGAACACCCTCTAAGGAGATTTCAGATCAGATTATCATCAATGTATAACAAACAATCATCAAAACCAGTCAAAAGTTTTGAAAATTAAATATACCTATAAACTATTCAAGATTATTGTTATAAACCCTAAAGATTTTTTTTTTAAATTGGGTCATTTTGATTAATTTTGAGGTTTTTGTGCTAAAATAATCATTCAGGGGACAAATTGTTAGTTGGTAGGTTTTTTGTCATTAACTTCCCATGTCGTAATTGAATCAATTTTGTTTAGATATAAAGTGCTTGTTTAGTTTGATGCTTTTGGAATGTTTAGGGTGTTTAGAGGCTAAATACAGCTGATGCTTTTGATCGTTTTTGCAAGGACAGCTTAATAGCTCACTTCGGTGTTAAACACAACCGTGTTACCTTTTCAAAAAATGAAGTTGAGTTTGCACCTCTAAACAAATGAAACTCACCATTTATAAAGCTACAAAATGAACAAGGCCAAACTATGTTCCTCTGATAACCTATCTATTGTTTGCAGTTCATTTCAAAATCTTATATTCAAAAGATATCGTCCAGATGTGTATTCTATGATAACTCTACTACACTCAAAGAACAAAATAACAGGAACTAGATCTTACAACTCACACAGCTTTCTTCAGTTGAGTTTGCTATTTGTAGATGACATAAACAGCATGACGGAGAATTTGAACTTTTATAACTGACATGCATGTAAAGGCTATATGATTTGATGTCATCATTTGAAACCATTGGCTATCAAATTTTAGCATGCTAAGGACTTGTGTCCTCTGCTTTTGATATTCTCATCAGATATGTTGATCTGGTAAAGCAGTACTTGCTGAATGCTGAGATGATGTGACAAGGAATGACCTATTATAATAGATAAGTTCCTTACAATCTTCCACCCAAAATGCAACCTGGTTGCTATGCCTCTAGTATTTATGGGCTGATTTTAGGAAGGTTTTGGTCCGTATCTTGAGGAACTTGAGGAGTCGACGTCTCAATAGTTTTCGAGACAGCTTGGTAGAAAGTTTGTGTGTAAGTTAAAGGTGTATATGAAGTGCAGAGATTATAGAACTATGTGCGCCACATTTTCAACACTAAAAAATTGGTGACGTTTAACTGTTTGATTTAGATTATTTTGTTTATGTCAATTTTCATTTTAATGCATAGTTCTGCTTTTGAAGATGAACTGCTACTGTAACTCTTCTGGTTGGTTCATATGCATTCATATAGTAATGCTCAGTCTTGCTGCAAAAATTCCAGGTCATCAGTACTGCGAGAACATGCAACTGTATTCTAATTGTTCTGGACGCAATAAAGCCGATTACTCACAAACGTCTGATAGAGAAAGAGCTTGAGGGATTCGGTATAAGGTATTTATCTGTAGTGTTTTGGTATTCATATTCTGTAATATGTTTTCATTTCTCTTACAATTTTGTTCTTTGGGAGAAATATATATTATATTTGCTGAATGCCAATTAATATTTAGATAATATAACGCATTGATCATCCTTAGTTGGCAAACTGTTAGTATTAACATGTTTATGACCAGAAATTTATGGTAACAAGAGGATGTTGCATTATAATTTTGGAGAAACGATTATTTACTTTGAATTGAAATAATTGATTGTTGGTTAAAATAATTGGGGATTGAATATAGCTTATTGAATTTAAAATTTATTTATTTGGTGTTGTTTGGTATTCCTAGTAGTCTCTTCATGTCATAGTAATTTATTTTTATTAATCCGTATATCTACTTATTGATTGGCGCATATATAATTTTCTTTTATCTATGTGTGTGTGCGTATATATATATATATATTAAAAGCACATAAAAATTTTCTTTTGTTTTAGCTAAATTTAGTAATACTATAGAAAAAGTAAAATATAAGAATCCATAAAGTTTGTATACTTTAAAGTTATGTAACCTAATATTAGAATGTAAAACAAAATTGCCTGTGTTGTACATGGCTTTCATTAATGGTCTTAGAATTGTTCCTATGGTTTTGACAAATAAATACATACAATTTTAGAAGGAAAAAAAATGAAATTAAATGCAAATTTCTATATCTTCAGTTTTTTTGACAAAGTTGTTTTTCCTTTTTTCTTTTGTCCTCTTGAGATACATTCCTTATCAATCTCTGGGCATTGTTATGGTGCTTTCTGGGCATTTCTTCACTGCCCTTAAATTTTCTTGAACCCTCTTTTCTTCCTGATGTTTTTTTTTGTGTTTTTGTTCTTGTGTTCGTTTATATAATAGGTTAAACAAGGAGCCCCCTAATCTGACATTTAGGAAGAAAGAAAAGGGTGGCATCAATTTCACATCAACTGTTGCCAACACAAATCTGGACCTTGACACTGTGAAAGCGATATGTAGTGAATACAAAATACATAATGCTGATGTTACCCTAAGGTATGACGCAACTGCTGATGATCTCATAGATGTCATTGAAGGCAGTCGGGTGTATATGCCTTGCATTTATGCTGTCAACAAAATAGATCAGATAACACTTGAAGAGCTGGAGATTCTGGATAAACTTCCCCATTACTGTCCTGTCAGGTAATCATCGAGCGTACAAGCACATTTTTAAGGTTTATTTGGTTCCAAATTCAAATGCAAACTCATACCTGTACATTAAAATAACAGCCAAAAAATAGAAACTCAGAATAATTTCAGCTCTGAAAATCAAAACACTAGGTGATCCACTAGTGTCATTTTTTTAATCTATCAGGTGGACAAATACTTTATGAGAAAAAGAGGAGACAGCATTATCACTTTCTTGATGAACTCTATTGATCTTATAGACATGCAACTGTGTTGCTTTTTTATCTTTTTGCATGCAATTTAGATACCTCTCAAATGAAATCCTGAAGTTTGGGTAATTTTACTCCTAAGTTTGAACTGCAACTATGCCTGGGTCATGATCGTGATCCTGCTAAATGAAGTAGACTGATGGTGTTCGGTTCATTAGATGACAAGGTTAAGCTTGTTTCTTGAGATTGACTCATTAAGGGAACATATCGAGCTTGGGCAACTTCTTTATAAAGTGGAGCTCTGAACTTGTGCTCTCCTATATTCTCTCAACAGTTCCTTTACATTTTTAGGATAAGTAATTCTTTTCACCTCATCGGAGGTACCAGTGATAAATTTTTGGCATTGTCTTATTTATAAATTCCTAGATTTCAAATTTTATCAAGTCACAATGATTAGAATTAAATTTTCATGATTCTTTAAGTAATCAATGAAAAAGAGAGCAGTTGTGCATTATGTGTAGATCCATTGAATCTTATTAGTTCAGTTGCAACTTGCAAGAGGTTCCTCTGCTGTATGTCATACGAAATTCTTTCATGAAGATAAATAATCCATAGCCATCACAAGCACGCTACGGGTTTTTAGTTATCCATTAATTTATTGTTTAGTTATTATCATGGTCATTTTTCTGTAAGTAATTATATATTTCACTGTGAACCTAGAAGATCAAGTATTTCATTAGTTTGATTTTATCATTTTTGTGGACCCCCACCACAGCCAGACCTAAGAAAGGAAGTTGTTATCTGTGTCTGGATATGTTTGATGAGCTGTTGATGTTTTTTCAAGTTGACCCTGACTAAGTATGTCCTTCGTAAATCTTAACATTCAAATAAAAAGAATATTTGTTCTTTTCCATATGCTGGAGTAAGACACTTAATTCTTGAAAAAGAAAAAGGGAAAGACTGAAAGAGAAACAAACTGCCTTGTTTAGTGGCTAGTTATAGTATATAACTAAATGAGTTTGGCATTTAGGTGTATTGTGCAGAATGCTTCTTTGTAGACTAGATGGCACTTTGCTTTCTTTTTGACCACTAACTATTAGGGTTTAAACATTTAATACTTCATTTTTGTGAGTTGCTGCAGTGCTCACTTGGAATGGAACCTTGACGGTTTGCTGGAGAAGATATGGGAGTATTTAAATTTAACTCGCATATACACAAAGCCCAAGGGGATGAATCCAGACTATGAAGACCCAGTAATCTTGTCATCAAAGAAGAGAACTGTTGGGGACTTCTGTACACGAATCCACAAGGACATGCTTAAACAATTCAAATAGTGAGTACTTGCCTAAATTTCATCTTAAGCTCTTTCGGTTTTTGGATAGTATTGGAGTCCTTTATCCAGGTCCCTGGCGTTACTAATTTGAATCCCAGTGTCAGGGCTGTGTTTTCCTATTTATGAAACAAGCCTGAAATCCTGAAAATTGACATTAAGTTATTCTTTTTGACATTAAATATTTATTCATCAGATGTTTTGAATCAGCTTAGTTTTTAGTATGGAAACCTAACAAAACACTTCAAGAAGACTAGATAAGATGCAGATGCCAGCAGTAAGTCATGAGTGTCAACTAAGAAACACTATCAAGATTATGCCAAGTTATTAGCTTTTGTTTTTATGTTTTGATATCTCTAGTACTGTTGGATTAGCCCCTAGTAGTTTGCAGGCAAAGAAGCAAAGGAAGTGGGTAACAAAAGTGAAGTTCTTTTTCTGTGTTGTATGCATTATAATTAGCCATTCCTTCACAGTCCTTCCTCCCACATACCAACACATCCCTCTGCTTGTACAGATCTGGATGATGTTCTGTTTCTTGACTTCAATGTATATGAATTAGTACTGTGTAATGTTCTGCCATTCAGTGAAATTTAGTTTTACTTGTAAGAACTACATGGCAATGGCAATGTTTTGCATAATTGCAAGTATGAATGTTGGAAATGATCTGGACTGACTGCGTATACTTTACATCAATTCAATTGAAATGGTACATATTTATTTACTGCTCAGTCGACAGAAACAGGTTGCATATAGAGAATCTGTTTATACTTGAAAATGCATATGATGGTTAAATAAATAGAAACTGCTAAAGCATGGTATATTTGTCACATCTATGTCACATTTTTTCTGGGTCACTTCAAATAAAGGTTAACCATCTTTCAAGGGGTTTATTATTATTATTATTATTTTTTTTTTCCCGCCCAGTAACCGAGTTATCTCTACTAATTTAGACCACACCTCGGTCAGGCCCTTTTGGGGGGAGTGTTCCAACTGTGTACTTTACATTCTTAGGACTCGAAACTGAGACTTCTGGTTAAGCGAATTTAAGCCCTTTCTACTTGAGCCAACACATGTTGGTCAAGGGGTTTATTATATTTGTTGGATGAATGTTATAGCAAGTCAGTTCAAATGGTCCATATTCAGTTTACCTATTGTATGAATGAAAATGGAACAAAAATCTCATTGAAACGAAATGGAGAAGTGACATTTACCTATCGTAATTTGCTTTCTTAGAATATAGATTAACTTCTATTGTTGTATAATAATGCAGCGCACTGGTTTGGGGATCGAGTGCAAAACACAAGCCCCAAAGAGTGGGAAAGGTAAATGCTAATGATTTTACTTTCATTTGTGTTATTCTTCCATCGTTTTTTTATTTAGCTGTCTGATCTCGCATTGCATAAGGTGTTCAAATTTCCTTTTTATTATTTATATACCAGGAGCATGAACTTGAGGACGAAGATGTTGTGCAAATCATAAAAAAAGTGTGAGGTTAGAATTCGAAAGGGCATTTCATGCAAAATTTAATCTCTGGAAGTTGCAGCCTATGCGATCCATAATCCTTTCTGGGATAATACAATGACACCACTACGTAGCAGAAGTAGGTTGTAGCTGCGCATTATGTGGTTAATTTATTGCATGTGCTGAGATTAAAGGTAGTTTATACATCTCCAAGAAGTCTCAGGAGGGAAGCATGTTTAACCTTTGATTTTGTAGGTGTGTTAAGAGTTGTGTGTATTGAAAAATTATTGAGCTCAATAACTAGACATTGGCACTACAAGCTGATTATTTGTAGTATAGAATGTCCTAGCTCATCAGAATTGCCCTCAACTAGTTGTATACTTATATTAGCAGTCCTTTTTTGTGCGTACTTTCTTTGCCAATTCTTTGAGTGGCTTTAGTTTTCAGCTCTGGTTGGATCTACATGATAGAAGCTCCCACAAAATTATTTGTCTAGTTCGAGGTACCAGATGAGCTGAAATTTGTTTGGTTTCGTCTTTTTTTGTATTTACCTACCTATTTTTAGTCTTATATATTTGCTGGATTTCGAATAATTTTGTATATATGGTATAACCTACCTATATAACCTAGCAATCAGTTTAGCGTGATATTATTTTGTATATATGATATAACACAAATAAATAACTAAAAAATTCTGGATTAAATTTGACGTGAATATGGTCTATAGAAACTTGACTGATATAAAATCTTAATTGCCCATTTGTAACCAAAATAACTAACTAAATAAAATCACAATTAAGGTTCTAAAATATTTCTACCGAATTCGAACATCTAAATTGTACTACTACGTATTCAAATTTCTGAAACTGTATTCAAACTAAGAGGATTTCTTTTAAAATGTCGAATTTGATTCAAAACCAAGATGAGCTCTAAGCCGGTCGAAAAAAGAGAACATTTTTCGTCCACATATATCAAGTTTTTGGAATTAAAAGTATATTCTGTAGCAGTATGTATATTTCTTTGTATATAAAAAGATCTTATCCATAATTTTCTAAATATATGTTTAAATTAGCTCCATAATTATTTCAACTTGGTTCTAAATGTGTGTTTAAATTAGCTCCATAGTAATTTTAACTGGTTCAATATTCAATAAAACTTATCTTAAATGAGTTACTAAAAGTCAAATTAAGATTTTATCCCTAATTTTTTTTAATTTTATTTAATTTAATTCAACATCACTTATCACCTCGTAATTAAAATTTAATTTGTAATCAACTATAATTCTTATGTAATAAAACTAATTTATTTAGTTTTTTAAAATTTTTAACTTTTTATTGCAATAAATTTTTATTTTTATGTATACTAAAATAATGATAATGAATACTTATACAAATTATAAACAATTATAAAAATAATTTTATATTTAAAATTAGTTTATACAAATATATAATTATAAAAAATAAAATCCATGACACTGAAACCATGGTAATACACAATAATAAGTGTACGTACGAAGGATGGTATAATACTTACCTTAATTGGTCTAATCCATTTTATTTATTTTTTTGGGAAAACTTTTGGTCTGATCCACTGATCTTGGATAATAACGATCAGTTAAAAGCTACTCCGTATATTAATCAAATAGTGGACATGAATTGACAATCATATGTTGTCAAGCACATGGCTCCTACGATATGCCTATTCATGATTTATGAAATTTTCTCTAAATGATCATGATGGATTATTTTCAAAAGAATGCTAATATTGGTTTTTTTTTTCCTGCTTTTTGTCTACTTGGTTCTCACTCTTGAGTTTGCATCAACTTAACTTGGCTTGTAAGTACGAATTGGGCGACTTAAAAGTATTTTAAAGATATAATCTCTTGTTTTATTTCTAATTTGCTTAATTCAAGTGTTAATCCAAAGAAATTTAGTTAATTAATAGATAAATCTCCTAGATTAAATTTAGTGGTCGTTTGGTTCACATGATTTTATATAGGAAGTTAAACTTTCTGGGAAGTAGTGAGTTGGGCTTTTGTTTGGTTGATAATGAATAATTAAAATGGAGGAAATGAGACTTCCTTGGGAAGTTGCTCACTGACCCCCGCCTCCCCCTCGGTAAGTCTCCTAATTAATTACATATCAGGCGCCTTTTTTTTCTTCCTTCCCCCCCTTTTTTTTATTTCCTGTAAACCCTCTTTTCTACCGTAATTACATATATGACGACCCTCCACTTCCTCCATCCATATGCTCTCAAATAGTCTCTTTCGCCTCATCTCCCAAAATACAATCAAAGGTATCTCTAACAACTGAACAAAGTATTTTTCATCGGTAAGTACATATCTTTGTCCTCTTTTACTTTTCTTTTTTCTTTTTTGGTTTATTCGGTTGCACAATTTTTCTCTCTTTGTTTTTTCGAGTAATTTGTCTTTTGATCTCTCTTCCATGAATCTGTATACGTTCCTCAATTTCTATTTTTGTCTTCTCTCGGTTATTCAAAATTTTCTCATCTCTTCCTCCAGCCATGAAAAGTTCGTGATGTGGATTTTATGCATTTTTAAGTTTGTTTGTAACTGAAATTTAGGATCAGTCATATTTAACAAATTATAAACTTTTATGGAGTTTGACAGAGGAAAATTATAGAACAAAAAGAAATTGAAATTCATGGAATAAAATTAAAGACACTAGAGTACTAAATACATAAATTTTTTCTTTAATTTAAAAAAAGTTCACAGGAAACAAAGGGAGATAGTATGTTAATATTGCTTCTTTTCTTAGTAGGGTTTGCATGTTGTTTAAATTGGGTCTGTGATAATGTATACAATAAATTTTGCTTGAATTTTTGTTCAATGTTTTCTTTCTATTTTGGCTTCTAGATTAGGAATATGAAAAATCATCTCTGATCCATTTATTTTTATTATTAAAAAATGGTTTTGTTGTGGATTCTATAACTCAAACAGGTTAACTAGTCACTAGAATTTCATGACTAGGCTCTTTTACGATTAAAGTTTTCGGGGTTGAAATTGTTTAGGATTTGAAAATGATTATATGCACTATATGGTGGATCTGGTGATAATGTATTTGATTGATATTTTGTAGCACAATAGAATCCCTTGTAAAGGGATGTGGTTGGTAAAATGGTTAACGCTTCCCATTCTTTGCTACCACCTTATACGCGGTCTCAATTACACTATTTTTAACTTTTTATTTTTTTTATTGGTAATTGTGTCAATTTATTCTCAAGGTTTTCTTCAGTTTGTTTTCAAGTTGGGAAAGTCCAATATAAATAAGTTCTCCTTGAATGTAATATGTACATGTTATACAGTTATGGCTCGCATACCATTGAGTAAACGGAAGAAGATTGCGGCTACATGTATTGTCATATATAAACAGATGACTATCATGATTTTGGAGACTATAGCCGAGCTCATTAATCTTCTTGTCATTCTAAATATTATTAAAAAATGGTTTTGTTATAAAAAAATTGCTTTAAGTTTACTTTCTATTTTTCTAGTCATGCCAAATTAATAGACATAAATTTATGGATACTTGAGTATGTCGAGTTCGTAGGTATGAAGTATACCTTGTCAAATAGGTATGACCTATGAGGCAAATATAAGTTACGTAGGCACAAAAAGAAAAAAAATATGATAAATGGAAAGGTAAACTATGTCAATACCAATTATTAATGATTAAAATAGTTAAAAATTGTAAAGGGTATATTAGTCAAAACATATATAATGAGTGGAAAATAGATCTGCTGAACCAAACAAAACATAGGGAGTTAATTCATGTGAAGTCCAAATTCTCTAATGTCAACCAAACATGTTAATGTCATTTCCTGTGAAGTGTATATGGGAATTAAGTTCCTAGGAAGTGCAACTTTCCACAAGAAGTTACTTCCTATGTGAACCAAACGACCACTTATATTTATTAGCTGCTAACTTCCTTCAAAATAGCCACATGCCGCTAACTTCCTAGAAAATAGCCCCACGATGGTTTTACTAATAGTATTGTTGGTTCATATAGTTTTATTAGGATAAGAAAGATAATATGTTTACTCTCACTTCTCCAACGTTTGATCAAAGTCGATACGGATGATGCATCATATCTTGAAATTATACTTGGATTGACAAATACGTCAAATCTAATTCACTCCAACAATTTATGTCTTAGATATTGACACCATTTATTATACGCACCATTGGTTTGTTGTTGACACCATTTATTATACGCATCATTGGTCTGTTGAATACAACAAATAGTCGGAGACTCTTGATAATTTCATATTTGGGTAGATATGTGATTTGTTTGATTATTGAGAATACTAAAATTATAAAAATCCGATAGATGAATATTATCCATTTTAATATAAGAATAATGTCGTGCCAGAAGAAGAGAAGAAAAGAGGGTTGATACAGACAAACAGAGGATTGAAAAAGAGTAGAAAAGAAGAGGAGGAAGACGAAGAAGAATAGCAATTTTGTGTATTAATAATTGAAACACTAATCAGGCCTCTAATAAAGGCATAGTTTCAATGACTTGACCTAACCTGATCAGACTAGTGCCTTTACTCCTTCACGGGTATTGACCACACTTTCTTTATTAACGTACTAGAGACTTGACCAGACTATGCCTTTTTATTAACGTATTAGAAAATAACTTGAGTATTGACCACCCCTCTATTAGTCACGCCTTTATGAGCTAAACATCCTAGCTTTTTGAAGAGTAAGAGACCAGGCCTCTATTTGAAATATATTTGCCCCTATTAGGGTATGATTTATACTTAGATTTTTTAAATATTTCATTCACGTCACTAATAGTGGCGGATATAACCATCAGATGATTAATTCAACGGTGTTTCTTGTTATGTAAGATTCATAACTAACGCAAGATATGTTAAGAGAAGAAATGTGAATAGTAAATCTGTAAATATAAAGAATTACTGCTCAATTTTTTTTTCCTAAAATACAATGACTATAATAAATCTATTAGAAATTTTTTTTTATTTAATTCCTTAACTTCGTTCCATAAATACACGCGCTTGGTTCTAGGGAATTTGCCACAAGTACTCTTATGGCCTTAACTAGCTGAAATTAGTAATTGGGACTGCTTGGTCTTAGAAATCTCTTATCTCCTTGGAAACTTACCAAACGAAGTGGGGGTGGGGGGGACCTCAACCTCTTCACCAAGAGGGAGGGAGGGAGGGAGGGTTGGAATACTAAAAAACTATGCCTCTTTTAGTGCCGATGATCTCAACAGCTTCAACTAAGGTGGTGATCAATAACAGGAAGCAGCTCAATATGTCATGTGAGTGAATTAAATATAGTATAAGTGTGTGTATTTTTAATAAGAGTTGAAGTTATTTACCTCATCATTTTTTCTTCTTTTTAAATTAATAGTTTTAGGAATTTTGGAACACATACACATAATTCAATTAGTTACCTGTGATATATCTAAAACACTTAATATCTTTATTGTTGATATAAATGAGGAAATCAAGGAATGGACAGGTGATTTAGCTTTCATAATCAAAAAAACGACGACAGAAAATTTTGTTATTGTGGTTTTTGTTGGACCAAGCTCCATATTATTCGTATGCATACCCTTCATACTTATAATATCAACCTTTGATAAAATTTTATTGAATTTATTCCTTAAAGAAATGGTTGAAATTAAGGTTGTATTTGGATTGTGGGAATAAAATGAGAGTGGGAATTGATTTGATACCAAAGTTTTATGATTTTTATAGGAGATGATGGAACAATTCTCTTGTGTAATTTCAGTTCATGAGCAAAGAGAGCGTCCAATCATTTTTTTTTTCATCGCAATTCTCCCACCCATTCCTCTCCTTTCTCGTTCCACCGTTAATATTTACTAAATTTGTTGTAATTTTGATTCATTTTCCCTCGTATTCCACTCATGCAGTCTAAACGCATCCTAAGAGTAGATCAATGGTTGAGATGATAAATATGGAGGGCATGGAGGGAGCTTAGTCACTGGGGCGGGCGGGCGTGTGCGTGTGTTGGGGGGTGGGGTGGGGGTGCGGGGGCGCGGAGTAGGGGGGTTTACATTGAATTACTTGGAGTTCGGTTGGTTTCTCGCTCTTTTTAACTATATATTTGTTTATGTCAATTGTTTGCAACTTTGGAACCATGGAGTAGTTCATTTTTTATTATACGCAGATAGTTTTCAATTTTGTGAAGCAATTTAATCTGTTCTGCTTCAATAAATAATCGAGTGTTGGGGAACCTCCCTATGTGCTAATTTTGACATACCAACTGAAAACAGAGATGTCATCAGTCTTTAGTCTGTTAAATGGATCATAACTAAAGGTTATTCACATAAATGGTCTATTTGTTGTTATCGTGAAGTGTTTATAATTTTATTTAGCAACAAAAAAAGTGTCTTGATATTGCAATATTAGTCTGCAAAAGAAAAATGCAGGGTCCTATTAGAATATTCAATCCTTGCACCGTGACATGTAATTGATCCTAATTAACCTTTTTCATTATCCATGTTCTCTGTAATATGGAACTCAAGGCTGCTGAATTTATTCTGCAGCTCTGTTATTTTCATGGGCTTTTTTATTATTTCTGCTCCTTTCACCATCATCTTCTGCTGCGAGTCTAAATAGAGATTTATCACAATCTAGACGCGAGGTGATCACAGCACAATATGGCGTTGTAGCAACGGATGATGGGCGATGTTCTGTAATAGGGAGAAACGTTCTTCGTGAAGGAGGTCATGCTATAGATGCAGCAGTTGCTGCGGCTTTTTGCTTGGGCGTCGTAAGCCCAGCTTCTAGTGGCATTGGTGGAGGTGCATTTATGCTTGTCAGATCTGCCAATGGAAAGACACAGGCGTTTGACATGAGAGAAAGTGCTCCACTGCTTGCTTCTGAGGTACTGAATATAGACATAACTGCTGATGATTTCTATTCACAATCCTACAGGCTAAAACTACGTTAAACTGAGGTCATGCCCTTTTGTTGTTTCCTTGTCTCTAGAATATGTACCATGGAAATTCTGCTCTGAAATCCCGGGGTTCCCTCTCCATAGCAGTTCCAGGGGAACTTGCAGGCCTACACAAAGCCTGGGAACAATATGGAAGGCTTCCATGGAAAAGGCTTGTGAGGCCAGCTGAGCATCTTGCCCGTAAGGGATTCAAAATTTCGCCATATCTCCACATGCAGATGGTTAAAGCAGAACTGGGAATAATGGAAGACGAAGGACTTAGTGGCATATTTACATCAAATAAGAGTCTCTTGCAGCCAGGGGATATTTGTTATAACAAAAAACTGGCGATTACACTTGGGAAAATTGCACAATATGGACTTAGACCATTTTATAATGGATCAATAGGATACCATTTAGTTAAAGATGTAAAGCAAATTGGAGGGGTGCTATCAATGAAAGATTTGCAGCAGTATCAAGTTAAAGTGAGGGAACCAATCTATGCAGACATTATGGGGCTTAAGATACTTGGGATGCCACCTCCTTCTTCAGGAGGCCCTGCCATGGTATTGGTAAGTGTATGATATCAATAAATGGAAATGGCATTTGTATGAGCTATTTTCATGAATACTCTTATGGTTATGTACTGACATAAACTTTATCTAAGGGGCTTCTAAATAGGGTGTGTTTGTCCTATTATTGCAGATACTAAATATCCTTTCTCAATATGGAGCTAAACTTAGAGATCCTAGCCCCCTAAGCATTCATAGAGAAATTGAAGCATTGAAGCATGCTTTTGCCATGCGGATGAATCTTGGGGATCCAGATTTTGTGAATGTTAAGAAAGTTCTAGCTGATATGTTATCACCTTTATTTGCGAAAGAACTCAAGAAAGCTATATCTGATAACATGACTTTTACTCCCAGTCATTATGGTGGCAAGTAAGAAACTTTACTTGAGATGAAGTAATCACAGTACTTAATTTGTCATAGTTTATATTCTGGGTAAGACACGGATTACTGACTTGAACTCAGCTGCAAATGTGATAACAGAAATTAGTTTAATAATTCTCATTGTTTGAGTCATTTAATCTATGTTTTTCCAGGTCACAGAGTTTTACATCTTCCCCATCTTTTCTGAATTTTGTTTCCTCATTATAGGTGGAATCAGATCCATGATCATGGTACCAGCCACTTGTCCATTGTGGATGCTGAGCGCAATGCTGTTTCAATGACTAGTACTGTAAACTCATACTTTGGTGCACAGTTTCTCTCCCCAACAACTGGTATACTCCTTAACAATGAAATGGATGATTTCTCAATGCCATTGAATACTACTGAAGATGTTCCACCTCCAGCACCAGCCAACTACATTTATCCAGGCAAGAGGCCACTGTCATCAATGTCACCTACTATTCTGGTGCAGGTAAACATAGTCGCTTACATCTCAGTTGACAAGTTATCAAAATTTCAAAATATGACATTGAGGCATCATTGTTTTGATAATTATGTATGGTTATCATGATTGAACTTGAATCTTCTCAGTGTGCTATACATTCTTTCTGTGCTGACCTCCTCTACATATCGTTTTCCTGCATTTTGAATTCTGATTTACAGGGTGAACACTTGAAAGCTGTTTTAGGAGCAAGTGGAGGATCAATGATAATTGCTGGGACTACAGAGGTGTTGTTGAATCATTTCACTAAGGGAATGGATCCCTTTTCTTCTGTCATGACTCCAAGAGTTTATCACCAGGTAATTCTCAACCCCTTTTGTATCGTTTTCATTTCTGAACCTATTCGTTAAAAATATTGAATCTGAAATTAAAAGTGTCAAATGTTTCGTTAGCTCTCAGATATATAAATCAGGAATATGTGAAAACTTACGACTCATGCTGAACTGTGACTAATTTACAGAAGTTTTCAGATTTATCCCTAACGACTAAAAGTATATACATGCTTTTGTTTGAACAGTTGATTCCTAATGTGGTGCAATATGAGAACTGGACAACCGTCATTGGTGATCATTTTGAAGTCACGACGGATACGAGGACAGCTCTAGAAAAGAAGGGCCATGTACTGCAAGGAGTTGCTGGTGGTACAATCTGTCAATTTGTGGTTCATCAGTTCAATAGTTACTCAAAGTTAGGGGCACTTGTAGCAGTCAGTGACCCTCGAAAAGGAGGATTTCCGGCTGGCTTTTAAATTTTGTTTTAGGCCCAATTTTGGTTAAGGATAAAGACTGGTCTAGTTGTTGGATTTCCATGCCAAGAGTAAAGCAGAAGAGTATAGGATCCATACAAAATAAGAAAAGAAATCAATACGACCATTGGAATATCATATAGTTTTAGCTGATGTACCAATCTTAGACGAGATTGAGAGGTAATATATTTTGTGAGTTTCGATGATAACAAATTAAATAAATTATTTTAGGTAATTTCATTCTAAATATATTTATATAATACGTATGCTAGCAATCTTGATTAGCTAAATGACCACAGTAAAATAACAACATTTGTAGAAAAGTAAAATAGCATCTTGTCCGACTTGCTCGTTAACCTCTTTGGACCGATTATCGATTACTTATTTTTAAAAAGGTTTTAAAAAGTGAAGAGATTTAGGGTTCAAATTTTATAAACTAATAAAAAAAGTATTTAGACAAAAATATTCTATGAAACTAATTTCAAATTTTGTATCTTATTAGAAAGAGTATCTGGACAATGACATTCTATATAACATATTTATTTTTTATAGATTAATAAATAATGTATTTAAACAATCACCTCTAATGTAAAATATTTCGTTTAATTTGTGAACTTGTTTAATGTTAAATTATTATTCATTTTATTATAAAATTAGAGTTTTCTTATAACTCCATTATAAAATTATTTAAGATTTGAGATTATAAGACAAAATTAACATATTATTCACTCTATTATAAAATTAAAGTTATCTTAAAACTATATTATGAAATTATTTTAAAATTTGAGATTTTGTCATTTTTTATTTTCATTTTTTAAATTTTTATGTACGTACTGAACATATATTTCGTCCCTTGCTTCTATAAATATTACTATTTGATCCGAAAGAGGAAAAGAAAAGGATTTAATGGAGGAAGTGGTGGTTAGCAATGAAAGAGCAAGTGCCAATAGATGATAACAATGGAATAAAGAAGAAGAGGAAGCCAGCGATGACGTAAGCGAGCGACAACAGTTGATTGAGGAAAAGGAGGCGAGGGTTGATGGAGGAAGAGGAAGAAGTGACCGATGAAATCAAATCATCACCGAGAAAAGAGTTTGTGACTAAGTTTTCATATACCTAAAATCTAAAGGTTCAGTTGTCTCTCCATGAAAAAGTATAGAGCTACTAAAGAGAGAAGAGTAGCACTCTGTTCATGAGATTTTTTATTCGTGTTCTTTTGTGTTTATGAGCTTTTTTGAAAAAGAATTGAATAGAAAATTTGGCCATTTTTATATCTTAATTTTTTTTATCCAAAAATGACAAGATTTTGATAGAAAACTTGTTAACATTACTTTGCTTATTATAAAATCAATACTAATTTTAAGATATAACCGCATCAAAAATTAATATTAAGGATACAATAGACATTTATCGTTTTTCCTTCTTTTCCTTTTCTAAATTCAAAAATAACACCATATTATAAAATCAATACTAACCTTAAATATAACCACACTAAAAACTTAATATACAATAAACAATTATCACTCTCTCTTATTTTCTTTTGCTAAACTCAAAAATAACACCAAAAAAATCTATAAATTTTTTATCCTATTCTTTTCTATCTATTTGAAAATTTTCTATTTTTTTTTTATCTAAAACTCATGAACACAGAAAATTAGGATTATAAAAAAAATTATATAACAATAACTAAAATACAGTTTGCACGCTATACTTAACTATAGATTTTGATTGGCACACTATACTTAAATTTGAACTAAATGTATATTATATTTTGTTTTGACCAATTAAAATCAACCCACATACTTATAATGACCTAAAAATCAGATGTGCATTTTGTTTTTACAAACAAAATATGAGGTGCTTTTTATTCATATTTAAGTTTGGGATATAATTCGAAATTCAGAATAAAATGTGCGGTATAAATTATACTTTAATCTTTAAATTATTGACATATCGGATGTCCTTTTTTCCTAATAAGTAAATTAAGAAACAATTACTCCTTTCGTATCGGTCCCTCAACACATTTTTTTATTTTACAAAATCAAATACAATTTTTTACACATTTACAAATTCTCTATTTGTGTTATATACACCAACTTCTCTAATTTATGATATACTATAATAAAATAACAATATTTTAAACTTTTAAGAATTACATTAATTAATGATTATACAAATATGTTATTAAATTTTATATAATAATGTATTAATGTCTAATATGTATAACACGTTCACACACACATAATTTTAATATGTATGGATAATATAATAATGTATACTATATATTATATTATAATATATAATAATAGTTACAATATTTATTCAATATTAATATATAATTAATATTCTTTATATATTAATATATAATATTGAAATTTATAATATTGTACACCGTTATACAGTTTATTTTTAATATAAATATATATACAAATGTAAATATTAATATATCATATTTACTAGATATATTAATAATACATATATAACACTATTTATATTACTACGAATTAGAATAAAATATATATTTTTTCACTCTAAATCAATTTTTAATTTTAAAAAGTTTAATAATTTTAGAGATACTAAGGCAAATACGGTTAGTGGTCAACAAACTTACATGTCTCTTTACTCTTTAGAATGAGTAAATGAGTTGTAGATAGCTTCACAGTTTTTTTTTGTTTGGGGATAAATGATAGCTTCGCAGTTAAGTGAATGGTAAAACTAGTTTTTCATAGACGGAGTAATTGATTCTTAACATTCCATGGATAATTTAAATCCCTTCAATTCTCAATCAGATTTCTATTCCTCTCTCCTTCAACAGAGCCTAAAAAACAATTACCCATTTGCCGGAAAACTGATCCATGCCCGGATTATAAAAACCGGACTTCACCTGGGTGTTTTCCTGATAAATAATCTCATCAACGTATATGCAAAGACTGGGAATATTTCCGATGCCCACAAGCTGCTTGATGAAATGCCTCTAAAAAACTCATCTTCCTGGAATACACTTTTATCCTCTTATGCTAAACAGGGTAGAATCAATGTTGCGCGTCTGGTTTTTGAGGAAATGCCGGAGCCTGATGCTGTTTCTTGGACTTCGATGATAGTGGGTTATAATCAAATGGGACAATTTGTAAATGCCATTAGAATGTTTCTAGAGATGATAACCTTTCAAGTTGCTCCGACGGAGTACACAATGACTAATATTCTTGCCTCCTGTGCTTCCATTAATGCATTAGATGTAGGGAAAAAGGTTCACACTTTTGTTGTGAAACTCGGGCTTAGTAGCTTTATTTCTGTTGCCAATTCGCTGTTAAATATGTATACAAAGTCAGGTGACCCAGTGTCCACAAAATTCATTTTTGACAGAATGAGATTGAAGAGCACCTCAAGCTGGAACGCTATGATTTCATTTCACATGCAAAATGGTAGGTGTGATCTTGCTTTAGAACAATTTCGGCTGATGAGTGAAAGAGATATTGTGTCATGGAATTCTATGATTTCTGGTTACAATCAACAAGGATTTGATGCTGAAGCACTTAATATGTTTTCAAAAATGTCCAGGGATACATTACTAAAGCCTGATAAGTATACTTTGACAAGTGCTTTAGCAGCATGTGCCAATCTTGAGGATATGAATCTAGGGAAGCAAATTCATGCTTACATCATTAGAACTAACTATGATACTTCTGGAACGGTGGGAAATGCTTTGATTTCCATGTACTCCAAGTCTGGCAGCGTTGAAATTGCTCAAAAAGTACTAGAGAAAAGCATGATTTCCGGTCTTAACGTTATTACACTAACAGCTCTAGTTGATGGACACATCAAACTAGGAAATATTGACCATGCCAGACAAATTTTTGATTCAGTGAGAGATCGAGATGTTGTTTCATGGACAGCCATGATTGTTGGTTATGTGCAGAACGGGAATAACTATGAAGCATTACAGCTTTTCAGATCAATGGTTAGAAATGGCCCAAATCCAAACAGCTACACATTAGCCGCTATTCTGAGTGTTAGTTCAAGCTTGGCTTCTCTAGATCATGGTAAACAAATCCATTCCAGAGCATTACGATTTGGGCAAGAATCATCAATTTCTGTAAGCAATGCTTTGATTAACATGTATGCCAAAGCTGGAAGTGTCACTGCTGCTAGGCTTGTATTCAACCTAATACCTAGGAACACTGATACTGTCTCTTGGACTTCCATAATTATAGCTTTAGCACAACATGGCCTCGGTGAGGAATCCATAGAGCTGTTTGAACAGATGCTGGCATTCCGAATCAATCCTGACCATATAACGTATGTTGGGGTACTCTCTGCCTGCACACACATGGGATCGGTAAAACAAGGTCGTGAGTACTTTAAAATGCTGAAAGATGTTCATGGAATCGAGCCTACCCCAAGCCACTATGCTTGCATGATTGATCTGTATGGGCGTGCTGGAATGCTACAAGAAGCACAAGAATTCATAGATAATATGCCAATTGAACCAGATATTGTAGCCTGGGGTTCACTTTTAGCTTCTTGTAAGGTTCATAAAAATGTGGAGCTAGCAAAGGTAGCAGCAGAAAGAATGCTTCAAATTGAGCCTGAAAATAGTGGGGCCTATACAGCACTTGCTAATTTATATTCTATTTGCGGGAAATGGCAGGATGCTGCTATGATAAGAAAATCCATGAAGGATAGACAAGTGAAGAAAGAACAAGGATTTAGTTGGGTTCAGATAAGGAATGAAGTTCATGTGTTCGGGGTTGAAGATGGCCTTCATCCACAAAGGTATGCAATCTATCAGATGATGGCTAAAATATGGAAAGAAATAAAAAAGATGGGTTTCATTCCACAAACTGAATCAGTATTACATGATCTTGATGAAGAACTCAAGGAGCAGCTTCTTAGACATCACAGCGAAAAACTTGCTATTGCATTCGCTTTACTAAATACTCCAGGGAATGCTGCTTTGAGGATCATGAAGAACCTTAGAGTCTGTAATGATTGCCACTCTGCTATTAAATTTATTTCTCAACTTGTGGGCAGAGAAATTATTGTAAGAGATGCTACTCGTTTTCATCATTTTAAAGGCGGTTCTTGTTCCTGTAGGGACTATTGGTAGGACCACAGAAACAAAAAACAACTTTCCTATGCAAGGAGTTGGTGAGAGTAATTGAGAAAGAAGCAATGGAAATTATATTCTCATTAATAGCTTAGTGCGTCAAAAAAGGACCCAAAAGAAAAGGAAGTTGAATGCAAGTAATACTCCGGTAAATTGGACATCTTGTGGAAATTGTGGACTCTAAGGTGATTCATGGCCTTTGGCATGTAAGATGTGTTTGTTTGGTGTGTTCTATGAGGTCACTGCTGCTTGGATGATGAATTGTAAGGAATGTTCTTAGCTTAGTCAAATCGTCTCAAAGACCATCCTTGTAGACTTCTCAACATTTGCTGCCCAAGTCTGGTACATATACTTCCCTGGTCTTTAATTGTATCAAATCTTAACCCCTTCTCTGCTTGTAGATTAAAGTAGGAAAGGAATGCAATCAAATGTTGTGTAACATGCATGATTTAAATCTCTTCTTCACTTTTGAATTCTTAAAATAGAAATTGCAAAAGTTTATGAAGGATAGTGTCAAAAGAGAAAGGTGAAATTCTGTAAAAGATGTTTTAAGAGGATTGTGGGACTCTATTATATTGCTTTTAAGAGGTTTGTGTGGATAGAGGAAGCTTAGCACGTAGACTAAGGATCAATCGGACTAGGCAAGGACAGTATTTTTGTTAAAGGAACTGCTTCCTCCACGATGCTTTGGTTTAGTTTGCATAGCTAGAATTAATGCACCTGAAGAAATGTAAAAACTAATACACCTGAAGAACTGTAAAAACTAGTATACCTGCATTTCTTTTATTTACTAGCTGGGGAACAAAACTAATATACTAAAATATCTTATGAAAAGCATGTCATCTCTTTTTGCATGCTGCTGGTTTATTTATGTCTGACTTCAAAAATTTTGGTTCTCACATTTTATTGTATATGTTTCGTTGTTGACGTGTGACATACATTTTTGGCTTCTTTTTCTTTATGTTTTTTCCTATAAAGAATGTTAAGAACTTGCATTTCATACTTCTGGGCTTTTTTTACATCCTGAGGTACAGAACTGTCACTTACACGTATCTTCTTCCTAAGGATTTCCGTAGCTAGAGAATAAGCAACTCTAATAAAGGCTTGTGGTTCTGATTCGTGTTCGATTTGATCTAACTTTGTGCTATATCTGCTTAATTTTTTGAGAGGGGCATGTTCACGTTAGAAAAGCTCATCCTTTTTTCCATTTTAAGGTAGGGGGGCTAGATAACTTCGTCATTGTTAGAGACACAGGTACGGGGGCGTTCCATATAATATGTTGCTGTATTTAGTATTATACAGTTTTACTCCGTATAACTTCCACGCCATAATATATTTACATTGATTTTTTGGCTTTCGCATTAAGAGTTGTGCTTAACACTCCACTGTCCAAAGTTGGGTAACACTCCACTGTCCAAAGTTGGGATTACATTTTTCCCTTTTCTTTTGTTTAAAATTGAAGTTAACTTTCTATTTTGGGACTTCATAAGTCATTATAGACCAAACTATCTTTTGTCATATGCTTTTCCACATATTCTTCAAACACCGGAACAAACTATAAATGGTACAAGATATGTCAGGTCCATGTTCTGATGCTAGTTAACAAGTCAAACCGTTATTTGGTAAAGTAGATTTCTTGAGTGTTGATTTTGTTTGTTGTTATCAGTAGTCGAGGAAGAATACAATTTCTTGATATTGACGAAATTGTATATGCTTTATCCTTATCTTCATCTTCAGCCACTAATGGCGATTATTTGTGGTTATTGTTCCTTTTGAGGATAGAATAGTAAATTAAAATTGTCTAAAAAAACCATTATTTTTTAAATGTATCTCTAAATTTTGGAATGGATCTAGTGTAAGTTGACTATTATCATTTGCATTAGTTCTTCATAGTTGATGGATAAATGAGGAGCAAGCAATTGGATGGTAGGTACAGTTTACAGAAAATGTGACAGACAAGAAAGGGAAGACACCTACTAGGGCAGAAACTGCAATTCTTGTTTAAGAAGCTTAGAAGTACATTGAAAGGAAAGCGGGGAATTAAAATAATTTTGTCTGTCATTATTAATCACTTCTTCTTTCCTGAATGAATGGCAGAAGAAAAGGATTACAGGGAAATGTTTTTAGAATAAAGTTTCCTATTTATTTCATGAAAGAAGATAAAGGTACCTGGTTTATAGAGAACTATACCCATAGTGAGGAAGATGAAAATTTGACCCTAACCGAAAAAGTTTCAAAGCTGCCCTTGTCATGATTTATTGATGTATTTTTGTGGATTTACAACTACAAGGAGTATATTTGTTGTGATAATTTGTTGCCAACGTTATACTGTTTCCATATGTGCAGATTTCTTGGTTGATGCGTTGGATTATTCAATGTCGAAGTTGCGGAAGCATTTTACAGGACTTCCAGTAAAAGATATTAAATCCCAAAATCCTCTCTTACCAAACTAAAGAAGAATCGATAGTGTCAAAAACTTCTTTATGAGGTAGAGAAACGACAGCTTTTTCATGGCTCATGTATCTGGATGGATATAGTAATTTTCAGTGATGAATAAAGATTATCAATTTGATTTTCCCATTACAGGATGTACATTCCAAGCTTCCGCCTACATTCTCAAAATTTTTCACGAGGAAACTTCAGAAAAAGAACGTGATCTTCTTCATGCCAGATAAAAACTTGTAAGAATGGGCGTTTTGCCTCTTTATGTATCCCCCGAAAAAAAAAATTCTTGTAAAAATTCTTGTAAGAGAAAGAAAGTACCAAAAGCTATCATTCACCTTGTACAGCAGGTTTATCTAGCATAAATCGCACTGAAATATTCCATCAAGAACATATCTTTTAGGTTAAGTTGCAAAACTTTATCTTGTAGAGCGGAGAACATAAACAATACACTGTATCCAGAATGAAGACAATACTAGTGTGTAGCGATTGCCGCACTAACTTCAAACCTTTTTTTTCTTTCCATTCAGTTATCTTCTTGTGTCTGATATACATTCATGAAGAGGGTAAATACTGTTTGGTACAACATGCATACCATGAAAGGCAGCTCACGTACTATTTCCATCTATTGATGTGATGTAGAGAGAATGTTGTAATACACAAGCATTTGAATGAGTTCAGCCACACTTTTCAACAAGATGGGTGATCAATCATATTTACACGTTGGGGGGCTGATGAAAAATCGCCAGATGCTAAGAATATATTCTGCATGTGATTTTATATCGAGGCAAAAGCGGCAAGCACAAACAGTTGACAGAGTCCGGTGGTAGTCATAACCCAAGTTTGCAGGCGGAAAACTCGGCTGCACCATTACTAGGCAGGCTCACATGGACGAGTAGCCCATAGCGAACTTAGAGCCCGAAGCCGTTGGAAGTACTCCCCTAAGGCAAGCAAACCTCGAGCTGCTTGACGGGTGGTTAGGATGCGAGACATCTGTTGTAGAGTTACATGGCGAATATGATCGGCCTGTTGTTAGAAAATAACATTGAAGTTGATTATATGTTCTATTCATAGTGCAGTTAGGAGCTTCTAGTTTTTAGTAACTTGAACATTTACGTCACATTTCCAGATTTTTTAATCTGAAAAACCTCAGTTACCGAAGATGGTGATAATGTCATAGAATCAACTTTCAATTCAAAATAGATACATTTATATTGAATATAGATAAAATAGATTCATCTGAAGAACATGGTCACATAAACCATGTTAATTGTAAGAAAAATTTGATATGGAGTAGCTTCTTGAGAGAGAATACAATTAAAACCTAACTTGCAAGAATGATGAGGACTGCACATCCTTAGCCTTGTGAAAGTTAATTTACCAGCTACTGATCAACGAAAAACATATCCACAATGCTCAGTAGGACCATGATGCAGGACAGGGCTAATTTAAGTAATTAATTGAAGGAAAACATAAAATCGAGAAGAATTAAAAGACTATGAAGACTCAACTTTAGAAGATCACTACCCTAGGGTTTTCCAACTATAGAAGGGAGAAAATATTGATTGCAACCGATGATAATATTCTGAGAACTCAATAGCTAAGGTGTAAAGAGTTCATATCCATTATAATGATATAAATAGGGAAAATACAAAATCCTGTGCCCAATAATAAACGGGCCTCAAAAGTGAAACCAATAAAAAAACAAATACCAATGAAAATAAATATCATGATTGAAACGTTAAAAAGAGATAGCGAAGCTAGTGACAATGACTTCGCCTCATGGTCCCATCCCTATCAGACCAGCTAAGTTCCAGTTATTCAGTTAAATTTTAATTACAATAAAATCCATTACGCCATTCAATTGTACATATCATGACTTTGATTTGCAATTGCTAGATGATACACAGCATATATGATCAAAATAATGTCCACTGGGCCAGAATTCTGGTGCCATAATACCAAAAGGAACCAAGGGAAAGTTCATCAGAAGAACAGACACTTCTAGAATAAGGAATTTGTATGTTGTGCTTCTTTTTTCAAGAACCAAAACCATGATCGTAGTCATCCCAGCATGAGGTCTGCTAAACCTCGGCCCCACTCCAACAACATAGGGAATCCGACAGATCTTAACAAAAGCAGAGACCTCATTGTTCGAGTTAAGATTTCTAATTTAGGATGACAAGTAGGATCTATCACCT
>CM025786.1:18253770-18405098 GCA_014636745.2 Centella asiatica
ACAAGTAGGATCTATCACCTTTTGGCGTTGGGGAAGGGGGATGGGGTTGTTGTGGGGGAGAGAGTGGAGGGGAGAACATTATTATATTCATTGACTACATAATAACCGAACATTATTAATTAGCACAACATTATTATATTCATTGACTACATAATAACTTAACAGAATTTTTTACTTACTTTTTTGTATCTAAAAAAAGAAAAAAAGAAGTAAGAAAGAAATTATGATGACTGGCCAAATTGAATCATTTGCGATGTGAAATGTAAAGAAAATACTAAAATAATAGTAAGGGGCGGATGTAGCCAAGTGGATCAAGGCAATGGATTGTGAATCCACCGTGCACGGGTTCAATTCCCGTCATTCGCCCAAAACTTAATAAACAATTCGCTACAAAATGATTTTTTTTTAGTAAACGTGTCACAGCTTACTCCTATTTTTCCTTTTTTTTTTTTTTTGAAAAAAAAATTCTATGTTCTTTCCTATTTATTATTAATTTCATATATTCATTGACTACATAATAACTGAACTTAACTAATATAAATAACCAATACAAAGCTTACACCATAAAATTGTTAAAAGTATCATCTTAGTACGAAATTTTCCATCTCTCTCTCTCACACACACATACAGAGAAATGCACACAGGAAATAATATGATGGAAATTAATTAACTTGATCTATATGAGGAATAACAGAACATTGAGAAAAGCAAGACACATTGAACACAATTTCTGAAAAGGTGGAAGCATAATAAATTACCTGATCTACAAAGTTCACCAAAGCCTCTAGCTTATCCATTGCATTAGCAATCTGCGGAATGTAACTTCCTCCACCCAATTGTCCATCTGCCACCACTGCACAGACTAAATTTTGCCGGAGCTTATCCATTCCTTGTGAGAGAGCATCTTCAGCTTGTTGGCTTGATTGTGCAAGGGTGGTAACATCTAAAAATTGTTGATCCAAGAGGTCAAGGTGTTGCAAAAGGATCTGTTGAACCACATAACCATGACTCTTGTGAATAGGGATATACACCATCATGATGTCATTAGCACCAATGCAAAATGTAGTGGAGGGAGGGATGCAATGAAAAGAGTAAACAAACTCCACATGCTCAAGATCCACTCATTACTAGACAAGCCCTATATATGGTTAAAGTTATGCTTATTTCAAAAAATAAAGGAGCAGGAGCTGTAGCTAAGCTAAGTCCAAGTTGGCTCAAGATCTTTAGGACTTTTGCTTAGCTTGAGAAAGTTATTACTTCTAGCATAAAATTCTGAGTGGATTTACTTGTAGTGATATAAAACATTGTAAAGATTTATAGTTCAACAAACTAATTAATTACCTGAATATTTTATATACACATGTAATTATTTTTCCTTGCCTTATTCCTCCAGAATAAGTAGAAAATGTTGTAGATAGGAAGAAAGATTGAATGGTATTGGAGTACATTAATGTGAAGTATACGTTCACAAGTCAGACATCTCTATATGTGTGCCTATAAATGCCACCTGGACAAATTTTATTGAACTAGATATTTGTTAATGAGTGATAAAACAAAACTAAAAAACAAAAAAAAAAAACTAAAGCAAAAGAAAAAAAAGCAGAAGTAGAAAAGGGGAAAAAAGTCATTTGTTATTGAGTGCTGAAAACAAAATGCGAAATAGTAGTTGAAGAAAAAGGGGAGCAATTTCTTTGGCTATCTAAAGTTTGCATCACCTTTATAAGCTCTGAAGGACGAAACCCACCGATCCACAAGAATAACCGTTCAGCTGGCGTTTTCCACATGCCTGAGATGAGGTAGAACACATCAGCCTTTGCAGCACTTGCTTTCATGCGAAAGAGAGCAGAATAATGGCTCATGACACTCTCCACAAGTATGGACAGCTCTACATCAGCTAAATGAGTATTCATAGCAGTCCTTAAATCACAAACTTGTCTGTTTTGTTCTTCCACCCAGTTCCCATACTCCAAATCAAAGGCAGTAATACCTGAAGGACCCAATGAGGGAAAGACCTGTCAGTGTGTAGTAAGAATTATATGATATTGACAAACCTTCTGAAAAGGCATTCAAATAATACTATCTTATCTTTCTCACTTTAAGATTTTATATAGAGATTGAGTTTTTAAAGTCTAGAGGATCCAACCTTGGTGAGCAATGACGTAAAGAAATAAAATAAAGAAAGAGCATGTGTGCAACAAATTGAGGGTATGATATTAAACAATCTTGCTCAATTACACAATGAACTTCAGCGACTGGTCTCTACATTGATCAATTCTGCAGAAATGAACACCACCAAAACCCCTCCCCCCACCCCCACCCCCGTCCCCTCCCTCCCAACCCCAAAAAGATAGAAGACCTTAAAAGTTAGGCAGTATTTTCGAAGCAACTATTGTTCCAAGTATTCGAACAACTACCATATTCACAAGAAGTTCCTATAAAACTATCTTACAGTGCACAGTTAATGTCATCGTGCTATCATACATTGTCCACTGTCTTACGTAATTGAATACCGTGCTCTATTGCCAAATCGGCAAATCTGTCCTACTTTGATAAATAAAGCATCAGATACATTAACTCTAGAAAAACTCAAAACTGGAGTTCTACTGGAAATGAAACACGATGCATTTTTCTCTGGATGTTCTTAAAACACCTATAAGTAATGATTGATTTGTAACTTTTGTAGTGTTTACATTAATTTATTAAAATCAATTTCTTCTATAAAAAGAAAAGAAAAAGAAGTGCATATACACATCCAAGAACACTTGAAAATAATTACTTACTACTGTCAAGTATATTTCATAAAGTGCTTTGCATTAAAAGACACCCAACAAGAAACCAGTAGAAGCCAATTGAACAAAAAATATAAAGCAAATCAGCAAGAGACTCTTTGTAAGTCCCATTGCATGTATCTAATGCATCAATTAGAAATAAATCAAAGTGATCACAACCCAATCGATATTAACAGTTTATACAGATCATGTAGTAAGTTGAACAAATGATGATGGTAAAGACTCACCTGAGTTTATTGATCCAGCATATTCTAGATGATTGGCATCTAATCCACCACCAATATATGCCCCCTGAAGAGAAATCCATAATTCATTAGAGAAAGGAAAAGAATTTATCTCCCATGATCAAAACAGTAATGTGTCAAACAAATTGTAGAAAGAGACAAGATGGGACGATTTCCTCTTACCTGTTGCGTATTTCTTTCAAGCTCTTGCTCCAATTGATGCAGCTTCAAACGGCTAGTTTCTAACTGCTGAATATAGGCCTACGAACACACTGAGATATCTTAGATATCAAAAAAGTAACTTAATGGCAACAGAAATAATGATGAAACTTCATAAAGAGCAACTGAAATGCATGCCCTCGCCTCAGTACCTTTTTCCGCAAACGACTTTTACGAGCGGCTTCACGATTTTGTGCAAGACGTCTCAGCATCTGTACATAACTTTATGTTATTCTGAGTAAAACTAGAGCACTTACTTCACAAGATCGCTCTTGGAAAATAGTAAATTCAAGACACTATTTTGTATTAAGAACATACGGATACCCTTGTGTGCTTCAAGAGTGGAGGGGGAGGGGAAAAAATACTAACAGCATGTGTGATATCTCACCTTATCAACTGGTTTATTTGCTTCTTGGTCATACTTGCTAGAATGTCCAACTGTTTCACGTGAAGTATCTTCTGACTAGATGGTACATGAAATAAAATTATCTAAGCAAAATGGTAATACAGAAAAGAAAAGAAAAACAGAGAGACAACATAAAGATAATTACACAAAAAAGAAAAGAAACTCAAAATGCACCTGGTTGTCTAATTTTGTGTCCACCTCTATAAGCATAGATGCAGATGTGTTCGAGCAGCCATTACCTTTGAAATCATCCCACATGCTAATCTGGTGGATAGGCTCGTATATACCCATGTTCGTTGACGTGATGTAATGGGTTGATGGAGAATTCATGTTCATTATGCTGTTGATTGATAAAACTCACTGAATCACTGGGATCTATATAGAGGAAAAAGGTGCATTCAGTACCTATATGAACAAACATATTTTACAAGAACAACAAAAATCTTAGCCCGAAATCTTTTAAATAAAAGGAAGCTAAGGAATTCGATACATAGAATTATAGAAAAATCAAAAGGACATTGCATTATGGTTTACTTCTGGGTTCCTGATCTATTAACAGTAAAACTGGAAAGGACCAATTAATTCCACTAAATGACAGTTCATAAACATTAGTTGGTCGATATCTGGAAGGTATTACTTAAAGTGATAATAAATGTCAGAGTCGCTCAGAATGATTAATTGGCAAAGAGCACCCAAAGCTTTGATTTAAGCCTGACTGACATTGGAATTATATCTCAACAATGACAAAAGGAAATCGCTTTTAATCAAGGATCAAGCGCAGGAGGAAGCAGTCGCCAAAACAACATAACCAACTAATTAGCTCTCCCTGGAATGCAACCCTCTCAACTTCTTTTGAATGTAAAAATTACTCATTGAAGCCCAATTGAAAATCTACCAGTTACACAACCTTGTAAAGCATTATGGACGAAATTCCTGAGGATTAACATCCTCCGGTACCATCATATAGAAAGTCACACAAATGCTTAGAGGAGAGTTTGTTCTCACAATACTCTATAGACTAAATTTCAACACAATAATACCCCTATTTTTCTCATGTAGTTCCTCTTCAACTGAAGCTAAGAGAAAAACTACTTAATAAGAGAACACTTTATCTACTTTCAACGTGGTTGACTAGCTACACCTGAAGAAACTCTTACTACAAAATTAAGTTCTCCATTGCATTTGATATTGAGGCGATAACATGTAGAGTTTTTAGTTGAAATAGGTGCAAACGTGTAACAAACGGAAGCTATTCCTAGCAATTTCCACAGCCTTCATATTTTTGTAGTTACATATTAATCAGTTAAAGTCAAAAGGCAATAAAAGATATAAAAAGAAAAAGTAGTATATACAGTGAAGTCCGAACCCCCATCTTAAAAGTATATTCTCCTTTCCACTTTAGATTTTAATTTAGGGAAGAAGTTTTGGTGCATTAGTAGAGAATGCAAATAAAATCGAGGAGCTGATTAACAAATTTTAGCCAATGACTCAAATTTGTATAGATAATGCCATTGAAATGATGGCACGCACCAAAGCGAACTTGCAAACAGAAAATAATAAAGAATAGTCAATTTATTCATAGCGCATATAATATAATCTCATTGAGTCCTTAAACAATACAAGAACTAAAACAGGAAAGTGAGGCCATATAGCCAAAAGAATTAATCCACGACATGTAATTGCCTTAAACTTTTAGACAAATTCCCTCGATACGGAGACGTAATGGAAGTGACATATATAAATGTTCTAAAATGCAGCAAAATAAAGATCAGCTTGATAGTAAATATGACCTCCTTATTAACACCTGAAAAATACATACTTAATTAGTTTGTAGAACTCATGGCCTTCAAGTTCAACCAATCATAACGACAACAGTGACCGAGTTTCATTCAAACTATCATCATCAGTATTTCAATGATTAACTAAGTTTGATCATCACCGAGAAGACCAGAATACTTCGGTCCTTGTTTTTTACTCCGATAGGGCCGTTGCTCAAAAAGCAGGGAAATCAATAGAACAAAAATTTTCAAGAATTTCTAAAACAGAACAACTTTACTCAATTCATGTGAGTTGAACTCAAATCAGAGTCAGATTGAATTTCAATGTTCTTTTGCCTAATTGTTGTCTTTCTCCCTAACTTCATCTCATTCAAGCAAAAAAAAAAGGTATATAGAGGTAGAAACTTACACAGATATCTTTCTTCTTTAAAAAACAAGAATCACACTTCTATGAGATGAAAAGAAATCAAAACTTCTCTGGAGAAAAATCCCATCCCTAGCAGCTACCACTGCTTCCTTCTTCCTCCATCAATTGATTGCAGAGAATGAAATCATAAACTTCAAACGAATCTTACTAAAATATTGCTATACACGATTTATTGTGTGTATATATACATATACAATAATACAAGAGTTATGTATGCGTACACATATATTATATTATGTGTATAGATAATTAGATGTATTTTGTACAGATAATATAAGATAATTTATAAGAACGTATAATAAGAATAACAAGTGTTGTGTGAATGTGTTTTCATGAGCTACAGTTGAAGATTGTCACCGTCAGATTTCCACTACGAAACAAACTCTCTCTCTCTCTCTCTATCACACACACACACACACACACACACACACAGCCTGCTGTAGCTGGCTGCTACTACTACTACTGAAGTTTGGAATATGCGAACCAGGTCATTTCAACTCCGTTACGCACCTCCACGCAGCCAACAAGTAACCTACTACATACCCTATTCGTTTTGGCGTATTCAGTGACGTCATTTACCGGCGGGACGGCGGCGGAGAAAGGGCGATCGCCACCGATTTCGGCAGAAGAGGGAGTAATAAGATGCGAGATGTGAAGATCACGCTCGTAGAGAGTTACACAAACACCGTGTGTTGGCCTTGGGAGGGAACATATGTGGCGAGTTCAAGTGGGCCTACTAGACGCTTAGCTCTAATGCTCAATTATATGTTAGTAATGTCCACGGACCATGACTCCCGTTTCTTTCTGATTTTATTTGCGGAGTATTTATTTTTAGTATCCTTTTCCCATTTTACATATTATTTGTGCGGACACGGGAATCGATCCTCAAAAAGATGTTTAAGCGAGGCTTTAGCGAAACCGCCGCCGTCGCGAGTTTCTAGTTCAATATCGATATTTTAGAATAAATTTAACAAATTTGAGTATAATATTTGGGCATCGATCTTTTACAAGAAAATGTATGTGAGTTGTTTATTTCAAAAAGTGACCTTATACTGATTAAAGTATAAATTATAAATTTTTTAAGGTAATATTTAAATATTGATTAAAGAAAGTCATATTTGTTCAAAATTTACTCTAAAAAATATAACTACCCCTCTACTTTTTTGACAAAAAGACGTTGATTTTTTATATTATAGAAACTTTTAATCATGTCACGAAAAGAATTTTTTTATCTATATTTTCTTCTATGTGTTTCTATATATATAATATATAGATATATATATAAGGGTCTAAATATTTAAAATTTTATTTTAGACTCTCACGAACTAGGGTATTGCATTCCACCGCTTCGCCTAGGACTCTTGTATTGCTCTCCTACAATCCTATTTTTATGCCTTAAACTCCTCCCATTTTGTTAGTTACAAATACGAGAATCATCCAATGTGTAGAGGAATCACAGCGGTGTATTCTGATTTGGTGGTTAAACTCTACGACCATATGGCAAGGGAGATCCTGTAAAAAAATAGTTCGACCGTTCTTTACTATTTAGTATCTATATTATTTATAAATAGCTCTAAATAATATTCTCTTCTTAAAAAAAAAAGATATGTAAAAAGTTTCAAAACTATTATTAGAAATAGAAAAAAGAAAATGATATGTGATATGTAATTTTTTCAAAAAAAAAAAAAAAAAAAAAAGACAATTCATTGTCTTAATTCACTTAGCTACATCCGCTCCTTATTAGTATTTTATTATTTTCTTTATATTTCACATTTCAAATGATTCAATTTCGTCAGTCGTCATAATTTCTTTCTTAATTCTTTCTTAAGATACAAATAATAAGTATGTAAAAAAATTTAAGATTTTTCTCTTTTAAAATTAAATAAATACCTCATCATTTATCGCTTGAGTAAGAACAATATTATTTCATTATGACAATTATAAATAATTGAAAAAACAAAAGACCTTTTAATATCTTTTCATCCGCAAATAACTCTCGATAATACATTAAGAACAATATGTATATGTACTTGTACTCTAGAAGAATATGTTTATATATGTTGTTGGAATGTATCCTCAAAATATAATAATAATAATTTGATAAATATTAATTATATTTTATTAATTAATGTTATACATAGATAAAATGTTGAAAATGTATGAGTCAATATATAACTCTATCGGAATGAGTTCATGTTGAGTTTAATAAATATAGTAATAAGAGTAAGTCATGAAATCAAAGCTACATACATACAGTTAGTCGGAGTAAAAAAAAAACACCTAAAAATTTATATTAAAAATTCACCCCAAAAAAATGTGCAAAATAAAAAAAAAGTAAAAAAAAACACTATAAAAACTCATAGTAAAATCTCACCGTAAAAATTAGCCCTAACAATTAATAAAAATTTAATAATTTAAAATCATAAAACAATTAGAAAACTTATAAAATGATAAAAGCAAAACAAAACCAACTAAAATTCATCAACTCAATCTTAAAAAAAAAAAAAAAAAACATAACTCACATGCACCCAAAAAATTTGATCTATAAACTCAAAAAACAAAAGATAATTTAAACAATTACTTTACAATATTATGTAACATCTATACCTATATATTAAAAAAATAATGGACAAAATGTATGGTACGTACGTACGTAAAAATGACAAACTCCCGAATTCTAAAATAATTTCATAATAGAGTCACAAAAGAACTCTAATTTCATAATATAGTGAATAATATATTAATTTTGTCTTATAATAATTTTGACAAACTAATTTATCCAAATAATTTATATATGATTTAATAAGATACACATATTTATATTCAAATTATATTCTTCTATGATATTTATATTCAACTTTAATAATTTAATTTCAAATTTTAATTAACTAAAAAATGCAAAAATATATTTAATTAGCACAATATTTTTCATTATAAAATATATTAATATATACTAAAAAAATGTCAGAAAAAATAAATTTATTAAAAATATTCAAATTAATATGCCCGTGTTATGCTACCATTATTAAACACTGAGATAATGAAAGAATTATAGTCCTCATTATTAAAAAACAATTTATTAAATGCCACAGGGTAACATAACATAGTTAGTCCTCATTATTAAAAAACAATTTATTAAATGCCACAGGGTAACATAACATAGTTGAATCCTCTTTGTAGTTCATATAGTAATATACTTCCATCATTATTAAAAAATAAAAAAAAACAAAGAAAGAAAAATTATGTTTAAATTCGTTATTAAATTACACAATCAATTTCCATTCAAAAACAAAAATAAGATAAAAATACTTATTAATACATATACCAAAATAAAAAATACTATGTGTCTAACACATTAAAAAAAGATGTAAAACTTTAACATCTAATAATAAAAATTACATATACCAAAACAAAATAAAAATTACACAAGAATTACTCCAAAGAGTTATTTAAAAAATTGTATATACAATCACTAAATTTAAGAATTTGACTGAAATTCAAATTGAAAAAATAGAAATACTCATATAACTAACTAAAAAATATTGTAAGTAATTCTTATTATTTTTATTTAAAAAAAATACAAGTTTAAAACAAAAATAAAAACATTTAATAATACAACTTGTGATATGCATGAGTTTTTGAACTAATATATTATAGAGAAATAAGAGTCAAAATAGATGGTTCATAAGTCAAAAATTATTTAAAAAAAAAGTCACAAATTCCAAAAAAGAAGAGCCGTAAAGTCCAAAAAAAATCACGATAAAAATTCACACTAAAAAAAGGGGTAAAAACTAGCACTAAAAATTTAATAATTTAAAATCATACAACAATAAAAAAAACTTATAAATCAAAAATAAACCAACAAAAAAATTTATTTACTCAATCTTTAAAAAATAAAAAACAAACATACGTCACATTCATTAAAAGTATAAATAAAAAACAAAATTCTAAAATATATTATCTATAAATTTAAGAAAAAGATATTTTAAAAATTACTTTAAAATACTATATAACATTTAAAATTGTGTTAAATTTTTTATAAAAAAACACAAAAGATAAAATCAAAATAATATGCGCTACGTATGTAGCTAGTAGAATACTTTCGCGCACATCCGCAACTAGCTTCAAAAGAAATAAACATGGTTGTGGACGGGAGACAATTTTTTACTAAAAAACGGAAGTGTCAAAGATATATCTCAACGGGCAACATTTTTTCAGAAGTGCACGACTCTTCTTCAAAAACAAGTCTCGTCTAAGGTTTGATTAAAGCCCAGATTATTTAAACAAGTGTGTGTATATATATACTAACTTATAAATTTGTGCACGGTATAGGTAGATATTTTGAAGTTTATTCTAATATTATTAATACAATAAATGTGATACAATTTAATAAATATTAAATAATTAAAAAGTCATTAAAAATTCAAAAATCACTTAAGAAACTTATTTATTTAATATTTTAAAATTTAATAATAGTGTTACGTAGTTGTATAATATAATATAAAAAGATTTGTTTAAAATTTTATAGTTATATATGAACTTCGAATTATAAATTGATTTAAATTTATTTATTTCTTTTGAAATCAACTTTGAAAACAAGCGTAACAAACTTAAAATCTTAAATCTACTTAAATAAATTTCTATAAGAGTTAAAATTATATTTTATATAGACTTGTGATTTAGTGTGTTAACTCAATAACTAACTCCCAGGGTCATTTTTGTATTTTCTAAAATTATCACAAATTATGTAATATTGTGTATATATGTACATATGTATACATATGTAGGGAGGTGTCAAGTTTAACATAGAAATTTTCATGCTAAAGTTTTTTTTAACTCATATCTCGTACATCCATTAATAAATCTAACCATACAATTGAAAAATACATTAAAAACATGAAAGTGAGTCAATTTTTATAAATTTTTATGACGTCTATCACCATTATTACAAATATGTAAATTATAAAAAAAATAGAACCGTCGGATATATTCATATTTCTTACGATTATAAAAATTATGTTATATATTATCAAAACACGTGAAAATTTACACATTCTTATTTTCTTGATATTTTTTTATTCGTATGGTTGAATTTTATGAAAGCATCACGAAATGCAAGATCTTCAAAACCTTGACATAAAAATTTATTGTCAAGTTTTGTAACCCCATTAATCCTTATATATATACACAAAAGATAGTATTTGCTAAATAATACTTTAAAATATTTTTACTAACATTAATTCTGAATGATACTTTGAAAAGTAAGAAAATCTTTTGGATTATAAGGAAGGGAAATGAAATGCTCGTCTCTTGGAGAATTACTTCGAGTTCTAGAGATTAGTGGCGGATGCTGTTCTTTCCTTTTAAGAGCATATATAAACGAAAGTGAATATATGCACTTCTATGAGTAATTCTATCTTCTTCTTTCTTTATAGATTGAGAACAATAAAAGCATTATTCTTTATATATATATACACACACACACGCATATTCCCTTTTCATTTCGAATATAAGAACCATTCTAGATAAATGTAGACTCTCATACTTATACTCTCGCAAATTATCATAGACAAATACACTTTAGTATGTGTTGTCTTACATTATTCCACTTTAATTAAGTAATTTTTTTCAATTTCACTTTAGTCATACTACTTATATTTATTTTATTATTTTTACATTATCTCCCACTTACCATAATTCATCCCTTAATTAGCCAATTGAGTTTAATAGTCAAGTTGAAAGTGTGAAGGAAAAGAAAGCGAGAAAAAATCATGAAGAATTTTCCTTGAGAGATAAAATAGAGAGAGAAAACAATAATTATAGGACGAGGATTATAGAAATAATACATTGGCTGGGACTAATTAACTATTGGGATATTGAACGGTCACCAAACAAAGAGAGAGAAAAAGGGATGAAGTGTAGAAATGTGGGAAGATATCAATTAAATTAACATAATTATTAGTTAATGTAACTAGTGTTTATCCATTAGAGAAGAGAAAGATGAGATGAGATAAGACATCTGTATAATTATTACACCACCATTATATAAAAGATAAATAAAGTAATTGGTGGTGTATATTTTTTATACGTAAAGATGTATATCATATAAATATAAAATGGTAGGTGGTGGATCCCCTTACCTAGTGACATGTCCTTTTCTACATATTCTATATTTACTTCCTCTGTTTATATGTTTGAAAAATGAAGAAGATACGTCACGAAGCATTTATTTTATTGTCCGGGCTGATTTACTCATATATGTCCATTTCGTTTAGGAGTGTGACACATTTTAAGATTTTAATTTTTTCAACAAAAATAATTAAAATAATAATATTTATCAATCAAAAAATAAATAAAATAAAAAATATAATATATATTAGAGCGGACTTACTCAAATCCTTCACCTCCTTCCCTATCTTTATTAGTAGGCATTTGTGGTGTCTCCACAAGTGGCGCTAAAGTGGATTTGCCACTAAGAAAGGCTAAAGTCGCGTCACACATAAATTTTCAACTGATTCGAATCTAAGGAGAAAATCGACTTTGTATTTATGATTTTCTTTTATATTTTTGTCCCAAAAAACTTGGATGATGTTTGGATATAGACATACTTTAAAGTAATGTGCCTTTTTTTCTTTAAGTGTATATATTTGTATGTTGCATTTTCCAATCAAACTTTTGTACATATGTGGGCATACACGTGCTTGGTCTATATGGAGTTCCAAATTGTTTCCACTTCCGATTAATGCAAAAAGGTGTCAAGCTGAGTTCATCCTATTTGAGGGATCCACTACCATTGTGTTGTACCACCAGACCTTTATATATATATAAACACACATACATACATATATATATGTGTGTGTGTATATATATATAATATTTAGAAGTAAGAGGATTAAACTTTATAACCGAGAACATAGTGAGAATTAAATTAGATATAATAGAAGAGATTTTATCGATTAAAAAAGTTACCGTCACGTTCAAATTTATTTTATTTTATTTTATTTTTTTGTAGAATTAGGTTAATACTTGAACACACACACATATATATAAGAGTTCTCTTTTGGTTGTTCCTAAACTATATGTTTTATATAACTTATATGCACTGTAATGGCTATTAAGTGGGTCAGAGTATAGTATCTTGCATGCCTTAGATGTGTTGATACCCATTGCTAATGCTGGAAACACTTTCAGAAAACCATAGAGTAGATATAACATGGAAATAAAGCAAGAAATTTACAAGAAAAATATTTGGGTTGAAATCAATGAGGCAATACAGCAGTTAGTCAGCATAACTTCCCAAAAGATAATTTGTGTTTATTATAATTTTGATAATGATTTTAATTATCAGTGGTTAGTTTCAACTGTCAGCATAGAATGCATCTTCTTTTTGGAAAATTCTGATTAGTAGTATTGCTCTAGAATTTACTATGGAAACATTCTGGTAGTAACTATATTATTTGATCAAATCTATTTACTATTTTGAAATGCATCATTTTATCATTTAGCCCAACCCTAAATAGTTAATTTATTTCTATCGATTTGCACATATAGTCATACTGAACAATTACCTTCATTTCTAACATAATCGTCCAACTTATGTACTCTCTTAGTCACTTTCTTTTTGTTCTCTATTACAAGTATAACTACCTTTAAGATCTGTTTCATGTAGATGATGAATTATTTTGGAAGAAAAATAAATTATGTTTGCATGAGGGCAAGTTGTTTGGTTGATTAGAATCCTAGATTCTACAAGAATATTCTAACTTTGCTAGAAAAGTTATCTTGTCTATTTTAGGGTGTTTTTTTTTGTTTTTTTTGTTTTCTAGAGTGTTATCTATTTTAGTTAACCTTTTGGGTCCATTAACTATGATGTGATTGTATTATACATCTCATGTACTGACCACAATTCTTCGATCGGATATATCACTAAAAGAACTGATCGTTTTATACTCTCACATTCCATATATTGCAACATCGCCGTGTAATAACTCCAATAAACAACAATTCTAAAACCATAAGAAATTAAAGAGATTCCTGGACAAAATACACTTTGTTATATATGAAGACTATCTTAATAACCTCTCTCAGTATGAATTAATTATTTTAGTTTCGTCCCCTCTCATATATTATTATCATCTTAGAATTTGTAAATTTCCTTTTACCAATTGCCTTATTACAAGTTAATTTTCCCATATCATGGGTTTGAAGTTTATTTAAGAAGAATATATTTTTTTGGAGGATATGTTGATTATTATTTGCTTTAATATGGTGTGAGGGTTTATCTCAAATGGTATTTGAAGCATAGCTTCATATGATATTTTAGTTCAAGTATTGACCAAATTTTCTTTTTCCTTTTTTTTAGTCTATTGATTGTTAATTGGTGTACAAGTGAGAATACAAAATGTGCGCAAGATGTACTAACTACTATAATAATATTAGATTTGTATCAAGAAAATAGAATTCATGATGAATATAAATCGTAATATGATGAAAAGTGACTAGTACTCTATTAATTTTTAGTGAGATTAATAGGTTAGATAGAGTGGATGAAGTCTTTTATGTAAGCTTTTATAAATGAACGTTATGTTCCTGTTTTGAATGTGTTATTTTCAATTTTTGCGTAGGTCTGCTACGAGGATTGCGGTGGGTAATGTGATTGGGGCTATTGAAGAAATTAACTAGTCGCTCCCGATTATTATTATTGATATTGTGTTATCATATTGACTGCAATTGTTTTTGAAATAGAATTACTTTCCGTTAGTTTGTGAATTATTAGTGCAGTAGTTGTTTTACATTTGGGGAGTTATTACACAATGGATCTCATCCCTATACTACCTCGTTACCACATATACTACTACTAAATAAAAATCTAACGGCTTCTTTCAAACAGAAACGGCATCACCATATGTTCCCGCGGAAAACACCCTTCTCGAGAAACTTATCGCTGCCTTCACTTTCCACCTTCTCCTCTCTTCCTTGCCCTCCACAAAACCTCTCTCTGCTCGCTGATCAATGCACTTCCCTCCATCGGCTTCAACAAATCCACGCCCAAATGATCGTCTCCGCTCGCATTCATGACAACTTCGCCGCAAGCCGATTACTTTCCTTTTGCGCCCTTTCAGATTCCGGCGATCTCAATTACGCCATCAAAATCTTCAATAACATTGAAGTTCCCAATACATTTATGTGGAACACCCTCATCAGAGCCCAAGCTGGTAGCTCTAATCCTATTGACGCTCTCTCACTTTACATAAAAATGCGAAGATTTGGAGTCCTGCCAGGTAAGCATACCTTCCCTTTTCTTCTCAAGGCCTGTTCTAACTTGCGATCGCTTGACTTTACTAAACAAGTGCAGAGCGATGTTTTGAAATTTGGGCTAGACATGGATTTGCATGTTGTGAATGGGTTAATTAGGGGTTATTCTGTTTCGGGTAATTTGGCAGATGCTCGTGTGTTGTTTGATGAAATTCCAGAAAGAAATTTGAGTATTTGGACAAGTATGATATGCGGGTATGCTCAGAGTCGTTGTGCTGATGAAGCATTGAGGCTTTTTGATCAAATGATTGCAGATAAGATTGAGCCTAATGGCCCAACATTGGCTTCTGTGTTGTCTGCTTGCGCTCAATCAGGATGCTTGGATTTTGGAGAAAAGGTTCATGTTTATTTGGAAGATAAGGGGATTGAAGTAGGGGTGATTCTTGGCACAGCATTGGTGAATATGTATGCCAAAAATGGTGCTATTATGATGGCTTGGAAGTGTTTTAAAAGTATGTCCAAGAAGAACATTGCTACTTGGAATGCGATGATTTGTGGCTTGGCAGCTCATGGATATGCTAAAGAAGCATTGGATCTCTTTAAAGAACTAGAAAAGGAGCAGGTTTTGCCGAATAGCATTACATTTGTTGGGGTTTTATCTGCCTGTTGCCATACTGGGTTGCTTGATTTTGGTCAAGAGATATTTCAGTCGATGAAAAGGGTCTATGCAATCGAGCCTAGGATAGAACACTATGGATGCTTAGTTGATCTTCTAGGGAGAAGCGGGAAGCTGCTGGAGGCTGAGAAAGTGATTAAGAAAATGGCGTGGAAAGCAGATGTAATGATCTGGGGAGCCCTGTTGAGTGCTTGTAAGAATAATGGAAATATTGAGATCGCTGAACGAGTAGTAAAAGAAATTATTTCTTTAGATCCTCATAATCATGGGGTTTATGTAGTTCTGTCTAATATGTATGCAGAGGCTGGTCAATGGGCTGATGTTTCAAGGCTAAGGAAAGAAATGAAAAACGAGTCTCTAAAGAAAACACCTGGGCTAAGTCTTGTATAATACAAATAGCATAGTCATTTCAAAATTAGAAATATGCATGCTGAACTGTTTTTATTCTGAACAATGTCAGAGGAAACGAGTTGTACGGAATTAACGGAATTGAAGAAGCCTAAATTATACTCTGCTTCGCAAGAGGCGGTCTGTAAACAAATTTGATAATTTACACAAACGTGAAATTAAATAAATTAAGACGAAGAAAGTATATGATAAATTAAAAATTCCTAATATAACAAATCTAGTAGGACGTGAGAAGTTACTTTATTGAATTTTGGGATTTAATGTTTTCTCTTAAAATTGTAAATGAGTTGAGTAGAGTATTAAATGTTTATGTATTATTTATTGAGATTATTTAATAAATGAGTTTGATTCGAGGTTTGATATTTATGTTCTACCTTATTTATTACAAATAGTGGCGGACACAGAAATTATAGTCAGAAAGAGTCAAAATAAATGACATATCAGATAAAAAAAATATTTTCATTTTTTATACGATTATATTAACCTTTTGTTTATTATTTTCAAAGAACATTACCATGCCAAAATTGTAATTTGATATATTATAACTTTAAAAAGATTCAAGCATAATTTATTACTCCCTCCATTTATATTTACATGTCTTTTTAGAGAGAAAAATATATTCTTTTTTACATGTCATTTTCAAGTTTCAATGTATTATCCTTACATTCAGTATTAATTTGTTTGTCTATCATCGTTTCCAATAAATTTTCAAAAGATAATATTGAACTTTTACACCTTTTTTAGTTAATTAGGCATAAAATTAATATATTTTTTAATGAGCGTGTTTTTTTTTTAAAAAATATGTTTGTATTCGAGGTTCGATATTTGTATTCTGCCTTATTTATTACAAATTAATCGAGCTCTACTTTTACAATTTTTTTAACTAAAAACATTTAATTACAATATTCAATTTAGTACGAATACTTTGAATTTGATGAAAGCTTCGTATCAAATTTACGTTATTATTTTATAGTCTTACTTCTACGATGTGATAGGTATTTATAACAAAGGAGACGGAAAATAAGTTATTATTAAAAGAGTGAATTCAGCAGTCATTTCATAACAATAGTAATAGTGAAATGTATTTTAATTTGGCGTAAATAATAATGGTAATAGTGAAATGTAGTGTAATTTGGCATTAATTTTTACACAAATAAATTTACAAAAATTAAGTTAATTAAACCACGTATAGAATTGGTGAACATGAATGGTCCACTATTAAAAAGTTATTGTTAATAATTTGGTGAATATTTTTTATGTGATTGTTTCATTTTCTCTTTATAATATATAATTTTTTTCATTGGAATGCGTATATCTAATGTATATCAATATTAATTCATAAAATTTTCTTTACTCTATTTTATATATATCAATTAAATAAAGATATAATGTTATATTATATATAAAATATAATTTATATATTTATTTGTGTGTTCACGATTTTTTTTTTTCAGTTACATGTTCACGAGCTTTAAATGAATGTAAGCAACGTATGTTCATATTCAGCTCGTTAATTCGTCAAGTTTTAAATTGAGCTCGTTTAATGTTCGTTAAACTTAATAAACAAATTCGAAATAGCTTTATTCCTTTATTCAAGCCGAACTCAAATAGTTCATGTACAATGACAATGATAGTCCATGTACACTTTTATTATAATTAAGTAGAATGTATAATTTTTTCAAATAAAAACAAACAAACCAATATGCGAAAAAATATACACTACAATTTATTAAACAATAAATAAAAAAATATATGGACCAGTTACTATAGATGAAATTTTTCTCTACAACTACAATATAACTGGGTTTTTGTTGATTTCTCAAGGTTGCCGGATGTCCTACGAGGAATGAGAATATATTGTTTCCCAGATTACTATTGTGCTTGCTCTTCATTTTATTTATTTTAATGCAATTATTTTTTATATTTTTAAGTTTAGTGTATATTAATAATTTAATTGTTTCTCTATAACAAAAGAATATGAGGATTTAAAGCGTCATGTATGAGGAAGAAGATGATATAAGGTTAATTTTTTATATTGATCCTAGATTAATTTATCGTGTGTGTACGTGTGCATGTGTGCGTGCTCTATTCTGTAATGTTTGACTGGGGAAAATTCTAATGGGGGCATTTTAATATCAAAATAAAGACTATCAAGTGCGCATTGAAACGTTTTTAAGTCTGGGATGCATGTTACAACTTCGGTGTAAATTTTGAGGTGCATTTTGTAATTTACTCTAAAAATTACAATATTTTTTTCCGCTGTGTGTGACACGAATTTTAAAATACATTAAAATTACATTTAAATATCTCATTCTTGTATGATTTTTTTTTAATAATTTGCAAATTAAATGTTATTAATTTAGTTGTATTTCAAAAGTTTTAAAAGATAAATATATATTTTGTGGATCTTAAAATCGTGTCAGAGGCACGATTTTGAAAATATATTGACCAGTTGTCATAAATTAAATTTTTCTATAGAATTACAATATAATTGGGTTTTTGTTCATTTCATCTAGTTTGATGGAGGCCCTAGGAGGAAAGAAAATATATTGATTCTCATAACATTATTAATAGTGAGATAACATTATTAATAGTGAGATGTAGTTTAATTTGGCACAACTTTCGCATAAATAAATTTATAAAAATTAAGTTAACTAAATCATATATGGAATTGGTGAACATGATGGGTCTACTATTAAAAAATTATTGTTAATAATTTGGCGAATACCAAAAGAATTAGATAACTACTCACTTGTTTTCAATTTTCTCTTTATCATATACACAGTATAATTTTTCGTATGAATACGTGTATCTAACATATATCAATATTAATTCATAAAATTGTATTTATTATGTTATTTATATGAATTAAATAAAGATATAATGTTATATTATATATATAAGATAATTTATATATTTATTTATGTGTTCATGAGTTTTCCTTATACTATTTTCTATAATTTCAAATTGATCTGAAAACCTTGTCAAGTCATTACTTAAGCTGACATGGATAATAAAATATAATAAATTAATGCTGATTTGGCTTTCTAATTTTTTCATACAAAAATATTAAGGTCATAATTGTATTTTCCTAAAAGTGTTCACATCAATTAAGTCCTAAGTATGGTTATTGATCGTGGCATTACATATTACCCCGTTACATCCATAAAAAAATCCCTAATTTTCTCTCAGAGCTTACCAACCTCTCAAAGCTTCATTTTATTCTTGAATTAGTATTCTAAATTAGTATTTCAAGCTTGTGAATTGGTAGCAGTCCAGGGTACCACTTTTGAGACTATTATGAACTGTTGAGTCATTGTTATTGGAAAGTTAATAATTCGCACTCAAACTCTTAAGAATATTTGTTGATTTGTGTACTATTACTTTTGGAAATTTGTATGTAATGTTCTAAACTTGATCTGATGCACTCATTCTGCTGCAGTTAAACAAGAAGAATTGTTTATATTGTTCACTCATTTGAAAATATTGCTAACCTTTTCAGCCAAACTTGTGATAAAATAGGACTTTAGTATAGACAAATAAAACTACACTTAATGTTCTTAATATCATTTCAGGACCTTGCTGATTCCGCAAGGGAACTACAAGAAAGATCTATTACTTGTATCCAGAGATGAATTCATACTCATGCCAAAGAAATTATAGTTCTTGAAACACTTACATATTACTCCATCAATATTAAAATTAGAAAATTGAAGTGAAATATATAAGAGAAACACTTAATTACAAAATTTTATATTTTTATGATTCTGTAAATTTATATCACAAATAAACTTTAATTTAGAATGGAGGTACACAAATTTTTGTATAATAAAACTCATGATTGATTTGGAACTCGTGCATGTACGCAAATGAATCCGGTCAATAATTTCTAATGATCAATTTATTCTACGGGTGCCTAACAAATGTCCATAGATATATTATCTTAAGAAAAGACAATTATAACCTTAATATTTTTGTTTTAAAAAATTAAAAAGCCAAGTCAGCATTAATTTATTATATTTTATTATCCATGTCAGCTTAAATAATAAAGTGGCAAGACTCTTAGACCAATTTGAGACTATAGAAAATAGTATAAAGATCATTATGAAAATTAAAAAGTACATAGATTAAAATGAAATCAAGCATACTGTAGGATGACTATTTTGTTGGTTTCGTCATTACTAAATTCTAATATTTTTAAGACATAATTATGAACTTCTTTTTATATTAAATCATTTTTCAAATTTTAGTGAGTTTTTAAGTATTCAAAATTTACAAACTTGTATCACATACCAAATTAGAAATAACGGCCTTTACCTACTCATTGAAGATTCTAACATTGAAAATTCAAGATTCCAACCGTCATAACTGTCACTCATTAACAAGAGTACTACTACCCGTATATATAACGGCCTCTACCTACTCTATCTCCCTATATATCTATATATATATCAACATACATCATATTCTTTTCTTTCACCCCCCCTCCTCAATCCATCAACACCACCAAGAAACCAAAACCACCCTACATACCCTCCTCACAATTCTTGAAAACCAAAACCCATTTTACAAATTTCCTAAACACGTTCGTTCCAAAAGCCAACTCAACTTCCAATTCAAATTTCCATGGACACCGACGACCCCACTCCGACGATAGTCGTCGACGGTGAGCCCAGACCAATCATAGTCTCCGACGGCACGCACTTGTACAAGTTTTTAAAACCCATTGGAACATGGGACCCAGACAACGGTGGCACAGTTTACGAAGCCCTCATTCTCCCGGAGCAAGACCCTCCCGTTCACGTCGCCGTCAAAGTCGCCTTCGTAGACCCTCCTCACCGTCGTACTCCTCCTCCGGTTCACGATTTCACTCCGGTCCAAGTGGCCAAGATCGAAGTTGATACAATCACTGCCCTGCCAAACCACTTGGCCCTTTCCGGCATCTTACCGATCAAGAAACACTTCACAGACCACCCATACGGAATTGAACACTTCTGTGTCATCTTGCCGTTCGATTCCGAAGTCTCTTCTCTCCGATCACTCCTTACATCTCGCCGGAACTTGTCCGACGGGATGACCCTGAAGTGCATTTCCATTGCCCTCAACTCTGTCATTAATACCCTCTCGAATCTCCATCTTCTTAGCAGATATCACCGACAAATCACAGCCGGAAACATATTCTATCATCGTGAATTGAAAACAGTCAAGCTCTCTTATGCAGCTTCCGTTTATGAACGCTCTGGCATCGATCAAATTCCGGCAATGCCGCCGACCTCTCCGGCCAGTACTTCTTCAAGCCCAAATCCGATGGCTCAGGAAGAGGCTCTGCTCCCAATGAACACAATGCTGGAGTGGGCTAGAGCCCCTGAAGTTGAAACAGATGAGCATTATTGGTACAAATATGTTTACATGACACTCAAATCTGACATTTGGCTTTTTGGGATTGCTGCATTGGAACTGGCTTATGGGAAAATTCATGTGTCGAGTCGCCAAGAACTGCTCCGAATCGCGAAATATATAAGCAGTGGGCAGGAGCTGCCAGATACATGGGACAGTCTCAGGACAGCAACTGCTGAAAAGGATGACAGGGATTTGATCGAGGTGGAGGAGGAAGAAGAAGAAGAACAAGGATTGAAGTTTACAGATTTTCTTCCTGATTTTATCAAGAGGTGGTTCAATATGATAGAAGAAAATGATGATTTGCCAGACGATACAGGAATTATTATGTTTTTTGTCAAGTTTCTGAGGAAGTGTTTGGCAACAAATCCCAGGTTCAGGCCATCAGCAGAAAGGCTTTTGGAGTATGACTTCTTTAAGAAAATAGACGTCGATATGGCAGTCTTTTGTGATTCTGTTGTCCAAGAATAAATTTCATGTTCTACTGTAACTTTGTGAGTGATTAAGACCTTTGTGGGCATTTGGGTATCAGCAGTTACATAGACGATTTTGAGAGTTTTTCAAGTCAAGATCATGAAAGCAAAGTATATAGTTCGGCAGCTGCTAATTGTTCTTACGTGGGAAGAGAGAAATATTTTGAGTTGTGTTTTGGAGACAGATCATTCATTACATGTAGTGCTAATTCTTTGGTAGTTGAAAGTGTTTGATGATGACAGCAGCTTGTTCTTTCCTAGTAGTAATCGAATTGCCTTGGTTTTTCACTGAAGCTTGAGTTTAGAAGATGGTCCAGTTACATTTTATTCTCTATTCTCGAATTTTTAGTAACATTCTGTTACTATTATTTTTTTCCTTTTATTTCCCACAAAAATGGAGACAAACCAGAAACAGAAGTTGTCCACTAAACAGCGTTTAATCTGAGATTAAAATTTTCAAGGAGGTTGTTCTAGCTCTTGGCATTTAACAGAGGCCTAATTTTTATTCTTTAGTCCTTTGATTAAGTTAAAATTATAATGTATACACTGCTGGGACACTGAGAGAAAGAGTGAATAACTGAATACCAAACACATAAGCTTTATTGATTTCTCTCTAAAATAATCACACTCTGTACCAATGATAAAAGTAATTTGTAAGTGATACAACTTAGGAAAGAATTACATTGAATTGCAGGAACTGTAGAAGATAAGTAACCAAAAAACATTTGTCGCACATTTTATACACTCAATACAATAAATGGAAAGAAAAACAAAAGAAAATAGAGTAAAACCAATGTTCTGTTCTAAGTTTCCGATTGTTGCATGTTGTTATTGTTAGTCCATTGGAATTCTATTTCCAAACTCCTTTTGGTGCCACTTTTGCTTTCGGGCAGCAAAAAGTACTCTCCAGCAGCTGCCCCCTGTGTGACAACACGATCAATCTGGATGGTAACTTTTCCGAAAGATTTCTGCAAGAAAAAAAAGTAGTTAATATAAACTCTTTGGTAACAAGCTATTAAACAACGTAAAATTGCCTTCTAGGTTATCTGTGCGAGCGTTGAATTCATTTACCTTCCCCATCTTGCTTTTGTTCTTGCATGAAATGTGAAGCTTTTGACCTTTTGGAGGACTTTCAAAGTGCCAAACAAAGGGCTGGTCCCAATCTGGATTAGGACCAGTCGATACAACCTGAGTAACCACCAGAGAGAACAGGTGAGACAGATTTGTAAAGGACACAATTACTTGTAGAACCCACGAATATTAATTTAGCTACTCGCAATCTATTAGAGTTAATATCCAACCTTATGAATGAACAAATAATTGCAATAATGATGATGAAGTTTAGGAAAGAAGCCCCTGATAACTAAATTTGAATGACTGGAAATGATATTAAGCTGAATGGAAATTATCTTTACAACCCTACAGCAGATCATAGAAAGATTTTGTATGCTAATTACTTCAGAGACAATGCTACCTAAACACTAAGAACCGTCCCTGATTATGGTTACTGTGTGCCAACTCCACTGATTCTCTTAACGGTCAAGTCTACACATAATGGATAGACTGACAATGTGGGTAAACAGAAAAAAAATTTAGAACGAATAGCTCACACATATATCAACAGTACAACCATGTTTTACCAAATCAGCAACATCGTAGGTACAAGTTTTCTCATATCAAGTTAGCAATTTTCGCATGAGTTGGGACTACGATGGTTTTTATACAATATTTCATAGAGTCTGCAGAAGTAGCAATGTAAGAATATTACCTTGGTTTCCTTGGGTTGAGTGTTGCCTAGTGTAAGCTTGCAATAAACACTCGGGTTTCCAACGGACTGTTTCATATTTTTTCCACATTTAATTGTTACTGTCAATGTTCCAGGCAGACACTGCAAAAGATTGTCCGCCTTATCTTGAACTCGAGGTGGGGCTGATAATATTAAGTACTGCAACAGGGGAATACCCTCTGCAGCAGCAATTGATTGTGCTCTAGAGACCTCTGCTGGGCATGCTGTCCAAGCTTGCTTGAGAAGAGATAATGAGTCCAAAGCTGCTTCTTGAGTCGCCTCTGAGCCAGTCTTGAGGGCTGTAACTAGATGGGGAATGCTTAGTGTTGCAGGTTCTGTGGCTCTCAAGCGTGGGAAATTGCCAAGGAGTGCATTTAGAGCTTTTAGATACTCCTCGTTAACTGTTCCAGTGGCCCATAATTCCTTCTCAATTGCAGCTGCAAAGACCACAACAATTGATTAAATCAGCATGTCTTCTGTTTAGATGCATATACATAACATTACTTCATGGCATGTCAATGACGTAATAATTAAATCTAAATAGAAAATTAAAATTAGAGAAACAAATCAGTAATAATGCTTCTGTAGCAATGATGAACAAATAACTGTACATAAAAACTCCTATCGTCATACAAAATTTGTTTTTCAAAAGAAAATTAAATAAAAAATAAAAAACTCAAATCAATAAGCATTACCAGAACTTGCACTATGTAAGCACTCATGATGATTATAAAAATTCAAACTTCGATGACCTTTGGCCCAAAAAGAGAAAGAGATTTTACCAGTTATAGCTCTGACAGTTTCACTTGAAGCATATTCTTGAATGGTGTTGTTAGAAAAGAGAAGCTTAACAAACATTGCAGCCTGAACTGACGTATCAGGGTCACTCGAACTAATCAGATCCAGCACAACCTGGACACCACCAGCTTCGGCAACTGCTCTCTTGTTTGATCTACTATACATTACAAGGTTTTGCAGGGCACATATGGCTACTACTTTCATCTCTTCTGTAGGTTGATCCTCAAGCAGGTTCACTAAAGCCCGGCAGGCTGAAACAGCATCTGCTGATCGAGCAAGAGCCTCATTCTGGAATAGGTCACCAAGGGCAAGAGTTGCTAGTAATCTTGCTTGTTGAGTTTGGCTTTGTGGATCCAAGAGATACTGTGATAATGGTACAATTGCTGACTTTGTAGCTTTTGTTTCTCTGATCTTCACATTGTTCAGCAATACCTCCAGAAGTCTTGCAGCTGTTTCCTCACACTGATGACATCTTAGAAGTTCCAAAAGAGCCTCAATGGCTCCACTTTCAGCCATTGCTACAGCACTGGTAGCATCATCACTTTCCAGCACTAGAAGAGCATTCAATGCACCAGTAATTGTGGCTTCTGATCCAGATCGAAGCAATCTTACCAAAACAGCAATAGGAACTTCCAAGTAAAATTCAGAACTAAACTGAAGAATACTGGATAAAACAGCAGCAGCAGATTCCCACAAGACATGAGGCAGAGAGGGGTCAGCCAGCAATATCACTTTGGACAATTCAGTGACGCCACCCTCTTTCACAATTTCATTTGGCAAAATTAGTGCGATATTAACAAGAGCTTTCACAGCCCTCTGCTGCAGAATGTGTATACCTGAACCAAGAACACGCATAAGTGGGCCAATTACTTGGGGTGTCAATGGATCCTTCTGAAGGTGTTCTTCTAAGAGTAAATGGGACAGAAGTTCAGCTGCTAGTTGCTGCACTGCTGGAGCAGGAGAATCAAGTAAGGGAATGAGAGGTTCGATAGCTTGGTGAGACGTCAAGGTATAATCAGCACGACATTGTGGATGTTCTAAGATATTCACAAGAACCTGTAAAGTACTATGTTGTCCATCAGGTCCAAACTCAGCTCTCATCAGCAACACAAAGAAAGGCTCAACCACTTTTGCTGCAGATGAACCCTTGGCGATTGTAGCGTTATTGGTCAATATTCGAAGCAATTCTGCGAAAGCCGAACACAGAAAATCTGGTGCATCATGGAGAATATCAAGTACACTCTCAATCACACCTGCTTTCACCATCTCCATCTTACAAGAAGGCCTATCTTTCCCCAACTTAACAAGAGCTCTGGAAATAGCCTCATGGAGCATGTAATTCCGGCCATATAGAAGGCCAACAAGAGGAATAACTGCTCCATGTGCAGCAACTAGCTCTGCCAATTGCTCATCTTCAACAAGTTTATCCAATGCACGAACAACTGAGTGCTGAGCAGGACTGAACTCCATCACAAGCAGAGAGACCAGAGGCTCCACGCAACGAGCGGCAGCCATTGTGGATCTAATCTTTGTATTTCCAAAAAGAACACAGCACAACTCAGCTGAGTCCCCTTTCAGTTCCATAGAACAGTTTGATGAAAGAATCCGACAAAGAACATCTAATGCATTCATTTCAACATCAGCAACTGCAAGGGCTCTTGACGGGTTTTCACTCAGTAACCTAGCCAATGCAGCGATAGCAGCATGTTGCTCCTTCTCCGAACCTGTATTAAGGATTTCGACTAATGGTTGAACAGCATGCCTGGAAGATTCAGCATTCCTAATATGATCTGCTGAGAACAGGCTTTCCAATGCTTTAGCTGCACTATATCTTGCACCCCTTCCACCTAAACGTAATACTGCTACAAGTTGACCAACAGCACCGAATGCAGCTTCATGTCTTCGTATTTCAGCTGTACTAAATAACATACCTAACAGATCTGTGGCAGCTTCTTCAGTTGCATCTTGTAGGCCAAGTGAAAGATATTTAGTCAGTGCTTCAAGAGCACCAGCTTCCACCATCACAATCTTATTTGAAGGGCAATCTTTTCCTAGCTGAAGCAGAAGCCCTAGTGCTAGGAATGGTGCCCCTGGCCGATCTGGAATTGGTTTAAGTAAATCAACTAGCAAAGGTATTGCTTTTCTAGAAGTAGCACCAACCCTAATGTCGTCAACCCTAAACAACCTCTCAAGAGCAACTTGTTCTGGATAACGAACCAAAGAAAATTCCTCTGACAATCCTAGCAGGTCACTTATGTCATCATCAGCACATCCAAGCAAAGAAACGAGTCCACCTGCAGCCCCTGAATTCGCAACTGACAAAAGGGTCCCCCTGCTACCATTGCAGACTAGACTGGCAATAGCTTGTGCAGCAAAATATCTGTTTGCTGACTCCTCTGACTTCAACAAATTAGCAAGTACAGGTACAGCTTTCATTGTGGCATGCCCTCGTATGATATCTCTATCTTGAAAAAGAATTGCTAGTAGCAAAGCACAAATCCATACACTACTATCCTCTTTGAAATTGACCTGAAAGTGCAAGATATAAGTGCTCTCCCACCACAAGTTCAAAAGAGCATGTACTAAATCCAGTTTTACCAAGATGTGCAAACATATGAAAATAAAAGGAAAGTTAAAACTTGGAAGTGCTAATTGAAAATCTACTCAATCAACAGTTACAAGAGGATAAGCCTAGCAGAATCTTGATTTGCCGAAACAATATGGCTGTGGGTCTGAAAAGATTGGACATTGACATGAACATTGAAATAATGAATGTTCGTTATGCGGAAAAATGTCATTAATAATAAGTACTACAATTTTGAATTCAACACTGAAACTATGGGTGTGTTCAATTATTCATAAGAATTCATCAACTCCATAATGATGGCCATATTTTTGGTATTAGAATTCAAAAGTGCACTCCTTATTATTGATGATATTTTGCATTATTTGTAGAAATTTATCAACTCTATAAGATGTTAAAAGTTTGGTTTTTCTCAAAAAGTCCTTTTATTCTTTGATTAAATGCCAGTAATATCGCATCAAAATTATTCAAAGCCTATAGCTGTTACACACACACAAAAAAAAAGAAAAGAATTAGTGTAGATAGGTTGGAATTATACAAATTAGTGTAGATATAAGAAAATAAAAGCTCCAGCCCATTTTTGCAAAGTAGGCTGCAGTCTATTTCACCTTTTTCCCTATGTATATATATAATATTAATTGTGACATAAGAGAAAGTCAAATTCAACGTCATAATGAAATACGATTAGATATGCTAAATTGTATGTGTAAGTTTTGTTCAATCTTAACACAGTATAAGTACTTAATTAAAAAATATACTCCGTATAGAACTATAGATATTATTATCACACAAACCACAACCATACAAAGTATTAAAAGCTAAAAAAGACTAAATACCTGTGTGTATTCTGACAAACACTCAGAGATTCTCTCTGTGAGGACTTCAACAGCACCTGCTTCCATAATCTGAATTTTACTTTTCTCATTATTACTAGCAAGAGCAGATAGAAGCCAAATAGCAATGTTCGAACCATAGATGACTGATGTACTCATCCCAGTTTCACTAGTCTTTGATTCTTGCGCACGCCCACAGATATGTATGCCCTCCTTAGTTCTCTGTTCTCCTACTTGAGACATATCCGTACTGGTGAGCATTGGAACAAGAGATTGAATAAGATAAGCGCATGAATTAGATTCACTCAAATCATCCACCACTCTCTGGAGATTTACTTTGGCAGCACAAACAAGAAGCGTAATTCCTCCAATCTTGACCGTTGCCTTTGAGGAGCTGATTACCCTTCTAGCAATTGATGATATACAGCCTGAAGCACTGGCAATATTGTCTCCTAAAACAACAGGCTGAGCCAAGGAAAGTTGTGACAATATTTCTATAGCTTTATCGACCAACAAGGGTGTTGCATCAGCTATACATGAAACTATTGGGGTTATGCTCTCCAAAAATTCAGCTAGAACTGCCAATGCAGGTTTGATGTTCCCTTCCTCTCCTTCAGACTTTGAAAGAATAGCAAGTGCATGTAATCCCTCTGATCTCGCAACAGATCCACCAGGAGATGATTCCAGCAAAGAAACCAAAGCAAGAACTGTTCCTGTACGGTTCACACAGTCAGTCAAAGCAGAATCAATTCTACGAGAATGGAGAAGCCGAGCAATTGCTGCTGCTGCATGGGTCTTTCCAGAAAGTGTGCCTTCACGTAAAACCCTAGTAGCGGGCAAAATAATCTCTTCAGGAGTAGATTTCCCTGAAACTTCATTGTCTAAAAGAAGATTAGCCAAAGCACAAACGGCCTGCTCGGCAACTTGCAGAATGGATGAGCTTGCAAGAACCTCTAGTAAAGGCAATGCATCTCTAGCAATTGCAGCCACCTCGCGATTCTCTTTGATAGATAGAAATATTGATGAAAGGCAAGAACAAGCTTCCATTAAGATGTTTTCAGATTCAACATGTAGAAGCTTCATGACCGACGAAAGAGTCTTAATGGCAATGCTACTCTCGCGCAAGTCTTTTCTGATATCGAAAATTCCAGCAAGAGCTGATGCAGACTTGGCCTGAGTTTCTTCTCTGGTGGAGCTCAATATTTTAATCATTGTCTCAATAGCATCATTTGAAGCGCTACCATCACGCAACATATCAGTTAGGGGGGCCACAGACAGCAAACTTTTTAATGCATCCAGAACATAAACTTTAGATTCAGGTAGATCACTGGTTAACAATGCAGTGAGTTGACTAATAGTTGCTGTATCTGACTTGTGGATCAGATGGTTCAATGTCTTCGCTGCAATCTCTTTTCCATTTGGGCTCCCATTCTTCAATAGCCACAACAAAGCAGGAACAGCGTCAGCACTTTCAACACAAGCTCTTATATCTTCACTGTGATTACAGAGATTCCCAAGGATTGTTGCAGAATCTTCCTTAGCTTTTGGAGATCCTGTCTCCAAGATTTGAACAAGTGGAGGTATGCCACCTGCAGCTGTGATTGCCCATTTACTTTCGTCATTCTCAATAGATAGAAGGGAAAGTAATGCAACAGCGCACTCCTGTTGCTGCTCTGAGGAAAGTCCTAGAAGAGATATCAGCAGCTGAATTCCCTCACGGCCCTGAAGGGCATGCCATAATGTGCCTTCGTTGTTGCAAAGTATGAGAAGGGACCTTATCAACTCATCCTGAACCTCATTGCTTGCCATTGTGATTAAACCAACTAACAACCGCTTTGCATCTGAATTTGCAAGTTTACTAGAAAGAGTGGCATTTCCATATAAACTGGCAAGAGCTTCTATTGTACGCTCCTGAACAAGAAACGGCAAGCGAGGTTTGAACTGCTTGACCAGTGTCTGCTCAATATCACTGGGATTTGATGCTCTAGTAATTTCTGCTTTGCCATCATAAATCATAAGGGCAGAAGCTAATGCTCCTAATGTGTCAGCCACTTGTGCAGGTGAAGTGCATGAATCAAGGCTTTCTCCAAGGCTTGAGATGACATATGACAACCCACCAGAGATATTAGCAAGAGCACACATTGCATTCTCCTGCAAAGCTTGTGCATATTCACCTTGCATAAACTCTTTCGAAGGGGCTATTGTAGCATTTATCAAAGCAGGAATACCATTAGAATTGGAAATCTCCCGCCTTGCTTCTTTGCATTGAGCAGAAAGAGATTTTAAAGCACCTGCAGCTTCTGCTCGAATTGAAGCCTCATTACCAGGTCCTAATAGCTTAAGGAGTTGCTTTGTAATATCAGCAGACAAGATTTTAGGACAAACGGATGCATCCTCCATCATCATGCATCCTAGAAGAAAACAAACATTTGCTTGGGTGTTTGAGGGTCCAGTTGTAAGCAACTTCACAAGTGTATCCAAGCCCCCAGCTCGTATTGTTGCAATCCAGAATCCCTCAGTGCTGCTGGAAAGGTTTTTTAGAGCTCCAGTCAGTAAGTTGTCAACCACGTGTCCAGCCTTGAGACCCTTCTCAAGTTGTCCCCATAGAACTGGAACAACATCTTCAGTTGAAAATATTTTTGAGCCGACGTGATCCCTAGCTCCATCTTGAGAAACAGCGTATAGGGTCTTCGCTGCAGCAATTTGACCTTCTGCTGAGCTTGACCTGAGAAGACCGAGCAGCGGTGGGATACAACCCCCAAGTAGTACCTTTACCCTTAGTTCATTCTCCTTGCACAGAGATCCTAAAACTGTAGCAGCCTGTATCTTTATCCCAAGTGATCCTGATCTAAGAAGTGATACCAATACTGGAACCGCCTGAGAATGTGACCCAACGGCGCTGAAGGCATTATCACGTGTATCAATAAGCTCCAGCAACTGCTTCAAGAATAATTCTTTTTCTTGCAAAGATGAGGAACTTTGTCGCAACTGCTCAATGCATTGAGCAACACTAGCTAATGTCCCATCTGGATCCTCCATGCTGGCACGCTCTCTGCAAGTATTTGGGAACAAAATTTGGATGAGATCAACTGATTACATTCTGACTATAGACATTAATCTATAATTGGCATCTATACAAAAACACAACTAATAGTGTGCATATTTTGGAGAAAAATAATTTGACATCATCGCATAAAGCCCCAGAAAACAGATAAGAGATGATATCTATTAAGAAATTTAGAGCATTTAAGCTATAATTGCCACTGAATATATACCACATGAATACCATTACGTTTACATAGGTACAATTATTTTGAACTCATATGAAGCTTCAACAAAGAAGATCTGAAAATTGATAGCATCACATTCTAAATAGAATGTCTAAATGGATGAAAGCATTGTAGAAATAAATAAAATTCACAGATGAAGTTAATATGTCTCATTTATGTTTGCTTTGATAGGGACAATGCATCTATAGTTTATATCACAGAGGAATACAGAATGCAGTAGGAATGAACCCAGATATACAGTATGATTCATAGTTGAAGCCTCGCTGAAAGCATATAAAGTTCGAAATCTAAATAAATAACATAAGTTTGTGGAGACTATCAATAATACTTTAGTCACGATCATGATGTAACATGAGGATATAGAAGCAACCAGCTCTTGGGTTCATAATATGCATGAAAAGCCCTTTGAACATTTCATTTGAGAAGATATACATTAGTCTAGAACTTTGAATTTGTGTATAAACATGAGAGAAGCCTTGTTTGTCTATTCACTTACTGCAGGTAGAATACAAGTACTATATGGTACCTGCACAAAAATGCTACAATTAACATGCTCTAGACCTGGGGACTAACACAATAGCATGTTTAACATCAACGGATTCATATTCAGAGCCACTACTTATCTAGAGCTAGTGATCATGCATCCCACAAAACAACTTTTCATAGTAAGACTAGCAGACCTGGAACCCATCTTCACAAGTGAATGTGGACTTGGAGGCTCTAGATCATGATGTTTATCGTCCCCATTTCTTTCCTGAAAATTAAGATAAGATATGTTAGGAGAAATGGATCAGACTTAAAAGTTTATAATAACAGTTGATATTCTTCTTTCATTTATTTTTTTATTTTTTGTTGCATGAGAAATCTCGAGGTATTGATAAATTATATAATTCAAAAGGCTGTGGTTCTAATCAAAATACAGCTACAATTGAAACAGCATGACTTTATTTCAACAAATGTGACGGTACTAAAAATATGATTAGACAACAGATAAATAAATAGAAAATTGTCTACAACCTCGATGCACACATAAATAATGATGCACCCTCCAAACACAGATTTTCACTATCTTAGTAAAGTTCTCTAGATCTTTCTCTTTCTGGATTTACAAAATATGAATGAGCGTATACTTTAGTTAATTAGCATCTTATAAATTATTAAATTCAGCAAAGAAATATGACTAAAGATAATCAACCCTCTTCGTTTCACTTAATTTAAAAGGAGAAATAAGTGATATTTAAATTCAACAAAGATTCCATATTGATGAAAATTGGATTTCTCCTCTGCTTATTAAGGACTGCATATCAAGTGTTAATACCATAGACCCTTCGATTATCAGCACCATCCATGAACCATCTTCACACCACTTGCTTGTGAGGGAGTAATTAGAAATTTGATACTGTAAATCAAGTTACCCAAATTTCTATATTGACTCTTCGTTTAATATGCTTTAACACAGATGAAAAAGGTCGAGATGTAGACAATTCCCAAATATTCAAAATCCTACTGAGTTATCCATGTTCGTGTATGAAACGGGGATAAAATTATATCCAATAAAAAACATATACAGATGCGGATATATTTCGTTTTATATGGGTTCATCGACCACAGAACCGAACTAGTTTGGGATAAAGGCATTGATGTTAATGTTAACAAATAAGGGATTATGTGCAGATTCATATCCAATAATACTTCTATATCCTTTTTGCAATAAATTATACCAAATGTTACGCAATAGTTGTGTTATTTGCCAAATTATAATTAAGTATTCTACGCTATCAAAGGATTTATGGTCAAAACTAATTGAGCATTTATCAAAAGATGAACATTACTCCCACGATTGTATTTTATTTGCTTGATTGATTTAATTTATTTTGTATATGTCACGTATATGTATATAACTGAAATACAAGAATTGAATCCATTTAAATCACATTAGAAATATCTGACATCTATCCAACAGATGTTATCTAAAATTGCATATGTAGTAAACAGATAGGAATACAGATATAACCTTTATCCTTATGTACCCACACCCTTAAATAAATCAGCCAATACTTATGACAGATTATAAAATGTTTGAATGAATTTTTCAAGAATGCACGAGTAAGGGAACAATTACCAGATCATTAGTAGGTAGGTTGCTGCCATTGTTGGCAGCATACCTCCAAGATACTGCAGTCGCCAGCTTTGCCGAATGTTTGAGATCCTTAGATCTACCCCCCAAAACACAGTCAATGAGCTAAAAAAATGCTTCCTGTAAAAGCACCATCCACAAACCCAAAATCAATTCTTTTTACCTGAATAATCACACTTATAGAATTACAAAAATTGAACCAACCCCACCACAAGATTAACAAAGATAAAAGAAATCCAGATCTATACTCAATAGAATGCCAAGCAGCTCAAAACTTACTGAATGGAAATGAATTCAAAACATTAAACCAAACAAATAAACAAACAAACGCACAATCAAAGGTTAGAGCTGGACCATTAATCAGATTGACACAATTAACATAAAAGCCCACGAAATTTAATAATCATTTAGTCAATAAAAGTTAGCAGAACGGCAGATCCCACGTGGGTTTGAATCAAAATCGAAGCTTTTTCACAATTCTAATATCAAATTAAGTAGCTGAAGTAGTAATTGGGGGGTTAAAGAAAGCAAATTACATGTCAATGTAGATAAAAAAGTGGAACTAAATGAGGGCATACCTTGGAAAAGAGACTGTGAATCGGAGGAGATCTCGTTAATGCATTTCGTAGCAGACAAGGGAAGAAAAGATGTAGAGAGAGAGAGGGAGGTGTGAGAAAGAAAGAAGAGGGACAGAGAGAGAGAGAGAGAGTGAAATGCAGCTGGAGCTATATCACAGTAACACCGACACCGCACAATCAATAGCCACGCCGTTTTAGAAGCTCCAGTGGCTTCGACTCATTTTTGTGCCGTTAAAAAAATACAGTACTCCCTCCGATTTGTTTATATAATTGCTTTTTTACTTCAAAATCACCGAGATAAGTATAATAAGTATAATAGTATTAAATTTATTTCATAATAGTACTTATATAATTTGCATGGAAAAGAGGTGGACTCCGATTTTTATAAGAAATAATAAAAATAATACTACAACCCTATAAAACTTGAAAATTATGGAAAGGATAGTAAAAAGAAAATAATTTTATTTGTTCTTAAAATATGAGAACATCAAGTAATAAAAAAAAGAACCAAAATCTAAACAGCCACAAAAAAATGGAGGAATTATTACTATTATAAAAGGTTTCTAACCATTTACTATGGACCGTAGTAAATAAAATTCAATTTAATGATGTTTTTGACAAATCCAACCATTCAGATGGAAAAAATTCAAAAAATAGTGAAATCTTCAAGTTTTGACGATTTTTTGAGTGATTTTAGTTGTTTTAATCAAGTTGAAATTTATTTAAAGGTTAATATTTTTTGTAATTTTATATAACTACAAAAACCATTTTTTACATGAAAAAAAGTTATTAAAATTTGCGTGTTTTTACATTTTTGTTTTTTTAATACTTTATTCATATAAAAGCTTGGATTTTTCATAACATTGCAAAAAAGAAAAACATAGTATAGGTCATAAAAGTTGAATGTGATATATATTATACATATAAATATATTTTATAAGATACACATACATACATACGTACACATATATATATATTAAAGAATTAACAAATGTAGATTAGAGAAAATTTTGAAATATTATAAGTGTCACTATTTTAATATTATCATATTTTAAAAAAAATGATATTCTCTCTTGTTTTCTTTCTTTTTTTTTTTTTTTTGGTAATATCAAGAATCATAGCATCTATTACGATGGGGAAGGAGATTTGAACATTCGTCTATTGTCAAGAGAAGATGAGTTTTACCATTGGAGCAAGTGCTCAAGATCAAAAAATGATAATCTCTCGGTTTCATTAAAAAGTTATATTTGATTTTTTTAATTGATATTAACATTGTAAGTTTAATTCAGACTTCCTCACTTAAATAATAAGTTATTGTCATAATTTTTTTTATGAGTGCTCAATTAATGATAATATAAGAAGATTGTAGTGATAAAAAATTTAAAATATAGCATTGTAAAAAAATATTACAGAAATATAACTATTTTTCTGGACCAAATTTCATTTTTAAATTTAACCATTTTTATTAAATGGATAGAAACTGATTTAGCTAACAAATAAGAATCTAACATTATTATATTATTTTATTTTTATTATTATAATATTATAATTATTTTTATATTTCTTTATTTAATATTATGAATATTGGTTCAGTTGATACCAGACTCGACAAGTGAGTAATTTGTAAGTAATATTGTAAGCCGTCTAAGAGGTTTGTGATATACCTTAACCTTGAACTGATGAAATCTTCCTTCACCTAAATTTTTTTGTAACAAAAAAAAATTATTATATTAAATGGTAACATTATGTTAACTTAAATATAATATTAATATGGTTCCGTATTTAGAATTTACTACACAAAAATTACTTTTGCAAAATTAATAAACCGGCTGAGAATTTTCTAATATGTAAAATTTTAAGTAGTTGAAACTAACTTGACTTAGGTGCTTGTGTAAAAAAAGATTAATTTAACTAATAAAATCTGAAACTTTACTTATTTAATCGCAAATAACCTCCTCCTCCTCTCACATATTGTGTAACCAAAAGGATTTCTTTTACTTTTCTCCTAATTAGTTTGAAAGAAAGAAAGAAAGAAAAAACTTAATTTAGGCAGTTAGCTGGAATTGACTCAACTAGCTCATGCCAAGCCAACTTATTAGCCATGCATAGCCAAGCCGAGTGAATTATAAATCTAAGCTCACTTAAACCACACTTCAACTCTAAATTAGTTGGAGAACAGATACAGACATGAAATTTCATTTGAAAATTAAGATACCACTATTATACAGTAAGATACACCTAATAAGTATTATTTGGATGATGTTCACATAAACAGTTTCTTTATTAAACATGCCATGTTCTTTCTTACTAACACTAGTGTTAATATTGCATATATTAAATAATTATGACCAGACTGCCATGTGGATTTCAAAAGTTTATTTATTTTTCAAAAAAGAATATTTTTTCAGGAATCTAATTTAGGTATCTATAGCTAAATGACTTTTAATTAGTAGGTATAATTTTACATGTCTGTGCAGAGAGAATAACAAAAAGATGAAAGAATGTAAATATATATCTTCGTATTACTCCATTTCATTGGATATAAATTCATAAATAGGTTTAATATTGCGTACGACGATGCTTTTATAACATTAAATTCTTTACGTCTAGATTCCTTAACAACAACAAATTTCTTATGAAGATATCCTTATTTATAACTAGAACTCCAGTAATTTACCAAACTGTCTGTATTATTTATATATCTATCTATCTATCTATAATATATATTAAAATACAAATCACTTTCGTTACAGTATAATATTTCTTGATCATATATATTCTTATATGAAGATATCCTTATATATATTTGTTATTCTTGATCATAACGACTTTAAAGATAATTATCATAACTAAATACGTGAAAATAACTAATAGATAAAAAAATATGTTTCTTACTTGGTTTGGTTAATATTAATATGCACCCTTTAATTTATATTTAATATCAAAAACAATATATGTTGTTGTTATATTGCCAAATGAATGTGCAAACTTACGCTACTAATTGTCTTATTATAATTTTATATATTAATAATTAGATAATAAAATTTTAAAATTTAGATTTGAATTCAACTTGCTTATAAAATTATAAATGTTATTTTTTTTTTCTATGCGTCCTTTTTTTAGGCAAAGGCAAAAATGATATTAATACTGGACAAATCTCAGATCCAAAACCTATGGATTTGAGATAAATTGAAAGCATATAAACTGACCCGCAAACTGAACTAAAGACTAAAAAACTAAGACTGAAATTAGCCTAAGCAAGAAAAACTGAACAACAAAACATTTAATAACTGAACTGGAAAACCCCATAGCATAACCCTGAGCTGCGAAAACCACTAAAGAGACAACACTAACGCCTCACCAACCAGATACCATAAAAAATGTGATGGTCATTCCTACTAAAACTAAAGCCTCACCAACCAGGTACCATAAAAATAAAAAAAAATAAAAATAAACTCAACTGCAGCAGTGCAGCTTCAAAGGTTGAACGTAGGATGTCAATTTCACCCGAATCTTTTAATATCTGTCAAACTTCGTTTTTAATGAGACTCAGTTATTTAAATACTATACAATTAGAGTAGGGTATGAAATTCACTTTCTCACTATATCTAATTCCGATTCTGCTCCGTTTATATATAAATTAAAATTTATAATAATTTTAAAAGATTTTAAATAAGAAAAATATATTAAACACAAGGAAAAAAGAAATATATTAAATTTAAACATATTATTCAAGTAACAGATTGGAAGCATGAAGGGTTTAATATAATCACTAACAGAGTGAGATGAATTTAAAGACCATATATTTTTAGCGGATAAAATTTGAGAACCGCTACGTGAGCTTTTAAATCAAGAACGGCAAGAAGCAAGAAACAAATGCAAGAAAATACTAAAAGTCATTATTCAAGCTCAGTGCACTACTTCAACGCTAGCTGGGACCACCTTTCCACTCCAAAATACAAACTTCTTGCTGCTACAGAACAAGGAACAACAGAGACTGAACCCCTTACTCATCATCTGAGAAATCAATAGAACTGCTATCGGATTGATTTTCCTTTTCCCTTTGTGGATCACTTTCCATATCGATATAAAATAAAACATAACTATCTATAAAGTAATTTCTGCATATGCTCTTTAAAAAAACATTATCAAATAAATTATATTTTGAACAACAAAATCATATCGTACGATAACTCGATAGATAAATTAATAGATACATTTATGATAGAGAAACTAATAGATACATTTATTGATTTCAATCATTAGAACCGATGATCTGCCTATATTTTTAATTTAAGATGACTTCAAATCTCCACAAGTAAGAGAATAACCTCCATAAAAGGAGAAAATATACTCCACAGTAGGAAAGAGAACTTCATGAAGGAGATACTAAACTTCACAAAAAAGAGGAGTAATTATTATTATTTCATTATAATCAAATTTATCTTAATTAAAATAATTCTAATGAAATTAATGGTCACATTTTTGCGCTTGTTCAATATTACCTTCAATAAACATGTCAACTTTTCCTCCTTTTTTTCTTGTTCTTCTGGACACCATTCCAAGAACGGATGGGGTAATAATTTGTACCGCGTAGCTAATCTCATTGAGGTCATAATCTTAAAAAGTAAACAAGTCAAATAATCGAAAATAACGAACATTCATCCGCAGTGTGATCCTTATTAAATCATTCACTTTCAGATCAATTAGCTTTTATACTCATGCATAGTACGAATAAATAGTTTTAGATATTTATAAATTAATAATTGTGATAAAATTTGTATATTTTGAATAATTAAAATCGTTAAAATTTAAAATGAGAAAAAGATAAATAAGTTACTATTTTCATCATCAAACATCTATTTACAATTATTAAAAACTCATATTCTCTTATCATCACTATATCATGTTAATGTCTTCCACATATTTAGCAGTTTTTTGTATCTTGTGACCTCATTTAAAATATTACATAACAAAGAGAAGTTTGTTATTTTTAAATATATTTATGATTCATTATATTACACATAGAGAAAGAATTAAATTATAAACATACACTAAACTTCAAATAATATTAAAACATTATTTGTAGTTAATTTGTTCTAATTATTTATTAGGATTTATAGTTTTTGTTTCAATTTCAAAATAAATATGTGTTTTATTTTAGTTTTTCGTTTCATTTTAAAATTTTATATACAATAGGGATATTTGGTAAAGAGATCATCAATATAATTGATTTTTAAAGTTGATTTAAGAATCATAATATAAAACTTGAGTTTTATTAATAGAAACTCTTTTTGAGATCGACCTTGATAAGAGGTATGAGAAACTTGATTTCCTAAATTAGCTCAATAAAGTTTATAATTAAAAATTAATTTCGATTTGAATTTATGACTTAGTGAGTTGCTCAATAATTGACTTGTTAAGTTGTTTCTATACTATCCTAAAATTATCTCAAGTTCTATAATAATATAATATATAGGAATTGATTTAGTTTAAAATGATTAAATCAAGCTTTTTTTTTTCCTTTTTTGAATTTTGATTAATCAAGCTAAGACACTTAAAATCTATAATACTTTGAGTAAACGAGATTAATTTATAATTATATAATATTTAACTAGCTTAACTCAACTAACTTGCTCCAATATACTCAATTGACTCGAAAAAATTGAATCAATTGATATAATGACACGGTCTTAAAGTTAATTCAAGTCAAATTTAGATATAACATCACAATTTTACCAAAATAAATATAATCTAAATTTAAATTAAATTCATGATTAGAATTACTTGTACATTCAATTTTATTAAACAAATATAATCAAATAATAATTACATACAATATAATCGATTCCATCATTAAAATTAAACTAACCTAAGTGATCACAATTTAATTCATTATAGTTACATTTATCTTAATTAAAACAATTCTTTTTCTCTTTTTTTTTTTTTGAGTTCATTAAATTAATGGTCACATTTTTGCGCGTGTTGTGCACGTGTCTGTATTAGAATATTACCTTCAATGAAGATGTAAACCTTTTCCTCCTTTTTTCTTGTTCTTCCAAAGCGGAATACTCTTTTTTCCTATTAAGATGGCATATATTAATGGGTGTTTTCTATCAAATAAAGGCTTTCAGTAATATCGTTGGAGTTTTATAATTTAATAATTAAATCAATCTGCTGAAACAGTGATATAATTGCATTATTATTCTCAAGTAGGGCTTTGTTCTACAATTTGTCTAAAGAGATCAGAAGACATTCTTTCGCTGAAACAAGAAATTGCAAAACAAAGCCACAACCGGCTCCATTTGATACACAGACAATATTTTTCGGAAAATATTTTTTGAAAAATAGCTTTATAAAAAATATTTTTTAAAAAAATAGGTTTTCTAACAAAATATTTTTTGAAAAAATCATTTTTCAATGTTTAATTACCAATTTGAAATATGCATAAAAATGCGATTATTATTATAACAGTGGGTAGTGGTGACTGCAGCGGGGGTGGTGGCAACTTTGGGCGGGTAGTGGTGTTTGGTTAATTTTTGGAAAACATTTTTTTTTAATTTTATAAGTCATTTTTTAAAAATACTTAAGAAAATACAAATATTTTCTTGATTTTAATTTTTCTATTGTACAACCAACATTGAAACGAAAAACCTTTTTTGTTTGCAGACAACAAAAAATGAAATTAAAAAAAATCTTTCATCAAACTCAGTCCGTTTTTTATTCATCAATTAGTTATTTAGTCTTCGTCAATTAAGCTGCTAAAAGAAAGGGTGATATAACATCACTTTCTTTGACAAAGCAAGCAAACTTCTATATACGGAGTATAATATATCTCTACTTGTTCCTTCTTGATCATTAGAAAATTCCAACAACTGTCTTCATGAAAGGCCTCTTAATGATTAATTTGTCCCCCGATCTCGAATGGTTTTACAAGTTTAACTTCTGAATTGAATTAGTCAAGTTAAAAAATAACGCATTTAATCGGTGTTTAGTCAGATTAGAGGAATTATGCAGACCGAGGAGAAAATTAATTACATCTGCACATTTGCTTAAAAAGACCATCAATTAAACTAAATGGTACTCCGTAAATTTTCGAGTACTGCATGGAACAGAGGTAAGAATCATCCAACAAAACTCAAGACATTGTGAAACAGAATTTCACACTTTCAGAAACAAGAAAAGTTAAAATAAGATGGAAACACCTGAATGAAGTCTATGATTGAAAGACTACTAACACCAGTCCCCAGATACGCTAGGAACAAAAATTTTGTGGATACATGACAGTCCAGCTCTTGCAGAACTGGGGATGCACCGAAAGTTTGTCATGAATGGTATTCATATTGGAAATACAAACCTACTCAAAAAGCAACAGCAAAGAAATTTGCTGAAATTGCAGGAAAAAAGCATCCGCCATGTTTTCAACTTTTAAGCCGCTCAAAAGGTGAATTCTCATTATTATTCCCAAAATTACAATTGAAGGCCATACTTTCTGTAAGCTACGCCACTGAATTCTCCATATCTAAGAAAGGCTTGCGGCAGTAGCATATGACCGCAGTAAAGTTAATGCTTGTTCTGCAATTGCTCTATTCCTTGCTTGCCTAACCCAATCAGCAACAACTTCAGCTGCCTGGGTCCCCTTGACACCATCCTCAAGAGTATCTGCGGCTTCCAAGAGTTTCCCTTCAGCTAGGAATCTCTCTACTCTATTCATTAGAGATTCAATACCGTCACCAGATTGGTCAGCCTCTCTAATCTGAAAAGTAAGAAACAGGTGATAAGAGTAATAACAAAGTTTTTATAAAGCATGCCAATCAAACCCCATACTAAATATAGATAGATTCTAGAAGGTACATTCCTGTACATACCTTCAAGAAGGATGCTACACGAGCCAAAGAGTGCACCAAAATGCCCCCACCACCGGGGGGGATTAGGCTGAAGTGACGGAGCATCCCTTTCAATCCATCAAACTGAATGTAAAAAAGTTATATAGAAGTCAGCTTCTGAAATAAATTGACATTACAGTGTGACCATTCAGTCAACATCACCAGCTCAGTATATATAGGTCCCGTTTGTTTCAACTTAAATTTTAGAGAACATAGATTTTATCGGGGTAATTTACATTGCTATAATCGAAAATCTTTTAAATTTAATCTGAAACAAACATGACCATAGTTTTGGATGCATCACTTTACTCGACTATTGGAAACTGTAAAGGTCCTCCAAACCAAGTTGATTATCATTCTATAGCTTGAACAAAGGTAACAAAACAATAACCCCGCATTTGTTGTCCCACTCCGCTAATCAAACTAAAATCATCAAAAAAAAAAGTCTAGATGGAAAATGAAAAGGTTGCATTATGGTGCAAGTAGGTGAAATATAATTCTAGAGTTAGAAATATGGATGAGTTCTCAAAGTACAGCTAAAATTCAAAAAGTATAAGCAGTTTTAGGTACTACAAAAGATATAATCAATAACAGATAATCAGTGTGCTTCAAGTCATAACTGAGAGAGTCTATAAATAAAATGCATCTCTATTTTTTAAGTAGCCCATTCAAGTATGTTAAAGCTCTGGAGCTCATATATGAACAGGGTCATTATTAATTTTTATGTTTCTGCAAACCAAAGGCTCGTTGAAAACTCTTTCATATTCAAGAAACAATTTGATTAATTAATGAATCTTCATACATGGATCACATTGTAAATCTGTGTTTCCATAACGAACAAGGACTACTACCAAAACAAAATGCTATAACCAAATTAGTCCAAACCCCGCCCAATGATTTAAATTATAAGAAGATATATCATGTTTAGTCACTAGTACTGTGTGCCCGAGTTGGGAGGGGAAAAAAATGAGATTTCAACGCAATAAACGGAAGTAGCATTCTGGCAGTGTGCAGAACTATACAAACATTTAAAAATAAGATATAAAAATACTATGTAAAAGATTAAAATATGAAGAGAATTGAGGATAAGAGAAAGTGAGTTGTTCAGGAGAGAAAAGGCAAAATAGTATTTACAAAAAGGAAAAAATTTAGGATAAGTATCTGAAGAGAGCAAAAAGTGTTGAGGAGAGAGAAAAGAGATCAATTATTTCAGCAAATGGCCAGACAGATAGCGGCTGGGAAAGCAACCATTCCTTTATAAAATAAAAATTTGTAATCAATCGGCATTCTTTTCCGCCCTAATCTTCTTATTTTCATTAGAAAAATAGGGAGTCTATCTACCCTTATCAATTACCTTCCCGTTACAAAGAGAACTTCTGAACATCACATATAGCAAGAAAAGACTGAGTTATCAATTTTTCTCTCTTACACCCTATTATTAAACTCGTAAACATAGTCAGTAGGTTATTAACAAAATCATTAGGATCTTTGAAAGTGAACCAGGTCAGTGATTAGAGATCTCTATCTGGCGCAAGCGATTGGACCTTTCAAAAGTTACAATCAATACAGAACAATGACATGGACCTAGGAGTCGGCAATATTACTTGTGTTCCATTTATGTGAAAGTCAGTAAGATCACTTGCCTTAGTATTTAATTGCAATTGAGAATACGTTCCAGACTTCCGAGTTTCTTCTGGAAGGGATGATAGAACTAAATCTAAAAGTGAGCCTCTATCAATATCTTCAAGGTAAGTGTAAAGGTCATTTATCTCTTTCTGAATGGGAAGCCCTTTAGACAGTGCATCTTCTATAGCAAGAGTGCCCTGAAAAACAGACATGAGAGACGCGCAATTTTATTTTCAGGCAATTATTCAAGTGCAGTCACAAAATTATGTGATAACCATCAAAGCCACAATTATTTATACGCCCTAAATACCACACTGAAAAACCCTAGAGAACTTTAATCTCCATGAATAAGATTCAATATATGATCAGGTAATACATCAAGAGACTTTATTTATAACAACTAATTCAATATTTTCTTTTTGAATTGTAGATATTTATCAGAACTCTAGCAATAGAAACACAACTGTGCATCTACACGCACAACATAATAGCACAATTTCAAATCCATGTCATTGTCATGCAACCACTTCAAAACATTATGCTAAATTTAGAACAGTGTCGGGACAGGAGGCATAAGTTCTGGTATTACCTAATTACTTGTGTTAGTTGTATTAGTTATGTGTATGTGTAGAATGTGTAAATGCTGCAGTCAAAACCTTGTTAGTTCGTGTGTTGTAATCCTTAAATAAGTGAGTGGCAATGTGTCTGTAACTAAGTAATGAATGAAAATCTCATTTTGAGAAATGTCCTCTTTCTAATTCAGCACTTCCTCTAACTCTGATCTCTCTTCCCTCTGTTCTTCACTGCTGTTCTCTCCAAATCTCTCTGTAAACCATTATGATTCATCTGGAATCAAGTGAGGATTGAAAACTGAAATCGTGACAATTGGTATCAGAGAAATATCAGATCCATCCCACAGTTTCATTTACTGCTCAACTATACCATCGCAAACTTAGAGAGATCCATCATCTCAATTCACCTTCATCTCTGATAAATTGATTGAGACAACAATTTGAAATATCAAATCCAAACATGATCCACCAATTAAAGAGTCAACAACAAATTGAGTGACTTTAACGAGCCTCTTCGGATCGTGCATAAAATAACCTTGAGTGACAACTGAAAAAACAAAACTTTCACATTTGGTGCCTCTAGGGAAAGTTTAACCTTGGCCTCTAATTTTCACAATTATGCAATATTAATTGTAAGGAGGAAAGTTTTACCAGAGCAAGCTTGTGAACTGAGTGACTTTGACGAGCCTCTTCAGATCGTGCATAAAATGCCATGCACAGGGCATTTATCTACAAAAAAAGCAACCAAGTATATTAATTTCCACTGTCACAAATCAATTTAAAGCAATTCAGCTGATTTATTGTGCAGAACTATGACAAGGAAATGTAGAAGTAAACTTTTTTTCCTAACACAGAAGTAAACATTTTAAATAATTAAGATACTCTTTCAAATCTGCAAAATTAAACAACAACAACAAAAGGCACAAAATGCAATAGAAAATAAAGAGGGCTTTTCGATATCTGAGTGTAAAGTTCAGATAAAAGAATGATTAACTTGATTTCACTAAAGATTATATGTTAACATATATTCAGGAAAGTTCAAAAAATGAAAATTTTCCTAAAATTTTTGTCAATTCTTTCTTTTCCAAATGTTATTGATCCAAACCAGTGAATGCAACCAGCCTCTGGTTCAGCTCTTTTATATCAAGCACATGGGCTTTAAGCTCAAGGTTTACATCATTTATAAATTACACATTATTGAGCAGGGTAATGTCTAGCTCAGATTCATAAGCATTCATGTCGATGAGAAGTTAAAGTCATTCATGGATGAACGGGGTTACTTGATGTATTGGTTATTATATGGATAACCAATTTAAAATTTGGTTACTGAACCTTTTTTTGTTACATTTACATTACTGAACTCAAGAAAGATTTTCAATTGAGTGAAATCATATGTTTCCATCAAACAGTTAACAGAACCACTAATGGACGACAGGTAGAAAAGCAATTCTATTAACTTGGCATGTGAGAGCCACCTTTTACGTAAAGTAATGCTTAGAAGAATACTAATTTATTAAAAGCTAAATAATAATTTTGACCACCACCATTCCCCACAATCTGCCCAACCATGGCCAGAGACCTAGCATTGCACCACCATATCTTGTACTGAATGTATAACTCTGAAAAAACTAAAGTCAATGTTTCACCGATTCTGGCTGCTTACATGCTTCCATTGTAATGGATTCAGTTGCTCTGTAAAGGCATGATGCGTGTTTTATTGTTTTTAGATAAGAATTGCTTATGATCTTTGCAACGCACTACTATGGTAGCAACTACAGTGGAATATGGGTGGCTTTGTTTTCCTAAAATACATTTGACCACTTTTATATCTATATCATCATAATATGTTTATATTTTGATCTTGACTTCAAGACTAGTATCAACCGTTAGCCACATAAATCAGCTATCAGATGAATTTGACAAGAATTCTTCAATTTCATTAGATTGAAATATTTTTTAAGTTTACTCATGCAATTGTAAAAAAAATGTGTTCAGTAACAAAAATGCAAATTGAGTGTCAGTATAGTAACCAAAACTTCAATTAACCCTGGATGAATGTAGGGCATAAAGGAGCCAAGTTGAGCCTAAGAGTATTCAAGCTCCTGCTTGTTAAAGTGGCAAATGATCCGAGGCCAAGCTTTTTATACAATAAAGTTCCTCGCTCTAGATGATATGAACCGAATTGAACTTGAATAAAGCCGAGCTTTAAATGAGCTTCGACTATAAACAAATTGAGCTGCTTTCAGCTTAACGGGCTCAATTCAAGTCGAGTCTAAATTCTTAACTAATAAAAACAAGCGTTCAAATTTGGCGGGAAAAAACGAGTGTTCAAGCTCAGCCTTCCTAACTAAAAAATCCAAGCCGAGCTGGACCAAGCTTTGTTCTTAGTTAGCTCTATGCTGATGTTCTAAAAAGCATGCTTCTTTAAATGCCTCATGCAAGAGTACAACTTGTCCAGTTGGTAAAATTTCCCTAAAGATCAATACTACCTGCAATTTTATTTTGGGTAAAATCGTATTTGGTGGTTAGATATAAAGAGAGAAAGTATAGCATAGTGGTGACTCTACAGGCACCAAAACTCATAAACTAAATATGAAAAACTCGTACACTGAGATTTGCTTCTGCCATCTTTTCAATCTGAGATGCCTTCTCACTAGCAATAGCTGAAGCCAGTTCTGCTTTTCCCAACTCCTGCATTTTCTTTAGTTCTAGTTCTGCTTCAGCTTCCTGCAGTTTCAAGATTAGCAACTTGAACTTGCATGTCCTTAAATACTGACAGCATTACAGAACAAACTCATACCTTCTGTTCAAGCTCCATTTTAAGTTTTTCTTCCAATTTTTCTTGGAGTGACTTGAGAGCAGCAGATGCTTTCGCTTTTTCTTTATTTAATTCCTGAAATTTGTTGGGGAATTTATCTTAATGACAAGATTAACTACCACATAGTTCATAAAAAAAGATAAGTTCAACTGGGAACAGAACTAGTTGGAAGAAGTATAAAATCGGTTTTGAGATCATCATCTCAGTAAAAATATGTTCTTTAAATTTTAGGAGAAATACTTCAAACGAAAGTAAGAATTAATTCGTGAACCTTCAAAATCATAGAAGGAAAATGAATATGTAAATTCTAAAGGCCTCTAAATGTAGAACCTCTAGCTCTCTATTTCAAGAATTAAATTTTGAACACATAGGGGATTAAAAACAAAGATTTTCAAGGAGAGGGTTGTTTGGAATTGAGAGGTGCTTCAACCAAACTTCAGCAAATGAAATGTTAGACATCTAATGACAGTATAACCATACACTGGTGACTCAGTAACCTTTGTAGAATAACATGGAAAGATAGATGGAATCGAGAGGTGCTTCAACCAAACTTCAGCAAATGAAACGTTAGTATAACCATACACTGGTGACTCAATAGCCTTTGTAGAATAACATGGAAAGGTAGATTTATATCGCTCAAGAACCAAGGATCAAAAATGTCATTGACAATTATAGTTAGAATATGATTGTATCAGAAACAAAATAGATCATTCAACCTTATCTAATATTGCTTCTCGTTCAGCATACATAAGTTCCCTAGCCCTTGCATCTCTGAGCTCTTTCTCATATTTCTCCTACATCAGTCAAGGAAAAATATAAACAGAAGAACTAACATATTATCAAATTACAAAGAACAAAGTCAAATCATGAACAAGTTCAACAAAAATTCAAATGATATATTATTATAGGGTGATAACCTTCATCATCCTCTTCTCTTCACTAAATCTATGAGCATCTAATGCAGCTTGTCTCTTCTCAGCAGCATGAATGGCTTGAAAAAAATCATCAAGGACCAATTTCCCATCCTTGGTTATGAAAAAACCATTTGAATCTTTAACAGCCCCATCTAAGTCCTTCAGTTCCTACAAAACAGAAATTAAGTCATCTTTAACGGCTCCATCAAAATTCCCAAGTTTCAACTTACATGAAACAGAAATCAAGTCAGAGACAATACGTACTTGCTTTACAACCAGACGCATAAAATCCACGTATAAAACACATACAATAAAGAATAATTTTGTTCTACAGAACACCACCACTAACCTTATGCTCATAAATGGAGGCAACAGAGGCTTCTTCAGTCTTATCTCGTAAATTATACTCATCAAGGAGGGCACTTGATTGTTTCGTACCACTAACAAAGTTATTCTGAAAGCAAGACTCCTGATTTAGCGGTAAACCAGAAAATTGCAATTAATCTTCAAAAAAAAAAATTAACAAATTTTACCTCTAGTGTAACTTCAGGATTGTGATGCTGCGGTGACTTGGATTTCCTCTCATTGTCTAGAACTTCGTCAGCCTGAGTAGATATAGCAGTTGTTTCAACTGGATTATCCTGTTCAACATGCTTTACTTCTGCGTTCTCAGGGTGAAGACCCTCTTCAACTTGTTCTACATTATTGCTACTTCCATTATCAGATGACTTGCTGTTATGACCAGGGATAGCCAAATTACTCTCTTGGATTGGAGAAATAACTTTATCTTTATGAGGGGTTAATCCAGATTCACTTTTCGCTTGCAAGTCATTTTTTTCGTCACTTTCGCTGAAACTATCTAGGTGAATGATATCTGAACTTGTTTCATTACTCTTTTGAGCAGTGTCTACAACAGGACTTGATAAGTTCGTCTCTTGAAAGTTGGGTAGAGGAGTTTTATATTCCGAGGGCTCAACACCCTCCAATTGTTTATTATATTCTGTTATACCTACAGAATTTTTATTTTCAGTGACAACATTGGCATTCTGCTCCTTGACACGAAATTTATCCAAATACCCAGTCTGGTATGCTATTACCACAGCAGCACCAACTGCCACACTTCCAATGATAACTTTTGACAGATTACTTCCCGACTCAGGAGGTTTGCCTGTTGCACCTGGCTCCTTGTGATCATTTTTCTGAGATGAAACCGAAAAGTCCTTCCTTGAAGAAAGATATGAAGGTACCTGCTACAAAGGCACAATCATGAAAAACATAAAATATATGATTTGAATCTTAGAAATCGGTATCTAGAATAGCAAAATAATAAATAAGGACATCAACACTAAGGGCCGCATGTGGAGTCAATATATAAATGTTCGATCATATTTTAACACTAAAAAACAATGGAAGAGTAAAAACTATGGTAGAAAGCCGTAGCACTCTGGGTCTATAGAGAACAACAGATATTTCCGATGTTGTCAACCTAAAATAAACCTCTTTCATTGTCTATAAATGCATATACATATACGAGAAGATTGTGTTTTTTTTCTTTTAATGTACTAGCTATTACAAGTGTAGTTCCAAAACCTGCAGAAAGGAGCCTAGGGGAGGGGGATTACCTACAATCTATTCTCTAATCTGGTAGAGCTGCCACATATAGATCCTCCATTCTCTCTGTTAGTAGAGGCAAGTCATACCGGGTGGACCAAAGGCTAGGGGAGCATATACAAGAAGATTGAGAAGTGCAAGCAGAGAAAATCAAACAAAAGTAGCTGGAAAGTAAATGCAACAAAAACGTAATTATAATTCTGGTAAAATTTTTATTCTTCTTTTTCTAAGACAAAACCTATCAAATTACCAAAGAACAACAGATCTGTCTGATGTTGTCAACCTAAAATAAAACCTCTTTCATTGTCTATAAATGCATATACATATACGAGAAGATTGTGTTTTTTTTTCTTTTAATGTACTTGCTATTATAAGTGTAGTATCCAAAACCTACAAAAAGGAGCCTAGGGGGAAGGAGATTACCTACGATCTATTCTCTAATCTGGTGGAGCTGCCACATATTGATCCCTCCGATGTCTCTGTCAGTAGAGGCAAGTCATATCAGGTGGATCAAAGGCTAGCGGTGCATATGCGAGAAGATGGAGAAGCACACACAGAGAAAATCAAACAAAAGAAGCTGGAAAGTAAATGCAAACAAAAACATAATTATAATTGTCGTAAAAATTTTATTCTTCTTTTTCTAAGAAGAAACCTATCAAATTATCCAAACAAAACTATCTGCCACATTCAAAACCATTGAAAACTCAGAACTTCAGGACGATATGTGTTCCCTAAGATGATGTATATTCAATGATACGCGTGTGACCAATCTTTGGTCATGATTTTGTGGTAACTTGCTGACATAGGAGCATAATAAACCAGGAGCACGAACTAAAATATATAAGTGGATGTAGTTTTAAAGAGCAAAGGCAACATGACACTTTCCCTAAATTTGCAAATGATACATCCAAGAGGCATTTCCTGTATTCTTTTTATTTCTTTATTTCAGCAAGGAGAACTAAAGGGATCCCAAGCTCTGAGACCTATAGACCCCTTACCCTCCCAAGTTCTACACTTTTATATGAATCAGTATTTATTATCATCATCAAGAAACATGCCTTAACATTTGCAAGCCAAAAGGGATCAATATATCAGTGGCTTCTTTTTAAATCATACTATTCACTGACGCACAAGCACTGCATTTGCATAATCTGATCTAAAGAACTAATTAAGATGAAAAATATGAAAAGAAAAATATTTATCAAAAAGAGTTGGTGATGAAAGTAAAGATGGAACCAATATCTTGGCTCATCAAAGTGTAGCAAACATCGGTACTTGAGCATATCGGGAAGCAGCACTCTCTACATCGAGACTGGGGTTGAAACTAAAAGTATGGGAAAAGTTGACAAAAGATAACAAGGAACTCCAGATAAGAACGTGGGAGATTGCACGTAATAGTAGGCTCTTTTTTTTCTAGTGATGACCCAAAATGACCAAGGTAGCTATTCTAAGGACCAAATGCTTAATATAAAGAGAGATATACTAGTGACAATCATCATGATGTACTTAAAAGTTCTTACAATCTGGAATATAACCCACACTTTGATATGGTTGTTTGATATGGAGTTAATTAAATCAGATGCATAAGCGTAGGCATTGAGATATCCAGATGGTCAAAAGCACTCCTTTCTTGGTTAAGTAAGCGAACCTACTTTGACAAAACACGTGGACAATAGTTGTTACCGCAAGTAGCAATTTATCATGTTTGTCGATTTTTTTTCTAGATAACTTGGTCTACAATAAGGGGGCTTCTTCTGGAAAGAGTTCACAAGATGGATCTTCAAAGCCATACAGAAAATGATTAAGGGGGCTTAATAAAAGCAATAGTTCTTTCAAAGTACTATTACTTCCAAGATGTCATATTTATATGTATACACAAACACACATATCTATATGAGTATACACAAACACATATCTATACGAGAGCTGATCCATAGAAAGAGTTGGATAAAGGTATTATTTTATCTAGCTTAATCTCCATTGTCCATGATCAAAATAAAGGTGATTTGAAGAGAGAGAGAGAGAGAGAGATTCATGTTTGCTACAAATTATGGCTAAAGGTGTAGCAATTTGCGGCAGACAGGAAAATCCATGTAAAAAGATGTCCATATCGCTCACCCAAATAAACTACCTTAGTCGTTATAATCTTTTATCTTCTTTTATAATCTTGCTTGCTTCCCGTCTGCACTTATAGGTGAATCCTTCCTGTTATAAAAAAACCTTGGGACGGTGTTCATTCAGGCTCAACTTGTAAACATGCCGACATTAAAGCAATGGTGATTAATACTTGTATACATACCTTCTTTGGAAAGGCTGCCCATCTTGTGGACAACATTCTTCTATTGGTTTCATTTACTTTACAAATGACAAATCTCGTAAAGATTCAACTCATAAGGAATCATTAAAAAATTTATAATCCAAAAAAATTTGTATTTTGTCTTCATTATTTGAATAAAGTTTTGTAGTAAGACTACATTTGATCATCATAAAAAATTAAAGAGAGAGAGTGAGAGAGAGAGAGAGAGAGAATTTTTTGTTTCTTTTCGATTTAAACCCTATAAATAGATTGAATCAGTTTCGCTTTTTATTTTGGAATATGAGGAGAAAATAGAGGATAGGCTCATTACATTCAAAATAGATATGTGAATTTATCATAAGTAACTGAATGTGAGAGACATATCAAGTAGGTGACTTTTAGAAGATATGAAAATCAAATTCACAAGGAGTGAATGTCCAACTTCTCCATAAGAAAGAAACAGAATAGTTGAATGAGTATGATCTTGTCTACCACAAATTGTCGTGGATGAGTATAATGTTTTACTCCCATCCGCCATAATTTGTAGCGGACAAGGAGTAAAACATTACTTTGGGGAGGGGCATGGACGACTTTTTACATGAATTTTCATGTCCGTAACAATTTGTGGCATCGTCCTTAACAATTTGTAACAGACGTGGATCCCTCTCTCTCCATCTCACCCTTCATTATGATCATGGACGGTTGAGATTGTCTAGATAAAATAGTACATTTATCTAGCTCTCTCCATGGATCAGCTCCCTATATAAATATGGGAAAACGGGACTTAGGCTGTAGCCTAAATTGAGGTTTTAGGTTGTAGATTCTACGAAATCATTTTTTGACGGAAAACACACGAGACCTTGCCTAGTTCGTGTTTTTCCAAATAGTCGTTCATCCAGCGCACCCCAACTTCGCCATCATCCACTACCTTATTTCTACTTCTTCCCCAAATCCCAAATCCTATCCCTCCCTCATTTCATCCTATTATGTTCCTATAATCACGGAACATAATAATAGTCTTATAATTGCAATACTTTGCAACACTTCAGCAATGGTGGTGACCAGAAAATTAAAAAAAAAGTTAATGAAACCTTCGTCTTCCAATTTTTTCGGCTATTTCCAAGGACTCCATTTGAAATTTTCCTGCAATTTCAAAGGACTCCCCACGAAATTGTTTTATTTACCTCTTACCTGCATTGTGCTTCAGGTTGGATGACATCAAACCATCTCTCTAAAGCTGTTCTAGTCTTCAAATTGTATGTGATTCAATACGGCGACGACAAAAGAAGAGAAAGAACACGTACATAAGTGATGGAAGAACAAAAATGAAGGGGGCATTGGAATATGGAAAAAGTTGGGATGAAGCGGGGATTCAGATTTGAGAGAACACTACAGTGCTTCTAATGGGCAACGACGTCGTGCTAGGTTATAGCCCAAATCCCGGTTTCCCTATATATATATATATATATACACACACACATGCATGCATATACAAGACAATATTGTAGAAATGGAAAACGGAAAATGGTATAGCTCATTTGTTTAATCATACACGCTTGTAATATGGATGCATACTCAAATTATTTGAAAAATATTTAACCATGCAAATTGGAAGACCATCCAAGAGAAAGTTTTTGAGCTCTTTTGCATGGTTTTTATAATCATGTAAGAATCAATGTATTTCAACCCTTCAAAAAATACGAATATTACAAAGGTTATAAAAACTATGCTATAGACCACAAAATGTGAGAAATTTTCGCATCCCTTTATTTATGGATGTCCTTTCAATCCGTTTGGATTTTTCAAAAAGATTGTGGATTCATATATTTAGCACAAGTGGCTAGAATTAAAAGATGAGCTACATCTAATAAAATTCAGCACCCGTAGATGTTAAGATATCCAGAAGATATGGGAGATTTTTAGGGCTATTAGTAGAGGTTCAAGGGCCTTTCTGGAGCAGCAAGGTACACATTGCAAGGCTTAGAGTGTCAATTCCATTACATTGTTTTCCGAGTTATATGCAGCTTCCCCAGTCTGGCATTCTTCAATTCTTTAATCAAAGGATATGAGATCAGGCTAGCTCTCCGTCATCTATGACTACGACCATAGTTGTATACAGCAATGCTATTATGCACGAGATTCCTTCTTCCTTATCGGAATAGTGTAACATACTAACTAGTTACTCCATATTAGAAAGAGCAATAAAAAATTTAACAATAACAATGATAATATACTGCTAGTAATATCAATACTAGCTGACACAGCACGGTGTCAAATGATTGGACAGGAAAATGTCAAGATCGACTCCGCCAATGGTTTACGAGGTTATAAATTATAAACCGAAGAAATTGTTCTCGAATCTTTTCAGTTAAAACTTTTTTGTTCATCCATTTTTATGCCGATTTTAATATTAAGTTAAATGGTTAGTTTACTGCTATATAAATTCTTCTCTTACCATGACATCAAGTAACCAACCAACCTCCGGTATATTAACAAGAACGAGAAAATATAAGGTTTGTAGCTCTCTACAAGACTCAAACTCAGTCTCTATCTTATTTTCTCTTCAAGAAAACTGTGCATATACTAGAGTTAAATTATACAAGTATAGTCTCAATGCAAAACCACTTTTGCCTGTGTATGAAGTGCACAATGTAATGCAAAATAATGTCAATTTTTCATCTTATGGGAATATGGCCTGACAAAATTTTATAGAAATAATAATCAATCTTCCACTGAAAACAAGATAAATTAGAAAAATACATGCCTGATTTCTAAATTGTGTTGAAGTCCTTCTAACTAGCCGATGAGACGAGAGCTCCAAAATAGACCTTCAAACAAATTAACAACATTAACACTACCACATCAAATTATGTCAAAGTGCGTCGCAAGCCCCAATTTGATATAACAGACATTTGGATTCACATTCAGCAGGAATTTGGATTTTGTGAAAAATATATAAGTATGTACCTTCGAATCATGGTCGACATCGAAAAGAAGGGTTAGATATTTGAATTGATTAATTAACCGGTATTGGACGGAAGCTTTGCTGAAATTTTTGCCTAATCGGTACTTGATAGTTTTGCTTGAAGCTCCCGCGATTTAAAGCCTGAAGTATATGGTATGCTCTCTGTAGGTATAAGCACCTTCATATTCAGGCCCCGTCTTTTGTTAAACTCGAAGGAAAGAAAAGGAAATTAAATTTAATTTCATTACAAAATAATAAGGATAAATTTGGTATTAAAAAAATATGTCAAATTTAAAAGATATGCTCTTTCTAAATTTCTTTTTTTTTTTTTTTTTGAAAAAAATTTGGGAGGAAAAATTATAGATTCATCTTTTTTTTATCTCTCATAAAAAAACTCAAAACAGTAGAAGGGTTCAATTATTCTTTTTGGCTAATTATAGTATGACACTAAGGTTTCAAATTGAAATTACGAATAAATAGGTACTAATTTTTTAAAAAATATTATTTTAATATCAACTTTATTCCGGTCCTTTTTGTTAAGTATTTTAATTTTAATATTAATTTTATCTCTTCCATGTTTCTACTATCGGTAATATGTATGTTGTTCATACACATGCTTCTCAAATACAGAGTATTAGTTTTTCTTACGTACTCCTCTCACTCTATTCCATCAAACCCCATCCACCATCAAATACATGTTATTTATTATAAAAGACGAACGGCAGGTATTTTTCAAAAAATCATTGCCATACTTTCATACCCCTCACTCCATCCACCCCAAATATCAAATGTTAATTATAAATTACAAATAGTATATTTTTTTTATATATTATTTTCTTAAATCATCATTCTGCTCCAACTCAGGCCACTCGACTCACCTCACTCTAAATACCTCAAATACTATTGTATGTTTATAACTACAAAATATATATATATATATATATATAGAGGGCCGATCCATGTCTAACGTTAGCTCTGAAATCTTTCGTAGCTAACACATTTATAACCGTTGATTGAATAAAAAATAAAAATTTGGCCTTTCCGCCAGTAAGACTAGCGGAAGGTAAAAAACAAAAATGGCCATTTTTTTTCCCTTCAGCTACTAACACTGGCGGAAGGGAAAAAAAATTTTAAATTTTTTTTTTTTAATTAGTCTTTTAGTCTCTGGTACAATTAGTCCCTACTGACTCTTTTAGTTCCTGGTACATTTAGTCCTTGATGACTTTTCCCTGATGACGTCAACTTGCTTTTAGTCTCTGGTACAATTAGTCCCTGATGACTCTTTTAGTCCCTGATACATTTAGTCGCTGATGACGTCAGCTTGTGTAGTCTCCGATAGTGTTATTTAGTCTCTGACACGTTAAGGCTTAGTCTCCGATGACGTCAGTTTAGTCTCTGATTCCTTTTTCTTTAATCTCTGATGACGTAAACTTTTAGTCTCCGATAGAAAAATTAGTTTTTGACAGTTAAAACATTTTAGTCTCTGACCAGTTCTTCTAGTCTTCGATAATATAATGTGTTATACAATTTGAGATTTCAGTGTAATATAATGTATTACACTGAAAGCATATGATATAAGAGTTAAAAATAAAAAAAGTATTTTATCACGCAATTATTTTTTTAGATTGGAGGAAGACTTAAAAAAAAATAAAATCACTTTCAAGCATAAATATATTTTTACACCGAAAATGTAAGATTGTGTCCTTTAAAAAAACAGTTTATCAAGACTGGCGGAAGCCAGGCGAAGGGGAAAAACGGAAGACAAAAAAAATTATATTTTTTAATTATTTTTAATTATTTATTTTTTTAATTATTGTTTGAGTAGTAGGCCAATTTTTTTTTCTTTTGCCTTTTGTTTCCCCTTCCGCCAGTGTTAGCAGCGAAAGGGGACATTTTTTAAAAAATAAAATATTCCCTTCCGCTATTCCCACTGGCGGAAGGGGAAAAAAAAATTTCAATTTTTTTCCCTTCCACCAGTGGTAGTAGCGGAAGGAAATTTTAGTTTTTAAAAAAATTCCCCCTTCCGCTACTAACACTGGCAGAAAGGATTTTTTTTTTTTTAAGTTTGATCTGCAGCGTTGGATTATTCGATCGACGGTTATAAATGTGTTAGCTACGAAAGACTCCAGAACTAACGTTAGTTATGGATCGACCCCATATATATATATATATATATATATATATATATATATATTTCTTTATATTCTATTTATTAAAAAATTTACTCCTACCTTACCTCCAAAATCTCCTATTTACTTATAAATACAAACACTATGTATTTTTCATATACTATTTATTAAGTAATTATCATCCCACTCTCATTATATCCTATCCCCAAATATATCCTATTTATTTATAAATTACAAGCGGTGTGTATTTACATATTACTTTTAAGAAATATATCATTGCACTCCACCATCAAATACCTATTATATATTCATAATTATAAAATGTTATTATTTTATTACATCCAATTGCCTCTATCCCGAAAAGAAAAAGTAATTATTTTATTACATATAATTACTTATATCCCAAAAAGGATGACAGAGGTTTTTGGATGATAGAGATACTGTAACAACGCATGATTTTATGTTAACTTTAATATATATCAAATATTTAAGAATATTTTTATTTATTATACTTTTATTTTATAATTCTAATTAAATTTATCGACACATCTAATTTGTACTAAATTGTACATAGAAGTATGTGGAAAAAAATTAAATGACCATCTTTTTTTGGAACGAAGATAATATTTATTAAAAAATCATCGCTAACACCATACCTTACCCCCAAACACCTATTATTTATTTACGAACTACAAACAATAAATATTTTATTTTCAAACAATAATTATTTTATTTCAAACTTATAATTACAAATAGTAGGTATTTCATTACAAAATTGTCCTACTTTGAGCAAAAATACTTTGTAATTTTATTTATCTACACTTCACCTGAAAATCACAATGCACATACAAATTAATGTACACACTAGAACGTCCAAAACATGATTTTCAGAAAGTCAAATATAATAAAGAGGCAAATTTTGAGACTTGCAACACACAACCTTCTCATATATTATGACTCAAACAATATATATTTTATTTTCAAAGCTATGAACAGTGGATATGTTTGAAATAAAAGGTAATGTTGGTCGAAGAAGAATAAGCATGAGAAATTGAGAATGCGGCAAAAATAACTTAAGGAATAAATGGTTATGCGACGGCGGCGGAAATGCATAGATCTAAACTGAAAAAGAAAAACAAGTGTATAACTTAAAAAGATGATGATGTGATTATGGTGTTTGTGCGGCGATAATACGTAAATATAAAGAAGGAGAATGAGGTGGAAGAGGCGACAGTGACAGTTACAACCAAGCAGGAGAGAGAGTGAGAGACATGACGACGACGATAGCGGCCGCAGTAATTGTGCAGCAAAGTAGATCTCGATGAGGAGAAGGAGAAGTAATAATGGTACGTGACAATAGCCGGTTATTTGAGCAGCAGGAGAAAAAGAGAGGGAGAATATAAAAGAGAGAAGGGAAAAAGAAGAGAGAGAGCAGAAGGAGCGAGAAAATATGAAAGATTATTTTGTCTTTTAATTAAAACAATATATTTATTTGAAAAAGTTAATATTTAGTGCCTTATAGAACTTATAAATGTGTCAAACATCAACTTAAATATATTAGAATATATGAGGAACCAATAGAGAGAAGAAGATGATGATTATGAGGGCGACAGTAGTTATGTAGCAGCAAACGAAGTAAATCTCGAGAAGGAGGAGACAATGACGTTGGCATGCGACAATAGTAGTTATTAGAGAAGAACGAGAAAGAGAGGGAGGAAGAACGAGAAAGAGAGAACTATAACAGTTATTATGTCTTTTAATAAAAAAGTGATACTTATTTGGAAATATTAATATTTAGTTTTTCCTATTTGTCCAAAAATTTATAAAATGATACCCCTCTGCCTTTAGAGCATGTTCGATACGAGAGTCAATTTCCCACTCCATTTACATGTTACTTCAGCAAAAAGTGATTTTGTTAAAAAAGTAGTCAGTTTCTTCCAATAGCAAAACTCTAATTTTCACATTTAATAGGTCATACTTGATTTACTTATATATATTATATTTAATGTAATATGATACTTTAAATATACTTTTGTTTTTATTTATTGATGTTTTAACTATTGTAATATAATTAAAAAATATTATTAAATTTAAAGAATTCAAATTTAAAATGCAAGATATGCCCCATAATCAAAATACATTACATAATTACAAAAATACCAACGTCACATAATTAAAAATATTAAATTTCAAATAAATTAACGAGTGTTGTGAAACAGCGAGATATGTTCAACCAAATCGGCTTATAATTGACAATATTTTTGTTTATCATGAATTTGAATATTTCTTTCAATATATCTCTCGTAATGGACAAAAGATTATTCACCTAAATTTGGTTGTAATAAGTCATTTGTTACATCATTGTAAGATGATAGTGGATCAAATGGAGTGATATATGTGTCTTTTTCATTCTCGACAATCATATTGTGCAATATAATGCATGTTCTCATTATTCTAGCGAAATTTGTCTTGTCCCTAAATCGTGTTAGATCATGTACAATTGCGAAGGGCATCTGCAACACATCAAATGCTCAATCATCGTTGAGGTCGACAATATTTGTATCATAAAAAATAAAAAATTATTAGTGTAGAGAATTTGAGTTATTGGTAGGTATTTGTTGGGTTCTAACTTGTGGAGCAAATGTTTGAAAATTTTAAGTATATGGAAATTGATTTTGAGAATTCTGAGCATACGGAAAAAAAAGAATTTAGAAATAGAGTTTGAGAATTATAATTTGAACTTTTTGGGTTTGAAAATTAGGTATTATCTATATTTGTATTGTGGACATATGAAAAATAAGGATTTTAAAATGAATATGAAAATTGAGAATTTGTATTTGAATTTTGTGGGTTTGAAGATGAGGAATTATCAGGATTCTTTTTTTTGTTTTTTGTCAAAAAAATAAATCTAAAAATTATTTGTGTGAAATAGAAAAAGGGTAAAATATAAATGAGAGAAACTGTTATTTGTAGTAAAAGTTGTAACGAATATAATTTTTAAAAAACAAACTATACATAAATTGAAAATATATATATACAAGTTATATATCAGTGGGGCCAAAATCAAAAGAAGCAAGAAATGAGTCAGGCCACCATAGTGGGTCAACCCAGTGACGGCTCTTTTAATAGCCAATTCCATTTTACGGATTTAAAGAAACGAAGCAGAGTCCGTTGCAGATGCTCTTACCCCTGGACCCAAAATTGGTACCTTAATATTAATAGAACTTATGAGTCACCATAGTTAAACTAAAATAAACAATATTTTAAAGGGTTGGTCACAAAAAAGAAGAAGAAGTAATTTTAGCATATTTTTTATTTTAATCAATCATCTTTTAATAAGTTAAATTATATCATTTTAACTAAACAAAGTTATTATGATAGAATAAATATATTTGTTAAAATAACATAATTTAATTAAAATGACATAATTTATCAAAATTAGTTGTTTTTAAATAACATATTATATTAAAAGATAATTGGTTAAAATAGAAAATGAGTTAAAGTTAGTTGGATTTTTTTTTTGTGATTAACCCTATTTTAAATGCGTCAAACAACGACTTAAATATATTAGAATAATTCAATTTTTTTAAAACTTTAAATCAAATCACATGCAAAAAGAAATGATCCACTTAAAACAAATTAAAATTTGATTATAATAAATGCAATTAGACATATCATATCATTGAATTTGAAATCTAATGAAACATATGTTCCCACGTTGAACAGTAAGTTGAAGAATATGTTATTTTGTACTATTAACGATTGTTTCTTTTGATATCTGAGAATATCTATATGATCGATTTTGGTCCTAAACTTTTTATAATTTATAAATTATTCAAAATTGAAAATCGTAACCGGAGAATGAGTGAAAAAATTCATATGATAAAGTATTTAAATTTGGAGAATAAATCTCATAAAATCAAAATCTGCAAATACAATTTTTTATTTAAAACAACACAAAGCAACAACCTGGATACAGTTTCTCAAAGAATCGTCGACGATGGAGGCTAGGTTTTATAGGAAACGAGGGAATTAATTTGTTTTAATGGGTATAGAATAAATCAACTTAAAATTAAATTTCCACATAATTGCCTAATAGCCTCGCGCTTCCAACTCCGCCCAGAGCACGAAGACTGAAAAGAGTTGAACACTTGCCCCGTGCAGTTGCTCCGCCTCCCGGTCTGCAGCCTCATATCCTATTTGCAATTTGTCTCCCTCCACTATCGTAATCTCGTCGCTGGTGTTTCTTTTAGCTTTCGTGATAATTGCTTTATCTTTGTGACACGTTTGATCTTCCAAATGGGTCATAACAAGCACAGAAAATTCAAAAACAATCACCCACATCGAGCCGGAGTCCAATCCAGCCGAACCCATCACATGTCTAAAGATGACGAGTCTCTCCCAGTTGAACCAGGTAAAAAACTCAGTGCTTCCTTAAATTTGTTAAGATCACACTGAAGGTGTTTGATAAAATGCCCCCTTTGCTAATGAAGGACAGTTTTAGTTCACAGCAAGATTCTTACTGTTGCACTAACTAGATTCTTACTGTTGCAGAGACCGAGGAGCAGCTGATAGTTCCCAAAATCCAGCTTGCTATGTGGGTATGTATGTTATATGTATCTAGGCGTCCTTGATTTTTGTATGCAATTTCTGTATCATAGACATTGTTTTATTGGGGGAAATAGTTCCACGTATTATAGAATTTCAAGTTTTAGGCTCCGTTTCCTTTGTGGAATTGGAACATGGGGTGGAATGATCATGGGGTAATGAGGAAGAGAATAAAAATTCATTTTTGTTCGGTTGAAACATGGGATGAGGGTGGAATGAGAGATGGAATGAATGTTAAATATACAAAGTTGCCTATTTTTAATTCTTTTACCATTAAATTTATGAATAATTGTTCAAACTTCTTAATTTGGCCACCCAAAACCCACAATCCATCACAACTATAACCTCCCCACCCCACCCACCAACCCCACATACCAAAAGCTCATTTAGGCTAGCAGAATCGCACCATATACAACCATAATTGCTTAATTGCTATGTAGATACCTTTTGTCCACCATAACACCAGCAGGTGCTTTCATGTTCTTTCTAAAGTAATTTGATCAACACTATGACTGCAAAGCGAAATCAATAATGTTGTCAACACCACCTCCAGTGCCACTAACCCTCCATCATCTTCATTTTATGGCTATCAACTACAATATAAACCACCGCCTAAAACAATAATCCATTCCAAAATTTGAGAAATCTAACTAATAAAAAGTGGTAAACTGCAGAATGAACAAAGATATTGAAATTCCAAAATGTATGAGAAAACTTAATCGGGGTTATATACGAATCAATCATATAATTGAAGCTGAATATAGAAGATGCTGACGGAAGTGATAGTAGTAGGAACACTTTAACATCTGAAAACTTACCTACTCTGAATAGATCGGTGACTGACAAAGATAGAGAAGAAGAAGCTGAGGAAGATGATTACCAAACCAGGGGAATTTTGAAGAATTATATGATTATGAGGATGAAGCATATAGATGAACAAGATGACGAAACAAAGATGAGGAGCATGAGAAAGATGATCGACGGGAGTCTAATCAGTTAGTTGTCGATGAAATAACCAGGGAGATTTTGTTCAAAAACTCCATTCAACCCTCAATACTATGAGAGGGAATCAGAATCAGCTCCACTCTACTTTATTCATTCCTCCTTGAATCAATCACTCCCATTCTTTCAACAACCAAAGGAATAGAGAGTGGATTCAGAAGGAGCCATTCTGTTCCACCCTCTGTTCCTCAAACTGAACTGGTAGGCTTCTTCATCCAAGATATTAAGTATTTTCCCCGTGCCAAAATATCATTTGCAAAGGCTTCTATTTTTGTATCGTGGAGCTGAGAAAGTGTTATGCTTTTATGTTCATTTGATTGATAATGGCTTTATTTGGTCAGGGTCATGTAAACCCTTTCTTCCCAAAACAGAAATTTATTTTTCTCTTTAGTCAATTTCAAAATAATCGATCATTTCTGATTCAGGCAATAAAATAGCATAAAGTATTTTTTAAAAAGTAGTTTTTGAAATTGTAAGTAGATTGAGCAATCATGTTTCCATTACTCCATTTTCTGCTGAAGAGATGATATGTTTGTAAAATAAAATTGGTTTTAAAAGTCATAGTTCAAAAGTGTAGCTCTAAATTTGGAATGAGATATCGTTTGCTGTTATGTGTTCATGAGCTGTAGAAATCTCTTTGAATGGGTTTGGAACTTGGCTTGAGTCTATTTATTTAGGAAGAATACCGGGGAATTCACACTACATGTTCTTTGGACAAACACTTTTTAGTATGAGAGTGTTCATTCTTGATATGTTGTTTTACTGTTCAATTTTTTTTCCTGTCCTATACTGAAATAGGGGAAAATAGAGAAAAATACGTCATGTTTTGGTGTTTATCCCCTTTAGTGATCATCCTTAAATTTTTTGCAATCAAGGTATCAAAGTATGAAGATCTTTGAATTAAGAGCTATCTCAGCTGCCAGGTCATTATTTGCTGACATGGTAAGTTGATGTGTAAAGAAAACCCTAATTTAAGCAAAAAAAGTATTTTCCTGTGTAAGCTAAGTGTACTACTGGTGATGTGCTTCTGTTACCTTTCCAGCTCTGAAGCTTCCTTGAGTCTGCGCATTTGAAATACCAACCCTAATAGTTGCTACCATTTTTTTCTTTTTAATGTATGGAGCTTTTTTGTTATTTAGAAATCATCCAACCAGAGCCCCATTTAGTCCAATATCTGCCTGACCTGTCGATCATAGTTGAACCCTAAGTCAATAGAGATGAACAATCAAAGAAAACTTACTCATTGTAACCAAAAAAGAAAATTTTCTCCATAATAGATTTTAGTGTCACAACTTTCAATTTTATTGTTTTAGTTGATGAGGTTGTTTTGAACCCACTGCTAATGATGCTATTGTTCTAGTTAATTCTCAGTCTTGGCATGTTCTGATTTAATTATAAAGTTGTTGTTTTGGTTGGTTCTTGGTTTAATTATAAAGTTGTTCTAGTTCTGGTTGCATTATAAAGTTGTTATTGGTACAGGGCAGCTGTTTTGGTTTATTCGTGTTCTGGTTCAGTTTTAATTATAAAGTTTTTATGGTTTATATTTTGGTTTTCAACCATTGCGGTTCTTGGTTTTGGAATGGAAATCTGTTTTGGTCATGTTTTTTATGTACATAACAAGGAATATTTTTGTACAATTTGTTCTTGGTTTGATAGAGGTTTAAGCAGGATTTTTTTGGTTTTACCCTAACCTTGCAACTCATTTATAAACCTGCAGCGTGATGAACCTACAAGTGATAAACTTGCAATTTTTTGGTTTTGCATTAATTGAGTTAGTTTGGAATGAAGCCATTAGCTTTGCCTTCACAAGTGACAAAACGAAAGTAACCTAACCACATTAAACAACCACCAAACCAAAACATTACCAAAAAATAGTGAATAGCAGATGCAAAATTACAGCAGCTTAGGGAAACCACAAATAGAGAACACCACAAACACAATTACCCAATATTTTTTATTAAATTGGGAAGGCGACTGTTTTTAAATTCCAGCAACTCCTTCAATGGAGTTTCCATTCATATTGTCATTGACTACAAATTTGTGGGAACAATCGACCCAAGAACAGAGTGCAGTAGCTTCAGCACTCAACCTTCTTGATGTTGCTGTAACAGTTTTACCGTGATAGGCGCCGGCTTATCATCTTAAAGACTCGATCCTTGCTCTATCTCCGGTGCTTTAAGGATGGAGCCAATATGTTAACAGGGCTACATTCTGAGCCTGGAGATGTTGTCTCTAGATGAGTCATCATCTTCCTTATCGCCTTCTCTATTGTCTGATAACTCCTCTACAGTTTTCGAGAGAGCAAGTTGAACTTCTCTCCTCTGGCGACGACTGAGTTTCAAGTGCTTATCTTTCTCCGATTTGGCGAAGAAAGTCATGGCTAGGCTCTTGAAAAACTGTGAAAATGAAGGTCAATGGAGGTTCATGGAGATCTGAACTGTTCTTTGATTAGGATTAGTCAACCATGAGTTAGGGGGAAATAGTCCAGAAACTAGGGCTGACAATGCATTATAGTGTAAGGTGAAATGTTTAAATGACAAAAAAGGCTATTAGATTATTAAAAACGGAAAAGGAAGAAAAAGTTGGTTTTAATTTCAAAAAAGCTTTTTTTACACATCAGCTCGCCACATCAGCAAATAGTGATCTGACAGCTGAGATAGCACTTAATTGGAATATTTCAATACTTTGATACATTCTTTGTAAAAAAATCAGAGATGATAACTGAAGGGGAAAAACACTAAATGGTTGATGGATGCTTGAAAAAGTGAGCATGAATAAGATGTTATCTCTAATTGAGATTTTTAATTTTGTTTGAGTTTAATTTGCATTGCTGAATCTGATAAAGATGGTTCTGCTTCAGGATTTCGGCCAGTGCGATGTCAAAAGATGCACAGGACGGAAGCTTTCAAGATTTGGTTTGTTGAAAGAAAGTAACTAACCTAGATGTTTGTGAACATAGTCTACTTTATTTGTGCATACATTTTCAAAATGGACATGATAATGTTTGGTCAAATTTATTGATTATATGAAGTTAATTCAAGGGATGGTTCTATTACATTTTTCAGCTAGCCATGCCATCTATAATCACAATGTTTATGCATGTGTGGATCTACATGACTGATAATTGCATAATGTCATGCAGGAGCTGAGAGTTGGTAATGGTTTCGGTGGCATTGCACTGAGGTACCTTTTAATTCGTTGTAGTTTTCTTCTGGTTCTCTTGAAAAATGTTTTACTTTATGATCTCAATAATGAGTAGATATTTATTTGATAGAACATAAAGCAGATATTCTCACATGTTGTAACTTTGAATTATATATTGTCCATTTCATAACTGGGACATTTTTCATCACAAAATGTTTTCCCTCATTTACTGCATTCCTCGTACCGAAATATCAGGACATCATAAATAGTACCTGCTATTCCTACTCGTTCCACTTCGCATATGGGCTTTATATTCTCTAGGGCGTCAACCATAAGTTGTGTCAATCATGTTATTGTTCTTATCTTTGCTTGTGCAATAGATGAATAGTAAAAGATGATTGACTTGCAATTGTGGTGTTTATTCTATGACTCTACCAGGCTTACTGAGAAATGATTCCATTAGCTTTAAAGTGAGCAATAAACATCATCTGATAATCTGATATAGCTTATGGGTATTTGTCCAAGCCTTTAGACTTTATATTTGGGGAGCAATCGCATACCTTTACTCCTATAGCTCTTCAAATATTGAATAGGGCTCTAACTCAGATTATTTGGTTATCCATCTTGCTAGGTCTAATAATCAATATTCAATGACAAATAGCTTTATATTTAGTAGGTAGGTTCAGTTCAAGGTATTACTGTATTAATCAACAGTTCATAAAAGCTTCACAATCTTATGTAATTCTATATTTCTGTCCTTATCTAATTTGAATTTAACTTATTTTGAAGCTCACTAACAACTCGTTCTTTCTTGTTAAATTCAAATCCTAGTACTTATAATTGCAAACATCCTAATTCGGTTAATATTCTATTAATCTACAGTGTAACTAATAAGCAATTACCTACAAACACACGAAAGAGAAAGGATACTAATCAAACTCAACTTCATACTAATTATCAATCAAACACAATCTAACTATCACAAAATTTTAAAACAATATAAGTTACATTAATCTGTTCTCATACTTCGCATGAATTTTCCTACTAGTTTGAGTTGAAAGAAAATGTGATTGAAAATATATTGGAAGAGCTTATGAAAAGATTCAGTCAAAATTAAGCTTACATGAGTAAGGACCACTAAAACTGAGATGTATATTTTATATCGCAGACATAATTCAGTATTGTATTTTTGCATATAAATTAGTTCGATCTATGTGAGATTTATATCTCAAATTGGATTGGGATACCATCTTGGAATTTAATCCAAACATATTTGGATCCAGAAAATGTTTTCAATGAACATAGTAGAAAATTTAGGAAAATTGTGAAACTAAATGGGATGACAAACAAGTTCATTTGGTGGACAAAGCTGTTATTATTGAGATTGATCCGCTATATATACAATATTGTGCTGAGGATCTGAAATCTCCTTTTTGGCTGTGTGCGTGTGTGCTTGTGATGAAATTGCAAGATATAGTCTCACATGTTTCTTTCGTTCATTTGTAATTGTAAGTGCTGCGCTAATTGGGTGTCTCATGTCTGAAATGTTTGTAATATTTCTATTTCTCAGATTTTCAATGACAAACTTGCCCTCAGAATTTTCCATTCCCAATACTAACTTACTATTCAGTGTTGGCCTCACCCTCATCTCATAATGAGCAAGATATTTAATATGAGCACAAGTTTATTACCTTTTCCTTTTCTTTTCTTTCAATTTTGAGGATACTTTAGACAATGAGCAAAGTCAACAAACTCTTTAAAATGCGTTAATTGTCAAAAGTTTCAATAAAGGTAGAGAGAGATAGAGAACAGAGAGGTAGGTAGGTAGGTAGGTAGGGAGTAATTCATTCAATACTTCAATCGCTCAGTCTAACTGAAATTATAGATTTTGTGTCTGCGTTCAAATCCATCGCTGTGGATTAACTTAGACCTATCTAATAGATAATGGATTTTAACTTTTAAGATGTCAATTTGTACCAGATTGTGTTTCTTATACAAGCTTTTCGCCCTTATTAAAAAAGTTGAAAGTTTTACATGACATCTTTAAGATGAATAGAGATTTCTATGTGTGTACAGACAAATACACACATATATCTGTGTACACATGTATATCTTTGTATATATGTTTATCAACTTTTTCTCAAGGAATAACTGCTGTCATGCACACAGTCCTGCTGGGACTCGGTGTATCTCAAAGGAAGATCAGAGCTTGATGAATTGGAAAGGGCTGGCTGTTGTGGATTGCTCTTGGGCACGTTTAGATGATGTACCATTTGCTAAGTTACGATGTCCTGCACCTCGTCTCTGTATGAACTTCCAACTATTTGTACCGGAATATATATCTGGTTTCACATAGACAATACATGCATCAATGTTCATATAAATGTGATATCTGAATATTGTGAATATTTATTTGAATTTGTCGTGGTTTATATAAGTGATGCATTATTTCATCACAAAATATGAGATACGATTTTAATCTTTGATAACTACTGAATGTAAAGATGGCAGTTCTATCCAATATAAACACAGCTATACAATTAGAACAAGGCAGCTTGCTCAGCTTTGAGCCTTTGAGTACAAAAACTTGTTAAGTATAGCATTGCATTTATATGGTTAGAGATCTATTAATCTATTTTGTGAGTACCACATTGCTAATGATAGTGAAATATCCTTTTAAATAAATGAAGATTATCAATTCTAATACTAAATAAGAAACATTGTTAGCTGCTTATATTTTGGTTTGGTTTTTTTACTTTAGTTATCTCATATTTTTCCCTCTTTACATATGATAAATGAGCTTACCATTTTTTACAGTACCGTGGTTGGTAGCAGCAAATCCAGTTAACTATGGTCGACCGTGTGAACTATCTTGTGTTGAGGCATTGTCTGCGGCTCTTATTATATGGTACATGATGAATTAATATTCCAAAATAAATACTAAATTCTATTTGGGTTCTAATGCACGTGTACCACACTTTGCATTGAAATAATTTTTCTCATACTTTGTTTTCTTGATAATCTAATGACTAACTTGTTGAAGGGGTCCAGAATAATGTAGGAGGAAGGGGGTTGAATAGATTATTCAAAGTTACAAATTTCAAACTGTTCCTTTTTAACTTTGATGTTGAGATGTCAATTTATTTAGAATAATCCTGTTTAATCTTAACTTGAAAAACCTTTGATGTGATTGCAGTTGATATATGTGCAAATAAGTAAACAATCACAAACATAACTATTTATACTGATTTGGCATATACCTCATTGGTGTACCCCTGCTCGAATCATCGACTCCTCTCAAGAATCTGAGTGTGTATACACCATATAAATTTTTTCTTTACAGGTGGAGAAATCTTTACGGCCTTTTTTAATTGAATCTAGATCAATTTTCTCTTGAACAAATATTATGAGTATTTTTCTCAACAATATGTTGTAATTCTCCTGAGCCTTGTACCCCTTTAAAACTTTGGTCTTGGTAGTTGTAAGGTTTCCTAACTCGCACTCACTCACCACAAACCTAAATCTCCTTAACTATTCTATGATTCTATGACTAAGGTCTTAAGTCACATACAACTCTCACTACCTCGAAAATTACTCCACCTCACAATTTTTAAAGGATGCTAAGAACTCATAAAATCCCTTTCTAAATTAAAGATTGTTTTAGGTGATGTAAATGCTTCTTAATTAAGCAGATAAAATGAAATGCACAATAAAATGACAAGATATAAACATAAATGAGTACGCAAGGATCATTTTCTTTTTAAGTGATTTTGGTAAAGGGTTTAATTCATTGAGGATTAGATTATAAAATTTAAACTATATCACTCAACTCAACACTAAGGATTTATAAACGGTAGGATTTGAACTACAGAATTGAAACTACTTGTTAGAATCAGAGAAAAAGTATTGGGATCCTTGTAGTTTTATTTCAGGACTTAGCCAGTGGTTTTCCTTTATTAATTATTTGTATTTTTGTTGCCATGTGCTGTCATGTGCCAAATTATGTTAGAAGCGGAAGTTAGTTACAAAAGGGTGAAGGTTAAGAGATGTGGTGTAGGATAAGAATCCTATATAAGTCATGATTTAATTGCTGCAGAGATTATTAGTAATGATATAACAAATTTTATCTCACTTTCTCTCTCTACCACTGCCCTCTCTCTTCCTCGACTGTTCTCTCCCTCTGTGATCTCTCTCTAAATTCTTCTCTCTCTCGCGATAATTCTCCCTAAATCTTTTTCCCTGCAATTTCTGCAACAGTGGCGAAAGGGATACTGCAGAATTATTACTTGAAAAGTTTAAGTGGGGCCATGCTTTTTTATCCCTTAACAGGTTTGTCATGTTTTCAGTGCGTATCTTTTAAGAAATAAATTGAGTATCTATTTTTTCTTTTCTTAGACCTCAAGCTTGTTGAATGGGAGTGGTTGATTATATACAAGTCTTGTGAGAAAGCACCTAAACTAAATCACTTGAACTTTAAAATTGTCAATTCTCACCCAGCGGAATCAAAAAAGAACAGGTGGAAAGTTTTCTTATGTTGAATCCATCCTTTCCACCGGCTCTTACAGTCTACTGTTCTACGCCTAGTTGAATGAGTTCACAACTTAGTTCATACTCCATTACGTGATCTGCATCTGAACCCTTAGATTTGGAGACACGAGTATTTACCTTTAAATGAAGAAATAATTTAAAAACTAAATCTTCTGTTGTTTATATGCAAAGCATTATAGATCTGTGTACAGTAAGTCCCGAAAGAATATAATTATTCTTTCTGGTCACTGATTATGAGCACAAGTAGTTTTGGAAAATCAGTTGTTTTGTTTGGTGATTGAAATACACTATCTATTAATCTATATTAATTGACAAGTGTTGTTTTAGGGACAAGTCAGCACACGTCGACTCTGCTGAATCAGTTTGTTGACTTGGTCAATTTACTTTTTTTTTGCTATTGCTGTTAATAATAATTCTGTAAATTCAAATACTATTGGTTTGACTTTAAACGGTTCCTACGTTGACTTAAAATTAGAATATGAAAGAATCATAAGAACCAATATGTTAAGCTTTAAAAATATTTGGAAAAAATACACCGAAAAACAAAATATACTACTAAATCAATTTTAAAAAAAGGTAGTATATGTGAAAGACAGATACATATATCTACAAGTACTAAAACTGTTACAACTAAAAAATGATATGCTTTATCTTACATAAATTAAAATTCTATATAATTTATACATATAAAATACATACTCTATAAAAAAATACAAATATTTAAAATTTTAATATTACCCAAAATAAAAAATAAAAAAACTAAATGACCCATGCTATGCATGGGCATGAAAACTAGTAGTAGTAAAAACACAAACAGTGTCAGTGTTGAAATAAAATTGCTTTACATATTATCCCAAGAGTTAATTACTTGACTAAGGGTATTTATCAAAAAATTCAATATAAATAGCGATTATAAGAAAAAATATTTTCTACTTATAATCAAAAACATCAAACTGGAGCTTCTAATTATTTGCATAATATTGAATATAAATGCATTAAAGTAATCAAGTATTTGATGTTGACTACTTTTTGAAATTAATTACATGTATACTTGACCACTTATAAATCAATATAAAAAACTCTCTAATATACTACTTCCTTTGTTAAAAAAACTAGAGATATATTTAAAGATGACGACTTTTAAAGACAATTTTGAAGTTCCAAATATATCTTTAATTGTATTTATTTATGATTATGCCATGTCAGTTTGAAGTAATAGTAGTGGTGATGGTGGAAACACTGGTGATAGTGGAGAATTCAAAGTGTGAGTTTAGGTGTGAAGTACATACATCTGAAATTTTCCAGAGATGCGGAAGCACATTTTCATCAAAAACTGACGTGAAGGAAATTTTGAGGCAAACCTCCAAAATAAAAGGACGTTTTGGGTTAAAGTAAGTAAAAGAAGTTCATTAAGCAGTGATCTGGCTGAAGTAGGATAATTTGAATTGATTCAAGGCTGCATATTTGAGCGTGTGTGTACACACACATATATATATTATACTCCTTCCATTCCACCAAAAGAGTAACGTAAGATTCTTCAAGCAATCTTCAAATTTATAATCTCAAGGCAATGCCATTAAATACTAATGATCTATCATTTGAAATATATATTATTAGAAAATACATAAACAAGCTGAAGAGCTGAACTCCAAAAAAGTTGTGCTGCCAATAAAAACAGGTTGCACTCAAATCCAAATGCTTCCAAAGTCTTCTTCAAGGGCCCTTTTCTTGCTCAATTCAATGCTCCATCCTCCAGCTTTCCCACCTCTCTCTGCTTTTAACTTCATCATTTCTTCATCATCATACTTATACCCCGTCATTTCATGTCCCGATTCAATTGGGATGGGCTGTGCAATGGCACCTCCAGCAAGTGTGGGGGCATAATGCCCACTAGCACCAATTCCAGGTTGGGAGCTCTGGTCAGCAGCCTGTGGGGGGAAAAAGTTAATTAAGCAATATCTGGCTGAAGTTGGATAATTTGAATTGATTCAAGGCTGCATATTTGAGCGCATGTGTATACACACACATACATATATTACACTCCCTCCGTTCCACCAAAAGAGTAACATAAGATTCTTCAAGCAATCTCCAAATTTATAATCCCAAGGCAATGCCATTAAATACTAATGATTTATCATTCGAAATATATATTTTTAGAAACATAAATAATTCGCAAAAATCATATATCAAGCTATCAGCAATTAGTTTCAGTTAATACATAAAGCAATCGCTGATCAGTGATTTTTAATTTGGAAATAAGTAAATATATTCATAAATTGTTCTCAACTGAAATGCCATTTATATTTTTTCCTGGGTATTATTTCTTTATTTGGATTCTACTTACTTTGAGATCGTATATATTGCTGGTTTGATTGCTATTTTTGTTTTTGTTCCTGTAAATTTGAAAATGCAGAGAACTTTTGAAGGCATATTCTGAATGTGGCAATAGCGCTGATATGATACTAGTCCAGAATTCTTGGCTTTCCCAGCAAAACCCACGTGTAGTGAAAGGTCTTCCAGATGTAGAAGGTGCACTTTTAATATGTTAATGTACATCTATTGGTTCTGCTTTAGTAATTGGCTATGAATTTTTGTCAATGGTTGGTTCTATTTTTCGGCTCCTGTTAGAGAAGCAAAAAAAGTAATATGATTTATTTCCTTGACTTCTTCAATCCCCCTTACCCCTTTCTCACCTTCCCAATTTTATGCCAACTACGAAGATACATGTAGAATGCTAATTGCTGGTAAGAGCAACTACACCAGCATAGTTTTAGGTATGATGAGGAGCAAGTAGGCGAAAAAACAGAAGCATCAGAATCCTTCGTTTGAACTAAGTATTATGTGTATGAACAGTTACCATCAATCTTGATGAGTAACTATTCACAACATGTCAACACATAAATAATTTTTTATACATAATATCTTATTGAATTTCCTCTTTTCGGTCAGTTGACGTTGATTCTTTAATTAAGTAGCAGCACTGATATGATACAATGGGCCGGTAGGAATATTTTAAGCAAGGAAGACCAACCATGTAAATATGTTTGTGGCATTAACACTGATTAAAATAAGGATATTGTTATAATTTGCAGAAAATTATTAATGTTGGTAAAATTAGATGTAGCTTTTCCCTTTTGAAATGGACGAAGTATTACACAAGAATAAAATCATATCTATTAATTTTTGTATTATGGATTAAGCTAAAGATATAATGAGAAGTAAGAAATTGAAATATTTGTTAATTTATTATTGTATGACTTACATTAAGAGAATACACCTTGGTGTAGATGTGAGAAATAAAGATTCTGTAAAAGTAGAAAAAGTAGCGTTTGGATCGCTTAGTTTACTTCTTTAGGTTTGAGTAACAAATCTAATCAGTATTGTGCTATATTGTTTCCACGTAAAACACACGAACTGAACTAGCAAGATTTAGGGCATGGTATTTCAGTGGGGCAGACTTAAGGAGGTTTCTTCTCTGTTCTTTTTTAGCTTTGCATACTGTACTGACTGTTGCATATTTGGCTTTCTGTAAGTTGGCTATCAATCATCCTCGGTTATCTTAGTTGATATTTAGCACTTTGTTCTTTTTCGGGGGAATGTCCCTGTGCCTTTATATTTTCCTTTTTCTTTGTTCAGTACTTACCAATCTCTATATATAGATATATTGTTGCTGGTCTTGAATTTCGGAGCACATGAACAATTTGAATACAGCTTTATCGAATTTTCTCAGTTTCTGACATTCTTATTATCAATCCCTCTTGGCATTCTTGATTTTAAGATGTTCATCTCATATGTTGGTTATTTTATTTTGTACTGATTATCAAAACAAAATTTGAAGGTGGGGGATGGAAACCATTCTGCCACGGTTTGAGAGAAGTTTGTTACCTCTAGCTTTCTTGTCCTTGTTCTTTTCTATTGACCTTATTCTTTGTTTTCTGTTTCAAATTCACCTTTCCTCACTGCCTTCTTATCTCCTTCCTGCTTATCTAAGCATGTGTTGATAAACACCTTTGGTATTCTGCTAGCGTTTTATTGCATTCTCATTTTTCAATAAAAATGAAAAAGTAATTGAAAATGATCGAGATAAATCTCCAACTCATGCCCCTCTTTTTTCTGAAATTCCAATAGAAGGTCCCCGTTCTTCATAGATAGAATTAGAGAATCTCAAAGCAGAGGTCTGTAAAATAAAAGTATGTTCACTTTCTGTTTCTACAGGAGCTGATGATGTGTCTCCTGATGAGGGATCACACGAATCAGAAGATGGACTACCTCCGCTTGAAAAGAATTTGAATCATATAAACACGGATGAACATGAAGACGACGGATCTTATGATTCAGAAGGTGGACTTCCACCACTCGAGAAGAATTTGAATTATACGAACTTGGACGAAAGTGAAGATGAAGAATCCTATGATTCAGAGAGTGGACTTCCAACAATTCAGAAGAATTTGAATCGTTTGAAGTTCGAGGAAAGCGATGATGAAACCTAGTTCATAGTTTAACAGTAAATGTTTGTATCTGAATTTTTTTTTCCCCTTAGGATGGGGGTGAACTTGTGCAGAAACAGCACAAGTAGTTTTGAGTAATTACGACATTCACTTTAACAAAAGTCTATCATTGCTCTTGTTTTCTGGGCACTCAAGATGTGTTATAAGCTGTGTTACAGATGCATATTACATTATTAGTACCTCCTCTTCAAAATGCACGGTGTTGGACTTTTTTTTAACGAAATTATTGGTGAAATTTAGTATATATTAAATATTTTATATAATTTTAATTTTTATATTATATTAATTTTTATTTAAAATATTTTTAGTTTTCAATTTTTATTTTTGAAACATAAAATATTTAAATATATTAAGTTCCATCTAAAAATACATGCAAAAATCAAACTTCATGTATTTTGGAATGGATGGAGTGTCATGTTTAAAAGAAAACAAATAAATGTTTTTTCTTCTCCTTTATCACTTCTTCCTGTTCATACTAGTGGTTTAGTTACCTTTCCCTTGTACTTTCATGATATCAAATGGTGGAGATACATCCAGAGAATAACAATTATCTGAATGCTACCCAATCGGTAATCCTAACTGGCCCCGTGTGGGTGAGGGGTGGGGGTTGGGGAGGAGGACGGGACAAATACACTGTTATTAAGTGTTGATGAAAGAAAACTGCCAAAGAACAATTAATTTCTACTAATTTCTACGGAAGAACTGTAATTAATAGTTACTATATTTGGTTAATATCCTAAAAAAATAGAATTGAATTATACTAATAAAAATAATATGAGATTAAGGGAATTTAGTTATAGTTCACATTTCAAATGTCGCTCACTAATTTTATATTTATAAATTTATAATTTATCTAAAACATTCAACCGTACGAAATTGATCGTAACAACTCACAAATACTCCACAACCGTGTTTATTATTTGATGTGAATCTTAAATCATGTTTTGCGCATCCAAGCATAGCAGATTCTAAATGAATGCATCATGTCTAATTTCTTAAAAGCCCAGCATTCACTCATGCGAAATTTTTAAAAAATGTACTACTTTTGCAATTAATGAAAAAATAATTATAAAAACAATATTCACAAGTCATGATAAGGGAAATATATTTTTACACTATTTAATTTGGACAGCTTATCTAAACCTAAGAACCATGTAGTTCTATTTCCTTATCAGGTGGTGGTAAGAAATAGTGAGAAGGAAATAGAACTACATGCCCAATAAAAACGAATTTGTTGATATAATAATGTAGTATAATAATAAAATTATTAAATTCAAAAAATTCACAATATTATTTTTCAGTTTTAGTTCAAAAATTTTAAAATTTTAATGCTCTTGTTCCAAAATATAGTATTATTCTAAAATCAGAAAATCTATTATATTTTGAAGATCGAAAACTTTATACATAATAGTTATCTTTACACACTTTATAATATTCACTTCAAAATTATTAAATGTTAAAAATTCTAAATTTAATTTTAAAATATAATATTTTAGAAATCTATTTAATAAAGTGACATATTACTTATGTTGTACAAAAGAGTCACATTTAAGTTTTTTTGCTAATATTTAGGTTTCACATTTGATTGAAATTTATTCTACAAAAGATTAGTTTTTCAAAAGAAATTTGTTTGTAATATTCAACTGATAATAAAATAAAATTATTGTAATGATAACTTTTAAAAGTAATATCATTATATAATAAAAATATTATACAAATATAATTTATTTTTTTTGCATAACATATCTCAATTTAAAATTAAACTATTTTTAAAATTAAATAAATATATTTTTAATTTTAAAACGATAAAAATACTCTATATATAATTTAATAAAATAAAATAAAAAAGTTCAGGGGGGTCCTCCTCATCCTGTGACCGGGCAGAGACCTTGGAGAGTCGACAAAGGCAGTGTTAATTTCATTAGTAAATGGAGAGTGGACCACATATGATCTAACACCTTGGACCTGTTTCAGTAGCTTTTCCATATCCTCCAATTTCTCTACTAGGATGGCGGTGGTATCTTTAGGTTTGCTATTATAATCTCCATTAATGTTGTCAGGCTTGCTCCCCTCCTTATAGTTCTCTGGAGCGGTGGATTTCTCTTCACTTGGTAACTTTTCTGGAATATCTTGTCTCTTACTTTTGAGGAGTATGATTTCTTTCTCGTCTGTTGTACAACTGTTTTCCCTTTGCAGCCTCCAATTTTCCAGTTTCTTCCTCTAAAGCTCTCTGTTTGTCCTTCAACTTCCTAAGCCTTTTTTCTTCATCCATACACTTTTGATCAAGTGTTTCACGCAAGTCTGTACCTCGTGAGTCACTCGTACTACCCACGATTACTGCTTTGACATGAGAGTCTCTCCTTGGCCCTTTACGGTTAACGCCTGACGGACCTCCAGGTGGTTGTTTGCTTCCACCATCTTTTCCCATGTGGTAAAAAATAGAACCATGTAGTTCTATTTCCTTCTCACGTGCGCACCGCAGAATTTTTTAACCAATCATGACGAACAACCAAGAAAACGAATAATAGGCACTACTTCTAGCGCCTACGTGTTGATGCCAAATTTCGTCAAGTGGTGGTGCTTTCTGGGTTGTTCACTGGATGTAGTTTGTCATAGTGACTCTGCACTTTATGTATTTGGTGCGTACCCGTTCTCTGAGTAGTTGTTTGAATATATCACTAAGATATTTGCTAAGTCTTAAGTACGTTCGATTTAGTTTGTCCCACATGTCAAGGTGCATACCTCAGCGTTCTTCACTTCCTTGTGTATCATAGGATAATTTGTTCATCAACAAATAAATGACTTAGCGGATAAAATTTTTCATCAGCAAATAAAATAGAGTTATCAGTGGATATTGAAAATGACATGTGACTGATGTAGAGTTATCAGTGGATATTGAAAATGACATATGACTGACTGGAATGCAACTGAATTCTAAGTCGATTAAGATCCTGAAGTTAAAAAGGAAGTTGATCCAATACAAAGAGATTACGTACCAGAAACGTTACACAACATAAATAATGTAATAGAGATATTATGTAACTGATTTATTACAATTACAGAAGACAAACAGAGATATTCTTCAAAAAGGTAATAATGCAGTTGTTCACCAATAAACAAATTGAAGAATGAAGTTGTATATATATTGAGATACAACGCAAGGATATATAATATATATAGAGAGAGAGAAGAATCAATTCATAGAGAGAAATTATAATTGATTTACAAAAAGAGTAGTTGTATCAAGAAATTGACAGATATATATTGAGAGAGATACAGAGTAACACGTTTGTAGAACTTGAGAAGTTAGGATCTATATTCTAGAGTAGAAGTTGTTTATCAAGAACACATTTCAAAAGTTGTTCTTTATAATAGATATAAAGAAATTGTTGTCAACAGTTTTGATTAATAGGTTGTAATACAAATTCAAATATCAATAAAAATAAGTATTTATTAATTGATATAATTTAGTTTGTATAAGCTATATTCTTGATATTATTTATTATTTTACAAGTTTATCTATTATTTTTAAAGAATCGAGATAAATTGCAGTTTTTGTTAATTTGTATTTAACCTCACTTTTTACAAATTCTTGAACTCGCATGAACAACAATAACAATATATATGAGAGTTTTCTGACAGAAGGACATGCATAACACCACTAACAATTATTCTTTCTGTTAACAACTTATTTCTACATTTTCGTAATCTGGATGCATCTAAGGTCTATTGCGAATTGCTATCGCCATGTGTTTAGCTTAGAGTCTTGACTTATATCTTAAAGGTGAAACGTTTATGAGCCATTTAGCAAATCTTTTCAGTGAGTGATGTTTAACACCATAAGAATAGAAATTACTCGTGTCTAAACAACTCTAAAAACTTAGTCTTTCATCTTCTATATATTATTGCCCTAACAATCGTCAAGTCTCAATATCCAATAGAACATAGGTGGTTAATCAAATATTTCTCCTAGCATCTCTTCTCATTAAAACAACAAATTCATAATTAAATTGGATATCGTAACAAAACATATGATTCTAATTTATTGTTTCCTATACTTAATTAACATTCTTTTGTCCTATTTAATTATTTATGAATTTGTATCTTAAATAATTTTACAATGTTTTACAAATAATTAATTACGAAATAGGATTTTCAAGTCTTCAAGTGGTCACCACATATTGTAATTTTGTAGAGAGTAATATATTATCATACACGTATACGTGTACTTTGAAAGCTAATTAAGTATAAATTTTATGTTGTTTATTGTCGTAAGATCGAACACACACATTTACATTGTATTTTTTTAGAATAGAAAAAAACGAAATAGTGAGATCGTTTTTTTTCCTTGTATGGAACAAAATAAAACAAACATTAAAAAAAGAATTGCTCGTAATTCTGAAAGAATAATAAGTTTTAGTCGGGATTAATAATTTCTAGAAAACAAGTAAGCTTAAATAAATCATAAAATTAATCCTGACCAAACTTTAATCCCAACGGATTCCGTGGGGATTATCAACAAAAATTATTATTTTTCGATTTTTCTCTATTTTACACGTGGTGGTTTATCCCAATTAAAATTTTGTTGATACTATGATTGCATCGAGATTAAGTTAATTTCGACAGACTTTTCCGACAGACCTTATTCTAACGAACGTCCCGACAAAAATTTTTTTGGGATTAACGTAATCCCGACATATTAAGCTTAATCTCAACTAAAAATTCCGTCAAAATTAAAGGATTTTCTTTTAGTGCGCAAAAATAAAGATTAGTTTTTCTTTAGACTTGTCGGTCATCTTAAAATTCTAAATTTTTAAAACAAAACTAAAAATTTCAGGTGTAAGTTAAAAATGTGAATGGTTAAGACTAAACTAGTTAACGAGGCATGCCAAGTGAGGGACCACTTATCTGTCATTATCTCTTTTTTTCAATGTTATTAAAATTGAATCGGATTGGCCGGTTCGACCGGTTTAACCACGAATCAGCCATGAGTCCAGTCGGTTTGATTAAAATTAGCGGTCCAGGAAAAAACCGGTCGAACCGGTTAGAACCGAGTTTTCTCATTTTTTTCCTTTTTTTTTTTTTGTGGTGAGTGAGTTTTCTCCTTTTGTTCCTTAAAACTGTGTTTTTTGTTCTTTTGTGAACTGGTTTAATGAATTTTTAGAATATTTGATAAAATTATTTTGATTATTAAAATTTTTAAAACTTATATTTGATAAAGTTATAATAAATATATGATTTATATAATATTTTTACTAAAAAAATAATAATCTGGTTGATACTGTGAACTAGTAGCTTCACTGGTTCGAACCAAGGTCCAGTTATGATTGTTGGGTTTCGAAGAAAATATAAACGCAGCGGAAAAATATGATTTAAAATAAAACAAAATGAAACCCAAACCCGAGGATCTATGCGAAATAATTTAATACAGATAGTTTAAGTTTTTACCGATTAATTGTGCGAATCTGAAACTTTGGTGAAGGTGTTGATCGTCTTCAAATCTTTAATGCAATCCAACTGAACTACGTCTCTACTGTATCCACACGAACACCCACGAACCGTCTCACGATTCGAACGAGAAGAGTTACAGTACTAGCTGTACGATCTGTATCTCTCTTTTCTCTCTATATCTCTGAACTCTAGTTTCTCTCTTATGAGCAACTAGGGTTCTTATAATACGTGAAAACGTTGGTTAGAGAGAATGATTGATATATCATATATATAGCCTTTCATAAAATAATTCCAAAACCTAATCTAATTATGAGACTTAAAATCTAAATTTTATATTTATTAGATATATATATTTAATCAAGTCTCACTTAATTAATATATATATGCACAAATAAATATATATTCGTATTTCCTTCCAAAGGATTCTATTTCATACAGATTACATATATTAATATATATATATATATATATATATATATATGTATATAATTTAAAGTCATGATTTAATTAAATCAATCTTATTGATATATTAAAATCATTGACATTTAAATTATATCTCCTTGACGAATATTCTTTGTGTGTGACCCTGTAGGTTATTATTACGTTGACAATAATTTTAAATCATATTATAAAATTATAAACAGTGAGCGGCATCTAGTAATACATCACTGTTACCCAAGTAATAATAAAGTCATAGATTCGACGTTACCTTTCATGACCAATGTTTCAATGTAACTTAATCCTTTTAACCATGATATCTAAAATTAAATTCAAAGCATGGATGTGTCATCCTCTTCATAATTTAATCTTAGTTTTCTTGATCAATGAGTAAACTATATGAAACAAATCTCTATTTGAGCATGAACATGCATTTCATAGTTTCACTCAATCAAGAGGCCTATAGATATCACCCCTAATTTATAGGAGGGTTAAATTCCATCTACATCATTCCCAATTCTCACATAACTCATTATGCATCCAACAATTACCTTTATCGTCCACCCGGTTAAAGGTGACTTTTGATAATGTCAAAACGTATAACTCCTTATGTAGAAATGTTATGACTTCAGGTAGAAGGACCATTACATCATTGTCAATATGAGAATTACTTATGACACATAGCATAACGCTCCATGTAGAATTCTCATGGTGGGTCTGTCCAGTACTATGTTCTCTAACATGTACCTATGTATCAACTTAATATATCTCGTATATATTTATGACCAATGAGATATGACCATCAGTTAATCACACACTAGTCTCAATGTATTATTGTTATCCCGTTGACAATGATACTCGACTAGGGACATTTAAGAATAATGATACATTACTTACTTATATGATCTTATATTCAAGTCACTTATATAACGCAGTAAATAAAACATAATAAATTATCATTAACCAAAAATATATCATAAATATAGTGTCACAATCATTACATAATTGGTCACTAAGACATACACTCTAACAATGATAACATTGTTTTATTCTGTAAGTGTTTGATCCCTTGTTCAACCATTTCGTAAACAATTAACAAATTCTTATAATCGTCTTAACACACACTCAAAGGACGGTAATTCCCATCTCCTCTCTTTTTCACATTCACCTTGATATGTATCATCGTCGTTGAAAATAATTTTATATTGTTTGTATAATTACTTTTGACAGACCATTTGTATTTTGGCCTTAATTTTTTATATACAGTGTCTATTTTTTACCCACAATATAGTGATTCGAAATTCTGCATATGTTCTCAAAAAGAGCTAACCCAAAAGGAATTAGGGGTATATTTTCGTTAAAAAATTCTTTGAAAGTAGACCGTTGGTATTTTGAATTTTGTAATTGATGTTTTTATGTCGATTTACTGATAATGATAGTTTCTGTCATTTAAACTTATATCAGTTGTTGAAACTGATATGTCATCGAACACGTGATATATCACATGACGCTAAGCAATAATATCTTGTATGTTGCATATATGAGAGTTTTCTGGCGGAAGGACATAACACAACACCACTGGAAATTATTCTTTCCGTTAACAACTTATTTCTACATTTTCGCAATCTGTATGCATCTGAGGTCTACTTCGAATTGCTATCACCGTACGTTTAACTTAGATGCTTAACTTATATCTTAAAGGTGAAACGTTTTTGAGTTTTTTAGCAAATTTTTTTAGTGAGCGACGTTTAACACCTTAAAAATATAAATTACCCATGTCTAAACAACTCTAAAAACTTAGTTTTTCATGGTCTTTATATTATTGCTCTAAGTCTCAATATCCAATAGAACATAGCATCTCTTCTCATTGAAACAAATATCATAATTAAATTGGATATAGTATCAAAGCATATGATCCTAATTTACTGTTTCCTATCCTTAATTAACATTCTTTTGTCCTATTTAATTATTTATTAAATTGCATCTTAAAATATTGTACGATGTTCTACAAATAATTAATTTCAAAACACGATTTTCAAGTCTTTAAATGTTCATCACATATTGTAACTTTGTAGGGAATAATACATTATCATACGTGTATGCGTGTACTTTGAAGATTAATTAAGTATAATCTTATGTTGTTGATTGTCGTAAGATCGGACACACACATTTACGTTGTGTTTTTATATATTTTTAGAATATAGAAAAGATGAAAATAAATATTTTGTTTATTTTTTTTAATGAACTCGGTAACGATACTAAATTTTTCTTTTTTAAAATTTATATTATTTTCTTTTTCTTTTCTTTTTCATTGAAAACGTTAATAGCCGAAGATAGGAAAGTGGAAAAATACACGCAAGCTCGGAGGATTCAGAGAACCAAAACCCTAGCGGGGTCTCCATTCTCGTGTTGTGTTTGTTTATTTCCAATTTCCTATTTCCCTTTCTGAATCTTGCTTCGAGATTGAAATTAATGAATCTCTTATGTTTTTGTGTTCCATTCTACAGATAATTCTGATGTTTCACGAAACAGAAATGTGCCAAATTGTGCTTTTGCCCTAGCTCTACATTCGTTACGGATATTTCGTGTTAATAAATGTGTTTTAATTTTTGCCTAATTTGCTTTTGTTTTGTCGGTTGGTTGTTTTCGTGTTCTTGAATTAGGGTTTCATATCTTCACATCTTTCTTCTAAGTCTGGACTCAGGCAGTGTTCAAGGCCTACTAATTCAACGCCAATCGTGAGTACTGACTTCGTAGTTCTACTTAATCTTTGGTGGTTATCGTTTCTTCTTTCTTATATGTTACTGAAGTCAACATTTTGTTTGTAATGGCTTCCTTGTTGATTTATAAAATGCTTAGAAAAATAGCTTCTACTGTTATTTTACTATCAATTGTCTCCATATTAGGGTGGCAGAATATGAATTGATGTTTTTCGAATTATTAAGTTGTAATATTCAATTTGTTGCTGAGGTTTTTGATGTGTTCACATTACAATTCTGTTTTCCTTAAGGGAATTGTTATTAGCAGAGCTAAAAGTTTGGGAGACAGGGGAATTGAAGTTCTATTTTCTTTCTTGGACAGATTTTTCCCATGCCGTTTTCTATAAACGAAACACTACTAATTGCATCCAGTTTTTCACAATCATGCTCTTTGCAGATATTGTGTAATTAAAAAGAATATCTAGTAATTTTCCATCCATATTTTCAGGACTATCTTCTACACTGACAGTTAACAGAATGTGCTCACTTTATATGTCCACAGAAAGAATTGCAAACAGTTGGAGTGCAGTTATTATCTTAATCACCAAAAAATTCAAACATGTGAAATTCACCCAAATAAACAAGTCTAGATAAGTAGAATAGATAGAATGAGGAGATGATTGTTTGAGATATACATTATAGAAAACGAAACTTTCTCTAGATGAATACGTGTTTGGCAAGCATTTAATCTCATATGCCATTTGCACTGTGTGGGTGTACTATTATCTTTTCTCTTTAACTCTCCCCTCCCTTACTTAACTATAAAATTCGTGAAGCCCTCTTATTACTTCTAAGTTATTGAGTCCTACAAAAAAGTTACTGATCCTTAGAATAACCTTTGCTCCTTAACCACTTTCATTCACATCATGGCAACTGATGAAAAAAGGTTAAATCCTTCATCATGTTAATGTTGTCTCCTTTCCTACATGTTTTTTAAATTTATTATAAGGAATTTAAATTTAAGAATAATAAAGAAAAAAATATTTTAAGATTATTTTAATTCTAAAATTTGTAATATTAACTATATATTAAATTATAATTTTGTACATATTTTATTATAATTTTAAATTTTCTTATACACTATCACATACATAGCGTGTGCCTTTGCCACTAGTGATGTCTATACAGTAAGGGCAAATTTGTTCTGTTAAGAATACAAAATTGTAGCTGCCCTGTCCCTAGATATTTAACCCTGTCAATTGTAGTCCCCCTGCTTAATATTCTTAAATGAGGTTAGTGAAAGAATACCCCACATCCTGTATTGAGATGCAGATTTGATTGCACTCCTCGAACCTCTATTATGATGCATCCTTGTTGATGATATTCAAAGGAACATGTCTGAATCGTTTGATGCATCTTTCGCATGCATTCTACACTCGTAGTTATTACACCGAAAGTTAGCAATTTTTTCAAGTTAAATAACAGAAAAGATGAGATAATTAATTTCTACAAAATGCCTTTTTATGTAAAATAATAAATTATGTTAACGAGTATTGCGGAAGGAGATCAGGAATTATATCACTATACCAGTTATGATAATTCATGCTACGAGCTACATATGCAGATATCGAGGAGGAACCATTCCATTTATAGGAGCTCTGATGGTGGCATGACTTGCAGTGCTTTTGTGAAACTTTGTATATTAGTAGTTGTAGTTGTTATCTTCCTATCATTTGATTGGGGTCGTTATTTATTTGTGTTCACTGTTCAGTATTTTGACCAAATAATAGTATTACTTTGCATGTCTTGATCAGGGATTTTTTTTTCGATCCAAGGAATTTTTCGGAACATAAAGATGTCATCATACCCTGTTCTTGACAATAAACCAATTGATCAGTGGAAAGTCACCGAGCTAAAAGAAGAACTTAAGAGGCGAAAATTGACGACAAAAGGGTTGAAAGATGATTTGATAAAGCGTTTAGCTGAATCGATTCAAAAGGAAATTGAAGCGAACACAAATGCTGTTAATGGTTTTGATTGTGCTTCTCAAACTGTTGTTCAGTGCGATGCAATAACGGTGCCTAATATTGATGAAAGAACTACTTTCGTCATGGATAAGAGTGTTTTAAGGAATGAGGACCTCAATAATGATACAGTTGAGCCAAATGTCAATGCTGATTTGGGATCATTTGTTAAAGAAGATGCTCTAGAGCAGGATTCTATTGTTGGCACTGATTTGGCTGGGTTGGAATCAGACAGGGTGATGAAAGAGCCTACTGAGGAATCCACTGTCCATGAAACTACTATGCATTCTATTGCCCTAATGGCTGTGGAAACAAGAAATCAAGCTTCTGCTGTGGAAACCAGTACTCAAGCAACTGCTGTGGAAACCAGTACTCAAGCAACTGCTGTGGAAACCAGTACTCAAGCAACTGCTGTGGAAACCAGTACTCAAGCAACTGATGTGGAAACCAGTACTCAAGCAACTGATGTGGAAACCAGTTATCAAGCAACCGCTGAGGAATTCAATCCTGTGATCAATAAAAGTTTGGCAACTGAGACGGCTCTGAGTGAACAGGGGTTGCAAAACAGTGTAAGTCGGAATCAGAGTGAGGATTTCACCATCCAGCTACAGAACAAAGAATCCAATCCGCCACATGAGGATGCAAAGCTTAATTCATTTGATCTTGACCACCAGGTATTTGAGGTCAGCAAAGTAACATCTGATTATATTATTACTGATAATGCTTCAATTAATGAAAAGAAAAAATTAAAGGATAATATAGCTGCTGATGATGTCAAATTAGAGTTTGATGTTAAGCCTGATATGGATGAACCACCATCCAGCAATATTATCCTTGATGATGGAAATTTACAATCAACGGATGTTAAAGTCTCACAAGAAAACAAACTTATAGTTGAGGAGACTGGAAACAATGCTGACATTCCAGATGGTACCATTAAAAATGATAACGGAGAGGTTGCGTTGTCAGAAAAGTTGAACTTAGACCGAAGTTCTGGTGATGATTCCATGGAGGAGGATGCAATAGATAGTAAGCAGATAGAATCAAAATCTCTTTCTGATAAAGTGGGCGTTGAGAGAGAGAAAACCGAGGTGCCTGTGGTGAGAGAGGATTTCTCTGTTGATGTCATGGTTGATGATTTAAATACTGACAAGAAAGTTGAAGATAATAATTGTCTTGCTGTGACATCCAGGAAACGGAAACCTCATGGTAAGTCACAACAGGATCATTTCTATGCTCGTTTTTGTTCAATTCTCTACATCGCTTTCATTTTTGTCAACTTTAATTTATCTTTTGGTATTAGTTATTGACATGGCATTATCGATATGATGCAATGAATTATCGATTTGGTTGACATTATCAACTTGTTGCAACTTCTCCTACTGCCCCTCACCTTCTTCCTCTGCTCTTTACAAAATATATTTTCTGATGCTATGCATAATTTATTCTGAGATATGACAACTTGTTCGTTTCTGTTGATGTTGATTCATCATTTTCTAGTACCACGTGTTATCTTGTTCCTGTTAAAGTTGAAGTATGGCATGTGTCTTGGCTTGTGTGTGTGTGCTTATATTTGTTTCTAAACTTGTACTTTTCCCTGATTTTTCTTATGATCGTCAGTTTCTTATGCCATATCTGTACAATATTTTTTGCCATGGCAGGGCAGGAAACAGTTGGTAACAGTGAAGTTACAAAAAGGCAGTGCAGATGGAATGCTGACGAACGAAAAGTCCTTGAACCACAAAGTGACAATGTATCACCATCCATTACGTCTAGAGATACAATCCAGTCAACTGCAAAATGTAATATCTCTAGATCGGACTCAACAGCTACTGTTGAAACACCTAAGGAACGTGTTGGTAGGTGGTACATTGTTCTTTGATCTTATATCTCTACAGGGATTTGCACGTGATATTTATCATCTGAGAGATCTTGCAAATACTAAATCACTTTAGAAAATAATACCTTCCCAATTTTATTGTCTAATATAAATTTCTATCTTCTATATTCTTGCAGTTCCACCATCACCAAAGCCTCCAACAAGTGCCCTCAGGATTGATCGCTTTTTGCGTCCTTTTACTTTAAAAGCTGTACAAGAACTTCTTGGTAAGACGGGCACGGTCACGAATTTCTGGATGGATCATATCAAAACCCACTGCTATGTCAGTGTAAGTCCACACACCACTCTCTCTCTCTCTCCCTCTCCCTCTCACTATCCGCGCGCGCACACACACTCACACATGCAAACATACACACATCCAATCACATTCTCCCTGAAAATCCAACCATATATGTTGATTGGATTAGGAATCATGTAAAGTGAAATAGCCCCTGTTTTCAACGATAAAATCATGTATGATCTGTGTTCTGGATCTTTCTCATGCTTGGCATCTGGTGTGTTGGGAGAGGCCATGGTGCTTATAAATGTTTGTAATTGTTGCTGTTTGCGTGCAGTATTCAGCTGTTGAGGAAGCTGTAGAGACTCGGAACGCTGTATACGACCTTCAGTGGCCTCCAAATGGAGGGTGCAATCTTGTTGCCGAGTTTGTTGAACCTCAGGAAGTGAAAATTCTTATGGAGGCTCCTCCCTCTTCGACAGCTCCTGTCAGCACTGTTCCTGCCCTGCCTCCTGCTCCAGTCCCTACCCGTCCGCAGCCCTCTCCTCGTCTACAGGTTCAAAAGCTGGTGCCTCTACCTCCACCTCCACCTCCCCTTCCTATGTCTCTTCCCCCACCACAACCATTGTCCAACCCGCCAGCGGCAAGGGAACAAATTCTTCTTCCCCCGCTGCCTCTCCTTGAAAAAATTGAACCTCCAATTGTCACTCTGGATGATCTCTTCAGGAAGACCAGGGCAACTCCTCGTATCTACTACTTGCCATTGTCAGATGAACAAGTTGCAGCCAAGCTGAAAGCAGAGGGGAAAACCACCAAGCAGTAGGAATTAGGCTATTACTTAAACAAGATGCTCTAGGATTTCCTAGTGGATATCTCATTTTGAGATACTAACAAGATAGTGTCACATAATTGCGTCTTTGCAGGTCTGCAGGTGTTGCTTGTAGGAAGGAACTTTATGCGTCCTTGATATGGTGCATTAGGAACTTCGTTGCTGGATTTATTTTTCTCTTGGGTTCTTTTTGGTGGATGCCGAACTTTACATTTGTATATGGACTCCCTGAATCTACATTTTCCTTTGTTAGTAGATGGACATATTTGTCAGCATCTGTATACGTCTGTAGTCAAACACTTCATTTGCTGAAGTTCAGTTGTGGATATCTGGAACTTTAGTCGAACTAATGGTATGTTACATTTTCAGCCTAATGTTTCGTTCAAAACCGTATTTGAATGTTGGCTATGATGAGGTTGATTCAGTTTGAGGTCCAAGGACATTATGAAATGGGTTTTAAACAAAAGGATCTTTCCAATAAGGCAATAATAAGTAATAGATTTTGTCCATTTATTTCGTTTAAACTACTCAATTGTGAAATTCCCGTTTGATTCTGTGTAAAGTTTTGTGCTTTAAGTGACGAGAATGGTGCAAAATTAAAGAGTATTTCGTAGATCATAGACATTATAGCTGCAGCCGGGTTGCGGGTTTTTTTAGCTTTTCGTTTTTGTATTTTTGTGTGTGGGGGGTTACATTGGGGGCGAAAAGTTCAAGAACACAAGCAAAGAACAATTAAATAAAACGGGGAGTAGTACTTCCAATGATATCATCACGCAACAATGTTCGAATATATGGTGGAGGTTGCTCCATACGGACGGGAAAGGCCGACTACACTATCCATTGCAATAGATGCTAATCAATTTGCACACATGTTTGCTTCAAGGAATGCATATCGCACCCGCACCAACCAATCACGATCACAGGACTTGCAAATATCATCAAAGAGGTTCCTATCCATAAACCGGTTTCCTTCCCTATTATCGAGTGCATCTCCTTCCTATTATTAAGTGCAGCTGCCACCATTTTGGAATCAATCTCCAGCTTTTGGTTCTTCATAAACGAAACAAGTCAAATATGTATTACTTAACAAATAAAAATTGTGATCGAAATCGGCTTATTTAAGTGTTCGAGTTAAGTTGAGCCGAATATATACAAATTGAGCAGTATAAATTTGTTAGTTGAGTTGAATTTTTAAGTGGAGTGAAGTTTGAATCGTTAAACAAACAAAAAATTGTATTTACAATCAACTCGTTTAACAACTCGAGTCGAGTCAGATTGAGTCAGACGAACGAGTAACTCGGTTATTTTACGACTCTACCACTACTATGATGTTACGGTATCCAAGCGTTGATGAGAATTGCATGCCAAACTTGGCTCTCGTAATTATATGTATTTTTATGCATATTTGTAGGTGTGTTAATTTGTGTATATCATATTAGCAAACGATATCAATCGATTAAAAAAGCTACCAACTAAAACTGCTAGAGATATATGGGTGCATATAAATAAAAAAATTCCGTATCAGAAAATACTGTCATCCCCATCTTTTCTCAAACGCTACACATGCGGATCAATATTGGGGCAATATTTTCAGGAAGATAGAAACCAAGGATATTGCAGGATGAAAAGAACTGATCAGTTTTGACAATGTGAACACCGTGTTAATCTAAAAGACTAGTAAAATGTTACTCCCTCATTTCATAAATATATAACGTTTAAATTTTTATATGTTAAATATTTAATATAAATTTAATTTTTATATCCTATTAATCTTTATTTAAAATATTTTTAGTTTTCAGTTTTTATTTTTAAAAAATAACATATTTAACATAATTTCACCAAAACATACAAATATGTGTAAAAAAATCAAGCGCCATGAGAAATGATAGAATACTAGTACCACCATCGTTGATTTGACGGAGGGAATATTAATAAATGGGAGATAGTTTCCCGTTCCGACCATGATAATTATATTTTACGAAAATTAATTTTACACAAAAGTTAAGAAACTACTAAATCGATTAAATCATACTCGTATATGCATTAAACGCAGAATACCACAAGTACAAACTCACGTGGAAATTAAATTGAATTCCTAATCCTAGTAGAAAAAGGAAATTCCAAACTTGGAAACCAAGTTAAAAGATCAAAATCAATATTCGATTTGAATTAGGATCAAAAGAAAGCTCATTATATATTTTATGTGTGTGTGTGTATATATATGTATGTATGTATGTAAGTCCTTCACTCAAATTTTTTATATTGTCCATAGCTCCTTTATCATACAACTCTTCGCACTCCCAGCGATTATTATCGACATCTTTTTCTACTCCTGTATTTGGTGTTTTTCTTTGTTTTTCAATAGCACGAGTTGAATCTTGTCCAAAACAAAATAATGGGAAGAAGAGGAACATATAATTTGAAGCATGAGGCTCGACGTCATGAAGCTTACATCAACAATCTTACTCCACCAGCCCGAAAATCTCCATGCTGTAAGAAATTAGAACACACCTTTTAGTTTTATTTTTAATTACAGTTGCTATTTTCTAACTCTTTTTAGTTTTTTTAAAAAAAAATATTAATTGCTCATCATAATCCATGTGCTATTGTTTTAGATAAAATTCTTAATTTTTTTAAATTTATTTTTTCAGATATTTGGCGGCCTACTGTACCATCTTGGGAAAAAGAATTCACCTCCGAAATCGGTTTAATTCCGTGGGAAAAATTTGTTCAAGCCAAGAAGAATATAGTAATGTTAGGGCAGCACGCCACATACATTAGTAAGATTATGCATTGGAACGATACCGCGGCTGAAGAAGCTTTCAACATGGCTAAAAGAAAGTTTTGGTATGAGTACAACAACAAAATTACTAATCCGTTGTCCGCGGAAACAACATTGCCTGATCCAGACATGTACATCGATAACAACATTGATTGGAACTCCCCCGAACCATCTGATGATGATGATTTGATGTTGTCGATATCTGTAGATAAGCAAGAGAAATCTATAGATGAGATGACGTCCGTTGTTAATTATGTTTGTAATAGAGTGCAGCAAATGAAAGTGATTGACAACAATTTTGTTATCAATCCGACCGGATGGGATGTGGATATAAAAGAAGAAAGTGGCGATTTATTGACTGGTTTAATCGTTGGAGGTGATGATCAAGATAATGAGAATGTTTTACAAGACCAGGCAAATTTTATTGTTTCTCAAGGAACTTCAAGAAAATTCAGACGAATTATTTAAACTTTGAACAAATTCGTTATGTTTGATATCGACAAACAATAAAGTGTAATGATAACTAATTAGTGAGTGATTCCTTAGTTAAAAGTTTCCAATTAGTGAGATATTGAAATTAATTAGATTGTGATATGATCAGCTCTTATATGATTAAACTCCAGAAAACAAAACAAAATCTCTAAATTAAATGGAGTATTTAGTTAAATTCTTAACATCAATGTCCCCTTAATTAATGATATATGGGCAAATCCTACGCCGATTCATTTCTAAGTTTAAAATTCTCGGATAGCGTTGTTAATTTTCAATTCTTCCTTGCCATTACTTTTTTGCGTTGAAATACCGATATAATTACAGTAGTACCCTTATATTTTTATTGGCAACATTAGTTATAATTTTTTCTTAAATTACTATCTAAATATGAATAAATTTAAATGTACTTCATTTAACAAAGAAAAAATAAGAAGGCGAAGAATATTCAAGAGATTAGTATTAACAGTGAGTCGGTGACATTGTTTTTCAAGAGATTACTATTTTTTCTTAATATCAGTTTAAGCAAAATCACATGCCCTTGATTAAAATAACTTCATTATATAATTTACAAATCAAGTCTTTCACAAATAAAATATAAAAATCCCATGTGCCATGAAACTCTTTGTAACTATCCCATGTGTCAGCGTGGATATACAAAAGCTCAACTACGTAGACTACATAATTACTAGGAACCGTTTGCAACAACTGCTCAAACAATCTTCGCAAATAAAATTAAAAAACAAAGAAAGATTTTATTAATAACCTCAAAATTGACAGAAATTGTAACATATATTCATAGTTATTTTTTATCTTATCTTAAAACTCCTTACTACAGCGATGTTGTATCACATCTGTTTCTATTATATATATAAAAGCACATATACTTTCTTCTCTTTTTTTCTTTTTTTTTTTGTCATGTTTTCGCGTTTTTTCTTTCTAATATTACCCTATTCAAATTTTTTTTAATTCATTATTATCATTTCGTAATTCACTTCTACTTTCATGAAATACACTTAATCCATATCTATTTTCCTCAATTTTATTTCTATTAGGAGTTACGAAATTCATAATTAGAGAATTATAAAATAAAATATATGAATATAATATAATAAATGACTTTATATGCATGACTACTGAAATTATGAATAAATATATGTAATATTTGATAGTTTAATTAACATAATTATCATACATATTTAAAATTAATTCCATGAAATAAGTACAACAATTGTTAAGTGTATATTAAGTAATTTTGAAGTATATATTATCATAATTAATTATTTTGAAGTATATATATAAACATATTATAAATTATACAAATACAATCAATGTTTCGATTAAAATTATATTGTTTGACTCAAATTATTATTTTTTCTATTAACTAAGCTATTTTTGAGCAGTTGTTATATTTTTGGGGTTATTAACATTTATAATCATTATTTTGTTATAATTATTTTAATTAACATCTTCAAATATAATCGATTAAATTGTGATTTGCTTGATTAGGTTTATTCGTTTAATAATTGTCTGGTGAATTTTGTTATATCTATTTATTATATTTTCTTTTAGTTAATAATTGTTAAGATTTACCATATATTCCAATTTTATTTTCTAACTAGTTTGTAGTTTTAATATGATTTAAAAACAAATTCTCTAGTCATATAAATGTTTCAAATATTTTTTATATGTTATTTTTGTATGATCTCTCAAATTTTGTATTTGGATGTCTAGAATACGTTTTTAAATTTATAATTAACGTAATATCCATAATATATATGAATAAGTGTAAGATAATATATTTTAATTAGAGTTTGAATTATAAATTATGTTGATTTGACTTCAATTTAATTAAAAATTTTAACACAACTTAAAAAAATATTAATGAATAAGCTAAAATATTGTGTTAGACATCATATTCATTGCAATTATTAAATACTATATTTTATTATATTTTTTTCTTTTAAATTATATTATCAAAACTATAAGTTCTTCTTTTATTGATATTATAAGTTATGTGTGATGAAATTATTAATGAATATGATAACATTATTTTGATAATAAAATATATATAAAAATATATTAAATATGAATAAAAATATATGAGATCAAATTTAAATATACAAAGTTAGTTTGACTTGGTGAAATTATGAAATTAGTAATATTTGATATATATGATAAAATATTTTTATATTGTACAATCAAAATTATGTTAATTCATACAAATTTAATTATGTTAATTCATACAAATTTAATATTAAATAATAATTGAATATACTTTATATTAATTTAAAATATAAAAAAATATTAAATTATAATTATTAATAAAATATTTAAATTAAATAATAAAATAAAAATAACTCGTGCCACTATCGATCATTGAATTAACCAATATTTTTCTGGACCTAATCAAAGTTAAACTTTCTACTTCTTGAAAATTTACTGCTACTGCTGCCAATCCAATGGCTGATCTTCATCGTGGCTTCTCTAATTATATAAATAATAATAATTAATAAATATTAATTATATTTTTTTTATCACGATATTAATTATATTTTATTAATTAATATTATACTTCCTCCATTTCAAAAATAGAATAACATTTCATTTTGTTTGAAATAGGTTGTGAAATTCTAAAATTCAAATTATGGCTAGAGTTTAACAATGTCTTAGTATAATAAAGAGTTTAATTTGTTGAAATTTTAATGTATTTTGTAATGATAATCATTTTATAATTAAAATCAATCAAATTCAAATTAAATTTTAATCATAAATTTTCATAAAGTACTAGATAATTTTTTGAAATGTTGCTATTTTTTTAGAACGAATAAAATACATAAGTAAAAATGTGACAAATGGTTAGATTACTTGGAAGTCTATTGGATTGGTCTAAGTAGATTTTTACTTCCTAATCTCTTAGATGTTGCAGTCTTGACATTTCGAATTAATATCTGATATCAAGAATATATTGTTTCAAGAAAAACATTGTATACTCGTATATCATTTTCTTTCTAGATTTAACTCTTTTTATTTTTTGAATTTATTTATTCTTCGTTTAATAGAGTAATTACTTATATTTTTGTATTTTCTTATTATTTTAAACGTATTTCTTGTAAAGTCTTAAGCGTATGCCCGTATTCAACATTCTTGTTAAGCCTCGTTGTAGAGTTTACACGATGTACGCTGCCATTTGAGGCTGTGGTATGCCTCTTTATGTATATTTTGTTTTCTTTCTATATATCCTTAATTTAGCAAAGACAAAAAAAAAAAAAAACACGTATGTGTGTTATGATAGAACGTACGTGCCTAGCAGCAGAATATAAGTCAGCAGTAGCATAATATAATTTAATTTCAACAACTATTAAACTCTATTTTTACAGCAAACACGAGTTTTTTATATATGATAATTAATCATCTCCTTTTAGAATTTAGATCAATCATATCATGCGGTATAATTTAATTGAATTTATATGACAAACATCTAATTTATATGACCATTAATCATCCTCTGTAGCTAGGATTACAATCAAACACACCAAAAAAACGTTGAATTGCTTTGTCAGTAACCAAATATTTTGAACTAATGATTCTGTTCAAAGCTCAGTGTGACAACCACCATCCCGAGTGCAATCTTTCACTTTCTCTGCTGTCTTATGCATTGCATCTCCCACCACTCCGGCAGCTGATTTCGCCGACTCTTCCACCGTCGATTTACTCGCCCCAAAACTCTTTGCAACCGCCTCTCGCATCTTATCTTTAGCACTGTCATCTTCGCCGCCACTGCTTTTGGAAGGAGCATCACCCTTGGGCCTAAAACTGATGCCAGAGATATGACATGTATTAATAGAACAAAAAGAAATTGTCTGACTACACCGAAAAAAGAAAAAATTATGATATGATCGACTTAAATTTTAATTTTAGATCGTCAGAATTTATAATTTCATAAGTTAAAAACAAACATCCATATCTTGAAAACCTGACCAAAATTGTGAAAATAGAGAACTTACTCTAGATTTGGAGGAAAATACTGTTTCTGCACATGATTGACAACATATTTGAGTTTTTCCAAAGAACTCAATGAGTGTGCTCTTAATAAAGAATACATCTCTCTAACTTTATGAGAAATGGACTGCTTATCATATTGTTCAAATGCAACAGTGCCGATTATTTGAGGCAACAATATGATAAAAGTGAAAATAAATAAAGTAACATTTCCTCTGTCCATCAATGCTAGCTCCAATCAATCAATCAATTAATCTTTCTTTCTGCAATAACAACAGCTCAAAACCTATGCTTGTTGAGTTACTAGTAGATTAATTTTTAGTTTGTAACAATGGTATGAGATTTGAAGAAGATGTAGGGATGAGGCGACGTGGGGGCCATATCTTGGATGTAGTAGCTAAACATACTCATTTTGAGGTTTTCAATGAGAGATGAGAGAAGGACACGTACATGGTGGACAGCTGGATTGGCATATGAGCCGTGGCATTCTTTTGGGCTTGTGGACATGCCACTGTAGTGGGTTATGTGGCGATAAGGACCGGCATGAGTTTGAAAAATCAATCAAGGGGATTAAACTGTTACGGCCTAATTAAAACAAGTATTATGCGCACATGTGATGTGATGTGATGCGTATGTAATATTTTTTTTATTAATTTTATAAGTTTTGAAAATAAAGAAGGATACACTTGTATAAATCGGAAGGAAGTTTCGGTTTTTAAAAAAATATGAGAACAGAAAAATAATGAAAAAATTAAAATAAGGGTAAAAGAGATTGAAAAAACTAAAACAAGAGTAAGCGAGAAAAAGAGGGCGATTATTATTGATGAAAGTAGGTGGTAACTGTAGGTTGAAACCGGTTAAGATGGTTTTTTTTTTTTTTATTGATTACACAAAATGTTCATGATAATTTTTGTAAAAGCCAAATTTTTAATGAATAGAGAAGATAAATTGATAAGATAATACAATCTTAATTTTATAATAAACGAAATTTAATTTTTTGTATTAAATTTAGGTGAATTTTTTTATATGTAAATTATTTGGTGTTTTTTATGTTTTGAATTACAAAACTTAAATTATTGTTTTTTGTAAATATTAATTACTATTATCCGTTCTAAAATTAGAGATTTATTTTGATTTTTTAAAATCAAACGAGGGCGTATTAGACTTTAAATTAATGCCGATTAATTGATTTCAGTTAAAATAATTATTATAATCTTATAATTTATGACAAAACCTTCATTTAAAACATAATTTGTATTTAGAATTTTTATAAATTATATTAACTTTAAGTTTAATATGCCGATATTTGAATTTAAAAAATCAAAACATGTTTATAATTTTGAAATAGAGAGAGTATTATTTTAATATATAAAATTTTCTCAAGTGTTTTGTTTTCGAGAAGTACTTTTGAAACAGATATTGACTGCATGCTTTGCAAGTTCATATGAACAAAGTTGATATATATTCCAAATTATTTTATGGAATCAATGTGTTACAGCGAAACCCATAAAATACCCACATAAATACTTGGCTACATGCACTTCCTGATACATAATGTATCGGAATACTCATAAAACTTGCTGGCATTGATTTTTTGTTTTCCTTTGAATTCACGTATTTCATTCATAATACACAATACATACTACTGACATGGACACGCGTGATACTTTCAAAGATGCATAGACTCCTTTTTTCTTTTTTTTTTCCCAAAGATAGAGGATATTTATTTCAAATTAGCTAAAATGTGCGGTTATTTGAAAAAATCTAGATATATTCTCTTTTTCTTGCACGTTATTCATTAAAACTTTGAAAAATATTGCTAATAGAGATTAATTGTCTATTACGTTATACTTTCTATTTTTTTTTTGCATACTAAATAATTGTCATTTTGTAAATACCTTCATTTTTTAAAGGTTGTATGACAAATAATATACAATATACTATAATGCATTGTTCTTTGTATTATAAATTCAAATTTGATTCAAAGTTCGTTTTATTGATTTTTTATTGTCATTGAGTTGTAATAGCTTTGTATGCGAATTATAAATAATTAATTATTGATTTTATGTTATATCAAGTTTTGAGTAAAACAATATTATGAGGTTAATTTAAGAGTTAAACTAAAGACCAAAATAAAATTAAGTTTCTTTAAAACATTACCTATAACTTTAGTTTAAATAGTTTACGTTAATGTTAAATGAAATTTTAATTCAATTGTTAGATGAATAAGAAAAAAGCGACTTTTTTATCTCTCCTTTAAAATTTAACAACAAGATGTTAAAACTGTGTGCTGTTTTGAAGGATTTCAAAAAAACGTTCCTTCTTTATTTTCTTTTACTTTTAAGAAGAACAATTGTCAAAACTCCTTTAAGTTCACGTTTGCAACATTTTTTTTTTTAAATTGATGTCCTGGTCTTGCTCATTTTCAAAAAGTAAGGTGATTCATATCGGTTTGACTTAACATATTCTCTATTTTATAGAATTACGTATAATTTTTTATACATATATAGATTCTTTATGTATTTCATCTACACCAGATTATTTAATATATAGCATATCGTAATAAAATAATAATATTTTAAATTTTTACTATTTATGTTTGTTAATTATTAACAGATAATACATTTTATACATTAATATTATTGTATAAAAATATTATATATATATATATATATATATATCACCTATATAAAATAATTATAATATAATATTAAAATATCAGTACATATAGATAATATATTAATGTATATTATAATTCGTATTTTAATATATTATAACATATAATACAACTACATATAAATAATATTAATTTAATATAATATATAATATATTATAATATAATATTTATATAATATAATACAAATTATAATAGTATATAAATTAATATTTTTTATTAATGTATTATTTAATCACTATAATAAATGGTATTATTGAATTTAAAAAATATAAATAAAATGTTAATTTCTATATTAGATTAATATATAATATTTTAATAGAAATAATATAAAAGTGTGTGTGTATTAGTAATGTTGGATTATAAAATAGTATAAAGTAGAATAAAATAATAATATAATTTTGATGAATATGAATAGTGATATTATAAATTTAGGAAAACACTATTTAAAATCATTAAATTAACCTCATAGAGATATCAGTATAACTTATTTTTTCTAAATTTTCTAAATATGAAAAATAAGATTGAATTTAAGGAACGGTGCAAGTGTTCTAATATAACAATTTTGTTATCTTATACGGAGTGTTTGTTAGCTTGTGCAAGGCTTTGGTCATGGTCATCTAAAAGTGAAATGGTAGTTATTATTTGGACATATAGCACAAGTATTATGTACAAAATTCACACTTGGAAGAGCCAACACAGGCATCGAGAAAGAATATTATAAAATAATGTTATAATACTTGTACCACAATATAAGAGGAACATAATTACACCTAATCTAGACCATTTAGTTATAAAAATTGAATAATATATATTGAAAACTAAGTGAACTTGACTCCTGTTCATTAGTTTCTTCTTTTTTTTTTTTAATGATGCATCTTATAATTTCTAACATAATTTATTTTGTATTTCTTTAATCATACGAATGAATAGAATACAAAAAAAAAATATGAAATTGAATCAAGTTTCAACTATTTATATTACATTAAATTTCAACTATTAAAATTGATGTATTTTATACTGTCAAATTATCGTCACTTGTTATGCGATCCCAAAAATACATACCTTTATAACTAACTAAATTTAAGGATAAATTTATCTGAATATCTTTCGCAACATAGTTTATACACACATATTTACACTTTATCTCTATAATCTTTTTTAGAAAAATTCAAATTATATTTACTTCAATACAATACAAGCAATCGTGATACCCTTGCAACAATTACACCACATCTCAATTTTTTTTAAAATCCCTCGAAATCACAAATTTGTATGCACCTTCAAAATAGTTTTCAAATTGATGATAATCATTTACAACTAAATATATGTGGAATTGTAATGTTGATACATATTTAGGCACACATTATTCGAGCATTGAAGATAATTATAAAATAATGAATGAATTAGTATTTCTTTTTCTTTTTTTTTTTGTGGTAGTATTTTGTTTTCTCAACCAATTAGTAACCAAAAATAAAATAACATAATATATGTACAGGATATTAAAACAGAGGGAGTTTACTAATAAACTATTGTCATTTTCTTCTCTCAACAACAAAATTGTAGTTCTCTTTAAAGCCAATTGAATAGACTCAACTGATAACGATATTCTGTGAGCCAAAGATAGCAAAATAGACTATACGACAATCTGAACATTCAACCCATACATAGAGTGAATTTTTACTTGAGAATGAACTAAATTGATGTTAAAAAATCGATAGGAATGATATAAATTTGTGTCAGAGGTCGAATCATCATTTAAATAATAAAGGAACACTTCAAGTAGCATTGCTTTCTTTACAAACATAGAAATTGATATTATATTTCATCCGTTTTAAAATTAAAAACATATTTTATTTCACATTAAATAAATTTTTAAAATTTTATAAATTAAAATTAAAGTGAATTTGTTTAATCCTTATAACTTTCAAGTGAAATATAATAAAATACATAAAGATTACTCTTATATACAAATATTTAGACTTTTATATATTACAAGTTTATATCACAAATAAAATTATAAAATTTGAAAAGAGTACTACATTAAAAAATCATGTTTTTGAATTGATATATCCTTTCATAGAAGAGAGAAAAGTACAAACACAATATTATAATATCTAAATTCATGAAATTTTACAGACGAAATTTAATCGTAAGAAGCATAAATTTCTTAAAAGTAAAAAAAATAAAAATTCAACAGGAAAACAAAATTGTCTACAATCCACATGAAACGCAAAATATGAAAGCAACCCACCAAACTTTAAAATTACATATACACATCGTTTGTTTCAGTTTAAAATTACGAGATTTTATATTGTGATAATATAAATTATATTATCAAAATTTAAAATTTCATAAATTTAAACCGAAACAAACGATACATAGTTTTTTCCAGTAATTTGATAATTACGTCCATGTACATAGGCACGTGCAAATTAAGCAATGTTATCAAACATTCATTCAACATAAATAAATTTAACACATACCCATCTAGTGAAGGCATAATTTGGAAATCAAAAACAAAAATTGATTGGTATGCAGCAATGCAGATAAACCAAACAACAACCCCTAATTAGGCACCAACAAATTCGAATTAAGTAGAGATTAGGAACTAATAATCTATGAAAGAGTAGATTTTGGATGATCTGTGATACCTGGGATAAAGAAGATGGAACAACAATTAAACAAACAACCTCTAATTAGGCTAAAAAAAGTTAAGAATTTGAATGTTGGTGATTTGAGTTATCTGGCGTAGAGAAGATGATCGGGAGAGTAATGAACCGAAAAAGCGATTCGGTGGTGGCCGTCTTGCCGTATGACTTCGATTCCTCATCGTCCTTCTCTTACTATAATTAACAATTAAGAATAAAATAAAATAAATAGCACAACAACTAATTAGAAAGGAAAAACAAGGACATATAAAAAGTTATATTACGTATATATATTTTTTTTTAAATAACAACAATAAATCACTACAATAGAATTTCTCCCTTTTTACCATTAAAATCATAAATAAAAAAAATATAATTACATAAGCAAAAAAAATAACTATTATATAAAACTACTAAAAATTAATAAGAAAACACGTGCTAGTTCAAATCCCATAATAAATAATTAGGCAACCCAAATAGTTAAACAAATATATCCTTATCCATAATATAACTCACTCATTTTAAACCAAGTGCAGTAAGTACTTTTGCGATTAGAGTTCTAATCGATAAAAAAAAGTTCAAGGTTGGAGCCATAATATTTGTCTCTCTCTCCCTCTATATATATATATATTGGAACAAGAATAGATTAACTCTTGTAAATAGACTCCCGAAGAATAAATTATCTAAAGCTAAGATAGTAAAATAAGTTCCAAGAAATTGGCAACCCATGAGAAGTCGACTTAGGTGCCTAAGAATTTAGGTCACAAGTTAAGCATCACTTGAAAGATTTCACACTTTAAAGATACTAATAACTCAAATAATGAAAATTGAACTATGCGACTATAATGCACAAAATTGGTTTTAAGATGGGTTAGGAATATGTTTATATTAAATCATTTGAAGTCCAAAATTGTAGCTAGTTTGTAGCGTAAGAAATTAAAACAGCAAATGATAAGTCAGTGTCATATTTGTGTTGTTTTAAAACCATTCTATTCAAGTGATATTTCATATATATAAAGACTATTATACTCCTTTTTAAATATTTATTTCTTTTTCTCTTTCTTAGTATTCTTCGCACCTTTATCTCACATCCTCACTTTCAGATTTCTCTCTCCATCTCTTCTCTACTTGAAGAATCATCACTGTTATCATACTGTCACTAGCGGTGGTACCGTCGGCATACCACCGCCGATGTATCACTATCGCCGGCATCATCATCACAACATTCGTTATTTTTGTTAGAGTGTAATGATTGTGACACTATATTTATAATATGGTTTTGGTTAAATGATAATTTCTTTTATTATGTTTTATTTACTGCGTTATATAAATGTTAACATAATAAATATCCTTAGAAGAATGATACTAATTATATGGTTTCAAGTATGTGACTTGAATATGAGATCATATAAGTATGTAATGTATCATTATTCTTAAATATCCCTAGTCAAGCATCATTGTCAGCGGGACAACAATAATACATTGAGACTAGTATGTGATTAACTGATGGTCATATCTCATTGGTTATAAATATATACGAGATATATTAAGTTCATACATAGATACATGTTAGAGAACATAGTACTGGACAGACCCACCATGAGAATTCTACATGGAGCGTTATGTTATGTGTCATAAGTAATTCTCATATTGACAATGATGTAATGGTCCTTCGACCTAAAATCATGACATTTCTACATAAGGAGTTATGCGTTTTGACATTATCAAAAGTCACCTTTAACCGGGTGGACGATAAAGGTGATTGTTGGATGCATAATGAGTTATGTGAGAAATGGGAATGATGTAGATGAAATTTAACCCTCCTATAAATTAGGGGTGATATCTATAGGCCTTTTGATTGAGTGAAAGTATAAAATGCATGGCCATGCTCAAATAGAGATTTGTTTCATATGGTTTACTCATTGATTAAGAAAACTAAGATTAAATTATAAAGAGGATGACACATCCATGCCTTGAATTTAATCTTAGATATCATGGTTAAAAGGATTAAGTTACATTGAAACATTGGTCACGAAAGGTAACGTAGAATCTATGACTTTATTATTATTTGGGTAACAATGATGTATTACTAGATGCCACTCACTGTTTATAATTTTATAATATGATTTAAAATTATTGCCAACGTAATAATAACCTACAGGGTCACACACAAAGAACATTCGTCAAGGAGATATAATTTAAATGTCAATGATTTTAATATATCAATAAGATTGATTTAATTAAATCATGGCTTTAAATTATATATACATATATATATATATATATATATATATATATATATATATGTAATCTGTATGAAATAGAGTCCTTTGGAAGGAAATACGAATATATATTTATTTGTGCATATATAAATTAATTAAGTGAGACTTGATTAAATATATATATATCTAATAAATATAAAATTCGGATTTTAAGTCTCCTAATTAGATTAGGTTTTGGAATTACTCTATGAAAGGCTATATATATGATATATCAGCTATTCTCTCAAAACCAACGTTTTACGTAATCGCTCATAAGAGAGATACTAGGGTTAAAAGAGATAAGAGATACAGATCATACAGCTACCGTAGAGACGTAGTTCAGTTGGATTGGGTTAAAGATTTGGAGACGATCAACACCTTCACCAAATCTTCAGATTCGCACAATTAATCAGTAAAATCTTAAACTATCTGTATTAAATTGTTTCGCATAGATTCTCGGGTTTGGGTTTCGTTTTTGTTTTATTTTAAATCGTATTTTTTCGCTGCGTTTTATTCTACGAAACCCAACAATTTCAATAACACTAGATCTAAATCTAATAAATTGAGATTTAGATCTAACTAGATCTATCATCGCCATCACCGACCGCAGTCACCACCATCAGAGCTGACCAGAGACACCACCGTCGGAACCTTCACAGCTGCCACCATCATTAGAGTTGTTTTCATAATTTTCGTGGTCTTTTTCTTCTAGTTAATAGTAACAGATCTATCATCCCTCTACTAAATCCACCATTTGTACTACCTCTTTCGTTATTTTATATATTTTTATTTTTTAGATATTTTATTTTGATTATAGGCTCGTCAATAATATTAACGGGATTGTTAGTAATTTTAACTATATATTTTAGTAATTTTTAAAGAGTTATTAGAAATTTAGTAGTATTATTTGTATTTATAGTAGATTATTGGTGATGGTGATTTTTAGTGGTTGAGATGGAAACAATATTTGATTATAGTATTTATGTTTTTTACTTTTAAATAGTGACTATGAGGGTGAATTTGATATTGGATGTATAGATGGTGATAATGATATATATTTTTATTTATAAATTTTGTTTGATAATTGACATGGTAATAGTGTTGATATTGTTGGTGGTGTATTGGTTGTGATTGTAGCAGAAAATAAATTTTTATCTTTTTTTTTTCTTTTACTTCAGATTTGTTGGATAAACTGTGACCTCCTAAGGTACTTATAATTTTAGTAGTTTTTAAAGTAATTTTAATATATTCGTTAATAATTTTAAGTAACAATTTAGAAATTTTGACAGTATTTTTAATAAGTGTAAACAGAATATTTAGTAAATGTAATAAATTGATGGTGATTACGATAGTTGTGGTGGTGGTAGTAAAAGGTAAAATAGTATTAAAAATTAAATTAAATTAATTATAAATTTGCATTACAAAATTTGGTTTGTTTATTATATGGGCCATTTGATCGGCGGAATAGTTTATGATAGGGATTTGAATGTATTTTATTTATATTGATATGTTTGTTATACTATTTAAAAATTTTTTTGGAATGAAATGATATTATAAAATTTTATTAAAATATCTTATTATTATATGTGTATGTGTGTGTATGGTTTAAGATAATTGAATTATAACTCATATTTCAAATCCTATCTATTAATTTTATATTTATGAATTTATAATGTATCTTAAAATTCAACCGTACGGATTGAAAGAAAATTAAAAGATAGAGTAATACACAAATTTTCAAATCATTTTATAGTGTATAACATAGTTTTTATAATTATGTAAATTTTGTATATTTTCAATGGTTTAAATATTTTGATTTTTATATGATTATAAAAATTATGTAAAAGAGCTCAAATAAATCTCAAAAAATTACATTTAGTTTATTTTTGCATACTCTTTTAATCTGTACGATTAGATTTTTTTTATATATTCTGTAAACCAAAATATAACACAAGTGGTTAGGGTTATAAAAATGATATATAGCTCAATTTTCTTATTTTCATATATATATATATATATATATATATATATATATATATAATACTAGGCCTGGTAATATTATTCTTGGCCCAAATGCTTCTTGCAAATATCTTTGGATATTTTCTAAGTGTTCTCGTGATATATGGGCTTAATTATATCTCCTTAATCCAAGTCAAAAGCCCAAATAATTATTTCTCACAAACGAACTAATTCGGAAATTTCGACTTTTATTTAAAAACCTTGATTTGGCAAATCGGACAGAATATTGTGTCAATGAATCACAGAATTTTTATAGATAAACTTCATGAGTTGATAGAAATTTAAGTTTTGGGTTCACCTCATTTATGGGTTGTTTGGTCGATAGTAATAGGAATGTAATATTTTCAGTGAGAATATTGAGAACATTAAAGTTGCACGAGTGATTGAGATTTACATACACAAATTATAAGATATTTTTTAAAAAATTAATATTAATGTAAAAGTGATGATAAGATAAGAAAAATACAATGATAATTTTAAAAATATTATTATAATGAAAAAATTATGTGAATATAATTATATTTTGTAAAATAAATTTCATTTCTAATTTTTTTTTTTTTTTTGCAGAATAAATTGGAGTATTATTTGACAGTGGTGAAGAAAATAATGTTGAAAATCACCATTAGTGATGATTTTTTCTTTTTCGGCGATCCTTAATACTACATTTCGTTTCGAAATGAGAGATGTTTTTTATTTTTATAGTTCATTTTAGTTAATATTATTGTTATATTTTTGTAGCTTATGACCTAGATTTGTGATCATAATATACATTATATCTAAAACTTTCTTAAAAGATTTAATTTATTATTATTTGATTCAAAAAGTTAAAATATAATTCTATTTTTAAAATGAAGGAGATATTATGTAATAGTAATGATAATTGTCATTTTAAGAATTTCGACAAACAAAGAATATTTGTTCCTGTACTAATAATTATGTAAAATTGTATTTTTAATGTAGAAACGTTGATAAATATATTTATGCTATTAAATAGTTAGAGAGAGAAAGCAAAGAGAGTAAATCATACATATTTATAAGATTAAGGAAATGAAGTTATAATTCATTTCTTCTATTTTATTTATTAATTTCATATTTACAAATCTATAATACATTTGATAAGTTCAATTATACATTCAAAATGTTTAAAAAGTAGAGGGATACATTAAAAAAAAAAACATCCTTTTTTGCCGTATAATATGATTTTTATAACGATGTAAGAATTAATTAGAGATGAGAATAATTCAAACTGTAACTATATCTGAATCGACTAAAACTCTTCAAGTTTGTGATTTTTAATCTAGTTGGTGGTGTAATTGGTGTAATTTTTGTTTAAAAAATTCTTAAACATGAGCAGTTCAATGCAATACGGTTGCTTTTAGCAGTAAAATATCTTATTATCTATATTTTATATGAAATAATAGGTATTTGTCGTGAGTGGCGATGAAGATGGAACGATAATTTTTATAAAAAGTAATACCTAAATTGATTTACTACTTATAATTCATAATAAACATTAGGTATTTCATGTTGGAGTTGGGGTGAGAGATAGGAGTGTGGTGACACTTTAAATTTTTTTTTTATTAATTTATAAAAAAATTCTTAATATTTGTCATTCATCATAAACAATAGATATTTAGTGGTTAGATGGGGCTAGTGACGTGAATGTGGTGATAATTTTTAAAATTTGTTTGTACAAATAACATATATCGTTTGTAATTTATAATAAACAATAGGTATATAGGGATAAGGTGAGACGAGGAATATGAGTGTGGTAAATATTTTCTTAAAAAATAATATATAAAAAGTAGTTATTATTTATTGTTTACCAATAATAATACTTCGTTTATTCATATTTATATGTTTCTTAGAGAGAAAAATATATTTTTTTACATGTATTTTCGAATTCCAATGAAATCTTAATGACTTAATTTTCTATATTACTTTTGTATTTAATATTATTTTGTTTGTCTTTCATTGTTTTCAATAAACTTTCAAATAATAATATTAAACTTTTATACTTTTTTTAGTCAATTAAACAAAAAATAATATATTTTTAATAAACTTTTTTTTTTGGTTGTAAAAGGCTACGTAAAAGATAACGCAGGGGGAGTAAGTATTTTGTTGTGGGTGGTGGATGTGTGGTGAATGGTGGGAGTAAATTAATAATCTTTTGAGAATAGTAATAGTCTAATAGTTATATATATATATATATATATATATAGTGTATGAAGACAAGAAGTATACGAAAATGGTTTGTATATATATGTATAGCAAAAGACAGTAGATACATGAACGTCTGGTAAGAGTGATATTAAAATAATATATATATTTAAAATAATACTTATTTTTTCGTAAATTTTTTGAATAATATTACTTGTCCATACAGGTTATTGTCCCCGGGAGACTGAAGTTAACTCACCCTCACCCACCAGCACTATCTACTGACCCGAAACCGCCATTTTTAACCGATGATCAACCCTCTTTTTATAATTTTTGTATTTTGTATGGATAATAAATTAATTAAACCCTAACTTTCTAAATCTTTATCTGTCTCAGACAGAGCAGCACAACTCATTAGTCATTTGGATATTAATTTTCTAAAATATATAAATAAATATAAAAACCCTAACGATTTCTTCTTTTTATCCCCTTTAATGAGCTCAGCTTTACCTGCTGCTGCACTGCTCTCTCTCTCTACAATTTTCTCTCTCTAAAACTTTCTCTGCTTCTTCTTCTTCCCTGCAAGCATTCTAGTTTCTTCATTTCCGAAGAACCCTGCTTTACTTCAATGTCTGGTAATTAGGGTCTTGAGTTCTCATACTGTACATCGGTCTCTCTCCAGACCCACACATAGACGTAGACATCATTAGCCAAATGAGTCTCACTTTCAGTCACACTCTCCGTCACTTTCTCTCTCTACTCCTACTCTCTCTCCTCTTCATATCCCCTTCTTTCGCCGACGAAGACGAGCTCCGATCACTTCTCGAGTTCAAGAAAGGGATCCAAACGGATCCTTTAGGCAAAGTCCTCAACACATGGAATTTGACTTCAGATCCAAAAGCGACCGTTTGCCCTTCCTTCTTCGGCGTGTTCTGCGAAGACGGCGGCCATGTCACTGCCATTGTCCTCGACGGCCTGGGATTATCAGGGGAGCTCAAATTTGCAACTCTGACCGGTTTGAAATCGCTGAGAAACTTGAGCCTTTCAGGTAATTATCTCACTGGCCGGCTCGTCCCGACATTAGGTTTATTGACTACATTGCAACATTTGGATCTGTCTGGTAATAAGTTTTACGGTCCAATTCCTGCTCGAATTAACGATTTGTGGGGCTTGCATTATCTGAATTTGTCAAATAATGATTTCACAAGCGGGTATCCTGATGGAATCCGAAATTTGCAGCAATTAAAGGTTTTGGATTTACATTCAAATAGGCTATGGGGTGATATAAGCGACCTGTTTCCCCAGTTTAAGAATGTGGAATATGTTGATTTGAGTTTCAATACGTTTTTTGGGTCAATTTTGTTGGATGTGACAAATATTTCTAGCTTGGCTAATACTGTGCAGTACATGAATTTGAGTCACAATAGGGTGAATGGTGGATTTCTGAGTGCTGAATCCATTTTGAAATTTCGGAACTTGAGAGTTTTGGATTTGGGTGATAATCAGCTGACAGGAGAGCTGCCTGCATTTGGGTCTTTGCCAAATCTTCGTGTTGTACGTGTAGGGAGTAATAATTTATATGGTTCAATTCCAGAAGAGCTGTTGGAGAGTTTGATTCCTTTGGAAGAATTAGATCTCAGCAGCAACGGGTTTTCAGGTGAGAAATGCTGCTTCTGTATATATAATATATATTGTTATATGATAATATGAGGCACTGCTACATTGATAATGCTGGTTCGGTTGCTTGGTTATCATCACGTATAAGTTTTGCAGTAGGAGTCATATGCTTGATTTGGATGCTAAGACTATTATAAAATAATTGAACCTCTTGGACATACTTTGTACACTATATTCCATGTCCAAGCTTGTTTGATACAGTTTTTCAATTTCAGAGTTAATAAGAAGTGTCGCGAAATTAATATATGTATTTGTTGCAGTAGCTATTTGGCAGTATTATCCTGAATTCCTTGGGAGAATGAATACACACTTTTTGTCGTTTTATGTGGCCGAGCAAGCTAAAATTTGGTATTATCAGATACAGTTAAGATTGTTATTAGGAAAAGCATAATAGGATAATAACAGTAAAAATTTAAGCAATATTCTAGTATACAATGTGATAAGTCTGAAAGGTAAGTGTTTGTTTAAGAACAAAAGTCTAAGAAGGTAACTTTTAATAATTGTAGTTTGGACTACTTGGCTGTGTTACATAAATTCAGCAAAATAGAGTGACCTGTGTTGAAACTAGTCAACATGGATGTGGCTATGGAATCTGATTAGGGCTGGCATCTACAACATGAATGCAGATAATAAAACCCCAAACATAGTCAGTCATCAGAAAAAATGTATTGAAATACAAAATAATAAAAAAAATCTGTAGTCCTAGGGCTTTTTATATTAATCAGAACTACTATTGTAGCTTTGTAATCAATCGGCCATACAACCTTTGCATTCAAAACCATGTTGATTAGTGTGAACAAATATTGCAAGGATCAATTCAAATTGTCTATTGAAACTCTGAGTGTTGCTAGTAAGAGAGGAAGAGTTGGGGAAGATGATTGCAGATTTTAGAGATGGAGAATTCGGTAAACCTGATTTTATTCTTTCAGGGCCCTGTTTCTAGTTAGTCCTGCAAAGTTTACAGATACTCCAGATCTAGTCCAGTAGTTCTTTATGTACAAAAAGGTTCCTATAAGGAAAAAAGCAAATATCCTAGATTTAATATCATCAGACTAATATCTCAAATATGGATCCTTTTAACTATATCTTCATGTGTCCTCTCGTTCTAAAATGGGACAAGTCCAGTACCTCGACTATAAACTACTTTATCAATCTGACATGGGTGGTTGAGAAAGACGAAGACTTTGTATTACAAACTCCATTTCTCTCTTTTATTAATTCCTCTCATTCTCTTTAAATTTAGGGTAATTAGGCAAAACCAATTTCCTGCATTTTGTTCTTTTTAAAAAAGGAAAGAATAGTAAAGAAAAGAGCAGTTCTGTACTCAGCTTCCAGTTCTTGGTTAAGGGTGTTTCACTGATTTAAGTCCACATATTTAGTATTTACATGATTAAACTTAATCCATTGTTCCACCAAATTTTGTCATATGATTATGTCAAACAAAAAAAATTATCAAATCCTGAATTTAAAGTAGAGGATTTGGCTAAGTTTTTAAGAATTTGTTATGAAGTACTGAGAATTTATGCTGGGAAACAACAGTTTTACAGAAGAGAAACAATATATATTTCAAAAATGAGAAACCGGCAATCTAAATCAAAGTCTTGCTTTTGAGCCTTTATCCTTTTCTTTTCTTTCCCTTTTTTTCATTTTTATTGGCTTTTTGTGAGGGAGGGAGAGGGGGGTAAAGCATACTTTCCTGGGTCTTTCTTCGAGATCTTCTGAAAGATGCATATAAACTTCACTGTTGGTGTTTTTGGTATCTGCCTACTTACATATACAATGAGTAGTCTTTCTAATTTTTACCTGTAAAAGGAAATTTAGAAAGAAAAAGAAAAGGGAGGGAGAATTATTAACCATTTGTTTTGCTTGGTTAACATTTCCTAGTTATGAACAACTGTCCTCCAGATAACAGTTGACAGAGATTTTAGTATGGCACATATAATTGATACCTTCGCACTAAAGCAGTTCTACTCATCATTTCTGAATATGAACAATTTTCCTTTCCCTTTATAATTTGTTAAGAATATACTCTTTACGATTATGTTTGAAGTTTTTGATGCTTTGCGAAATGATATTTGCCCATGCTACTCATGGGGATTCTTATACATTGAAGTAGACAGATATGGAATATAGAACTCCGAAGTTAAAATATTCAAGCGAAATTTGTTTCATCAGGAAAGTTCTGAGTAAATATATATTTTGTTGCACACTCTCTAAGTCAAGAAGGCTGAGGATAGCTTCATGACCTTTTGGTTGTGAATTTGAGTCTCGGTCATGCAAGAATTATATGCTCATTATTCCATACATGTTCCAGTGGGATTCTGTTTCTTAGCTTTACTACTCATGTTCTTCCCATTAACATTGATTGCTTGTTGTTTCTGTTATTTTACTGTATTAATGTGTATTATATAGATTTTTGGTTTGTCTAGCTATTTCATCTTCCTTATCCATGGAGTTTTGAATACAACATTCTATTAATTGTTCACTTTGATTCCATGTCTACAGGTTCAATTCCTAGAATCAACTCTACCACTCTGAGTACATTAAATCTGTCGGAAAATGTGCTCTCTGGTTCATTGCCAACTTCAATTGGAAGTTGTTTGATTGTTGATTTGAGCAGGAATATGCTATCCGATGATATATCCATTATACAAAACTGGGAACCAACTTTAGAAATTCTTGATCTGAGTTCTAACAATTTGGCTGGAAGCATTCCAAACTTGACTAATCAATCACAAAGGTTGACAGTTCTGAATATGAGAAATAATTCTTTAGTTGGTAGCCTGCCTTCAACGCTGGGAACCTATCCTAGGCTGTCTACAGTTGACTTGAGTTTTAATAAACTCGATGGGCCCATTCCTAGTAGTTTCTTTACTTCAATGACTTTGACGACCTTGAATCTTTCAGGAAATCATCTTACTGGACCTATTCCGCTTCAAGGATCACATGCAAGTGAGTTATTAGTTTTGCCTTCTTATCCTCAGATGGAGTCTCTTGATCTCTCAGATAATTCCTTGAGCGGGCCCTTGCTACCAGACATAGGTAACTTTGGGAGGGTTAAATTGCTGAACCTTTCAAAAAATGAATTATCTGGCCAGCTACCAAATGAATTGAGAAAACTTGGTGGCCTCGAGTATCTTGATATATCCAATAATAATTTCAATGGTAATATCCCTGATAAGCTTCCATCAAGTTTAAAGGGCTTAAATGTGTCCCACAATGATCTGTCTGGCAAAATTCCTGAGAACCTGCTAAAGTTCTCCGATACTTCCTTTCATCCTGGGAATGCTTTGCTAATTTTCCCCAATGGCAGGTCATCTGAGATAAGTCCTTCTCAGATTGGGGGGAGAGGAAAACATCGTAGCTTGAAGTCTAATATCAGAGTTGCTATCATTGTAGCTTCAGTTGTTGCTACTGTAATGATAGCCTTCATTCTACTGGCTTACTACCGAGTACAACTTCAGGACTTCCATGCAAGAAGCGCATTTAATGGCCAAACTGGTAGAGATGTCAAAGTCGGTTGGTTTGCACGGCCTTCACTTTTCAAATTTCATTCAAATGCTGAGCCCCCTCCAACTTCATTAAGCTTTTCTAATGATCACTTGCTAACATCAAACTCAAGGTCATTATCAGGGCAGAAAGAGTTTGTCACCGAGATTGTTCAGCGTGTTGTGCCTGCAGATGTGACTGCTAGTTCAGCATCCACAAATATTAATCTGCTTGATGATCATCCTGCAGCATCTGGAAGGAAGTCCTCTCCAAGTTCCCCAGTAGCTTCATCACCACGTTTTATTGAGGCGATTGAACAGCCCATAGCAGATGTATATTCACCTGATCGCTTGGCTGGAGAACTCTTTTTCCTGGATAGTTCACTGGCATTTACAGCTGAGGATTTGTCCCGAGCTCCAGCAGAAGTTCTTGGTAGAAGTAGCCATGGCACATTGTACAAGGCTACACTAGGTAATGCAGATATGTTAACCGTGAAGTGGTTGCGTGTTGGACTGGTCAAACATAAGAAAGAATTTGCAAAAGAAGTCAAAAGAATTGGATCAATAAGGCATCCTGATATTGTTCCTTTACGAGCTTATTATTGGGGCCCAAGAGAACAAGAAAGGCTTATTTTAGCAGATTACATCCAGGGAGATAGTGTGGCTCTACATCTTTATGGTATGTGATTATGTTTATTTATTTAGTTTTTTTTTCTTGGGGTGGGGAGTGGGGGTGTGAGGGGAAGGGGGGATGTGTTAAATTTTGAATATCATCACTAATTTTTAGTTCTTATATTAGCGTGTTTTCACTAATATATTAGTGAAAGCCCTACCTTTGCGATTTATATTAGTGTGCTTCCACTTGGTTGGGAGCCTCCCTGGCCCCTACAAACTTTATAATCATGTCCAAAAGATCTGTATGCAACCGGTAGTTTATCAGATATACATTGATATCCCAGGGCAGTATTTTGCCGTTGGATGGTAGAGTTGCACATATCATTACATGGTTTTCCTATTCAGGAGTTTCTGATATCACATCTGCCATTTAAAAAGAGGCCATGAACCTTTAGCTCATCAAAGACTCAAACTTGCTCTACTCAGTGCTCCTTGTTTTTCAACTTAAAAATTAAAAATTAATAATTAATACTTTCATATTATTAGACTTACACTTAGTATATACTGTGTAGCCTATACTATTCGTCTGTAATAGTATAATATATAAATAATACTCTCTCTGTTCCAAAAATGAGATTTGTTCTTAAAAAAAAGTAACGTTTGCATAAATTGTTATTATGATGATATATTTTCTAAAATTTGTCATTACAATCTCCATATTATTAATTGAACATTTATAACAAATTTCATGAAAACAAACTTATTATTATAATATGTAATTAACAATCAAACATGCAATATTAATATCCATAAAAAACTCAAAATTTTCTCTTATTTTGATACAGAGCTAGTATGATTATATGACTTAACAAAGTAGTATATTAGTAATACATAGCATCACCATAAACAAAAAGCCGACTTGCAAAGTTGCGACGAAAAAGGAAAGGAGCAATTGACCGATTCCATAACCATGTTAGAAAGAGGAGAAGAAATAGTCGGTTGAAATCGTGCAACTGGTAGATGTCAATGGCAATCTAACTGCTGCAACACTGTTTTATAAAACATCCAGTACTATGCTTAACATCATTTCAGGACCACAACTCCACTAGTTGGGTTATCAGGGGATCTGATCAACTAGTTTCTAGCTATAGGATAACTGAATTTTATTTTGTTTCTAACTCTAGGATAATCGAGTTGTATTTTGTTCTCACAAGCTTTGGACAGCTGCGGAGTGAATGTGATACCAAGGCACCATAATATTCGAAAAGTCAAGCTGAAAGTGTTTTGACAGCATGTATAGCAGCTCAGCTGCTTCAATTCTAGAGTTTTCATATCTTGATATCTCTTGTTGACGAGAAAGACATGATGATGTTATGGGATAACTTGATTTTTACAAAGTCTGTGATCTTTATATACACGCAACATGTTAGGGCAATTATATTTCTAGGTCATTTTCAAATTTAACTAGTTCTCCTTATTTGTGTAACCATCTGCATATGTCATTTGCAGAGTCAACCCCTCGAAGGTACTCGCTTCTGTCATTGAGCCAAAGGTTCAAGGTTGCTGTTGATGTTGCTCGCGGTCTTATGTATCTTCATGATAGAGGGCTTCCTCATGGAAACTTAAAGCCAACAAATGTAATACTGTCGGGCTCTGATTATGATGCTCGCCTAACCGATTATGGTCTCCACAGGCTTATGACACCAGCTGGTATTGCTGAGCAGATGCTGAATCTGGGGGCTCTTGGATACCGTGCCCCGGAATTAGCAACTGCAACCAAACCACTCCCGTCATTCAAGGCAGATGTATATGCGTATGGGGTGATGTTGATGGAATTGTTGACTAGAAGAAGTGCTGGTGACATTATCTCTGGTCAATCGGGTGCAGTTGATCTTACAGATTGGGTTCGATTGTGTGATCAAGAAGGCCGAGGAATGGAATGTATAGACAGAGACATTGCAGGCGGGGAGGAACACTTAAAAGCAATGGATGACTTGCTTGCGATATCGATAAGGTGCATTCTCCCTGTAAATGAAAGGCCTAACATCAGACAAATCTTTGAAGATATCTGTTCTATATCTGTTTAAAGTTCTTTTTAATTGGAAATTTTTTCTTCTTTCACGACTTCAATGCAGATTTTCGTTATTTCATATTTCTCCTTGATTCACATTTTTCCCCTTCAATTTTTGTGTAAAGGGACGAGTGTCCATTGAATTGATTGATAATATTCTCCATTTGATCTCTAGTAAAAAGGGCTTGGTATTCTTTATTCCCATCCTGCTAATTTAAACTCTTATGCGTTGTATTGTTTTGGTAATCCTGTGTTACTTTCTGTTTCTTATTTCAAGAAGTGCTCACAGTCGAGCTCTGAATTTTCGTTTTCTCAAAAAAAAAAAAATTGTGGTGTATGATACTCCTTCCCTCGCTGTTCTATGAGATATATGTAGCCTGCGATCCTTGATGTTTGATACTCGCTCCTTCCCAAAAGGAGGTGCAATCTGTGATGTTTGACACCCACTCTTTTACAAAAAGAGAAGTTATTTCTGACAAATATTAATAGTCATATTTGACTAAGAATTATATATAAATAATGTTTTTCTCATAAAATTTATTATGAATATTTCATTAAACCTAAGATAAGAGGATTGTAATGATAAATTTTAAGAAATATAATAAAAAAATTTGTTGAGGCATGTAAAAATGAAATAGTACACCCACAAAATTAAAAAAAAAACTGAAAACACAGTAATGTAATTAACCATGGGAGAAGATTTTGCGCCCTCTTGTTCCTCTCAAAGAGTTTAATCCATGCGGGTATAAGCAAGGTGCTTGTGTTGTTTAACTCATTGTCATTTATGTTGCATCTAATCGTACTGTGATTCTCTATGGCTGCACTTCGTTGTTGCTGTTTGCTGGAACATCGCTTTTCCTAAACAGTATATGCTCTGATTTAAGCATTTCATCACTTTCTCGGTAGGATTGTTACGTTTGTGATGGAGCATATCCATATCGTCTAATGGCTAATAGTTTTTGTTTGGAACATTCATGGTAATCTGCATATTTTATTCGTTTTTCTGCTATTGAAAAAATGATTTGATGACGGTGTTGATAATGTTGTTTTCCTTGTATGCTTAATTAATGGTAGTCAAGAGATGTTGACAAGAAAGATCGAAGAAGCGGTAAAACTGCAACAGACTACTGAATTTCGTGGCAAAAATCCTAAGATTTTTCTTTTTTCAAATCTCAACAATTCATAGACTTGATCATCAATAATAGCCTTATATATTTGAAACTATTCGCATTCCGACATCGACTCGCTCTTGCATTCAATTTAATCAAGGTTTTCTTGTAATAATAAAAAAAAAATCAAGGTTTTCTGATGTCCGTACATGATATAATGTAGAAGAAGGTTTATTAGTCAAATTATTTTTCCTTGATGACATTAATCATAATGTAAATATATCAATTCATATGTTGTAAAAACAATCAGATTTCTCCCAAAGTTGCAGTTGTTCCACCGCTTCGCCCATGGGATCATCTAGTAAAACATGAAATAACTTGTACACCAAATTGTGTGTGTAACGCACACCCATTTTTTCCTCTCTCTAAATATATATTCCAACATCATGCAGAAAACCTCTGGTTTCCACAACTGAGTCACAATATTTCCGCTGACCCACACAAAATTAAGACCGTGTTTTAATAAAAATAAAATTGTTACACAAAAGCTAAATGAAACAAAACATAAATCGAATTCGTTAGATATTCTCTCATCGATACCAGCATAAAAAAGAATCCTACATAATTTCTTGCTCATTCAACAATTTTTTCAAAAAATTGTCCAAATTCCATCCAACTCTAACTGCATGAATACCATGAACTCATTTGAACTTCTATGTAAAGCCATTCCCTCCGCCCAACTTATTTGCGCACGGATACCAAGAACTCAATTGACTTTGGCATTATGTCCAAAATCTAATCTATACTTCTTTTCTATATAATAATATATATCTTATGTGTAACATAATTTTTATCACTATATAAAATTATTAAAAAAAATTATCTTAGGAAATAAGTTGCAGCCACAACTCTGTCATCCCCCATAATCCTATATGCAAGCGCGCAGGAGCGCACGTCACATATTGCATCACTCCCATAGCAAAAGAGAGATTTTCAAAATATTATCCAACGATTTTGCAAAATTTTATGAATGTAATTTGATTTCATTTTCATCGACTTCAATTATTAAATGATTAACATTCAAACTAAACAAACTATTTATCATATGAAAGTCTAGTTCAACACTTTTTCTAATATGAATTTTAATATTTCACAAATCAGCACTAACAAAACGAAACGTGCCTTTTTTCAAATGGAAACTGAGTATTACATTTAAAGAATCTATTAAGGAAAATTAGCACAGATGACCTTGACATTTAAAAACAAGAGAAAAAGTTCTCCCTGCTTAAACTACAAAAATGTTAAATTACCTAATAGACCCTCCGATCAAGTGACTTTTATATGCACAAGTCGCTTACCTCCTATAACCCTAAAAACAAATACAGGTATTATCTTTTTCAAGCAAAGGCATAAAAAAAACACTGTGGAATGCGTAATCATAAAGGTGGTGGATCTTTTGGGTTTTCATCAAAAAGATAATTAAAAAAAGAAGGTGATCAAAACCTTGTGTAGAAATTATGAACACATTAGGGGTCCATAGAACATTTACCAAACAAGTAAAAATACTAAGACACTATATATCAAGTAACCATCATCAACAAAAAGGCAATTTCAAGACGCATTAAAGAAAAAAGAAAACAATATCAGAAATAAAACGAGGAACTCGTGCCAAATCAAATAAATTATGCACGACTAACAATAATACAACATGAAAAACAGCAATATTGATAATAAAGCATATGCAAAATTATTAGGCCCCATAACAAAAATAATGAAAAGAAGAAAGAGGGGAAAAGTTGGTAAAATGTTAAAAGAGAATAAATTTAGGTAAAGAGTTGTATTAATATTTTGGCATTAAAATCATAAGGTACAAAACATAAGGAATATTTTGGGTCCTTGTGGAGCTTGTCCCCAAAATCATATATTGTTATGAAATATGAGAAAAACAGTAGTACTAAAGCTTGGTTATATAATAACTTCCAACAACTGGTCACATGAACTATAATGGTGTAAATTCTTCATTACTGCATGAACACAGCTCCTCAAGCTTGGCTGAACTTCATCTGCGAATGTGGAGCCCAAATATGTAAATATGAATGAAAGAACAGTGGCGCAAGTTCCACCACTTAAAAGAAAAGCTGAAAGTTGTAAGAATACATATAAAAATAATAAAGCTCTAAAAACAACAAACATGTCAAGCAATTTTCTAGAAAACAACAAAATTAAAAGATAAATAAATAAAAGGGGAATATTAGACCACACTTGTGGAAAAGGCGTTACACGCACTTCAAATGAGAACCTGAAGACAGCTCGGGAGAGTTGTTACCCAAAGAATATTACAATTTACAATATTTTATCTGCATCACACTCAATATTGCTTAAAGAGAGAATATTTTGCACAACACATAACCATTTAAAACAAGATGGTTAACCCAAATCCAGCATGCATCTTTCTGATATTCAAGCATAACCATCTCGAGGAATGTAGAATCATTGGGATTAGGAAGGATCAAATAAGAGATTAATGAACAATTAATGAACAACCTCCATAGTATCTCTAGATCTCAGCTTTGTCAAGAGGAAGGAGGGGCAGATCTAGGACTCAAAGTCCAGAGGGCATTGAAATGAAAAAAAGATTTTCAATGTAATGACATGTCGACAAACATATTATATGTATGTTACAATGTAAATTTGAGAATTAAAAAAATATCAACACATCATAAATTCTTATGTATTGATTAGTTCTATCATGTAACAAGAAAAGAACAAAATACTGCTTTACAGTTTATTCAGTTTCAAAAGCTCATGATTGCTGAAATTCCTCAATGCACCACTGCTTACCACATTCTCGAATCAAAATGGTTTAGAACGTACTTAACTGAATAAATAATTTGAATTCCTGAATCCAATACCAAAGGGTAAATAAGAACTAAAAGAGAATGAAAAAAAAAGGAGCAAATACATGGGGGAACAATCAAAAATTATAAAACCAAGAAAAAAGGAATAGAAGTTATTTAGCAAAAGAAAAAGGAACAGAAGTCAAATGTACTAAATAGACAGAAAAGTACATCCAAAATTTTGAAAATGTATGCACACATCTATAACTATATATAAAACACCCGGATCTTATCCAGAATTGGTTAGAGTTCTATTTTTTAATTTCTTTTCCCAAGAGGGATCTTATCCAAAATTGATAAGGAGCATATTTTTAATGATAAAAAATAAAAGACATGCAATATTATACACTACATTAACAAGTACCAAATGACAAGAAAACTAATAATGATGAACAAGAAAACAAGCTTTTCTAAAACCTACTACATTAACACATGCCAAATAATGATGAATATGAACAGTATACCACAAAAAACACCAATCCTTTCTAAACACAATAATAATATGGTTACACGAGATATGATCAACAATAATAAACATACAAATTTACAAGTTATATTTCATTATAATAATACTATATTATCGTTACTCAACATTAGCAATTAAGAAGTATTTAAAAAAAATTACGATTTATATATGTAAATCTCAATTAAACATACAACCTTAATATTAACAAAGGAAAAAAATAAATATAACTTTTTGAAAAAATAAAGACTATATTAATAATGGTATTTAAAAAATATATAATTTATAAATGAATTAAACTTTAAAAAAGAAAAACATACACGTTGTGCACGGGCTACGTTGATAGTACAGATAATATGTTAAAAACAAAGCAATAAAGAGAAACAAGAAAGATTATTATAAGAATTATTATAAGCTGCTCTGTTTCCTACCCAAAAAGAAAAAGAATTATTATAAGCAAAAACAAGATAAGATGTGGCAGGCTGCAGGGGTAAGAGATTAAAAAAAATGGAGCAACAATAGGAAGAGGTATGCCCATATTAAGCCTCTAATATGTGGATTACAGGATAACCCTTCAAAAAATCGTAATCATTGGAAATTTCTCGCTTACCAGCCAGGCCCCAAAAACTTATTGCACTAGCAATTTTTGCATTCTCCTCCCTTTCCTTGGGTCATCTCATCATTTTATAATTTATATATAAGATCCCCTTTCACTCTTGCACCTACTGAATGGCATAGTATATGTTTAAAACTTTAAACCATCTCAAACAATACACTTGTTTTCTCAAAGGTGTCATCTAGCCTTAAATCAATTTACTCCCCAAAATATCAAATTTATTCCAAAAATACACGTTCCACTTTTTCAGAAAACCTTACTCACGTTCCTAACAATGTTTTGATGACAACAGATTCCCTATGCAAAAGGTTTTTCAACCACTTGAAACAGATACTCCATTACACACTACTGAAATAAATGGTAAGATGGAGAAACCAATAAAACTTTGTGATGGTACGTACAAAGAAAAGACTGCCAAACTAAATGAAAACGTAGCCAAAGATTAAGTCTTGAAAGGAAAATTTAAAGAAGACTATAAATTATAAAGCAAGGAAAGAAAAAAGATTAAGAAAAAGGAAACAAGAATAAATTAGCATCTGGGGTTCAATTCAAACAGGTGATCAGCTAAACTCCACAAGAAGTATGAAGAATGAAAAAATAAACAAGCCTTGAGAACAAAATTCCATGTGAACACCTTGGTCATATAATTTCTGCAAACACACACACACAAACTGTAGACCCCTAAGTGATTAGTTTGGGCAACAGACAGTTAGGACGCAGGCAGTGTCATTGGACAGTAACTTCAGACAATGACACCAGACTGGAGAATTGGACATGTGCAGCATAGGTGATTTGACCTAGCACACATTGGTCTGGTGGTGCATGGCACATGTGTGGCATGGGGGAGGCCCATCACATGTATCGGATGCGTCAGACATGGCATGATTTGTTTTCAAGGCAATATAAGTTTCAAATTTCCTCCATGTCAAGCTGTTAAAATACATGAAAGATCTTTCAAAAACACTAATTACAAAAAGCCATATTACATTTATTAAATATTTCTCGCTGGTGACAAAATTATGAAAGGATCAAACACATCTTTAAGTAGAGCACAAATAAAAACATTATGGGTACAGAGTTCTCATAAATAAAACTGAAATGACCAAGTACATGATAGTTGCTTGAAAATAAATAGTATAATACATCGCATATGGGAGTTTATTTACTGGATGCATATCGGATAGTCATTTGTGCTTGGGGAAACAATAGAATCAGAAAATTTGCAAACTTCTCTAGGCAACATATATATTTTAAAACTTAAAACATATCATATGAAATTGACATAATGAAAAGATACTCTCAAAGAAACAAAATTAAAAATCATCAAACTCAAAATAAGGATAAGCAAAACAAGTATAAAAAATATGCTTTAAATAAAAGAACTCGAAAACCACAAATAAAAAAGCAAATGCGAGAAAAACCATACCATCTATATGATGAATAACCACTGAATGACCCACCAGTCTTACTAGTAGAAGCCTGTCCAGTTTGTGAACCCGGGTAAGCATGCTGCAAACCCTGCAATGAAGGTGCAGTGGTAGAACCACTAAATGAACCGAGAGCTGATTGATTTCCACCTAAACTTGCCATCCCCATCCCAATTCCCTGACCTCCTAATGCCCCACCATAACCCCCTAAACCCATACCCATTTGCCCAATTTGATTTGTCCCAATCATGCCTTGCCCCAATAGTGGATTCAACAAACCAGCAGCTGGAAACATTCCTCCATACATCGCATTCAAACCCAGCTGCTGCCCGAGCATTGGATTCAAACTGGACTGCTGCCCAAGCATTGCCATGTTCTGCGCAGCCGCTACAGCAGCCATTCCTGGAGGCACAGGCTGCATCACCGTCGTCACTGATGCATTATTGTTATTACCCTTAGAATTTTTAGCATCGGTAGCCATTCGACACTGCAATTGATGCCCGTCAAACATCTTGTAGGGTTCTTCCAAGACCTTTTTCACACCTTCCTGATTCTTATACACAAACAACGCAAATCCCCTAGATTTCCCCGTATGCACATCAAACCCTAGAGGCCCAGCCTCAATTTCCCCAAATTTTTCAAAAAACTCGCGCAACTTCAACGGCTCCATGCTTGGCTGAACATTACTCACATAAATCTTCCGGCTTGCAGTATCATTGACCAGCACAGGGCCAATCGACGCAAGCTGACACGACACAATGCGATTACCAATCTTCTTCCTAGGTTCATTTAGGGCCTTTTTAGCTCCTTGCCGAGACTTGAATATAACGAAGCCGAACCCCTTAGCTTTACCCGTAAAACGATCGACAATAACATTACAGACCTCGATTTCGCCATAAGGTTCGAACACGGAGACTAGTGATTCGCGCGTGGTTTCCCAACTAAGACCATGAACGAAGATTTTGCGGTGAGTGGTGTCGCGGTCGGCCGTTTCGTAGATGCGAGAGCAAATAGAGGGGTTGTTAACGGCGGCGTCGACAAGGAAATCGATGAGCTGCTCTTTAGTGTAGGGCTCGAGGAGAGTCTGAATTGGGTCCCCGTTTAAGATGGAGTTGTCGGAATCGGATGGCGATGAGTTTTGAGTTTCAGCTTTTGGGATTAGGGCTAGGGTTTTTTTGGGCTTAAGCGATTTCTTCTTCTTGAGGGGTTTGGGATCTGGTTTGATGGTTTTATCAGATTTCTTGACGAGCTTTCGCTTCCTCATCTTGAGCTTCGCCATTGCCGGATGAGTGTTTGGGAACAAACAGTAGTGCGTGCTACTGCGAAGAGAGAGAAGGGACGGCCATAGGTTACTATGACTTTGGATCGGGTCGGGTTGTACTTAAAAGTGTTAAAAGGAACAAATATATATTCCCTCCAGACTATTTAGGGCAAATTCATTTCCAACTATTTACTTGGTAGTATTTATTATTAAATCCTACTCATTTTTCCCGACCGTGATGATATAAATATTTGCTTTCAAGTATTCAACCGCGATGATATAAATTATTCTCGAACTATACTTTTAAGTTAAAGATCCATTTTATAATTTTTGTGAATCTCAATTGTATCATCGTACGGAAGATCATTTCTTATATTTAAATGGGCAAAAATGGTGGTTGGCCATTCACCGTACAACTTTTAAGAATTAGGTTATTTAATTTTAAAAAATGTTAATTTCTCTATTCAACTAAATATAATTTTAACTTTCGATCATTCTAATAAATTTAATAGACGATAGTTATCTTTTTGATGACGTAACATATCAATTTTAAAATTTAAGTCACTGAATTTTTAAAAAAATTATTTGACTACTAAACTTATTATAATTTATAAAATATCTCATTTTGTCTATATATTAGTTGACATAATATAAAAAATATCGTCAAAACCTAATATGAAAATACATGTAGTGATTAATGTTGACATGTAACAAAAAAATAGAAATATTAAAAAATTATTTCTTATTAAGTTATTTTAAAAAGAAAAAATCGTAAAAAAATCATAATAAAATTAGTCATTTTTATATCTAAGTTTAAAGTTGTAGGGAATCAACCAAAGAAAAAAAGCAAAAATAATAAATAACTATAAATATTATTAACAAAAATAAAAATAAAATGATTGATTGCAAGAATTTTAGTCAACTAATTGATTTTTCTAATTCTACAATTATTTATTATAATAATACATCAAATTAACTAAATTAATACTAGTTAATTGTATAAATAAATAAACAAACAGATTACTAGCTAGCAATTAGAGGAATCTACTTTAAAAAATAGAACCAAATTACTAATATATATTAAATAAAACTTAAATAAAAAATATTAAGTTGAGTATTTATTAAGATATATATATATATATATATATATATATATATATATGTATATATATATATGTATATATATATATAGATATATTTGTTTAAATTATGAAATTTTGATTATTTTTTGAACTTCTTGTAAAAAGTAGATGACATTCCATTTATTTTTGTCTACAATATTTTAGCTCTTTTATATTTTTGCTTATTTTAAAGTTGATTCTCTATAATTTTAATATTAGATATAAAATGACAATTTCATTATGATTCTTTAACAATTTTATCTTGTTTAAATATTATTGATAGGGTCCATTTATAATCTAGAGGGGATGAATAGATTATAAAAAAAATTGTGGCAATTTATAATTTGTTTTATCACATATTTGTGCCTTTTTAAATTTAAGTAGCCTTTACTTAGTCTGTATTCAAAAGTGATAGATGAGTGCGGTAAAGTAAAGAATACACGGTATTTATACTGGTTCGCAATATATCATCCAATTATATCCCTACTCTAATTATCGGATTCCTCTTCGAATTCGAGAGTCTATCATATGTAGTAATAAGAATTCTCTCCTTATATAGGTGGAAAAACTTTTACAATTTTTTCATACATAAAAAAAATATAACCATAACTATTTGTTTTGGAACATTACTCTCCGTAGTTTCCTCAAAATATGTTGTATCCCACGAGCCTATAAACTTTTATACCTTTGATTTTGTCACCTACAAAATATTAGTACTCTCACAAGCTCTCTAGAATCCCACAACTCTAGGTAATTATAAGGCTAAGGTGTTAAGTTACTTACTAATACACTATCTCACATAAGACTAAAGAAAACTACATTTATAAATACCTATGATATGGACCAAAATAACAAGCCCTAAATGTAATAAATATAATATAATAATAAGGCCCGAAAGACCCACAACGGCTGATACGTCTACATTCAATTAACCCAAGATAGGGCAGCAATAAAAAAAGGATTGAGATGTCTTTTAAAAACAGAATCCGATAAAATTTGAAAAGGCAATCCCGATAGGATTTGGAAACAATCCTGACAAAGATTTGGAAGATTAATCCATGAAGGACTCTGATAACTTGAGTGTTTATAAATAGAGGCCAGACAACAATATATGAGGTAACTAATTCTTTCTATACCGCTTCCTTTTCTTGTTTTTTGAGCCCTTACTAACACACACTGAGTGTTTATAAATAGATGTCAGACAACAACATATGAGGTAACTAATTCTTTCCATACCGCTTCCTCTTCTTGTTTTTTAAGCCCTTATTTTCTTTTCAGGTTAGAAAGGAGTCAACAATTAGAGTATTTTATAACTCTAACCTAAGTACGTAATTTGACGTATCAACCTAGTTAACAAGTATAAACAATTTTATATACTATACGAGTAAACTTTACAAGTATAGCACACGATAATAGTAACAGTGTATAGACAATAATAAAAGCAAGTTGCAAGTATAATTACACCGACTAGCACTATAAGTAAAAGTAAGTGCCATTAGTCATTAAAGAATTATCTTGGTATAAACCGTGAAAAATAGAATCCTTGTTGAACTGTAATAGACAAACATAACTAAATTGAGTTCCTGGAATAGGTACAAGATCAATTCCTAGAAGTTGAGTTTACGTTCTTGTCTTTTTATCACGTTCAATGAATTTGTTCATAGATCGAGGTAACTCAAGTATCTTAGGGATAGGTAAACATTCACTAAGACCTAGAGATCAAATTTATAGTCAAAATCTTGTATCTATGAGTTTAAAACAAAGCCTATTTAGACGCACGTGAGGTATAACACAGTTTCTAAGATTAGGTATAAAACCAATACCTAGAACATCGAGTATACTCTAGCAGTGTAACTTCAACTTATCCACGAGCCGAAATATAAAAGAGCTCGTAGGGATATGTGGTAATACCAGGGTCTAGATAACAGAGTAGACCAATTACCATTTGTTTTGACAAATTTTATGGTTAGTAGCAGTATATAGCAATATAAGCGCAATATATTAAGTGTGTGTGGAAGTGCGCAATGAACACTTATATAAACACAAGCAATAAGAATAAGAAGGTTAGTATGAGCTTGTGGAAACCGAAGCAAGCAAGATGGCCGAATGGATGACCGGAGAACGCAATCGGACAGTTGTCGGAGATTGGCCGGAGCAAGGTGGTGGTGGCCGGCTATGTATATGTATATATCTCTCTCTTTTGTGTATATACATACATATACATACATATATATATATATGTATATGTATATGTATATGTATATGTATATGTACATGTATAACTCTCTTTGTTTTCAAGAAACTCACAAGATTATATTATATCAATGGAGTGTAGGAGGCTTGAGTGTTTATATTCTCTAGGAAGGATGAAGAAGTAATATAGCTATGATGATTTGATTACACAATGATGATTTGACATGAATTAGTGAGCGGAGCTTTATTCATCCATTAGGCACATAGATAACTTAATTACGCATCATAATCTCAACCTCAGTACTTGAAAATTTTGAGAGTGAAATATTTGGATTTTTTTTTTCAAAAAATAAAATGTGGGCAAATTACTTTTTAGAGTGGAAAGAAAATAAAAGACACATTTCAATTTTTGGAACGTGAGAGTAAGAATATCATTTCAAAAATAGATTATATTACTCTCGTTAATTTTTCATTCTTGGAACAGAGAGAGCGACAAATTTAAATATTTTAAAGTTGAGAATATAAGTATAAGAAAATACTCACGTTTTTTTTTTCCGGATAAAATTATTTTGTAAAGCATTTATGAGTGAGAGTGAGCACTTAAGTAAATTTGCCCTTTAAATATGAACACAATCAATTAGGCTAGAGTTATTAATTAATTCTAATCTTATATTGATGTGGTTCAAACTTGCGAAACTATTTTGAAAATAAATATTTACTATATAGTTTTAAAAGTGCTTTTGAGAGGTGAGATATGATGTATACTTTAAATTATAGATCGTGACATAAAATATACACACACGTCATATAGCGCATGGTGTTTTCTTGGAGAGGATACTACTAGATACTAATAATTGAGTTTAGTTAACTTCAATTAATGTTACTAATTTACCATTATCAAAACTAATCATAGTTTAATTAAATATAGGGAACTCTCAATCATAATAGTATATATTTTTTTAATTGTTTTGATAAATTATAGACAAAATGACCTATTTTATAAATTATAATAAATTTAGTGGTCAAATATTTTTTTTTTAAAGTTCAGTGATCTAAACTTTAAAAATAATATGTCACGTCATCAAAAAGATAACATTAATTTATTAAATTTAAAAGAATATTTGAAAACTACAATTATATTTAATTCAATAGACAAATTAATATTTTTTAAAATTTAATGACATAATCTTTAAAAGTGGTATAATTTCATGGTTAAAAGAACATCTTTGCCTATTTAAATGTCGCACTCTTTACGCAACCGTTTCATACGCAAAGCCCATTTACAATATAAAACTTTCCGTCGAAAAAACTTATAATAAATAAAGCTTTTCGTGAAGCCTCCAAAGAATCAGCACTCCAATGACGATTATCGCACTAACGGCCATATTGCATGTATATATGACGATTTAAGAAAAGCATCAGTAATACACTAACGTAGAAATATAGTTTTTATATTTTATTACTATTTAATTTATATCAGTGCTTTTATCGAAAAAGATTATATTAAATATTTATAGTATTATTCATTATAAAATATCTATACATGCGCAGGTATGTGCCGGGATGGCTAGTGGATGTTATGTGCTTCCGTGTGAATTTCAATTGTATTTATGTACGTACATTGTTAAATAATGGGTATTACGAGTGTTATTAGTTTTAAAAGGAAAGAAATAATGATAAGAGATTTTTTTTATTATATAAGAGGTTTATAAAAAAAATTATTATATAGGAGGTCACTGTCTATAAACTCGCATACATACTTACACACTTATCAACTACTTTACATGATTTTTTTTACTTATCAACTATTTTGTAAGAGTTTTTTAACTTAAGAATGGTTTTTTTACCTAATGATTTTTTTAGGGTTTTTTTTTTAAATAGGATGTCATCGTTTATAAACACACTCACACATTCATCAACTAACTTGTATGAAGCTTTCAAGATTCGAAGGTTTGAAACCCTTAAATGACCTCCCGTCACCTATCTTGCAGTGAGCTTTCAAAGTTCAAAATCCTAATATTCTCATTTTTCAAAAGATGTAGTCGATAACCAGTAAAATCAACAGATAAATCGAGTATTTTCTTTAAACTAATTAAGACCTATAAGATGGTCGAGTAAAAAATAGGAAGTGTTAATTTCTATGAAACTTATGGATTCACTTTTAAATTGTGAATTCCATATAAATTATAAAACTCTTAGATTATTTCATTTTGGGATTTGCATTAAACTTTTGTCTATTATAATAAAATTTTGAGTTGTGCTATGTTCTTGAATATATTATATGTTGAGCAGTCTTGCACAAATCATATTTTATAAATAACATACAGATGACCCTCTAAATTAATATTTTTAGACTCAGATCGTTCATTAAATTAGAAAGATTATCAGGTGGACGGATTATTAGTCGAACCGTGGTCGAACCGTTATTAACCCAATGATGTCATAATTATATTTTTTTATAAATATGTATGTATAACTTTTATCAAAATTTATGTTTTAGTTTATATCTATTATTCTTATAATTATATTCATTTGAATGACTAGCACACAACATTAATGTTTCACTTTTTTAAATATAATATATGAAATTTAGTTTTATAATAGTTAAAAATGTAAAAATAATAAAAAAAAAATATATGTGGTTGAATCAATGAACTAATAACTGAGTTAATGAGTTGATTCATCAATCCAAAATGATTTTTAAATAAAAATGTTTTAAAGGGTCAACCGGACCGATAATCTGACCGATCGATAGTCTAACTGATCGGACCGACCAGCCCAATCCAAATTTCAAAACATTGCTATGAATAAAGACATAGAACAGATTCTGCACTAGTGTTGTTATCTCATGAGATTAGAAGACTTACTATGTGGATTAAGGTGAGTATGTAACGATCCAAGCTTGTTAAAGTGATTTATAGTTATTGTTTGGTTTTGACAATCATTTTTGATGTTGATGCCTAAAGGAAGGTGAGAGTTACAACTTCTCACGTATATATTAGTTGATTTTCTTTAATGACGTCAAATATGCTGCGAAATTTTGGAGGCTTCACAATAAATTTCAACGACAAGATTTGCATTTTAAATGTGATGATACATTTTATATATCTATATTTTTTGGGGTTTCACATCATCTCCTCCAATACAAAATTTGATCCTCAAAATTCATACATTAATAAGATAAGAGTATGTTTTTATCATCTTTTTTTTAATTAAAAAATTATATCTTTCACGTTGTGATTCCGCCACAACACCTTTATTGAAAGAATATTTTTTGATTCCTTAGTTTTTTTACCGGTCTATTCACGATTTAAATTGGGCATTTTCGTGTATAAGGATCTTATTGACCATGTCTCTCAAACGAACTGATTTATAAGATTGTAGAATTCACACAGGAAAAAAAATTGTAAAGCTATCCTAAAGCAGGTGGTAACACTAACTCATATACCACAACTCCCACCTCTTGTAAAATTTTGATTGCTCTGATATAGTAGAGATGAATATAATGCGATTTTATCCTAAATCACCACATAAAACGACACCAACAATAATTTAAAATTACATATAAAATCAATAATGTCGGTATAATGCGGTACTTTTTCTTTCTTGATCTCGCTATATATCCATTAGATTTAAAAAAAAGAAACTTAAAAAAAAAAAAAAGAGAAGGAATACCATATCTATTTCAAATATCCCTATTCTAAATCCAATTTAATTCCTTCAAAAGATTTAGGCTTTTAATTTCACCACGCCCCCCACGCCCACCCCAACCAGCCCAACACCGGACAAAAACCATTGCGAGGGGTTGTTACCGTTAGCACCTCACTCTCCCTTAAACTTTGTCAATTGAATAAAATCTAAAGTGAAGTTATATTACTGAAACTCATTTGGGTTCACAAATTAATTTAGAGAAGGATAATATTGAGCACATGTTTTGATTTCATATTTTGGTTTGTTGTCTTAGATATCGACGACCACCACCACTTTTGTCGCTAGCTGGAGTGTTCAAAGTGGGTGCTATTATGGTGGTGGTGGCGGTGGTTGTGGGTGGTTCTAGATTTTTCGTGGCAGCTGAGGAGGTTACTTGTGGTAGATGAAGTTTTTTCTTTTCTTTTCTTTTTTTCTTTCTTTCTTTCTTTTTTTTTTTTTTCTGTTTTGCTTAACTTCTTTAATTGTTAATATTTTGAGATGTGTCATCGGTCACATCGTTACTCTTTATTTTTCGTTAAATTATTTTGCCACATATTAATATATCACTCAATAAAAGACAGCTCATGGGGAAAATATTGTGACGTCAACATTTTTTTTATTGAGGTTAGCGGAAAATTTTTAAAATTTCAAAAGAATTAGTTTGACGACTTAATAATGAGAAAATAATTCTTAAGAGACTAAATAAAAATTCATAATTAGTTAAATGATGAAATTTTAAATTTTTCCTTCAATAATCTCCTACCTAACTTGTTTTAACTAAATTTGGATTTGATTTAGAAATCAATTTAGAAGAATCTTTGTAATTCTTTCTTTGGTTTACAAACAGGCTTACAATTTAATACAAAGTAAATTTTGTTTTCAATTAAGTACGTTGATTCAATGTCAAATAATTTCATGTAATAATGGATAAGATTGAACATACATAATTAACCTTGTGATATCCAACACATTAAACGCATAAGCCAACCTGATATTAAAATTAATGTGCTAATAATTAAAAAAAAAATACTTCATATCAAGTTAGCTCACGCATATAGAATACCAAGCTATTTTTATTATTATTGTCTCAATACATGATAGATCCCCACTAGCAAAAGTAGTGACACTGAACTTTATCTCTAGTACAGAAGGTTCTAGAAATACAACACCAACAGTTGTTCCACCGCAAATAAAAGACACACATAAATTAATTTTATTGTTGTGAAAATTATCGTTTTGCATTTCACTTGATTTGGCGTTGAAACCTGTCCATAAAGAAAAAAGAATTTGTGAATTGGGGATCAAAATATATTGATAAATAAAATTCACTTTCAAAAACAAAGCCTAAAAAACACATCCAATTTGTATAAGTAGAAGAGAAAAAAAAATGAACATACATTCGTTAGTAGGAAGTTGGCAGAGGAGAAGCAAGTAAAAGGTCAAGAAAACTGGAAATTTAGAAGTGGCCATGGGAGTATTGTTCAACTTATTCGAATTTGAACATATTAAGGTTCCAAGTGATGTATTAATATATATAGAAAAAAACTGAATTCGCATTAAATGTCACTGAAAATTGAATATATATAACTTCATTGTATTTAATTCATGTAATTAGACTACAATATCTACTGCTTTGATTACAATAATATCTTCCCTATTCCTCTACATTAACGTACCTAATTAATATTGTATGATAATTTAAATTTGGAAAATAAAATTATTTGAGTAGGCGATAAATGAGATTATCTGAGTAGGTGATTAAGTAAAATGTGTTAATAGGTGATAAGAAAAATCACGGCCCACCTAATTCAAACCTACTATAATATAATATGTGTGAGTAAGTGATATACATAACTTAGTAATATTATATTAGGTACTAACTTATAAACTCGCATATAATACAGATAAATATTTTTAAAGTATACATTAATACTATAATTTAGTGATTGTGATATAATTTAATAAATATAGAATAATCAAAAAGTAATTATGATTATAAATATTACTTAAGAAATTTATTATTTCTTTAATATATTATAATTTAATAATAGTGTTATGTACGTTTTTGTTAATATAACACGTAAAGATATTATTTTCAATTTTATAGGATATGAAGGTATCCTTCTAATAGGCATTGATTAGCTTTTAATAGCAATCTATATAGAAATCTTTCAATATCATAAATTGACTTAATGGAATATTCCAACATATTCATGGTATTTAGTAAATCTAATCTAGTCGTATTCACCTCCCATGCCAAATCTTACTCTTTTAGCACCCTGATCAAGTTTCAACATTTGCTTTATAAGTTAAAATTTTATCTTCTGTTTCATCTCGGCTTAAAAGAAATATTTATGTGAAACTGTGTACGAAAGTTACCTAATATTTTGGCAAAATTGTGTTATATGTCAAATCTTTTGATCAGCTTTCAACATGATCTTCCACCTCATTTTATTTGTTATTTATTATTATTAAATGCGGATGAAGGTTATTAAATGCTATTAACACCTTGTGTGGGAGTTTAGCTTCCTTGGCAAAAACAGAGGAAGGAAAGAAAATTTGCACTGCTTTAATGAAGTCTTCTCCAATAATGTGCCATACACTGAGAAAGTTGACTTTAAATTCGTCAGTTGAGGTGCCTTATTCTTCTTCATATGTTTTAAAGTAAGCCATATCTCTTGAGGGATACTTCTCTAGCCAACAAATCAACTTCAGCCTCTGAAAGTGTATTTTGGATGAGATCAACCATCACATGTTTCCCAGGGTACCAATCATCACTATATTTTCCAATAGAGTTCTGAAATAAGAAATGGCAATATTCTGAATCTCCTTAGTATCAGTGGTAACGTTACCATTCTCATCAGCAAGAGCAGGAATTTTATTGCGATTCCAATGACTCTTAGACCCCGTTTGTTTTAACTTAAAATTATGAGATTCTAGATTTTGGTGGTATTGTCAGAACCTATAATTGCATAATTTTAAGTTGAAACAAACGAGTATTTAATCTTGTTAAAAGAAGAATGTGGAAACTTTACTGACCGAGGCGTAATCATTGCACTCTAGCTTTTTTATGAAGAAATTTCTCCTCCTGGAAAAGGGGCCTTCAAATATGAGAGTTTTCTCTTCCCACAACAGAGTGAGGTTTGAAGTATTAGACAAGGATATTTTTAGATTGCACACCATGAAGATGTTGCCTAGCTCTCTACCACAGTCAAAGGTGAACCTGCTGCCTTCCTAAGAGAAATGAGATTGTTTTTGGCTTGCTATAATTTCTGATAAGAAAAATATAAAGGGTCTCCAGAGATATAGCAACTCCAATTCTAAGGACACGTAGATGTAATTCTAAATCAACACAAGTGTTCATAGTTTTAGTCATCTTGGGCATAATTGCTCCTTAGGTAAACGGTGCATAACTTGCTTGCTTAGTAACTGTCCCCCGATCTACACACACATGACTAACTTGTCTTTCAAATAGATTATAAATTCATAGATATAAAACTAATAGGTACAACTAAAAAAACAAGCTACAGCTCATTTCTTTTAAGATCATATAAAGTAAATTTTATAATAAATCAAAAAGTCTAATTTGGATATGTTGTAATGTTATAAAGTTACTCTAGGAAAAATATATAATATCAAATTTTAAAAAATTGCTAAAACAAAATTTTGGAAACCATGACAAGCTTTTCTATAACTGACCTTTATAGTATAATTAGGATGCAAATTTTTCAGAAAGACGACTAGTGTGATTAGGTAAAGATGATGGTGAGAAGATGTAAAAGGCTCAGCGCCTTACATTGATGGACCAAATTTTTATACCTTGCACACTCTTTACCCTTTAGACAACTGAACAGAGAAGTTACAGAAATAGAAGGCACCATAGCTGTTTAAGGTTTTGAACTCTTTTAAACTGGGAGAAGTTTAAATTTATAATAGACAATCAGAAGTATACATCAAATGTGGGTACCAACTACTAAGTCATTCAAAAGCCATGTTTTCTGCCTCATGCCGCAAGGACTCAAACATTACAGTAGACAGATAACGCTCTCCAAAGCTTGGGAATATCACCTAAAAAAAACAAAGAAATGGCATCATTCGTATTAAAGGTTGAAAAAAAGAGATATTTACTACACAATTCAGTATACGATATACATACAGATCTATTAATCCACCAAAAGCAATAGTGGTGTTTCAGAAAAGGCATTTAATTTTGCAATGCGAAGAGAGGGGTATCAATGCATTGTGGTAATATCATAATCGACGAGGAGCCGAAATCCCTTCACTACTTATAATAGGGTTTAAACCCTCTCCCAAAGTAAAAGGGCAAAACCGTTAAGAACAAGGTCGACACATTTCCACAGTGGATAATACCTCAAGCAGACCTAATCACAAGCAAATAAACGAATAACGCCATCATCTAGTGGACCGTGTAGGTCCCACAATCACAGGTCATCCATTCCAAAAAATCTATAACAAACAACGATGATACCAATTATAATGCATTGACTAGGAAATAGGTACTTTTATCGCTTATAAGCAAGAAGTTCAAACCCTCCCAACAGGCATCTTTTCACATCTTTTCAAGTAAAAGGACAAAACTGTGCGGGATAAAGTCTAGACCTTGCCAAAGAGAACAATACCTCAAGTGAGCGCAGCGCAAGGGAATCTCATGGGCATGGTCAAAAGTGAAGCTCAAGATACGAAAAACAATACAAGAAAAATAGGACATGTAGAGAAGTTAATTTTAAATGCTCTTAAGTTGAGAGAAATTGATTATAAGATGTAGCCACACCAAAGAAGGGTGCCCATTCCTAAAGTGCAGCAAAATATGTTTTATCACCTTGAGGAGGATTTCACTGCAAAGAGTTCTGACAAATGTAGTTACTTCTTTGCCACTCTGATTAACAAAAAGACCTTTTTGAGCTCTCTAAGCATCAGATCTAGATGATCTTTTTTTTTTTTTAATCTATCTTTGCTTCTCCAAATCCAATACTTCGTCTACAGCCGTAGAAACAGAGTGAACTTCTTCCTCACTGCAATACATTATCCAAATGGGAAGCACACAAGGACGAGAATTCTATTTATATAGGGATAGGGATGAGAATAATCCATTCTTATGTTAATTGAAAAAGAGGCTGCATTCAGCGGTTGGTTGCTATGCAAGCTGGGATTAACAAAATGGAGATTGCAGGGGAAAGGATTATGTAACATTATTTCCTATTTATAAAATCTGGCTTTCCAAGATGTTTCTGGTTCTTGGACCAAAGGATCAACAAAATAACACAAATAAAAATATCAGCCCTTTAATATATAATTATGTAAAGCTTTTAAACATTAGAAGTCCAATCCATCTTTTACAAGAGGGGCAATTCTTGAACTGAAATGTCCATGACTTGCTTCAGAAATTGAACTTCACACAAGAAAATGAGATCCTCTAAGTTCAAAAAGTATGAGCTCTCGTCAATAAGTAAAATCTTAACATATGAATCCCATGAGCCTGTCCATGACTCTGTATTGGTTTTAATCGAAGTCGTACTCTGACGTACGGATACTCAATTAAGCATGTACAAAAATTTTACCTTTTCCATGTTTTCCGTCAAAGTGTACAAGTAGCAGTATTTTAACTAAGTACTAAATTCTAAAAACATCATGTTTGGATATATAGATATATAAACTGCAACTAATTAAACAAATTTAAGCGAAAAAACCAGTTCTTAATCAACCTATGTATAAGGATATGATTCATCCCCGACGAAGTTTTACAATTGTCCAAAACTAGAAACATTTTAAATTCCTTCCTGGTCTGATCCATTTCTTTTCAGTTGTCACCATGCCAGATGTTAAATGCTAGAATCCTTTTAGTACTAAAGTAGCGTTTGCAACTGATTAGGGCGCCATATATGACATATGGAGCCTTTATTGAACATTCATTGTAAATATTCATCAACACAACAACAGCCAAAAAGTTTTAGGCTAGAGCGCAAAATTATGCCAAGGGAGTCCAAATGCATTTTAATAGAAACTTTTAAGATTATTTAGGCTAGCAATTTTACAACAAAAGAATCTACAACTATATATGAAAAACTTACAACAATGAGTTTCCCAGCATATATTGGCTGCTTTGCTAATTTAATTGCTGCAGCAGCTGCTGCCCCTGATGAAATGCCCACCTGGAACATTTTTCGAAGGGGTAACCATGTAAGACAAGTTATGCATAAAAAGGAATTTGGAAGTTTTGCTATTCCATGGAGTCTTATATTTGAACCTGAAACAAACAAACATAAAGTATGGAAAGTACCAATTCATTTTTAACGTACCAGCAAACCTTCTTTCAGTGCAAGAAGTTTAGCAGTTTCAATAGCTTCTTTACTAGATATCTGAAATTTAGAGAAGCACCCGAATCAGTAAAAGAAACTGAGAAAAGGATACATGAAAACTGAACCTATAGACAACACTATATTACAATTTAATGAATCAGATAGTAAGCCGTAGTACAATATATGCATAATAATTTAGGTATGGGTATTACTCTATTTCATTGATGAAATACAGATATGAGGTGATCCAGATATCTTGTGAAATTAAGAAATGATAAAATAAACTACTTCATAAGCACAAGACAAAAATAATATTAAACAATTTTACATTGTGCAAAATCTGATCTTACAAATTAATAAATTGCAATTTCAGAACTTTTCTTACACTTGGCCATGACTGTTTTATGTGCAGTAACTAGTGAAGTCAAGAGTTTGATATTCATATCATACCTCATCCATTTGATATCACAAATTGCATACAGAGGGTTTTGCATATTCATCTGCATCCTCACGAGTCCCAGATGAAACCAATGGGTCATCATGGAAAGGTCAGCTCTGTACACACTCCATGATCAACCAATGTAGCAAATGTACAAGGCTTTGGCAAAAGGTACTCCGCTAAAAACTTCTTAAGCTCATTGGTTTGTACTAAGTAAACAAGCTCAATTGACTTCTTCAATATTAATTGTTTTATCAAAATATTAAGTTAACTTTGCTTCCTTTGCATTCTCTAATACTTTAAATAGCAACTAGCTCGAAGTAGATGCTATAATGGAGATAACGTTTGAGATAAACAATCCGAGTGTTATTTCATTTTACTAGCATCACCAGAATTTCAAAAAACTTAACAAAATTATGCTGCACCAAACAGTTTAAACCCAAAATGAACTGAAATAATTTGTTATTGTAATATCTTTGAGTCTCTTCCAATTTGTTTCATAGTGGACAACTGAGATCAGCATTGTACTTCATCTCTGTCATGCAGTACAGACATAGGAGCAATAGTAAAATGATAGTGGTGGAGAAGAAGCGACATCTTCAAATTAATTTGCAGAATAGGAGTTCATTTCTATGAAGCCAAGTCTAACTTAATTGTCTCTCCTCGCATGCAACAGAGAATTTTCTTTTTTTAACTGTAGTAGAGTGACTGCTTATTTCTTAAAGCATCATCTGCTTGTTAGGAATCATAATAGCTTTGCATCAACTTTATAGCTAAAAGGGTTGTCCAAACTTGAACCTCATGTTTCCAAATCGATGTAGAGCATCAGCAGCAGTTGCCATGGTCGCTGCCAACGACCACAGTCGCAACATGCGACAGAGTCCTTGTGTCGTGGTTAGCGACCAAGGGCGTGGCCCACGACCCGGCCCAGACTTTTGACCTTTTCAGTTTCCTATTTCGATTTGATTCGCTTTAGTTGATTGTTTTTGTTGTGTTTCCTACATGGGTTTGGAGTCTAGATTTGAGTCTTATTAGGATTATTATTATTATTAATTTCCTTTTCCAGTTTAGCTTTGAAGAGTCTAAATAGGACATATTAAAAATAGTATAGGATTATTTGTAGTTAAGAACTCTTTGACAAGATTATCAATACAAGTTTTGTTCTTGGTGTTCAAGCATCCATTGTGGATTCAAGGGTTTTATCATACGCATTTGTTGGAGCGTTAATTTAACCATTTATTTTGCTGAGACAATTGGTATCCGAACCTAAATAACTATATCCATGGTCATGACTAAGAGAACAATTAGGAATTCTTCTATCAAAGAATCCGTTGATGATTTGGATGAGCATATCCGCAAGGATTTTGTGATCCTAGATTATCGAAGGTTGATCTGTGGTAAACACGTATATGATTCAAGATATGATTATATCTCACAATATAAGAATATTGAATATTTTTGCGATATTTATGAATGGAATGTCAATGATTTTGTTTATTGGTTATTGAATTTTGTGAAGTATTTTGTTTATCGTCGAGTTTAGGATGAATTGAAAAAAGTTATATTTGTATCTCGTAAACTTGATTGTTATGTCTTGCGCCGGTGGAAATCTATTCAATTTAATCGGGGCTACAATGATAGAAAAATAATTTGTTCTTGGAGCAAGGGGAAGAAGTTTTAATTAATTGGTTTTATCCACGAGATTCTTTGTACATCATGTCTACATTGGATACTTATTTTGCGGAGTTTTCAAGGCGTTATAATGGAGTTTATGTCCAATATTGTGACGAGAAAGATTTGCAAGATACACGAATTGGTGTGAAAGATCTCAGAATTTATTCATCTCAATTTGTGGAACCTACTGTCATGCCGGAGTCGAATGATGACGAAAATTGAGAAACTGATACTTGTTCAATTTGAGACATTGCAAGAAGATATAAAGTTCAACTAGTTAATGTGTTTAATGGTTTGGAAGAGGAAAATGATTTTTCGGATTACATAGGGTCACCAATTTGGGATTGTTGGGACGATGAAGATTCACTTTAGGGTGATATCACATGCGACAAAGGAATCCCGTTGTTGGAAATAAATGAAGGATGGAATAGGAATTGCACAGTCTAAGGATGAAGATGTTCCTCCAATCCATGTGCTTGGAAGTGTTCCTTACGTTTCTGATTTGAGGGTGCTTAAGGTTATGGAGACTTTGAATGTTAATGTTCTTGAAAATGAAACCATTCCAAAATCTGAAGTGGAGGAGATTCTTTTGATTTTTAAAGTCGAAGCGTGCGATCAACTTGTCCAAATTCCTGCAATTGAGGAAGTGGAGCACATCGACTTTGTATTTTCTCCCAAGTCTTTTAAAATACAAGTTTCAAACAAGATATCCATGCAGATTATGTTGTTCCACAGGTTGTTCCTCGAGGTGATCAAGTGTGCCGTGTTGTTTAAAAGATTTTTGTTTGTGATGCATTGGGAAGATCCTTCTTAGCTTCAAGGTTCGAGGCCGAGTGTTTGTGAACAAGGGTCCTCTAAATTGTCGCTCAAGGGCTAGCTCTTTTCAAGGGGGAGGGACTGATGTAGACGCCAACGACCAGGGTCGCAGCCCCCAACAGGGACCTTGTGTCACGGCTAGCGACCGATGGCATGGCTCACAACCGGCTTAGACTTTTGATCTTATCACTTTCCTATTTGGATTTGGATATGTTTTAATTATTTGTTTTTGTTATGTTTCCTACATGGGTTTGGAGTCTAGATTTGAGTCTAATAATTATTTACTATTAAAATTTCCTTTTCCTGTTAAGCTTTGGAGAGTCTAGAACAGGGTTTTATCTAAGGGTTCATATCATTAGTATATTAGTGTATTATTAATCAACCCACTTATGCATGGTTTATGACAGTTCAAGGAGAGGGAGGAACATATATGCAGAACCTACTTGCAATATCAACCATAAATTATGTTCTCATCTTTTTCTTCTAAAGTAACAAGCTAGGTGCATATGAATTTTGGATTGCATATCATTAAAAATCCCAAAAATAATAATATTACAAGGCTTACTTGAATAGTTTCATCAAGAACGTTAATATCCAAAACAGGAGCAATGAAACCAGCACCAATTCCTTGGATGTCATGTGGGCCTTTAGCAACAAGTAAAACATCCATTAAGGAAAGTATCTGCCGTGTGAAAATACAGCTCTAGTCTATGGTGCATTTGTGTTTATCTGTAGCTTCAGATTATACAAAACAATATACTGACATACTAACAATACAAACATTAAGAGCACAATATTAATTAAGGCGTTATAGAATTAGCAAGACAATAGCCATCACATATTTAACATATTTACCGGTGCATAAAAGCAACATTATCTGCAATTTCAAATTGTTGAAGACATTCATAAAATAACTGTCACTATAATGATTTCAGAGATAGATGAGCAGAAAAAATAGAAAAACTAAAATATATCACAATCTCGATTCTTTAAACCCCTAATATATTCCAACATATAAATTTTGAGAAATGAAGGGAGTTTTGGTAACTATCAAAAAGGAAAGAACCTCTTCATGCTAATGCTTTAGGTGAATTTACCTAAGTGAAAGAACCACTGTTCTTTTTTCATGAGGCAATAGTTCTATATCCTCTTCCAATCTTATTATCAAGTACTTCTATCATTCTATGTGCTATTCAAATCATCATAAAGTGTCAATACGTCATAATAGAGTGCCATCAGCTGGATTTCCACCTAGTATTTGCAAGTTCTAGTGGTCCATTTCACAATTAGTGTGCTGGTGGGTCCCCCACAAATTTTACCACCCTGGTGGAAGTTTGAAAGTAGCTAAATGTTGCTTAAATTAGAAAAGTCAATACACTATATGTTCATAGTACTTATGATATCTGCAACCACAGCATAATTGCAAAAGAGGGTTTTAAGACATTGTACAGACCAGGCTGTCCACCATTGAGGATAGCACTTTCAGCTGGCTCAACACCATATACCTACATATATTGAGGAAAGTCATTAAACAGCATCGAGAATACAATACAGTACTTTGCTCTATTCCTTGCTTACATAAAGCAAAGTTCAACCTTTATGTTTGGATTTTTTTCCTTTAGGAATCTGCCTGCACCAGTTACAGTACCACCAGTCCCTATTCCAGCAACAAAAGCATCAACTTTTCCTTCAGAACCAATCCATATTTCTGGTCCTGTGGTCTCATAGTGAGCCTATAAGAATTGTGAAATTGAGGATCATAAGCTGGTAACTTCTGTTTGAGTCCAAATATATTGATGCAGCACATACCTTTGGATTTGCAGGATTCTCAAATTGCTTTAGAAAATGACAATTTGGTGTCCTTTCAACTATTTCTTCAACCTTCTCTACAACACCAGCTAGACCCTTGGTTTTATCAGTGACGTACACCTCTGCTCCTAATGCTAGTAGAACAATCCTTCTCTCGAGGCTGTAAGACTCTGGCATGACCAGGATCAGTTTGTAACCCTTAGCTGCTGCAACGAGTGCTAAACCTATTCCAGTATTACCACTGGTGGCCTCAATAAGAACCGTCTTCAACCACAAATTGTTGGAGCAAATACAAAACCTTTCAGTTCAAATAACTTAATAATGCATACAATTCATATGAGCATTGTCCACTTTACATAAAAGGAATGATTTCTTGCAAGAAATATATATTCAATCTAATTGAATGAAAAACTCTGAATGTTTAGCAAAATAAAAAAAGACATTTTGTATGATACTTTAACATAGAATAAATCTTTACACACAAATAAACTCACAAAAGTGCATAAAGACAAAAAAAATTGATGGACCCCATTGAGTAAAGGAAGAAAGAGAATAATAAAATCGTTCACATGTCTGTAACATAATGTTTGAATTTAGCTTCAAATATTAGGGCTAGTAACGAGTGTATGTTGATTGATCTATATTAAGACTATTAAGACACGATACCAAATTTGGACGGCAAGGAGAAAATTAAGCAAATCATTATAAGTCAAATATTCTTTTGAATTCAAATATCATAGTTAGTGCCCAAAGTTCAGCAGAATGATTGAGTTACTGTCATATAATCCTTGATTATAGTTCTTAAATTATGACAATAGTCTCTGACATTGTATATATAGTCTTATATATGTAATCTGTAACAAACATCATTGATATAATGGAATGCAATTACTTCATTCCAACTTGAGATTTCTATAATTTTATTTATCTACGTGAAACAAACCAATGGTTTTAAGATTCCTATGAATCATGTGCTGTTTTTCAGAGCTTAGTTTTAAATTCATTGACGTAAGAGAACAAATTATAAATTAGTCCAAACTATATCTATATATATTGGGGGAAGATGACAAAAGTCCCAATTTTTTTAAGGCCGCCACAATTTGTAGCGGATGGAAAAAATTGAAAATTTCAGTCATACAAAGTATATCATCGTTGTGAATATCGCTGTAACTATTTCAAACCATAAGTTGGGGAAAAAAGTTGGAAACTTGCACTTCTCATCCGCCATAAGAGTTCCAGTAAACAGTCAACGGCGATGAAGAAAAATCCCCAACATTTTCATGTTTACCATAATTTGTGGCAGAGGTAAAAATTCCTAATGTCCATCCCACCGTCCTTTTTGGCCTCTGATGGTTAAAATTGGTGTATATAAATCATGTTTTTTATCCAACCTTGCTATGGATCAACTCTCATAAACAAGGAATATCTCATCGAAATCGCTATAAACTTGCACCATCGGCAATCAATAAAATATGAATCCTACATAAAGGATATATGCAAGGAAGCATAAACCTTTCACACGTTGTCGGTAGAAGTTGAATCTGACATTGGTCTCAACCCCTGAGTCTTAAATTTGTGTATGTCATAGTGTTGGGTTATTCCCTCCTACAAGGGAAACACAAATTGACCCATGTGTTGGGCCCAAATGGAAGAACATATGGTTTTGTTATATTTTGATTTCCAGCTAATTGTGAGAGAGAAAATAGAGAGAAATAAGAGAAAGAAATTCCCCAAGAAAAAGAACAAGGTAGCCACTTTGAGCGTTCAATCGGAAGGTCGTTTGTGGTAAATTTGGGTTGATTTTTGGAGGGTAGACTCACGACATCCTCCTCTTCATTCTGAACAGTGGGATTTTCTTTTGGAGGATCCTAGCTCCAATATTCTGCTATACTTTTGGGCTAAAGTTTTTGGGATTTTTTGGTGAGATAATTCATATTTGTAATCTTCTCTTATATTCTCTTTGGTTGACTTGGTGGATTGTAACAACAATTTTAGTTGGTCGTTATTGTTGATGTATGCCTCTAGTTTCATTCGACATAACTCTTGTAATCCATTATTTTGATAGTGAAGATTTTTTGTGGACTCCAAGAAAGGTCCTGCTGTTCTCCTCTCTACACCAAAGAGGTTTTCCACGTCAAAATTGTTGAGTGTCTCTTGTGTATAATGTTGGTATTTCTCAGAGTTCGTAGTTTGCTTTACTAGTTAGCATTCTACTGTGTTTACACAAATGAGAGGAAGTTTATTTCACTGCACGGTACGGTGTTTGATATTGTGCTTGTTCGACCCTTATTTTGTGTTGTGCTCTCATGGTTTTGTGCACCATGTCTGTACTGCTTGTTCTGCACACGTGTTTCTGTTTTGATTCTGTGACACGGTAGCTTCGTTTGTGCTGCCCCTCCCCGTCACATAGGCAGCTTGGGGCATAACATATATATTGAAATGTAAGTTAATGCTCAAATAGTCAAATTCAATATTAAAATGGAAAAGGAATACATCCATCCCCAGCTTAAGAATACCACTGTTAATGATACTCAAGTTTGACATTATGATTTCCTTATATATCACATCTGGAAAGTTATAGAAGCTTCAGTCCCCAAAGGATCTCTTATTGCCATTTAGCAAAAGATGCAAAACTAATTTGAAGAAATTATTCATATAAATATATAGGAGAACTTGCATTTGACACTGACCTAAACAAAGTCAAAATAGATAGGAATAATGAACAATAACTAGATTAAAAACATATTTCCTTGGAGATTGGGTGATTAAAATATATAGAAGCTCAGGTTATGCAATGCAGTGTAGTAGAAGAAAAAGTTATCCCCATATGTTTGACATTGATATAATTTCTTTGATGTTAGAGGATAGTCTACTAAAGGAGTAAAGGGTCGAACAATTTAGACTGATCCAGTACTTAATTACCCAATTCAAATGATTTACTAAACAAACTTTGAATCTGACAGATCCAGCTTCTATAAGCTATTAGAGGCAATAAGTTGTAATCAAACAGCACCCAACTTTAATTAACATGGCTACATGCTAATGTGATTTTACTAAAACACTTTGAATTGTATTTTCAGGGTATACAGTGAGGTTATATATAGATTGTAAAAACAATATCTCACATAAGTTTGTGACAAACCTTCCCAGGGGTAATTAGGCCCTTCTCCTCTGCATCTTTAATCATGCTAAACCCAATTCTGCCAGTTCAAATGCAAGTGACGTTGCACTTGCACACTGATCAGATTACGAACTCCACAAACTCAAATAATTGCAACAGAAAACTTCTAAATATAGTAGTACTCAAGATTTAGAACAATATAATTTTTATTTTTATTTCAAAAAAAAGAAACATACCTGTCTTTAACACTGCAGCAAGGTTCCATCATCTCTAACTTGGCAGCAACACGGGCTACACAGCCATCCACAATTTTGTTAAGATATACCATAGGAGTGTTACCTATCAGCTGTAAAACCGAAAAGATAATTAAAATTGTACACGGGAAATTCTAAATCATCAGCAATGTGGTTCAGAAAAGAAAGTACTTCAGTAACATCCTTCGCAATCTCAGACTTGGTTTCCATGGTGTTCTTTCCAGATTACTGCATGATTATAAAACATTGGAATATGAAAACGAAAATATGGCAAAGGAAGTTGAGAGAAGCTGCAATGGTTGTTTAGGTGAATCTGGAATAAGGAAAAGATACCTTTGAATATAACAGATTACCAAAACTAGGTTAGCTGGGATCATACACGCTACAAATGAAAGCTCAAGTAACAAGAGAAAGACTAGAGCTGGAAATATTACGCTAAGGGCACACTCAAAAACGGCATCGAAAAGAACCTTTTAGAGACATTATTTTTATTTCCCTATATCTAAGATCAATGTCTTACATGTAACTTAAAGTGAATTTTATTTTATGATTAAACACACTGTATTTTATAGGTCAGAACATATTAAGATATGGTAATGTAATTTAGGTTAGAGAGGCCTCTAAAGTGTTAAATAATAGAACTTTTTTATTTCAAATAAAGATGCCTTGATTTATAAAATTGGCAATAAATTGCATGTTAGTGTGCTTAGATTCTTAAGGAAAGCAGTTATCCTTTGCAATTAAAAAATTATGCTTTGTTATTATCCTTTGAATCAGATATGTACTTATATACGTACTTATTCTGCTTTACATCTCATTCAATACATTCTTAATACTGTTGTAAAAGACCCTGATCAATCCATCATCTTAGGCGCTTCTACTGTCTAATGCCTAGATCCTTTTAATCTCCGCTTAACTTCAAACTAATTCCTTCTAACCTGATTAGGGTCAGATGTTCCCTTTACTGCCTAGGTCCCCTAGCACCTTTTACAACATCGATTCTTAGCTTACCATCCATGTACACTTCAAGAATCTTTGTATAGTACATCATAAGTTTCATGATAGACAACTATAACTCTGTTTGTGATACTGTCTTCACTTCTAGAGATAAAGTTTGTCCTCCAAATAATCTTAAACAGCAACAAACTAAGAACTGCTTATTTCCAATCCATTAAATATATGTATTCAAATATTCACCTAATGTGTACAAAATAACTGTAATAACCGTAGGGTTATGATCACAAAGGGATTTTCTTTTTCTTTTCTTTTTGTTTTTTTTTGGGTACAATTAAGAATTCAACTATCACAATAGGTAGGAGGGAGGAGTCGAGCCCTCATCCGCGAGGGTGAGCAACAAGCTCATTAAGAGTGGAGCAAATGCCCGTGCTCAACCAAGGGAGATACTTAAAATAGCAGTAGTGATTGTAGAAGTCTATGAACAAGTCTAAGTCAGATCATTAAACTTGTTTATGCTAGTTATTTCACGAGTACAACGTAATGCAGATCAACAATGGACACCGAAGTTCAACAAGGCAAGCTTTTCCGGAAAAGGAATAAAAAAAGAAAATAAAAAATCAAATAATAAAACATCAAAACTGGAACCAGAACTTAAAATAGTAAAATACCAAAACATTTAGAATTCCAATAATTTAATCTTATCCTATTTGGGGATTGCCCAGATACACTGTCAAATTTATTCATCAACTATCTTCATTTTTCTAGCTCCTTAAGAGGCTCCAACCAATCTCTACTCAAAATTTCAACACAAAATAGAATATCTCAGGTGCCCAGCTTATAACAACTCAAGAATAACAAAATTTCAGAGGAAAGCATCATATAAAAACTAAAATCACTTGAAACAGATGTTAAAGCCAAAAGGGTAGTAAATAAATGAGCAATTTTAAACATGTAAATATTCAAACAAGATACATAAACATAAATGAGGAACCACTGCAATACCTTTGGAGTACCACTTATTTTGTCTGATTGTTCCTTCTCATATTCTTGTGTTTACAGTCTACCCATATATAGTTGAAATGAAAAGAAAAATTTATTACTCTTTCCAAAAACAAAGATAAATTTGAAAAGTTCAAATTATTTGTGGGTATACGTATATCTACTTGACTGAGGCAAAGTTTAATAGGTTGAGAAACTTCAAAGAAGACGAAGCCAAGCGACTTTATTAAAATCTAAAATTTGCAACTGTTTGTGCGTATACGGATATTTGATTTTGACTATTTAGGACGGCTTTCAGAGCGATCGTTGTCCGCTTGTTTTTGTCTGCCAGTTATCTCTTCGATCTCAGTATTCGTATTTTCTAAAAATATTTTCTACTTGGAGCTTTTAAGTTTTAAACACAACTTTTATTTTACTTATTTCTTGAAATAGAATCTATTTAATAAAATTTTGATCGTAATCTATAACAAAATAATTTGCACACGGTTGTGCCCTGTTTTTTAGTTTACTTAAAGAAAATAAAAAATAAGGAGAGAAAATTTAATTTTTTGGTGGTTTTTGAAAGAAGAGAAAAATTTACAAATTCGCCTTTCAAAATTTTCTCATTATAAGTGAAAATATTTGGAAAGAAATTTTTTCTAAACTTGATAGACTTTTTTTATTACCAAATTTACCATTCTTTTTTATAACATTAAATTTATTTTTTCCATGTTCCCTGAATTTTTCTTTTCTCCTATGAACTCCAAGACAAGAAAAGAAAAAATTGTCTCTCTTCTTTTCTCATTTTCAATTTTCTTTATTTTTTCTTTTCTTCAAGTTTAAAACTCAAAAACAGGACCTTATGCCTAAAATAGTAAAAACATATTACACCAAATTTGTCGCAGTTTTTATTTGAGCAGTTGTACTTTAAATTCTTTAAATACGTCATTGCATGATGGTAGGAGAAAGTGAGTCAGAAAACCTATTTTCTGTTGACAAAATTCTAGTCTCCATAAAATTCTAATTTGAATTTGGGGAGGGGTTTTTTTCTCTTACAAGAGTCCTTCCCATATTCTTTTTCTCTATTATTTTATATATTTTTGTTTAATTAATAATTTCTTTTTTATCGAGTTTTCTCTCCTTTTGTGGAGTTTTCTTTTTTATCGTTGAGTATTCTCTTCTTTTATGAAATTTTTTCTCCTTTTTGTGGAGATTTGAGTCAAAAAGATTATCATATATGATGTTTTTTATCGAGTTATCCGATAATACGCTTGTGGTGTTTAAAGCATGATTTATCCAATTAATAATTTTTCAAAGAGTATGTATTAAAATAACATTTATGAATAGATAAGATTTTTTTTTTTATTCTGAGTTTTTTTTTCAATTTTATTTTATTGTGTTGGAATTTTATTTTGGAAAAACAAAATTTTACTTTGCTCTTGTATGTATATAATTTAATTCTTATCGATGCATTTATCTTCGTTATCTCAAATAAGTCATTGCCTTTATTTTTAACAGATTCTGACGAATGGATCAAATGGATTTGAGATCAAAGTGCTGCTAATCATGTATTTCTTGTTTATTTTTTGATTTGTTGAGATATGAAGTTGACTATTTCCAAAATCTAATTAATTACTTTCCAATGCATACAAAATTTGGATTCAAGTTCCGACCGGTGTAAGAATGAGCGGTGGAGAGGTACAGTAGGGTCGGTCGCCGCTAATCTGATCTATGCAATGAAGAACTGACACCAAATTTAAGGGATCATCTTGAATTCTTGAGTCGACGTCGGTGTTGAGGCCATGGTGATGAGACTAATTTGGTGTACAGATGTCAATAGTACTGGTGATTGAAGGTTGAAGATGATAAAAGTTCAAATAAATTTTTTTTCCTGTAAATAATACTATTTATGTTCCAAAATTAGATATACGTTTTAATTTTTAACGACGTCATATTAAATTTTAAAATTAATTTAATATATAAAAATTTTGGATACAAATTATATTACGATCAAAAATTTTTGTTATAAACTATAAGATTATAATAGTTATATTAACTAAATTTATAATATTTTAAAGTTTAATATATCGTTGTTTGATTTAAAAAATTAAAATGTATCTTTAATTTTAAAACTGATAATAGTATTATTTGACATTTAATGAGTAGAGTTCTTAACGAAAGGTGTTGAAAGACATCGATATTATTCGTTACTCACTCATATTTACAATGATTGGCATTTTATTTTTTTTTACCTAATTTTAGGTTAATTTTTTTATATGTTATATATTTTATTTAATTTTAAAATAAAATTAATAGTAAAAAATATATCAAATAAGAATTAATATGAATAAAAATAACTAAAATAAAAAGTTTAACATATAATAAAAGTCGTCTAAAATTATATACAAAAAAGTCAGGTGTCAATTATTATAAATTAGAGGGAATAATAAACTAGAGACATAATTAATACGAAGGCTAATAAATAGTAAGTAAATAATAGTAATAATTATTTGTAGGTAAGTTAATAGTCTTAACTAGCTTGTATATTGGTGCATAATATATGTCTTTTTGTTATTTTTAAAGTAATATTAGAAATGTTATATATTTTTTTTAGATTTTTAGGTGAATATAAATAATTTTAGTTAAAATAAGAATTTTGATTATAAGTGGAGATCATGTTTATTGATTAGGAAGGATACTAGAATTACGAAAAAAATTTCAAGGACAAACTTGCTCATAATAGAAACGAATAAAATACTAAACAACAAGATATTTCAATAAGATTCAAGTAGATTATGTAAGAAAAAAAAGACTCTACTATTTGTTTTGCTTAGTCAACTTTTAGAAGGTTTTTCAATAAGTATTAAAAGACAAAATAACTAATACTTTATTTATTGAGCAAATGACATGAATAAATGTACAAGTCATTGTAAAAAAAGTACAATACAATTTATTGACAGTGAACTACTAAGAAGTGCTCTAAACATATGACACTTTCATTACATTAACAATAAATACTTCAAAAGTTTGAACAAGTATTATCTGATATACGTAGTAAGGAGCTAATGAGTTAGCTATTTAGAAATAGCAAACTCAATTTTATTCATTTATATTTTATCTATGTGACCAAGCAAGGTTTTAATGACCACATATAAAAAAGAATTTTGTGATCTCTGTATCTGTGTGATTTTTAGTGAATTAATTTTCAAATAAAAGAGAAGAAGAACGAAGTGCTCCCAATAGTGTATTTTACATTCACATGACTCAAAATTAAAATTTTTCATTAAGGGAACCCAAATTATTTTCACTCGAACCAACACATATTTGTATACTTAATTTCAATAGTTTACTATGTGATTCTTAAAGTATAGTGAGTTATATGAAAAAAATGTAAGATATAAAGTGTGTTAAAACATATTTTTATATTTTAATTTTTGTACCTAATAATTTTAATTGAATGATAATTTTGTATTCATTTTAATTATTCATTTTAATTTTTGTAAAATATTTGTTTAATTGGAGCTGAATTTTCTCCCGCGCCTATCCAAAAATTTATATAGTGCCACATCATGATCCGCATCATTAGTTTATCAGTTTTCTTAATTTTGTTTTGCCACATTAATATCATTTTAACATTAACTAACTAAAATTTGACGAAATTATTGAATATATTTGAGAAAATTAGATCAAAGACGTAATATTAACAAAATCTAAATAATAAATCGAATCTAAAAACTAAATCTTAGATTTCCCTTTATAAAAAAGCAGGAGTACAAATCTTTTAGATTTAAGATTTTAAGTTAACGACACAAAAAAGTTACAAATTTATCGATTTTTAACACTTTAACTTCACAATTAATATTTTAACAATTAAACTTTTAAATTAATTAAAAATATATATGAATTACATAAATTTAAGTTGGGAGCCAACTTTAATTAGTTAAAATCTATCATGATGACTTATTTGAAAATTCTTTTATTTTTATTTGTATAAAAATGAACCAAATTTAACACAAGGTTCAACTTTAGTTAATTAAAATTTGACACGACGACATAGTTAATAATTTTTTTATACTTATTTTTAGTAATGTGATAATTATCAAATATGATGTCAGGTCATACTTTAACTAGCTACAATTATATTCTGGATCAAATTCAAGTCATTTCTACACATTTTAAAGGGTTAATTGTTAAAATATTAATTATAAAATTAAAGTGTTAAAAATCAAAAAGTTTAATCGGTTACGTCATGCTCTTATTTTCTTTTTTACAAGTTCGTCAAAGTTGGATGAGCATGTTGCGTCATGTTTAGGGGTACACATAAAATTGAAAAAATCGACCAAATCGAATGAAACCGAGTCGAAAAAGTCAAACCAAAGAAAATCGATCACTAATAGTTTGTAATTAAAAAAAATTGATATAACATTGGTCGGTTTTGATTTTAAATCTTAAAAAATTGAACCGGTCTTTTAAAATTTAATAAATGTGAGATTATATACATGTATTATATGTTTATAGTTATTTCGTATTATACCATTAATAATTTAATTTTACAAAAGTATAATAATATTTTTATACTATTCACTATTTATTTTTTTATATAAATAATAAACTCATATGAGTTATAATAAAAATTACAAAGTTTTAAATATAGACGACAATATAACTATAAAATTTTTATACTAATAATATTAGAATTATAATCATTATAAACTTGTTAATGTGTAAAAAAAAATGACTTATCACTATATAAAATTCAAAATTATAAAATAAAAAATCGAAAAAATTAAACAAAAATATAGATCTATTTTGATTTTGATAGTTTTAAAATCGAAACTTTTGATTTGATTTTTTTTTCTTTTAAGGGAATCCAACCAAACATTGTGCACCCTACCCTAGTCATGTTCACACAACCACTACCTAATTCACTCCCTCCCTCCTTTTCCTCCCAATCTACGCCTCTCTAAATTCCCTGTAACCGACCCCGTTCCGTTTAGCACACTGCACCTCTCTCTCTCTCTCTCTCTCTCTCTCTCTCTCTCTCTCTCTCTCTC
>CM025786.1:18405108-18521232 GCA_014636745.2 Centella asiatica
CTCTCTCTCTCTCTCTCTCTCTCTCTCTCTCTCTCTCTCTCTCTCTCTCACTCACACACACACACACACACACACACACTAACTACATGCGAATGTACATACATTTCTTAAAGCCCTAGATCTTATTCTGAACTGTTGTTCTGAGTTTCAATGGGGACGGAGAATCGAGCATTTGTTGTGTTACTCTTTACGGTGATAGAATGTGCTGTGGCGGTTACCTACTCTTCGAGGCTAATCCATCGTTTTTCGGACGAAGCGAAGGCGTTTAGGGTTCCGGCGAAAGGTGGAGACTGGCCGGAGATGGGAAGCTTAGAGTACTACCGGATGCTCGCGAAAAGTGATGTTCAGAGGCAGAAGACGACTGGTTCTCGGTCTCAGTTTCTCTTTTCTTCTGAGGGCAGCGAAACGGTGCAGCTTGGAAATGAGTTTGGATGGTGAGAGCTAGTCTACTATTTTTAAATTTGATAATTATCTGGTCTAAGTTGTTATATGCTTATTTCGAAAGGAATAAACAGTGGGAAGTTCAGCAACATTCTGCTAAGGTTTTTTGTTCGTATCCGAAAGCTAAGAAATATTATAAGCTTTACATATGAATATTTGATGTGTTGCTTGTGTATTACTTGATTTCATTATACAATTTGGTTTTGATTTTAAGTAATTAACCGGTAGATTTAGGATATAGTTCAGAGATACAGTTGGACTAATTTGTGATTATCCAAATTGAGCTAAAATGGAGAATTTTAATTACTTTTCTATATGTGGAGTCAGATAATTTAGAGAATTAAATGTATAATTTAAGCTTAGCTCTTTGGACATGGATTTCATAGTTTCAAATTGGAGATAAAAGTTGGCTTTTTGAACCAACTTTGGAAATCCTAAAAATCAATTCCACACAATTAGTCTAAATTTTAGTCCAAAGAATTATTTTTCTAAACTAATTTAATAGTACAAATAATCACCACCGTTATTGCTCTCAAAACATAGTTAAAACTTAAAAATTATACCAATTTTCAGTTTTGGGTTTCGAAAATTGAATCAAAAGGTCAATTTGTACCTCTTGTTTTAGCTCAGTGGAATATAGTGTTAGGAAGGGTTTTGACGTTCATAATTATTGAAAAGGTAAAAAGAAGTGTGTTGCAAGCGGGAATTTGCTGAATCAGCCCTAAAAAGTCACAAACAATATAATAATTGGATTAGTTATGTTCTTTTATTGGTTATTGGATTTTCAAACTAACCCACCTTCGAACTAAGTGACGTATCCATGACGTCTACAAACTTGCCTGTAGTAACCTTCCTTTTTTATTATTGTTTTCCTGAAATAAAACCAAACACATAACAGCGGCTGGTCACAAAACTGCAAATGAAAAACATCTAAAGAAAAACATCATAAACTAGTAGCCCTGGACAAGCCGGCGAGTGCCTTGCTAAAAGAAAATGTTCTTTGTTTCACATAATGGTTCTCAACTGGAAAGAGTTTCAGATATTAAGTAATAAGTATATATTTTTCTCTCATGTACTTTGACATGAATGACATATGTTAGTTGATTGGTAGTGACATGATGACGTAGTTATGGTGTTGCATTTGGGGACGTTGAGTCATTCGTGATTCATACTATAAGCATTATATATCTTCCAATGATTGAGTCTTAAAAGTTTTCTTTTTGCCGCAGGAGAGTGTAGTGCATTTTCTTCACTATTGGTTCCTTCTGGGTATTATACCCTTTTTTGGCAACACTTGTCATATAGATCTGAATATCGCTCTAATTTCTATATCCAGGTTACACTACACTTGGATTGATATAGGGATGCCAAGTGTGTCTTTCCTTGTTGTACTGGATTCAGGAAGTGATCTGCTTTGGGTCCCATGTGATTGTTTGCAATGTGCTCCGCTATCTTCCAGTTACTATAAAGCTTTGGTATGGGAGCCTTCCTAACTGTGTATATTATCATTTTGTTGCTGCTTATCCTCTTCAGAGTGTTTCCATCCTCATACGTCATGGACTGACCTAGGTCTTGATGGTCAAGATTTAGGTACTTTGTTCACTGTCAAATGTCATAATTGTACATTGGATGAATAATTGTTCAAAATAATAGAGAAAAAAATAATTAAATAAGAAAACTGTTAAGCTTCTAAAATACATATGCTTATAAGCTGAATTCTTATGTTTTTCTCTTTTAACATTTAAGTCAAAGTCCAGTTTTAGTTAGTTATCTACACCCTTTGTTCATGACTGGTGAGTTGTGAAGAAAAAGGAGTTACATTTATTACGCACAGAAAAGTAATATTTATTGTAACTTTTGAGGGAAAATTATCATGGGGTAGCTTTGGAGCTAGCTAGTTACTGATATTTTCTTTTCTTATTGAATTTATGGTTTTAATAGGACTTGGTCAACATTTTTTATTAGAGATTGCTAATTCTTTATACATGCTTGTCTGAATTTATTATGCATAATGTCTTACATGTGAATACACATGAAAGCATTTCTGAATGATATGCCATGTTAACATCTGTGCTAGGGATTTGGTAGCAGTTTTAGCACTTATTTCCAGTGATTGATTGGCAGGTGCTCCTTGGTGTTTGGGGCATCTATTATGCAGGATAGGGATTTAAATCAGTACAGCCCATCTAAATCAAACACCAGCAAGCACCTACCTTGTAGTCATCAGCTATGTGAACTGGGTACAAACTGCGAAAATCCTAAGCAGCCATGCCCGTACATTGTTAACTACCTTTCAGATAATGTCTCAAGTTCTGGGATGTTGGTTGAAGACATAATACATCTTATATCACATAAAGCTGATGCTTCCATTGGTTACGTGCAAAGGCCAGTCATTATAGGGTGGGTTCTCTTGAGCAACTACTTAAAAAAATATATCTCTGTAGTTCACATGCTCATAAATCAAATGTGAGTTTGTCTCTGATTTTTCTCAAAATTGCATTCAGACTCATTGCTATCTATTTTGAGTTCACAGATGTGGTAAAAAACAAACCGGGGAATACTTGACTGGAGTAGCACCTGATGGTCTTTTGGGCCTGGGACTTGGAGAAATTTCAGTTCCCAGTTTTCTTGCAAAAGCAGGAGAAATTCGAAACTCATTCTCTCTGTGCTTTAATGAGGATGATTCTGGGAGAATATACTTTGGGGATCAAGGAATTTCAAGTCAGCAAACTACCCCATTTCTGCCCTTGGATGGAATGTAGTATGAGTTCTCTCTTTTCTAATGCATGCTTTTCTTATTGTTTAATGTTTATCATTAGTAGATTCCCAGTGTTTATCGTTAGTATGTATGTTATCTGTTGTAACTTTGTTTTTAACTTTTCATTTTCTCTTGCTTTGGCTTGCTCATCTATAAGTACAACCTACATTGCTGGAGTGGCGGCATGTTGTATTTGGAGCTCTTGTCTTGAGCAGACAAGCTTTAGAGCACTGGTTGATAGTGGTTCATCATTTACATATCTTCCTAATGATGTCTATCAGAGAGTTGTCAAGGAGGTACCAATGCACTCCTCTACAACTGGATTTCGTAATGTGAATATGCTAGCATGTTGTCTGATATAGATCTGTAACTGTAGTTTGATAGACAAATTAATGCTACAAGGACAAGCTTTAACGGATATCCTTGGGAGTACTGCTACAAGTCCAGGTAACTGCTCGAGCCGGGATTGTTTTCCTCTTCCCTTGATAGATAAATATTCTCCTTTTGTTGTTTAATGACTGACCAAGATAAAACGAATTTGAACAGTTCTCTTGAGTCGTTGAAGGTTCCGACTGTGATGTTTAAGTTTGGGATGAATAACAGCTTTGTGGTTCGCAAACCCATTTTTATGGTCAATGGAGATAAGGTAGGATATTTAATAAATAATGCATGCAATTTTGTCAGAACAAATATTTTTTTTCTTAAATTTTATACTTTATTGCTTGGGGTATTGATCTCTTTTGGAAAGAGAGTGTGCAAGTTGTTTATTTCAAGAAGAGGCAGTGTTTAAATCCTTAATTTTCCAAACTTTATATGGATAGCTTAAGACTTGTGTCATGTGCAACTTATTGCCACATATCCTAGCAGTACTATTAATCCATCATTTAAAGTTAAGTACCAATACAAGTGTAGACCTGATATGTAAGGTAATAAGACGAAAATTACATATTTGACCTAGAGATGCTACACACAGAATAAGGATCTATCTAGAAAGCCTTTCACTAATGCAACATTTAAAATGTTATACTGTGCAACTTATCCAGAAAGGAAAATATTCAATTTTTCACGAGTACGTGATCTTGTCTTTTGCCTTTTCACTAATGTTTCTGTCATGTGCTTTTCACAAAATTTAACTTGAGCTTCAATTATTTAGGGGACGTTTTGGAACTTTGACAATTTTCAAAACTTGAATAACTTGGAGATGTGAGGTTACTTGGCTAATTACTGTAATACTTCCATATTTCTTCTTTCTCGGATTCCAGGATCTGTGATTGTCCTTGTCTTCTCCTTATGAAATAAGGTTTCTGTATCTATGAAATAAGCCAATAAGATGCTAGTTTTGTGTTAAATCAAATTTTGTTCAGACTTTCCTACTCTGCTATTCATCTGTTCAAGATTATAAGCATCCCGCTTCAATTTTTGTTCTCTTATAAGTTCCATTTTCACTTGTGGTTTAGAAATTGGCAAGTATGACTCGTTTTCATTGGTTAGTGTAGCTTGTTCCCATTAGCAATCAAAAAATTTAAAAAAGAAAAAACTTCAAATGAGATGTTATAAACATTCTATGGTACATGGATTTTTCATTTTTCCTCGAAGAACCCATGTCCGACACTCAAGACTTGGACAAGGATGTGAGTACGGGACACTCCATTTTAGTGCAAAAATGTGTCAAAATTTAGGTGTACCCATGTTGGACTCGTCAAAGTACCTGTATTCGATCAGACACTCCATCTGAGTCCATGTAACTTAGTAAACATTAAGCAAATCAAGCATTAAATAAAGCAAATAATACATTAACTCTAGACATCCTTAAATAGGCTCAGTTCACAGATTAAGACAGATCTAGACTTTCCTTTCCTGAGACGGTGACTGCATTAAATGTTTCTAGAACCTTCCAACTATAACATTTACTGCAGCACAGTTCCACAAATTATTCCCATCAGAGTCATAGGCGTACCTTTAAACATAATTTGACTTCAGATACCAACCAACATGAGCGTTTTTTGCAGTCTAAAAGTACGATGTCTAAAAGTCTAAAAGTACTGACATGAACAATAGCACTATAGTGTTACTACTGTTAAATTTATTGATGTAATTTACCAACATTGTTTTTTTTGTTCAAGATTTGTGTGATACTTTAGAATGAGAATGTATGCATTCGCTTTTGATCAATTTCGGAAAAGTAACATAAAAAATTAATAGTAACATGAGTACTATCATTGTGTAACGCAGTAATGTTACTGTTAGTTGTATTCTTGATGTTGCTTTTCTGATTCTTCTTCATTTCCCTTTTGTTTGAGATGTGTATGGATTTGAAATTTTTTTAAGTGTTTGTTAGAAACATATGGTAATGTTGAAGCTAAACAGTAACATGAAATCTGCTTTGATACGAAACTATGATTTTTTTTGAAATTTGTTAGTGTTACTGTTTTGACAAAAAAATTGATTCAATTTAATTTGAAGTTGAAATCTCAAGTTTTCGATAAAGATTTAATGTTAGTAGATCACTTAGAGATGTGTGTGTGTGTGTATGTGTTTGTCTCTGTGTTTTTGTCCCTTCTCATATAGTAACATTAAAGATAAACTGTAACATACAATTTACTATTGTAAGACGATGATTTGTTTGAATTTCTGTGTTTGTGTTTACATTTTGAATAAAAATATGATTTAATCTTATTAAAATTTCAAATCTAAAATCTTTTATGAAAATATTATGTTAAATATTAAGATATTTTGTTTTAATGTAAGAATAATGCATGTATAAGGGTAAAGTAGTAAAAAACATAAAAAGTAACACTTCTTGGGAAGATAAGAAACTAATACCTCAACTAGGGAATATTGATCTATTTATTATACTGGCCTAAAATTTGCCCGACAGTACAATGTAGTTTAGAACTCGGAAGGATGGAGAATGATAAGAGTGATTAAAACGTAATTACGCATTCCCAAAAGCCTTTTTGGATGATTCAGATGTATTTGACTAATTAATTATGCAAATTACTGAATCATTCACGCCCTAACTGGTGCACTAGTTTTACTGTGAACTTGAGACTTTGTGTCTCTTGGTTTTCAACTTTTGACTCTTAAAATTATCCAACAGTTGAAAAACTGTCTGTTGATATATTGAAACAGAGGGAATATTTTCTGTAATATTTATATATACACTTTAGAATTCTAGCCAAGTATATGTGTGTGGATAATTTTTGTGCATCTATATCATCTACATTTAGAATACAACCCTTTTAAATAATTAGAAATGCAATTCCATTTTGTTTATAATCAATTTTCTTTCTAGCAAAATGCTACAAATAATATTTTTTGGAACAGAGGGAGTGTGTTAGACACTTTAGAATCACATATAAATAGACCTGCCTAGAAGAAGCTTGGGGCTAGTGCGCCACCCACCCCCACCCAGCATAGCTACGTAGTGCTTAGGTTTTTGTCTGAGTTCATAGTTAATCTTGAATTTTAACCTTATTCTTTTAGGTAAGATGTGAAAGAGAATTTCGATAAGATTTTGGTTTGAAATTGCTCTAATAGTCTAATGTAGGTTATAACATTATGTTCGTTTTTTTTCATTTTAGCTGCAAACAGAATGTTGGATCAAAGACTGTTAATGTCATTGTTATCTTAAGATTATGTCCTCATCAAAGTTCAACTTGCAGCGAGAATATTTTCATTCCAATTTAGGTATATAAGAATGAAGTGCATTTCAGCAAAGATTTAATTGTAGCTACTATACCTGAAATACAAGTTACAACTTGGTTTTTCCTTGTGAAATACAACTTTTAAGACTGATTTGTAAATGAGCATCTCTGTGTTGATAATATATAGATTGGTGGACTTTATGGTGCAGGGACTTGCTGGATTTTGTTTAGCTATAGAGTCTACGGATGGAGATACAGGGATAATTGGACGTAAGCATTTATAATGCTTTTTTACTACTTTAGTTTTCACGTTCCCCTCCATATAAGCTCAAACACCCCCTTTCTCTGAGCCCTCTGCACCCCATTAAAATTATAAATGATAAATAAGTAACTCTTTTTTCTTTCGAAATCGGGGGGTTGTCTATGAAGTATGGACACACTTCCCAAAGTTCAACAACGTGGTCAGAAAGTTTTTCACGGAGACGCCTTGTGCATGTTGTCACACTATCTGGCATTTTCCTTGTTTCATGAACCTATATTTATATCTATTGTTTTTTATTTTTAGACTTGTTTGTATCTGGGGAAAAGATATTTTTATTATTCATCTATGGTATGTTAAAGCTAGACCAAATTTCATGTTGAAATTTCATTTGCTGACATTCAAATTTTTGTTTGTAGAGAACTTTATTAGAGGGTACTGGATGGTATTTGACAGGGAAAATCTTAAGCTTGGTTGGTCACGTTCCAATTGTGAGTACAAAAGCATTAGTTTCATAGATGTGTAGTTGCGATGTTTATATGCAAGTTCTCAACCTCATTCAGCATCCTGCTTTAGCTGCATGAAAAAAGGGTTGGTTAAGAAATATTATGGTCTCATTAATCTTGCAAGAGGTAGTACATTGCAGAGTACGACAATATATTTCTTGGTAAATTGTATTTCTTCCAAGTTGAATTGAACTGTTAAGTAAGAGGGTGTGCATGCCAGGTCAAGAGATGGGTGATGGCAAAAGAAAGCCACATTCTCCTTTACCATTGCCGACGGAGCAACAGGGCAAGTCTGGTGGGCATGCAGTCGCTCCTGCTGTTGCTGGAATGGCCTCAACATCCCCTGCTACAACAATCAGGCTAATATCATATCTGCGATACTTGGAAAAGCTGTTGCTGCCTCTGCTGTTATCATTGCATCAACTTTTCTGCTCATCCTAAGTTTTTATTTGGATGATAGCAACCGAAGTTGTTTGCTTGACCTTTTTGGTTTGATCAACATCATTTACTTTATCTACCTGTAAATATTCTTTCTGTTTAACCTATTAGGTCAGCTAGTTGATACGTGATAATATTAGACTGGTTCTGTTTCGTGTTCTGGATTCTGTTATATGTAAATATGTAATCGACAACTTTAGTTTCGTGTAGTGAGTAATTCTATTACATATAGAGTATTTTCTTGATTTGTACTGTTGTAGTATTTATGTTATTTTAGCCTGTATATGGCTCCAATTCTAAGATGTCTTCTCAATGGTAAACAAGCTCTGCTATATAAGTTTTTTAGCCACTTAAGGGAAATAAATAATTTGGTGAAGTTGATCGATTGTAAGCTGTAAAAATTTCTGTTTACTTGTTTTAGTAAAGCTGTATTAACTCAAGAATCCAGTTGGAGTGCTTGAATGAAATTGAATTTTATTGTACTGCTGGTTTTGTTTCATTGAAGTTTGTTCGATAATTACAAGTTCAAATAACAAAAAAAAACATTTAAGAAACTAGTTATAAATGTTTAATTAATGATAAAAAAATTGTAATGACAAATTTTGAAAAATATAACATTATAATTAAAAAAATTATGTGTTATATTTGTTGAATAAATTTCATTTTAAATTATAAGTCTAGAATCATGTTGAAAGAACTCGACAAAACGATCTCGTAACTTCAGGAGAATCTCCTATCTTTTGTTTAGAAGACAAAATGATATCAGGAGAATCTTCTATCTTTTGTTTAGAAGACAAAATGATCTCGTAATTTCAAGAGAATCTCCCATCTTTTGACTAGGAAAGATGATAGAGATTCACTAAATATGAAAACTAAAGACCATAGAGATTCACTATTCAAGTTTGGATTTTAAATGTAATTTCAGAAATTTTAGTACAAAGTTGATTTCGAGTATTTTTCCATTCTGATTCCACAAAATAGAGAGTTATAGAGTACTCATCAGTGTCCATTCTAATTCCACAAAATAGAGAGTTTAGAGTATTTATACTAGTGTCTATAATCTCTGTAATCTCTATTTTAAGAAGTTTAAAGTTAAAATTTTAAAAATTATGTCGGTATCAAAATTTCTAAAATAGAGAATATGTTAAAAGATTTAAATGGGATTAGAGGATTTACTATTCAAATCTCTACTAGGGATGCTGGTGTAGTTTTTAAAAAATAGAGATTGTGAAAAATATGAAAAAAAAAATTAATCGGTAAAATAGAGAATCTGTTAATGAACTCTGGTGTGAATGACCTTAGACCATTCACACTAGTATCTCTTAACAGATTTCCTATTTTACAAATTAAATTACACTTTTTTATATTTTTTAGAATCTCTATTTTTTAAGAATTATACAAATATCACTCTTATACAGATTCAAAAGATTTGAATAATAAATCATTTGATATAAAAATTTATTGTTCAAATCTCTTAACAGATTTTTTATTTTAGAAATTTTGATGGTTAAAATAGAGATTATAGATATTATAAGGATATCGGTAGGAGTGCGCTCAGAGATCGTTAGGAAATTAGTGTGAGTGTTCTAATATCGACTTTTAAAACTTTTCAAGATGATGTTTCATTATGCAGGTGTTCAACTCCCCAATCTCTGGCGGACCATGCTCACTTCCATACCCTCCATACTATTAATCAACATTCTATACATTCTATGTTTGCTCTCTCAACTATTGTGTTAAAAGATCAATTTAATTGAAAGTAATGGTTGAGATCAATAGTATATTAATATGAAAGGTATGGAAAAAATATTAGTATGGAGGGAGCATTATCTATTTCGAGTTTTCTTAAACGCGCTGCTAGTTTAATTTTATAGTCCATTAAGCGAAAAATAAAGCACTAAAATATGTATAAAAATATAGAAATAAAGTTTTTGGATCTTCTTCATTTTTATTCTAGAAACTGGTGTTTCATAGCTTATATTTCAATTTTTTTATTTTTTTATTTTATAAATCTTATCTTTAAGAATTATATTTATTTACTTAGTTTTTCTTTTTCTAAAAAATATATAAAATTTATAGAATATAAACATCAACGTTAATGATATTACATGATCATTTTAACACGTTAGCATGTTGTGTCTATTTATTTTTATATGATAAAACAAGTTGACTTTAAACAAAAATTTTAAAAGGTTTGATAGCTTAACTGCAAATAATTTAACGATGCATTTTTCTCTATTTAACCCTAATTGTAAACAAGGACATCTATTGTTACAGTATTATAAATTTAATAACATTAAATTATAATTAAAATTTCAAATTACTAATGCAAAACAGACTTATTCAAATTTAAGAGAATTAGTAAATTAAAACCAATGAGGTAAAGTCTCATTTGGGAAATGACCTTGTCCACTCTTCATGGTGAAATGTTCATTGTGTACCACTAGCCTCTTCCTTAAACAGCGACTTAATATTCTCTCTCAACTTTAAACATTAAATAGTCACCACACAATTTCCCAACAATCCAACCAATTGGATAATTAGTGAAAACTTGTCATAATCTTCAGAGAACATTTATTTCCAAATTACAAGTTTTCTTTTGGAGTTTTCTCTAAAATAACTCAAATTGTTTCACATTTTCTGAAAGACAGAAGAATAAAAAAAATGGGTCGCAATAAGCTTCTGATTCAGAAAATTGAAAACACAACCAACAGACAAGTCACATTCTCCAAACGCAGGAATGGACTTATTAAGAAGGCATATGAACTCTCCATTCTTTGTGACATTGACATTGCTCTCATCATGTTCTCTCCCTCTGGCCGTCTTAGTCATTTTTCCGGCAAGAGAAGGTGTTTATCTACTTATGTTAAAAATCACTAAATCCGGCTAATTATTAAAATCTTGTCATTTTATGAACACAAAATCTGGAGTTTAATAAAATTGATGAATACGAAAATTGTTCACATTGTCACATTCTTGTAGTACCTTTTTATTATACGTTGTCGTCCTAATCAACTTGTTCAATATTAATTTTTATTTTTATTTTGCAGAATCGAAGATGTTCTTCATCGCTACGTTAGTCTCCCGGATCACGATAGAGGAGGGTATGTTTCATTTCTTGAAGTTTTTGCTAGCTAAAAATTTTGTTTTCTTATTTGGGATGCTTTGGTCTTATGGCATAATTAACAGTAACTATATTTTCTTTTGTCAAATGCAGCATTATGCAACACAGAGAGGTATTGTATCCTTGTGCTAATTTCAAATTCTTATATATTGGTTAATGAAAAAGAAAAAGAAAAATTCATATAACTGTAAGAAATTAAGCTCTTGTAATTTGTGACGTTCTCATGCAGTACCTGATCAGCACCCTAAACAGACTAAAGACTGAAAATGACATAGCCACACAAATTGCCAGGTTATGAATTATTTCTCTCTCTCTCTCTCTCATCAAAAATTGGTTTCTAATTTATAAAATGAGCTTCTAACATAATTTTTCCAACTTTTTTTTTTTTTTAATATTGTGCAACAGCCCGGTTGCCATCAATGCAAATCCAGAGGTAAATGGCAATTAAACTTATCTCTTCATGAAAGTTCTAATAAGAATGAAATGCACAATTGATCCCCATGGGACAGGTATGGATTTTTCTATTATATTCAAAGATTTTTTTTTCTTTAGGAACTCCAGCAACAAATTAGTAATTTACAGCATCAACTTGTGATGGCCGAGGAACAATTGAGGTAATCAAATGAATCTTCTTGTTAAGAGAAAAAGAATTTTCACTTGAACAAAGGTATATTAATATATTAAGCATATGCGATGCGTGTGTAGTTTTTTTCATTGTGTCACGAAGGGATGTCGCAGAGGTGACCATGAATGTTTTGTAGCAAATTTTTGAATTTTTAAAAAAGGTGTGATGCAAATTCACGAGCAGTTATTTTAAGGATCAAATATTTAATAATATATAGATAGATGTTGATCGAATAATGTATATATGAATGAATACACTACTACATTCACAACTTTCTTATATGTTTGGTTTATTCAATTGGATTGATTTTGAAGGATATTTGAGCCAGATCCACTAAGATTTACATCCTTAGATGAACTCGAATCATGTGAAAAGAATCTTTCAAAGGCACTGGAGCGTGTCGCCGAACGAAAGGTAATGAATGCTCTTCATTTTTATAATTTTAAGTGAATAATTTTCTGTAAACGTCACTATTTATTTTTTCTTATACAAGGAATACTAATTAACCGTTCATTTATTCACCTTTTTTTTTTTAATTGATCAGAAATACCTTCTGAGTAACCATCTATCCACTTATGATCCTTCAACTCTTCAGGTATTGAAATGATTATATATGTTTAAAGCTCGTAGCTGTTGTATTTTCCAACCGTGAAGCTTTAATTCTAAGTGTTTATTGTAATTATTTTGTACATGAAAGCAAATAAACTCAGCGGTAAAATTAATATTTGAGGCACAAAATGGAGCAAACTCCTTTGGAAACAACACAATGAGCCGTTGGTCACAGATCAATGGGGTTAATCCACAGAATCAAGACCATATCTTAGTCGGATCACCCGACACCACTTGCATGCCTCTGAGGTGCTTATATTATTTCTTTTCTTATTCTTGTTTGTCTTTTAGCAACTACAAATGGTAAAAATAATCTCAATGCTTCTTAATCAATCAGATTTTATCAACCCCGTTTGTTTTAAATTTTATTATAGATTCTCATAGTATAAATTATATCCCAGAAATCTGCAACTTGTAAAATTTGAACCGAAATAAACGCACTTACATATGGCAATGACAAATTAACATAACAATCTACAATGATATTTATATTTCAGCAATTCGCCACCAGGAGTGTATGAATCAACAAGTACTGGGAATGGGGAGACACAGAGTGTTGGAGGACGTCAGATTAGCAATAATCCGAGTGAAGAGGAATGCCTTCAACAATGGCAACAACAATCAAGTCATGATTTTCTCACCGCTCTCTTGCCTCCACATGATTCCTTCTCTCTTGTCAAGGCAATTCACTTCATTTCTCTACTTCTAATTATTGATTTTTTTTTTCCTTTTGCGATAAATTAACACATTTTAAATGTATTTATTAGACCATTTTTAATAATCCAAACAAAGATTTTATAATTAATAGAGGTTGTTGGCCAACTCACGTAATAATAATACTTGTATTTGACCTTTATGCTGAGGGATTAAACTTTTAAATTGAAATAATATCAGGAGAAATTTCGTCTCAACTACATAAAATATACTACTAGAGTACTAGTGCCATTTTTTAATATCGTGTACATGCACATGTTTTATTCTCTTATCATCTTTTGGTTAATTTGACAAGAGAGAGTCAAAATTGAACGGTTAATATAAGACATAATTGCTTCATATAAATAATACTCAAACTAGTATGGTGGTTGTGGCAGGAGGAACTGGGTATTCCGATGTTAACACCGATTATCCGACAGCGGCAGGTGGAGGAGGCGTCGACGAGCGTGCAGCTGCCGTCCAGCGAGGAGAGCACAAGTTATGAGCACAAGCTAAAGCTTCCCAAAATTAACATCGATTGATCCAATCCCAACACCTACCACACAATAAATTTCTTCAAGTTAATTAGTCTTAATTTTTTTTTGTCAAATGTTTGTATATAAGAACTTTATATGGATGATTTTTAGTTCAATGGAACATAAATTTTGGCTATTATATAGTCATGATAGCTTGAATTATATTCGTGAAATACTATCAAAAGTCTGCATTAATTATTTAAAAAACTTTGTATTTTTTTTTCTTTCTAATAGTAATTATTTCAAGAAAAAAATTTCACTTTTAATTGCCTATAATTTGCCTGTCTCTCTAGTGCATTTCGATTTCGGTTTTTGGTTACGAATGTAAGTGTGCATGAGTTTCTCTCCGTAACAAATTCTCTCATCTTTCAATCATCCTCATTCTTTTTATTTATTATTATTATTATTATTCTTATTTTTTATGTTTCTTTTATCGATATCTCCTTCATTTGTGCAGATGTGGAGGTTTTTTAGTTGGTTTTGTTATGTACTTTAGTTTCAATAAAGTTCTTACAATTTTATACTTTTTGTATAGAGTCATTTTACCTCAATTAGTTTGAATTTTTTTTTAATATATGAAGTTGATTTTATCATAGTTTGGAACTTCTCAGGGGTAAATTTTGTAGTGCTCCACAGATCAATGCTGCAGAAAAAGCCTATATCGCACAATTCTCAAATTAACCATGGAATTTGGTTAATTTGAATTAACCATGGAATTATTATCACCGGAGATAGGCTTTTGAATTTCTATTTCTTAATGAAGAATATGGTGAATGGCGTGAGCAAATTAACGGCCACGTCACCATAATTGATGGAATTCTAATGAAATGACTAAAGATTTATATAAAATTAGTTGAGCGATCGAGTTTGAAATTTTTTTAGTTGAATGACCAAACGATTATTACGTAAATAGTTTAGGGACTAAACAATTAATTCTCCCTATATAATAGATAAAGGGGGTTTGTATACTTCTATTTGGCTAGTAATATGATGAATTGACTCAACATTCATCGATTATATTGACTCGATCAAATTAAATGGACTACTAATATTTTAAATTGTAAATAATATTTCAAAAAAGTTGCTAGGTAATGAATGGACAGTTAAAATCTGAAATAAAATACAATATTAGGTAATTAGGTGAATAGTCTACAATTTCTATACGAATTTTTGAATTCAACTTTTAAGTCGTAAGGAACAAATATATAAGCTGATTTGTGAAAGAATTAATAGCATTTGAACGGATCATGTATTAAAAGTCTTAGCAACAATGAAACAAATTTACAAAATAATATATATATATATAACTATTTTTCAATAACCATTGTGAATTTTTAAAATGCCAGATATTAATAAAACTATAGATTTTAAACGAACAAATCAATAAATAATTTAATTAATTGAGAACACCAATTTACACCTCAAAAAATATATAATAATCACATACAAAAACGTTTTTAAAATGCACCTGTATTATGCACGTGCTACTTTTCTAGTGTATTGTATATTTTATATTTTCGTACGTAGCACATCTGATTTTTAGTAAGAGAAATACCAATTTTTAGATTTATCACTTATTTTTTAATATGGAAGATGTTAAAATTCAGCTGTATTTTGTGATCTCTAAGTGGTCTTTTACGTAATAAATTAAACAAAAGAAAATTTTGTTTAATGACTTTTCTTTCTATATTTGTTAATTATCGGTTGAAATCATTTACTGGATCGTGACAGTTGACTTTATTGACTTTGAATTCCAAGTCAAGCAAAAGGAAATTCAAACTTAGGAAGGAGAGCTAGAACGTGTTGCAAACAAGATAACTACTAGCCTCCAATAATTCTCCAGTTGACTAAACTCTTTTGACTTTTATTTAGGCATGAAATAAAAACTAAAATTGATTGCAGACCATTTCAAAATTTATTACTGTACTAGTTACTCATCAGACGTGATGCACATATCGTCATTAACCAGGACTAATGTTTCATGCATTATCCACAAGCTTGTTCAATTTCAACTTGCTTGTAGCCTTGTGTAACAACCCCCCCCCCCCCCCCCCCCCCCCCCAATGGGGTTGGATTTGTGTCATGGCATGCTAGCACGCTCAGCGGCGTGTCATGGCATTGGTGGTTAAGTCAAAGAATGGCTTGGTCTGAAATTGTTGCCATGGTTAAGTATTATGACATCTGAGACAGTAACATATTTTAAAAATAAAAATAAAATATTAACATATATAAAAATTCATTTGAAGCTAAGTGAAAAAAAAAAAGTCAAACGACAACTTAAAAGAATTGGAGGGAGTATTTTATAATTAAATCTTTAATTATGATATTTTTTACATCACAAACTTTTATTATGCTGTCGATTGACTCAAAAAATTAAAACGTATATCTAATTTTAAAATGGACAGAGTTTATATAAAATTTGAATTTGTAACCTACATTTCTTTGTCAATATATCTTAAGTGACATTAATTTCTTCTGTTTCGAAAATAAAATTGATAGCTTATTTCCTTAGTCTTTTAGATTCTTATTACATGGAGAATTGGAAACAAATCATTTCTAATCTCCAAAACTGAAAACAAAAATTGAAAAATATATGGCACTATTTACAAAAGCTAGACTTTTGCAGAGCGTCTAATTCATAATGTACAGAATGAATTATGGTGTAAAGTAGAGAAAGTAATTATGGTCTAAAGTAGCGTTTGGTATCACCACATCCCATTATTGAAGAAGGCAAATTTCCAACTCTATCAATTCCTTCCTCAAACACAATTCCCATTCCCATGTAAAAATGTGATTCTATATGACAATGGAATGCCCAAGTGCCGGGATTATCGGCTCGGAATCTCAATGCTGTCCAGCCATAAGGATGAACAGGCACTGTATTTTTCATAATTGGATTCACCAAATTGTAATTTTGCGGGTCTGTGGACTTGTTGAACTTGCCTATTCCATACCCCAGAACCCAAAAATCGTGTCCGTGGAGATGCCACGGGTGCGTTTCGCTAGTGTTGGGGTTCATTGAATTTGCATTTTGAAGAATGACATCAACTGTGGAGTTGAACTGCAGCCTATAGATTGAGTTGCTAATAGTACCGTTCACATTTGGAGCCTTGATCCAAATGTCGTAATTTTTGAAGTCGTATTCTTCTGGAGGTGGCGTTTGGTTGAATGAATTGAGTAATTTCTCCTTGAGCGCGATTAGGTAAGGCGTGTGAGGAAGATTAAACGAGACATTATTCACCGACCAGCGAACAATTTCGTTGACTTTATTTTGAGTGTTGAGTAGCACAATTACCCTGTCTGATGTCTTGGGAGGAGACTGGATGTAGCCCGGGTGGGACTTAATGGCAAGACTTTGATTTAGACGTGGAGCGCGGTCGTTCCAAGCAGGTCCCGGTGGAGGAGCCGTTGGAGGCGTTTTTTTCGGATGGTTTGGATAGTAATTGAAGATGGCTAAGCCATCTGGAGTGGTTCTGTTTCGGCTAACAACAGTTGTAGTTGCCCAATAGTTTCTTGAAGGGTCTTGATCAGCTTTAACTATGACAGAATACGTTTCACCCGAGTAAATAAACAGATTTTTCACCACAAATGGATCAACATAATTGCCATCTGCTTCAACAACAGTCATGTTATGACCCTGCAAAACATCAATCAAAATTTTAACATGTACGTATGTGTATCTTTTGAAAAGTGAGGCTGTGAGTTAGCTAAAATGATTAAGAGCACTCCCTTATGATTTAGAGGTCAACAGACAAATCTCATGAGTAAGAATTAGGTTAGTTGTAAGAGGAATTTTACTGATAAAAAAAATATATCTTTTGAAAATTGAATTTTGAGATGCTGCGGAAAGAAAAAATGTACCTCTATTTGGAAACTTAGAGCTGATAGAGCAGTCAAGCTTCCAATTCTAAGGCGATACGTTTTTCCAGGAACCACGGTTAGTACATAGGGTGAACATTCAGGACTACTGGCATTACAAACACCATTCACTGTTGGTAAGCTACAATTGAACCTTCCTTTTCCATGTATCAGAAGTGACTGAAATAAATGATGATATAATTAAGCAATGTGAACCGAACAAATCTCATTTTCAAATATAGCTCGTTTATGAGAACGAACGGAGTAACATTTTATTCATGGATTTGGTCTCAAGTTAGTTACCTGAGGTTCCCCTACCCAACCAAAGTTAATTGAAGAAAGTCCAGTAGCTTGTTCGTAGGTGCTCTTGTGGTACCAATCGTTAAGAATAATGCTTCGGTCATAATCATACGAGAAGGGCTCAACTTGTCCATCTGGAAGTGCTACGCGGATTGATCCGTATAGCCCTGCTTCTCTTTGCATACCATAGTGTGCGTGATACATATACGTTCCAGCCTACAATAATACCAAGAACAAACCCGAAACCGAGGGAATTGAACATATGTCAGTTTCTGTATTGTTTATCACGCATTGTCACTTCCAGTAGTATCAAGATTAGTGGAATTAACTTACCCTATCCACCACAAACTTATAAATGAAGGTGTCTCCCGGTGTAATTGGACATTGGGTCACCCCTTCTGTTCCATCAGCCCAAGGTGTTCCAATCTGTAACAAAATATAATCATTAAGACCAAAATGATATGCGTGTGTGTATATATTTGGCAACGTGGTCAGTTTCAAGATTTGGATTTAGCAGTAGGATCAAATCTTGTTAAAAAGTTGTCAAACTAGGCTCGTTAGAGATTCTGGATTCTTGAAGTGTAAATTACATCGACTACGACCTTTGAAATTTAAGCTGAAAAAATCTGGTCAGAGAATTAATATTGGTTTGCTCGTTTAATAACCTGTCTTATTCCATGCCAATGGATGGCAAGATTTTCGGTTAACAGACTATTCTTGAGTTCGACAATGATTGTATCGCCTTGCTGCGCCCTGATTGTTGGTCCTGGAGTTTTTCCATTAATAGCAATAACAAGTTTTTGAAAACAGTCTGGAGATTTATACTCGTACTTCACCTCCCATTTGTGCCTTCGAATTTTAGCTTCAGCAAAAGGAACTGTTGTCAAAGAAAGAACAAGGCATAAAGCCAGTAGTTTCATCAACAATATACTCAACTGCAAAAACTCAGCCATGGCTTGCTTTTCAACTGCTCCTAATGAAGATTGTAATAGCTAAAATATTGATGTTTATATTTTTATTTAATGAAGGGGGTAGTGTTCACCATCTATATATACATACGCACCAAGGTACATGCCAAATTGTAATTGACTCTGTCAACACATAGAATGGTCAATGGAAGCAGTTTTATTGCTTCATTTCTGAGAAACTTCTTCAAAATATATAAATAATAATAATATTTAAATATTAATTATATTTTATTAATTAATATTATTTATTGACAAAACGTTTGAAAGTATATGTGTCAATGTGAAATTCTAATAGAAACAAGTTTATGTTGAATTTGATAATTTGATTATAATTGCAGTATTTAAATTTTTTTAATAATATAATAAAAATCATAATCTCGTATAGGACATGATACACTGTATACACAACAATTACTTGAACATTTTACTTTGTGTCGTTTTAGATGATTGCAGCGTACAGACTTACTCTTAACCTTGCGTTTATCTAAATTAATAGTGACGACTTATACGGACAAATACAAAACTACAACTATGGAATGTATGATAAACAATTTATATACAGAAAACTCCTGCTTGTAATATCCGAGTTGATAAATCGGTGAGTCATTGCGATATACTCACTCCGTTTAACAAAAAAGAAGGTTACATTTAAAATTTATTTAATATTATTATTAAAGTTTAGTTTGTATTTGATTATACGATAATTAACATTATAAAATACACAATATAATTATTAAATTGGTTGATGACAAGATAATTCATACCAAGTTGTGGAAATTGTTGATGTGAATTGATTATATAATATAATCATGGATCATACAAATGTAAAAGGATTTAGGCTATATTTGATAAAACTAAAAGATTAATTCTGGATAAGTAGGATATATGTATAATATAGAGACTGAATCTGAATTAGAAAATTGATTTCATAAAAAAATTATTTTAATCATCTGAATATCATTAAAATCGAAATTAAAAGGGTCATTATCAAAGTAAATCAATTTTTTAGTTAGTTTATGTAATAAAACTTGTAAAATAAAATTTTCTACAAATTTAATGTAATATTTTTATTAAAATTTTCATTAAAAAATGTTGGAAATGAGCTAGTATGTATGAGAATTTAGTTTCTCATGTAAAGAGAATTTTGTCCCACATTGGAATTTGAAAGGAGTGTTGTTTATCTTTTATATGGGAAATCAAACAAACTAGTAAAATTGATTGGTTAAATTATGCTCCATCCTTCACGATTAAGAGGTCAAATTGTTAAGAGATATTAAGAGTCAATTAAACATAGTCTTAGATTAAATCTTTCTTACATGAATTTAGTAGAAAACTAAATTAGAAACTCAGCATATGCATCATAAAATTGAAAAATCAGCAGAGTAAGTAATGAGGAATCTCTGATTAAGCAAAGATATACAAACTCATTTGAATAGGATCACTACAGATAGAGTCTACAAGTTTATCATCAACCAACTCTGAGTCGACTAAATAAAGAGGACAAATATTAAGAACTAACAAATTTATCTTAGAAGTCCTTATAAGAATCAGCAGACTGGTTTAAAACTCTTTGCTGATAATCAGATTGATCAAATACTACTCTCTACTCATAATCAAAGAATATTCTCTAGCAGAAGCCTTGACTTTGACAGATGAATTATACCAAAAAAAGAAGGTTTCAAACAAAAATTATTCTCAGGAAGCACGTAATGGGGAAATATCTAAGAACTTTAATTAGTTCAGATGTAATGAGAATGGTTCGGGGAAATAATCTCGGGGGAGATACATGTAAAGAAAAAGTTGGTATGTCACATTCAAGGAAATAACAACGTAATTATCTGCCAAAACCACATACATAAACAGTGCTAACTGGCAAAAAAACAAAATGCAGAACCATTGTAAATCTATGTGAGATTTATCTCAATTATCTTTAATTTCAGTTTTTATGTTCTATTAATTTTTATCTTGTCACTGTTAACTCGTAACTTGTGTGACCGACCGACTGTTTAACCTACTATATGGTTTAAGTTGTTAACGATTTTCTTAGAAGTTTTTTAAATAGGTATTCATTTTTATTGCGCAACACAAATTTGATTTGTGTTTAAAATGGTTTTCAAAAATACTCTTCAATTTTGATTTGTATTTAAAGAGAACTCCTGTCGGAGAACTCTGTGAAGTTTGGATTATATTTATTACTTAGGGATGCTGTGGATGGTTATGTTTTTTTTTTATCATCCATTCAAAATATTTATGAATCAAAACTAAATTGAACGGTGTAACAGTTCGAATCGCACTACATCAATAATAATTATTACATCAATAATATATATATATATATATATATATATATATCATATATTTAATATACTTGAATTGTACAATTATATAATATTGAATTTCTAATATAGTAAAATTACAAAAAAAAATTAGTTTTTTAAATAATTGAAATCAACAACTCGGTGAATATGAAACAATAATAATTATTATAAAACTTGTATTTTAATTAATCATTGCATATAAATTTACACTAAGTATTTTAATTATTGATTAGTGTGATGCGGTTCGCACCACTGATTTACTAACAAATGTCAAAACCACATTGAATTTCTATCTGTTTAAAATTTTATGAATCAAAATCACACTAAATATATAACAATTCGGTTAAAAACTAACCGATTTTAATTAGTTATAATTTAAATTGGCATCCGTAGATAATTAGATATGCTATACTTCTTTAGAAATCTTTTCACAATTAAGAATCCTTAAAATTTTAAAAAATATAAAAATAAATTAATTATTCAAAATAATAGACATGTTTTCTTGTAATTAGCACTTTCCGCGTTAATAAAAAAAGTCATATATTCTGTATTCTTCTCAAGTCGCAACTTGCTCTCAATTTCCTTTATTTTGCGAAGTCAGCTATTGGTGTATTTCCCGACGCGCATATTGGTTGACACGCTCTGTTTTTAGTTTACTTTTCGACTTTTCGTAGCAATATGCGTGGTCGTTGTTCTAATTTTTTTTTAATTTGTCTAACAACTTATGAATACACTGACCTATAAATCAATTACATTACAAAAAAATTTTATTAGCGTAAAAAGTTTGAAACCTTACAGAAGAAGAAACTTTTCATGTTATTATTTGCATTACAAGCACGGCAAACATTGATTGTTATTATTATTTTTTTAATCCAAAATTAGAGATATATTTTTTATCTATAATTTTATTTATGATATGAATTTTTTAAAATATAAAAATTATATATTTAATAGTATTTTTCACATCTCGCAAATATTCATTTGAAAATCATTCTAGTGTCAAACATTTCACTTTAATTTTAAATTATAGTTTTAGAGCACTCACACTAATATCCCTAAATTCTCTAAAATCTCTATTATAGAGAATGAAAAAGTTTAAGAACTAAAAATTACATCATTATAATCTTCAAATTGAAGGATTTACTGTTCAAACATCTTATATAAAAAAAATTAATACAATAGAAATATTGATACAGTTAATAAAAGATAAGGATTCTAAAAAATACAATTTTTTTTAATTTAATTTATATAATTAAAAATTTATTAAGAAAATTTGGTATGAGTAGTCCTGGAGAACTTAATAATCACTGTAATTGTTATCTTCAACGGTCTACTAGAAATATAAAGACGTGGGTTTGTTTTAGTGATGCAGGGCATACTTCCTAGATTCACGTCTGCCTTACCTTGGCGGTTAGAATTTTTTTCTTAAATAAGAGATTATATAGGGAAGGAATCTTAAAAATTAAGTGATTTTAATGGTCTACTAGTTTTCGTAAAATAGAGCTTTTCTTATTTTAAGGAAGAGAATTAAATTTGTGAACTCCCATTTTTTGGGAACCAGTATTCATCATGTCTCCTTTTTTAAGTATTAAACTATTCTTTTGTTCACTTTTTTATATCTTAACTATAAATTATATATATCATAATACTCTATATTATATTATAAACTATTATACATATATGTATAATGTATATAATGTGTGTGTGTGTATATATATATATATATATATATAAATAATTAAACAACTAACCATCAGGTCAGTTGTTCAACTAACGCAATAAATGAAGCTGCTGACCTGTTTATGTTCACTTGCGACTCTGCCTTATTAATTTAGTTACTTTTTTTCTATGTTTTCAATTATGAAGATTAATTTGAAGATAATAGTTCCTTTTTTCTCCTTAATTTTTTCTTATTGTTTGCCAATACCCAATTGTTCAGTAACTTGTATTCTAGTTATGTGTGACTAAATCTTTAGACTGAATTTGGATTGAGTGAATAAAATGAGAGAGAGAATAGATAAAAATTTAGAAATAATTTAGTGAACAATAATAATGAAAAGGGTAACGAGAATAAATGAGATGAAAAATTACAATGAGAAAAAATGAATAAATCATTTCTCCTTTTTACTTATAAACTTGATTTTACCTTTATTTACATGATATAAGGTATTTTGTGAAAAATCAAAAGGCCAAACTTAATATCAAAAATTTAAAATTAAACTTGTGTTATGTTTGCTTATGAAAGTGAATTTAAATCTCTTGAGAAAACACGATTCTCATAGATTGTAAGGAGCTTTAACTAATTAATCGGCCAATTAAAGTAAGAGTATAATTAATTTAAATATGTTTGTTATGCATCGAAAAATAATAACGACTAAATTCAAATAAATCACCTTCAAAACTAGTAATCATTTTATAAATCGAATTTATTGAACTCCATTCTAGGAAACATACGTCCTAGAAGTTTTAACCATCTTGATTTTAGAACTCTTAATTATTTACTAATTTTTTAATAAATTGTTTAGTTCCATTAAATTTGGATAGCCAATCCAATTGCAATATAAATTGATACCAAGTCCATTGTAGAAACGCTATTTTACAACTATTACACGATCGCCAATGCATTTATAATTTATTGCGTAAGAGTCCTATCATGTTGCTCTCCAAGCTGTCAATTCCACTTGCAAAGATAAATATCGATAGTTATAGTATAAATGCTTAGTATGGTAGCTATAGGTCGAGGATTAACGATATTCAACTTTCAACTTAATAAATGCGACAACGATCTTATCAATTAAATTAATCGTAAAATTTAAATTTATCGACGAAAAGAAGTTGGATTTGATCAAACTGTAAATCTTTCCCTCCAACTTCAGTCATTCACAAACTCCTATCTCCAATTATTTTATTTTCAAGGTGGTCTCTTAATTCACAAAATTCTAGCAAAAATGAAGAAACCCATTTTTTCGTTCAAAAATGTTTATGAAAATAATAAAAAGAAATGGAATCATGACATGTAATCCAATTAAAATTATTATAGTAATTTAAATATAAGGTAACAATTCATCTGATAAAAAAAATGTTTTTATACTCCTTTTGATATTGTTTCTCTTTATCTGTATGCGTTTAGGAGGGTTATAATTTGTTTTTCATTTTTATTTTCAGCTTGTTAAATAACTATTACCCTCTTAACCGTTAATGTCTTCTAATTTTTGCCTATCCTCGTTGAATTGATTGCTTTCAATAAGAAGGGGGAATTATTTTGAAAAACTAATACTTGATGGGATGGTTTGCAAATAATCAAGGTAATACAGTGTTTAAGTGCGATTTTTAAAATTTAAAATCGCAAATGAAACCAATAGTTTGATTTCATGCACGCGGTGTTATTTGAAATATGTGCGATTTCGATTTTAAAAACAATTGAAAAAACTTGATATTTAAAATACCACAACAATTTAAAGATAACTTAAAACAAAACAAGAATTCAATACAAATTATAGTACAAATGTTTATAAATAATTATTTTAATGAATTGAATTTTAGAAATGCAAATATAAATATTCATAACTACAATATATTTATTTTGAGAAAAAAAATGTCCTTTTATGAACTATATATATCAGTAATACTATAACAAGCACAAATGCACAATTTAAAATATGCATAACTAAGAAAGGAGATGTTAAAGCAAGAGACCAAAGAAGATGTAAGAAAAGGGCAGCTAGACATGAGTAATCTCTATTCTTAATGCGCAAAACGTCTCTTATTAAAATGGGTTGTTAAAGGACTCAACAACGTTCAATTTCTAGGATATATGTCAAGCCTTTAAGTTAATTAGCAATTCATAGTAGAATTCAAATAAATACAATTTGTGAAAATGTAAAACGAGATTTTAGTAAGAGGAAGAAAGGTACTTATGTGTGTATTTTTCTCTTATATTAGAAAACTCTAATTGATAACAGTTTTGTGTTGAAACTGATAAATAAGTCATCAACACTGATATCAATGTGTTAAGTCATAATTTGTTCATATTTTTTATTGTCATTTTAATGTTCTTAAATATTATTTATACTTGTTTTGTATATTTTGAGTGTTATTTATCTTTAAAAATACAAAATGGAGCAAATTGATGAAAATGGACTTACAAGTGAAAACCAAAGTGGAATTTGACACAAGACGTGAGTACATACTGCAAAAAGTCACAATCTGTCCTCTTGAAACCTTTTGTACAAAACTTTGAGTCAAATTAGAAAATTTAAGATTTTTTACAATCTTTTAAGTTATAAATTTTTAGACACATTTTTGCTAAGAAACCTTATTTTATCATATTTTTTTATAAGAAAAGAGTTTTAAATTTATTCTATAAGTAAGGAAGGAATCATATACGAGAGATCAACTTCTTCCTTATTTAAGAAAATAATTCTACAACTTTAAGGACTCTTAATTTTCCAAAAATTCTATTTTCCTTATACGTATTATTCATCAATTATGTGCGGCTAAATCTCTTTCTAGCCAAAAGATATTCAAGACTTTGATTCGCCACAATTGTGAGATCTAATTGATTTTATCTATTTTATTATTCTTGGCTATTTATAATTTCTATGTTTTCAAGTTTATTATTGTTTTGATTAATTTGGTAGGTGACCAACTATTTAATTGTCAAAATAATATATTGTTTTTTAGAATATTAAATCCGTAATTGTTTGATGATACTAATATTTGAAGCAATTAACAACGTCAGTTATGGTCAAGTTTATGATTGTTGTTATGAGATTTTGTAATCTAATTTAAATAAATTGAATGTTTCGAGTTTGTTGATTAGAGTTGGGTCTTTTTAATTCTTAAGGTTATTGGTGAATTAAATTATATGTTTGTATCTATGGTTGTTCACTAGTAAAATAAATAATCATTAAATTGCATCTTGATTATTAAAAAAATTAAGGAGAGATTGATCATTGATATATGTTCGATAACTATAACCAGTTTATTTTAAGATAATCGAATAATTCTTGCATCGATGATCAATTCAAAGAATTAAAGTTGAGAATAATCATTTGTCTTGTTTTCTTCATATATTTGTTAATTCCTCATTTTTTATTGTTTATACATTCTACATTGATTTCTCAATCTTATTTGCTTTAATTCAAAAACTCTTTTTTATTTTAGTTAATTTTAACAAAATAAATTTTAACCAATCTCTGTAGATAAGGTCCTACTTATTACTAGTTACAAGTTAATTATTTTTTAGTAGCAATTTATTTTTGTTGGTTTCAACATCAATTACAATGCGTAACTTTAACATATCGTAACCAATAGCCATTAAATTGACTATTAACCTACGTAACTAGCATTAGTTGAAATGATAAAAACTAACCATCACTGTTAGTAAAATATCATAAAAAAGTTAGTTACAAACTTTAAATTCCCAAAACTCTACTTTCGGGACATGTTTTGACGAAAAAAATGTCTGTAGAAATTTTTGAGAGTTTTAAATCACCATATTATGGGTAAAGAAACAACACTATATACAAAAGTTATGACCAAAATACAAATGAATGTCAAAAACGAGTTTTACAAACAAACACACATACAAATTCTAACAAGTGATATATTAAATATAACTCCCTCCGTTTTTATTTAGTTATTTTTTTAGAGTTTGGTTTTTTTCTTCACTTGCTTTTCTCATATTTCAATGTAAAGACAAAACTATTTTTCCTCATTACACTTTTTATATTTTAAAAAGATATAAGATCTCTTTTTTCCATATATATTATCTTAGTATAACATCAATAAAAACGGAAAGAGTATCTTTTAAAACTATATCAAAATCTCATTTGAAATGATAAAATAAATTAATAATAAAAATAATAGAACATATGTAGTTCCATTTTACTATGTGAATTTTTCTCTAAAATAGCATTTAAACTGCTTATTATGATTTTTTTAAAACTTTTTAAAATCATTACATACATCGAAAATAATACTTTCTTTATTCTAAAAAAATTAATATTTAAAAATAAAATTTATTAAAAAAATAATATTTATATAATTTTTTTATTATAAAATAATATTTTACAAAATTTGTCATTATAATTTTTGTATCTTATTTTTGATTGAATATTAATAACAAATTTTATAAGAATAATTTATTATTTATAGTCATAATTTATAATTAAACACATAAAAGGTAATACAGTATTTATCAAAAATTTAAACGGTACTCATTTGGTTAGATCCGAAGGGTTCAATTTTATCGGTTTCGGTTCTTACTTTCAATTGTTTTCTCGCCCCAGCAACACTCGTCTGTCAAAACTACACACTCGTCCGTCCTTCCCGACATGGACTATCAACCCTCATCCTCACCACCTATCAATTCCGCCACCGAATCGCCGCCGCCAATGGTCATTCCTGTTCAACCGCAGCAAGAACAACAAGAACAACAGACCATGGTCACCGATGATCCACTCAATAATCCATTCGGCTCACTGAACGATCTCTGCTATGAACTCTCATCTCTCCAAGACCTCGCTTCTCGCGGGTCCTGGCGTTCGATTATCGACAAAGTCACTCGCGCTCGCTCCCTCTCTCTCCTCTCCAAACCCCACGAGCATCTCACTTACCTCTCCTACTACCTCCTCGCCCTCACCAAGCTACGCCGCTTCTCCGACGCCGTCGTTGAGCTCGATTCCCTTGATTTCTCCCTCGATAGCCCCAATTACCAATACCAGACCTATCCGAACCACTACCCGAACCGCTCCGGATCCATGGTTCCCTTCCTCCTCCGCCTCCTCCACGCCGAGCTCCCTTCCAAGCTCAACAATCGCCAAGAAACCCTTGATCGTCTCTACACTCTCCTTCATTTCGTTCGCACAAAATTAGGCTTAGAAAAGTCGAATGCGGCACTTACATTGTGGAGAAAACGCGAAAGTTTTGTGATCAATTCTCTAATAAGCCACCATTTGAGTCATAAGCAGTTTGGAGTTTGTTTAGATTTGATCAATGATTTGATCAGAAGGAATGAAAATTCGAATTTGGAAGAGAAAGTGGCGTTATTAGCGAAATTAGGTTATATTCAGATGCAATACGGGGATCTGGATGGGGCGAAGGCAACATTCAATGTGATTGAGGGACAAGTAGATGATAGGATTGGGTTAAAGAATCTTGTTGGGAGGAACAAAGCGTTAATATATTTAGTTGGAAAAGATTATGTGTCCGCTGTGAGGGAGTATGAGGAGTGCATTGAGAGGGATGGATCGGATGTGGTGGCTGTTAATAACAAAGCCCTGTGCTTGATGTACTTGAGGGATTTGTCGGACTCGATCAAAGTGTTGGAGAATGCATTAGAGAGGATTCCGACCTTGGCTCTAAACGAGACTCTTGTGGTGAATTTGTGTAGTATGTATGAGTTGGCCTATGTTAATCACTCTGATATAAAGAAAACACTAAGCAATTGGATTGCTCGTGTTGCTCCAGACGATTTTGATTCATCGTGTACTCGGATATAAGGTATGGTAGTTTGGTTGTTATTTCTGGTTGAAATTTGTTATCTTCGTGTATATATATCTGTATTCGACGAGTTAGCAATATATATCTGTCTCTGACGAGTTTTAACTGATACAGGATATTATAAATTTCCTTTCGTGCTAAGTTAATTGTAATTTTGTTCTTAGCGTCTCAATTGTTATTGTGTACAACGATATAATATATGGTATTTTGCTTATCAATTCATTGGCTTTCGAGGTATTGAACATAATCCAACTATGACAACATGACACGGAGTCACTGACAATATGTAAAAGTTGACCTACATATAAGTATGTGATGGCAGGATTCAAGTATGTCTTATGATATACGTGCTTCAGTTCCTGGCCTACTTATTTCATTATATTTTCATGGCATTTCTTTATGTGTGTCTTAGTACATAACCATTTTGTTAATTAAATTGTTTTTACTCAAATACATCTAATCGAATTTGCTTTGTTATGTCTAGGCTTGAGACCTAATGTCTTATGACTTATATTAGGAATATAGATCGCTTGGCTAAGAAGTATGGATCGGATACAGGGATTTGGGCTGGTCATATGTGGATTTGGGATTAGGCACATAAACACATACTCATAATTAATTACAATTAATATTTTTATGCTACAAACATATGAACATTATTTATTACATTTCATTTCAAGCCCCTTGGCTTCTTCCATCATTGTTTTAATTATTTACCTTTATACTAATTATTAAGTTTGTTACTTTTTCTAAAGTTAATTGAGCTAGAAATACTGAAGCTGAAGTAAGAGATATTTACTCAAACTAAAAGTACAGAACTGAAAATGAATTACTATATTACTTTAATAAATACAACTAATAAATAAATGGTAAATAGTTATTAATACTTAATAACTTAACTAATATTTTTAATACAATATATTTTTACTTAAAGTAATAGAGGTCAAGGGATGAACAGAATTAGGAGGAGAGAAGTTGGAAACAGAGTCTGACAATGAGAGGAAAGAAAAGTTGAAGGCAGCAGAGAAGAAGAGAGGAGATTAGCAAAGGTAGATAGAAGAAGAAGAGAAGAAGTCAGCAAGGGCAGAGTGGCAACGAAGAAGAAGAGAAGAAAATGACTTACCAAACAAGAAGTGCCTGCTACTGCTCGGGAGATCGTCTCCAATTCCAGATGTGGCGTAGGGAATTTTTTGAAATTAGGGATTTCTCTGCTGGTTCTCTTTTTATCACTTTCATAATAACAAACTATGTCTTATACCCTTCACAAATTTCACAGCCGCATTGCCAGTTTTTGTTAACAATTCTCGAGTTCTTCATTGACTGAATCACATAAGTGAATCTCAGGAAACTCAAATATTCGGCAGTTCGCCCATATCCATGCTTCTTAGGTGCTTAGGAGTTTTATTCAACAGCAAGCAATTTAGATGGACTTACACATTCAGCTGTAGCAATAGAGAGTGGATTGTGTAAGACATTCCATCAATTTATCTTCTGATGGGGGTGTGGGACTTGAGAGAGAAAGGTAAAGAAAATATGCAAATGTAGTTCAATTACATTGTGATGGCTGGGATTGTGATAATTCAGCGAGTATATTTATCTATTTAAGTATTTTATTAGGGTTAATTCTGTGTATACTTACATATAGACATAGTGATTGATCTTTAGAATGATTCAAGCTGGAATGGATATTAGGATGCTGAAAACCAAGACATGTAGTAAAACAGATTTGATTATCTGGAAGAGCAACCTAATTAATTTAACCATGTTGAAAAAGGGAGTGTAGATACTAAGAGAAATTGAATATGCAGAAAGCCTTTCTGACTTATGGTAATTTGGTCCTGTCACTAAGGCATGAGAAAAGCTAGGTCATATGCACATAATGTGAGAAGATGCGGACATGGGAGATGAACATGAGATGGAGAATGCAACATGCCATTTTCAAAACGTAAATGGATTAATGGAACCTGAGAGCAGGTCTTGTTTTATGGGAATGCAGCATCCTATCACAGGAGACAGGATGCCAGTTAACAATTGCATATGATTGTTTGAAGAAAACTAAGGAATTTGTGTGCATTAGTCGATACATCCCTATATATATGTGTGTGTATATATATTTATATGTGTGTGTGTGTGTGTGTATCTATATGTATATAGACACACACATAGTTCCGTTAACCCCAACTGGTTTGGAATAGAGGCAATGTTGATGTTGATACTCTCAGATAGTTGAAATGTTCTGAGGTGGGAAACTGTTACAGGATGCTGCAATTAAACAGTTTTATGCAGTTGCTGAATGATATATTGTCGTCATAATGTATGAAACTGCTTAAAAGTCTCTTTTGCTCGTGGCATTAATGTTTTTTGTGTGGTTGGGATTCAAGAGTGATTATAATGACAATCTGGTGTTTGTCTTAGTGAATGAAATTTTATAGTCATGGTAGAAGGTAGTAACTTCACTATGTTGATAGGTGGTGTGATCGACAAATTTATCTGGGAGAACTTAGCACTTGAGGTGATGTTGGCAAATCTAACATTTACAATTAGCTAAAATCAAGCTGGTTTTTGGGCTTTTTACTTGGTATTACATTCTCAGGATTTGGGACTTTATGATTTCCTACTGGGTGGTGAGTGGCACCTATGCCATTATATTGGGAGCAATGTTAACCTAGAGAGAGTAAAACCAAGGCAAACATACCCCAGTTCAGCTCTTGTAGTCAATGTTCCTGGAGGAAGTCCTGGCTCGCATTCCTGTAGGAAAACTGAGATACCAAGTATGAGTCGTTCTCAGTTTCGAATTGCACATTTTAAGTTCCAGATTGGACTATTGGAGGACTCTTGCTCTGCTTAAGTACTAGCCTTACTGCCTGTTTCTGAATAATTCCCCGTTCAAGGTTTCTCCTTGAACTTGTGGTCATGTGTATCATGTGATATGGACAATGGGTTAAATTTACTGCTAAATGCATCATTTGTGTTTAATGCAAGGAGCCAGCAGTATCCGCATCATTTGAAATTTCATCTCACTGATTTGGATTGGAAACATGGCTAAAATTCTAATGTTTCTCTTATGTTAAACATTCTAGTTTGCAAATGATCTGTTGAAGAGTCTAATTAGATGAACGAGTGCTACAAGTTGATGAAGTGTGGAATGACCGACCACAGGATTGGGATTTCATTAAACATTTCGAGAACCTATTCTTGCAAAAACAAAGTAAATCTGGAGAACCTAGTCTTCCAATTGTCGATGTGAGGAAGAAATTTGAAGGAATGACAGTGTGCTACAGAGTACAGCAATGGAGTGAATAAGACTTGTTATCATGGCGTAGATCCCCAAAACACATTTAATTAAGAAGATTATTTGATGTTGCTAGGTTCCTTGCTATTCTGCAAACAAATCTTTTTCTAGAAACGAAAGTTAAGAGGGAAAAAAAATAGGACTGAATTGTCGCCAAATGGTGCAAGGTACGCATCATCTTGCAGAGAAGTTCCAAGTAATTAATGTTTTCAGATTCAGACCGTTCATCGAACATAAAAGGTTGTTGGCGGATGGATCACGCTGGTCAGACCGTTTCTAAGTTAGTGATGTCATAATTTTATTTTTTATAAATATGTATGCATAACTTTTTATAAAAAAACTGTTTATTAATTTATATTTATTATTCTTATAATAATGCTCATTTCAATGACTAGCGCACAATATAAGCATCTCACTATTTTAAATATGATGTATAAAATTTATTTTTAAAAGAGTTAAAATGTATAGTACTTAAAATAATAAAATATAATATTGGGCTGCGTTTTGTTAGATGAAATGAGAATCGAATGAATTTTACACTATTTGTTAGTTTATTTATATATAAAGTTTATTTATTATTTCATTCATTTTCATAAATTTATGTGTATTTCTAAATCCACCGTCCAAGATGGAGTTTGTCCATTCTATTATAACTAAAATTTTACACACAATATACCATTTCTCTATTCTCATACTCCATAATTTTATTTTTATGATCCTTGTCTTCTAGCATAATTTTCTTCTTATTCACTCATTTTATTCTATTTCATCCAACCAAATGTAACTTAAATAATCGAATTAGTGACAGAGTCAATGGGACGAACGGTTCAATTGATGGTTCACTTGGCCAAAACGATTTTCGAACAAAAGTGGTTTTAGAGGATCAACTGCAGTGACCTAACCGGTTGAGAGTCCAACTAGTTGGACTGGCCAGTCGGATCCGGGTTCCAAAACATTTATAAGTGGCAGTTGGTATGATGAAAAATGTGTAGGTAGTCACACGTGCACACACATATATAGAGACATTTCAGAAATTTATCATGAAGTTTCCAGGTCCTAACCAAGAGTGGCAGATTAACGGGGTACTTGTTTAGCAATAGTTTTCTAACCAAAAATTTAATTTTCTTTTATGAAGTCATGGTGAAGTTTATGGTGAACTACTCAGGAAACGAATTAGAAGTTTATGTTTGTTTCTAAATCAAAAGAACACTAGTTTTGCAATAGCCCTTCTAATCAGAGAAACTAATTCTTTTATTAGTTCATGCTTTATGCAGCATCTGGGTGGAGAAGCCTAGGAGCTGTCAGTGAAGCAACTCTCTCTCTCTCCCTCTCTCCCTCTCTCTGAAGTTGCACTTTCAACTTTGGAAAGGTAGCAGCGGCTGGGTTCTTCTATTTGTTCTCTTTTAGATCATCGACCTGTTGTATTTCCTGCAACTTCGGTACTGTGATTGTGGTCACCTTTTTCCCTTGTATTAGATAACTACTTTTTCCTTTTCCAGCATAGAAAATACAAGTTCGAAATGCCATCTTCTCGTATCATCCATAAAGACCATACAACCGGTAATCGGATCAATCTCTCATCCATGCACATTTCCTCTATACCCTCCATGCTCTTAATTTCAACCACAAATAAATCATTAATCATTTTTAAAAAAAATATTTTTTTTAATTCATTTTATTTGTGATTAAAATTAAGAGTATAAATGAATAAAATTCCATATCCGTTTGACTCCTTGAAGGCAAACTTTTTCGGAAAGAATGGTAAAAAAGAAATGGCCTTTGATAGTCCATTTCCGAATGTACAACGTTAACATGGATCGTCTTTCTAAAAGAAAAAAAAATGGATCTATCTTTAATCCAAATTAATTAGTTGGGTTTGATCCAAATTAAGCAATCTTTTCCGAAAGGAATGGTAAAAAGTAAAACGTTAACATGGACTGTCTTTCCTTCCCAAGAAATAGAAAAAAAAAATATGGATCTATCTTTAATCCAAATTAATTAGTTGGGTTTAACCCAAATTAGTTAGTTGGGATTGATGGTTATCAGACCCGTAAGAAGAAAAGGTACAAAAGAAAAAGAAAAGAGCTCAAAAGGATAAGAGAAATTACTAACCGAAAGAAACTAAAATTAAGGAAAGGAAAAAAAGATTTACCAAAAAAAAGTTAAGCAGCGAAAGAAATTGAAAATATAACAATGTAATTTGACTCTCATTAATATATTCTCTCCTTTATGAAATTTCTTTAAAAAGAAAGAGTTTTGAATATCTTTGTAATAATATTTTCATCTTCTTATATTTTTTATAAAAAGGATAAATAAAGAAAAATACTTCAAGTTTTGGATCATTTTCTAATTGAGTGGTTATCGTTAAATTATTTGCAATAAAAGTATGAAATTTTCAAATTTTTTGATTAAGTTTAATATGATTTATTAGATTAGAAATAACTAGAAATTAGCATGCCCACATGTTAGAATGATCATTATAATATTAATGTGTACATTATATAACCTTATATATATATATATATATATATATAGTCAAGTATAGCAGCATAACGATTTTCATTCATTCAGTAAAATTCTCCTACATCTTTTGAGTATAACAAAAGTTTTACCAATAAAATTATCTGCTAACAATTACAATAAGTAAATGTATGATTATGTTATAAGTATATTACTAAATGTGGTAACTCAAAAAGGAATTTGAAATTTAGAAAAAAAATTGTCAAAAGTAAACACTAAAAACAACCTCAACGCAAAAGAATGCATCTTAGAATTGTCATAAGAATGGACATATATTATTATCTTTTCATTTTGAGAATCCTTAATATACCTATGGGTCTTACAAACCTAGAATGAGATAAGTATCAATTTTCAAAGGTACTAATCTCTCTAGATTCAAGGACAAACTGTCAAAATGACCAAACTTATTTATTGTGGGTTGTCATTAAGGAGCAAACCTGATATTTGGATAGTGGATATTCAAGGTGTATGACTAAAGCTTTTGCCTTGCTCACAAGCATTAAAGAGAAGGATGTACCTACTGTAACTTTTAGAGACAATAATTGTAGAATTACTCAAGGAAATGAATCAGTAGGAAGTGGGATAGTAAATTGATTTATGTTCAAAGACTAACACAATTTATTAAGTATAAGTTAGCTCTGTTGTGACAAAGGGTATTAAGTAGTATTTTTAGACCATCAATATCAAGAAACAGACCTTTAAATAAATTATGTGAAGCTGATTTGCTTAAGGAATGAAATGTTTATAATGTGAACTTAGCAAAATTAAGCTCCATATAAAAAATATTTTTCATTGTTGAAGCTTTCAATAATATATATAGTTGGTTATAACATAAGAAACTCTGCCACTTAAATTTTAAAATAATTTAAAACCTCACTTGTAAAGATCTTATAAAAGATTTATCAAAATTCTCTTATGAAAAAAAAACTCTTGTATGACTTGCCAACTTATTAAGCAAACAAGAGTAAGACTAGATTAAGTAAGGTATCTTCGAGCAAAATTGATCATCAGTAAAACTTCATCAGTGAGCTAGGAATGCATCAGACTCAAGAAACGACTATTAGGAATTATAACATTTGATATTGATGTATAATATTTAAAATTGTTAGAACTTGGTATTGTATTAGAACATGCAGCAATGCACTATCACAGACTACTAGGAATGCATTGAGAGACTTCAACAAAATTTGAAGTTAGTCAAATAGTTTTTAATCTATCAGAAACTAATATTTAACCTTTTAGAGATTAAAGTTTAACTTATCGGAGACTAAACATTAGTCTATCAAAGACAAAGTGACTAATATTTAGCCTATTAGAGATTAAGGTTTAATTTATCGGAGCCTATCGTATACTAAGGTTTAGCCTATCAGAGACTAATGTTTAACCAATTGGAGACTAAGGTTTAACATATCGAAAACTAAAGAATAGTCTATCGGAAACTAAGTTTTTAATTTATCGGATACTAAGATTTAGCCTATCATATGCTAAAGATTAGTGTATCATAGAATAAAGTTTTGGCCTATTTATGTTTGTATGGTTAAAAAAAGCACTGTAAAAATTCACAGTAAAAACTTATACTAAAAAAAAGGAGTTTAACAAAAAAAAAAAAAAAAGTCAAGTAAAAAAACATTGTAAAGCTAACCTAAAAATTTAATAATTTAAAATCATACAATAATAAAAATAACTTATAAACCAAAAAAAAATTAACAAAAAATGTATTAACTCAACTTTTTTTATAAAAACCTCACATATACCAAAAGTAAAATTAAAATATACAATTCTAAATATATACGAAGTATTATATATAAATTTAAGAAAAAGATAATTTAAAAAATTACTCTAAAATACTATATAACATCTAAAAATGTATTAAATTTTCTTAAAAAATAAAATACAAAAATTAAAATCAAAATGTTAAAAAAAATATATTAATAAAATATACTCGTGCATCACATGCGCTCCGTAAGTAGTTATTGAAGAATAAAACAAGTTATTCTCTTCCCTCCTCTTATCTTTTTATTAGAGTGCTTGCAATAATTTTCCTAAATTTAATCATATTCTTTATTTTGGAGAATTTTGATGAAAAATTGAATTGTACCAATATTTTTATTTTAAAGTTAGTTTAATTATTGTGAACAGTGATCCTTAAATATGTAGTATCACTATTCACATTATCAAAACTATAATATTATTTTATATTATTCTATAATTCTACTTTACTATATATATATATATATTATGTTAATTCAATATAAAAGGTAATAATTTATTTATATTTAGATAAAGAATATTTTTTAAATAAAATATTTTTACCATATATTGTAGTGATTATTAATACATTAGTATCAAAATTAATATATAATTTTGTAATTTGTATTATATTATATAAATATTATATTATATTATAATTATTATATATAAATGTGATTTATATATATATTATAATATAACATATATAATATATTAATATATTATATATAATCCTAATATACAATATATTATATATAATACTAATATACAATATATTAATATTACATTAATATTATTAATATTTTATTTTATAATATATTAAAATATGATTTATAATATGCATTAATATATTATCTATATGTATTAATTTTTTAATATTATATTATATATAAATGTGATATATATTATAATATATTAATGAATACTAACATATTATCTGTTAATTAAAGAATTAACAAATATAAATGATAAAAGTTTAAATATTATATTTTTATTATGGTGTACCGTATATTAGAAAATCTGATTTGGATAAGATAAATAAAAAATTTATATATATATATAAAGTTATTCTTAATCGTGTAAAATATAAAATCCGTTAAAGAAACATGTGCGAATCACCTCGCCTTTCCCACCAGTGGACTCTCCTACAGTAATAGACGAGGAACAAAAAAATAAATTAAAATGATCGGCTCATACAAAAACAAGAAAAGGAAAAAAAAAAGAAAAGAGAAAAAAAATGATCCAACAATTCCCAACAACTTCTTGACTCCAACACCAAGCCACCAAACCCCGGCGCCGCCCTCCACCAACTTTCTCTCTGTGTTTCCTACTTTTTATAAAAGCCCAGATTCCTACAAAGCCCCGAGCACCCCACAACCCCACCAAACTTATACAAATGGCAGCAGCTTTCTCTTCTGTACGAATTCCCCTCGAGACAAATAATCAAGTTGTCGGGCTTCATTCAGATTTACACAGCTTCAGATCAATCTCCTTCTCTTCTCAACTTCACAATCTTTCCCTCAAGTATTAATCTTTCTCTCCATTTACTTCTGTTTCTTTTCATTTGTGATTTGCTGCGAAATATCCTTTTATGCCACTGTCTCCTCAATCAATTTTATTATTTTAATGTAGGCAGCTATAGATTTTCAAAATTTGCACTTCAGTTAGAATTGTAGGTGAAATATTGACCTCTTTTAAGAACTTGAATTTATGTTTCATTTTAATTAACCAATACGGAATACTAGGACGATTCTATAAGAGCTTGCAAAATCCATTAACATCAATTTAAACAGATGGGTGTGGGGTGGGCCGGTGGATGCATAACATCGATTTCTTGTGCTGTACGTATTGCGATTCTGCGAATATACCATTCGAGTCGAGATTAACTTAGAAAGAAGTTTAACCTGCAGCAGTAGTTCATGCTTCTTTGTGTAATGTACACGAATTTGTTTAGACTTGTGTTTTGTTTAATTAAGTAAATTGTATGCTATGCGGCAAATTTGAAGATCCAATAATTTTTACGTATGAAGTGAATTTCTCAAATGTTGGGCTTGTCTGTGGTTTACTCATAATTAATAAAAGCTGAATCAAATAACTGAGTGGAAGGACTGAAGAAGCAAGAAACTTGGGTCTGAACGACATTCGTTGCAGATAGGGTGAACGAAGAGAGAGGGGATTAAGCGCAGATTCTTTACCAATCAAGAATGTTAACCGGTATACAAAGAGGTGAACCTCTTTGGCAGTCACTTATTTTAGGTTTAGTTACTTATAAGGAAAAAATATATGTAATAAATAAGTCATTGTAAATAATTACTTATAAGTAAAAGTGTTCGGTATTAGTTTCATCTCATAAGTTAAGACCATTGATAAAAATATGAGCACAATATGAGTAATTTTATAATTATTAATTTGATTAAATCTATTTTAATTAAGATAGATTTGATTATTTTAAATTAAATTGTGATTGGTTAGTTTTAATCATTGTTTGATTGATTATGTTGTATATAATTACTCAATAACTTAAATCATAACAATTAGGGGGTTATTTGATTATTTTATATTTAATTATTATTTGATTGTAATTTCTTAATTTAAGTTTTATTGTATAATTAAGTGTAATTATCATTTTAATTTAGGTCTGAATTAAATTTGATGTTAGCATATAATTGCAAAGTGCGATATCCAAATCTGATTTGGATTGAATACTTTTTTACGAAAGATGATGTCGTTACATCAAGTAATTAAATTGGACCGAGTTGAGTTAGGTGAGTTGGTCAAGTCAAATACCCACTTGACTCCTTTGCTAAACAATTTTTGCTAAAATATCATATAAGTTAATAGGGAATTGTATTTCCACACTAATTTTTGTTATTTACACATGTGGGTCCTACTGTTTGTGCACCAAATACTTGTATCTTGCGTATTAAAGATTGTACCTATGTGTGAAAATAACAAAAAAGATTGTGGAAATAACAATTTCCAAGTTAAAGTAAGTTGAGATGGTATTTAGCTGATTTAACTTATAAGTAAATAATATTTGTTAAGATTACTTGTAAGGACATAATAAAAAAATTTTGGTGGGAAGGTTGGAGGGTTAAATAGTAAATACATTTGGTCAACCTTGTTTTGATTTTTACTTATAAGGGAAAAAGCAAGAAGAAAGTAAATATTGCTTATTTCTTTTCACTTATTTTCTAGCTTGGAGGCAAGGAAATAAGTCACTGTTTAGCAAAGGAGTCAACTGGTACAGTTTTAAAAAGGCCTCATACGTGGGTACTTATAAGCCAAACAGGCTCTTAAGCCTCATTTAATCGGATGTGTGATATGATTAGATGAGATTGGTGTGAGAATTGTGTGATAACGGAACGATATCAGTTTACGACTAATGTAGAATATTTACTCTTATGTAGTAGAGTTGATTCATAGAATGTACTATTGGTTATCATGTAATGCTTGTCTTTTTTAAAACTAGTAACAACTAACAAGCATCTCAGTGGTCAAAAGCTAAGAGAAATAAGCCTTTATCTATTTATCTATTCATACCAGTGTAGTTGGTCACTATGTAACAGATTTTTCTTTCATTATCATTTCCTACTAAAACAAGCTACGCTCAGTTCTTAGTAAATGAAAAGGAAATTAGATAATACTTCCTACATTCCACAAAAAAGGTTTATTTAAGTTTGTACTAAAATTGCGAAATTCTTGTGAATTCAAATAGTTATATATAGTACTCCATATAACATATGCAGATTCCAATGTTAACATTTGCATGAATCAAAATCAATATATTCTAACTCAAATTTGAATTTCAGAGATACGCAAATGTACTAGGGAAAAAACTCAAATTATAAGGAGTAATAATCTCATATTTTTTAGATTTTCTTCCTGTTTAACAAAAAATGATACCGATGTTAATGTTTATTTGGTAGCTTAAATAAGACACAGTTTTTAATACTTTCAGTACAACTTGTTGATAGAAGATAGTCTCATATTTATTTTATATTTTTAAAAAAACCACGAATATGTTGGTTCTTGGACATCTGAAAACGTGGACATTCCTAGGGAGCAATAAGACTATTTTGAACAGGAACTTTAGTCATTTTGGTTTTAGAGATATGAATTTGACATTCAGACAGAGACTATATTACGCTTGGTATTCTGATTATATTGAATCTTTAGAAGTCTTCAGCCAGTGCAAGTATGGATGTTGTCATTCATACTTTGTATTTTTATTGTGTTTATTGTTGGCAATTGGGAAGCTTGAGTGTTGGTCATTCGTAGATATGCTACATTTTTCACTGAGTTGACCGTTCATATATGTTTGGAATCTTGCTCGGTTTGAGTGATTAGCCATTGCTATGCATGAAAATATGCATCGTAACCTCTTAATGCATCTGACTCGACTTTCTCATTCTCCTCCTTAACCCTTATGCTGATGATTTCTGACTCTCCTCTGTACTAGATCTCTGGAGGCTTCACCAAATCAACTGTCAAAAAGAATAAATTTGGTTGTAAGAGCAGTAAACAATACTGAGAAAATGGAATTTGATATCTCACTTAGCCCCAGAGTTAATTCACTTAAGCCATCAAAAACTGTGGCTATAACTGATCAGGCAACTGCACTTGTACAAGCTGGTGTCCCTGTTATTAGATTAGCAGCCGGAGAACCTGATTTTGATACACCAGCTATAATAGCTGAGGTAAATTCATAATGTCATAAGTTCAGTCTTCTGCTACATAAATTTAAACCTAGGCTGTTATGCATCACCATTAATTTGTTTCTCCATTTATGATGTTGCTAATTTAGGCTGGGATGAATGCAATTCGTGATGGTTACACAAGGTATACTCCAAATGCAGGGACTCTGGAGCTGCGTTCCGCCATTTGTCACAAGCTGAAGGGTTAGTTACTTGATACATGAATAAGAAAATCTTCATCCCTTAATTATATAGTTCTGTAATGTTGTGAAGCATATCTGTTACTTGGATCTTTTTTGGTGACAGAGGAGAATGGAATTGCTTACACACCTGACCAGATTTTGGTTAGCAATGGGGCAAAGCAAAGCATAACTCAAGCTGTTCTTGCTGTCTGTTCACCAGGAGATGAGGTGATGTATCTATAATTTGATAATCAATATATAAATAATTTCTAGGAATCTGTTGTCTTTGGACTAGTTCAATTTGGTGGATTTTGGTGGTAATGATGTATAGTTCAGGCGGAACTTTTGGATAACTTTCTGCATGGGTTAATAGGGTAGTGGGGTTTGGCTGGACATTTTTATCTCTAATATGATAATATTATGTTTTCCTCAAAAGCAAATGGTCTTACAGATCTGATATGATGATGGCATAGACAATCTTAGAAACAAAACACACTCACTCAGAGATTTGGATGTAGCAATCAATATATTTGATACATTTAGTCAAAATATCTATCTTTTTGCTCCAATTTAGTATATATATTTTGATTTTCTTGTATGATCTTGTTGAACGTTCTCAAGTGTATTTTCATTTTGGTCAAATTTTTATCACATCTTGCACTTGTTTTGATTGAAATAACACACACACACACACACTAGGCAAAGAGAATGTGTGTACACACACAAGCTTGTGTGTATTCTTAGCTATATATTTGATAGATATGACGTGGTTTAGATTATTTTTGTAAAACCGTAAAATGGATGATTCAACTCTTAGGGGTGAAATGACGTCATTTGACTACAATTTATAATTATACACACACACAAGCTTATGTATATATATCTTAGGCACATATTCACTTTTTCTCTGTGTGTGTGTGAAAAAGGGAAATGAGCTGCTCATTTCGATAATCCTACCTTATTTTTATAATTCTACCTGCTCATTATATGCTTCGGTCTTCAAAATAACTTAATGTTCAAAATTATGTGTGACTGCTTCAAATGGCTTATAGGGATTCCACTTTTGTTTTTCTTAAAAAGGGTGCAAAGTGTACTTCACTCGTTATTTTTGGATGGAGGGATTATAAATAATAGTGATAATAGTGCTGTAGGCGAACAGCTTTTTAAAATGATTAATTTATATGTGAAGTTTGTTGAGCATCACTGGCTTGCATGTATTTTGTATCAGGTTATTATTCCTGCTCCTTTTTGGGTGAGTTATCCAGAAATGGCAAGGCTGGCTGATGCAACGCCAGTGATTCTGCCGACCCACATCTCAGAAAGTTTTCTTTTAGATCCAAAGCTTCTTGAATCCAAACTTACTGAGAAGTCGAGATTGCTTATTCTTTGTTCTCCTTCCAACCCAACAGGATCTGTTTACCCAAGAAAATTACTTGAACAGATTGCTACCATTGTTGCAAAGCATCCCCGACTTATAGTAAGCCTTACACTTTTTACCTGCACTGATTCACCCTCGACTTTGCTGACTTTGTCATCACTATTATTTATGCTATTCCATCCAGGTGTTGTCTGATGAAATCTATGAACACATTATTTATGCACCAGCAACTCACACAAGCTTTGCATCTTTGCCAGGCATGTGGGACCGGACTCTGACAGTGAACGGATTTTCTAAGGTAGTTATGCTTTAATTACTTCAACATCGTGCTTGTGACGTGTTTTAGGTAGTAAACTTAATGTCTTCAAACTTATAAAACCTGTACAATGAAGTAATAGGAAAGAAACTTTTCTAGTTTTTGCTTGACTTGGGATGCGTCAAGAATCTGCATCTAACTGCAAAGCAATTTAGTATCCATTTTTTTGGTTACAACTGCAAAACATTTAACACCAGAAGAAGTCTACCAAGGGGGTGAGGTTTCATCCCTTGGGGACTCAACGGGGTGAAAATCAGTATGATGGAGATAAAAAGCTGAAGATCTTTAGGGCTCGTTTGTTTCTGGTTATCATGACATGACCGGGGTGTGGTAATATTAGGATGACATGACTTGAATTTTGGTTATGTTATGAACAAATCCGTCGCGTTGGTGTCATAAACTGATTGGTAATGTTGGATATATGTGTTTGGTTTATAACGTCATTTTGGTGGTTAAGTTGTGATTTAATCTGATTGCACCTAAAATTGTGCTTACTGGTGTAGTGGCAGCAGTAAATTAAGAATGGTAACAATAATAATGCTAATACGAATAAGAACAATAGTAGTAGTACAATTCAGTATCATTAATAATAGTAATAACAATAATAGTGATGGTAATAATAATAATAATAATAATAGTAGTAGTAGTAGTAGTAGTAGTAGTAGTAGTAGTAGTAGAAATACAACAATAAATGATGATAGTATTACTACTACTTACTATAATAATTATAATAGTGATAATGATAATAATTATATTATTATTAACAACAACAATATAGTGAGTGGTATAAAAGTAAATGCACTATAAAAATAGGTCATCCAAGATGGACACCTATATTTTGGTCAATGCACAACAAGAATAGGTAGTCAAATCGGTCATCCAAGATTGGATGACCAAATGTTAGTGACCTTAGCTCATATTACTACTTTTTCATTGACCAAACAAAGTCATTCGAAATGACACTCTCAGATGACTGGTAATCTGAGATAAGCAGCCAACATGACTAGAAACAGACGAGTCCTTGGAGTAGATTGCGTATCTTGTATCTATGAGAGGATATGCATCTATAGCGTGTTATGGAACCTTCTAGATTTATAAAATCCTTATTGAATTAAATTGGGATTTCTCGCTTGTTGGATAAAACACAAATTTGGACTTGGGAAAATGCATTCCTCTCCTTATTAAATTCATCACCTGGAGAGCCTATTTTAATTGGAAGTTTTGATGATATATTGATTTAAAATATTTGTTTCTTGGATAATTAGTTTATCCCTTTTAGTGACACATGTCACATAATTATCAATGGTGAAGTTTAAGTACCACAACCACTTGAAGGGATTTGTTGTGAGGTTATACCTAGAGTTTTCCTTTGAAAAATTAGATACTTGATTTCCAACATGGTGATGTTGGTCTGAGATGAAGGTCCCGTAATTTGGGTTTCCCTTGTGGGTGGAAACGCCCTAAGACCTATTCAAAGAATTAAGAGCCCCACAAAAAATCAGATAACTTTCAGCACTCTAATAATCTAAACAGAGGGATATCAAATATGATCACTGAAACAATGACTAATATCATAAAGAGGAGAGGAATGATAGGACTTACATGTTAGTACTTATTAGGATCTTACTTTTCCGCATCTATGTTAGCATTACCATAATACCACTGGTAGAGTTCTTAATACTTCCTGGATTTGATTCGCTACTTCCATTGACCTCTTCTCTAAAAGAATTTGTATTTTGCTCATGCATTAGCATGGAAGTGGGAACTATGAGTGGGATGAATATACACATAAAGCTACTCTAGGAGAGAATGAATAAGAGCCCCGAAGAGAAGGACGAACGGAACATCAATAAATACAGTTGCTTGATGCTCTGGCTAGGACAATCAATCCTGATTAGCTTACAAGTTACAACTAAATAGAACACATTGAAACCTAGAAGGAACTTTGAGAGTCCTGTATAAAAACACCTTCTTCAAATTTCCGTATATACTAATTATTTATGAATTTCAAAGCAATCCAATCTTATTGTTGGCATAAACTTTTACTTAAAGAATAGTTATGAGTTCTCTTTGGACAATTCTCTCCATATGAATTTCTAACAATACTTTGTTAGTTTACTTATACAGGTTTGATCTGTTACTGATAAGGATAAGTAAGGAATAAAGACATTATTCCATATCTATACAAGTCTTGACATCTTTCTTTGTAAATCTCTCTAAATATTAGACCAAAATTTCCTTGGATTCTTTAAACTCAAAAGTAAGGTGTCAAGAGCTAGGAACTTGATTCTATTTTGTTCCTGTAAATCCACACTGTGCAGATTTTTCTGGGTATGAATGATGTAATTTAACTTTTAAGTAGTTTGTCTCACAAGATTGCAACCTCTGTAGGCTTTTGCGATGACTGGTTGGAGGCTAGGATATCTTGCTGGCCCGAAACACTTCATTGCTGCATGTAATAAGATTCAAAGCCAGGTGATTGCTTATACGTTTCAAATTCTTGTCTAATCTTACAAACTTGTGATTTTCTGAAATGTGCTGTGTCATCTTCATTAATTTGAATTTCTTGCTTGGAATCCAGCTAGTTTTTTAAGTCTTATGGTTGTTAGGTGTCTTCGAGGTCGCTAACCCACGTGGTCCAGTAAAGCATGTTGAACTATATATATCCTACTATCGTCGAGGGTGTCCCTTTTTTTTTTTTTTTTTTTTTTTTTTTTGCAGTTTAATATTTACAAAATACTTGGAAGTAGGTTTTGCACTATGCACACGGCAGGTTGAGACTCCTTGAAGACATTCTTTGTTCTAACTGCTTAACCAAAATTTGTAATCACTGGAATCTCTTTCATCAGCATTTGCATTACCAAAACTTCGGAAAGTAAAATATGAATTATTAGAACTTCCTTTACCAGCATATGAATTACTAATACTTTGTTGATATGCAAAAGTTTAAATCTATGACCTCCAAGATTTTGAGAAGAAAAAGTTCAATATTATGATGCTATAGATGCAAAATCATGAAATAAATCAGAATTATAAAAACCTATTAAAATACATGCCACAAATAAATTTGGTTGAGAATAATTTTTTGTTGCTGCTCCTTATATTGTTTTGCTCGAAACAAATACAAAGGGAAAGAAGGCAATGAAGGCGGCAGTGAATAGGTTGAGGAAGTAACTGTAATTTGTTAAAAAATAAAGGTAAAGTAAGGTATTTTTGGAATTTTGGAGGTCATTGCATCCTCTGTTAAAGGGTTGGACGGGAGAAGTAGAATATTCTCTCCCTGTGTCCGCCCCTTAAACAGGTGGAGTCCGCCTCTTATACAAGCGGATGAGGCCCACCAAAAACTTGATCCCCAGCGTTGCATGTTTGATCCGCTCCTCAATGAAAATGGACTTAGTCTGATTGGAACTTTTCTACAGATCTCAATTAAATTCACTCTATCTGATCATGAAATATTCAAACAAGCTTATCTTTGTTGATCTCTATAAACTGTGCTAAATCTCATTGTAAATGTTATGTTGATTCAGTTCACATCAGGTGCCAGTAGTATATCCCAGAAAGCTGCTGTTGCTGCTTTAGGACTTGGCTATGCTGGTGGAGAAGCAGTTTCAACTATGGTAAAAGCATTTCAAGAGCGAAGAGATTTTCTTGTGAAAAGCTTTGGGGAATTGGACGGTGTCAAAATTTCAGAGCCCCGGGTAGTTAAATTATTTATATATATCTGCTAGTATATGCATGTCCTTCCTGCTTTAGACCACCTTCTTACTTGACCTTATTAATCTCATTGTTCTGATTCACAGGGGGCGTTCTATCTCTTCATTGATTTCAGCTGTTATTATGGGTCCAAGGTTGATGGCTTTGGTTTGATCAATAATTCAGAGTCTTTGTGCCGATATATTTTGGACGTGGGTCAGGTAAGCTTCATTTGATTTGTTTTGGGCAAGAAAGAAATATGCTGCAGGAAAAAGATCTATGAATTTTAATTAGTCAGGTGACTGGGTTGAAGTTCATTAAAAGACACCGAAGGACAACTAGGTTACCAAGGAAAAGCAAAAAGTGATAAAGAAAAGAAATAAACAAATACTCTTGTATTGAGGTTGTGGTTAACTGAAGTGGTTAGAACCCATTCTCTATGACCTTGAGGTCAAGGGATCAGACCTCATAAGGGTGAAAATTGAGTGAGGCAAGTGGGTAAGAAATGGGTTAGTTATAGGAGTAATTTCACCGATCAAAAAAAAAAAAAAAAATCTCGTGTACCCTTTGAAAAATCACTTTCTTTCCATTGAAAGTATCTGCAAAAGTTCTGAATGAAAGTGCTGTTGATTCACAGGTTGCTCTTGTCCCTGGGGATGCGTTTGGGGATGACACCTGCATCCGCATCTCTTATGCCGAATCTATGGCCAATCTTCAGGCTGCCGTAGAGAGAATCAAGAAAGCACTATCTGCTCTCAGGTCTGCTGTCCCTGCTTAAAGTTTTTCTGGATGTTGTTTCGTGGTTGCTACTTGCTTTTATATGACAATTATGTATTCTGTAATTATAGCTTATGTAAGTTTTAGGACCCAATCTATAAATTTACTTGAATATTCATGGCATTGTATTCATGCATTAAACAGCTGGGTCGAAAGAGTACTTAATAGTACTACGGAAATAAATTATTTGCCTATGCAACTTTCTTTGTTAAGCTGTTATCAATTCTTTAATCATATACCAAATTGGGACATTGCAAATTGTTTATGTTTCTGTTACTTTTAAGACAATCATCCGAGTTACTTGCATTTTTGTGAAACTGGTTGATGTAGACACCCATTGGTATTCATGGTTCATACACATATGGGCCCTTTGTTTTCATAGTCACTCCATAATTTACTTATATAAATGTTTAAATGAGTAAATTTGGCGTAAATATGAAAACAAAGGTTCCATATGCCTTCTAATCATGTAGAAACCCATTAGACCGACGGTATTTTTTACACTTGTCCAACAGCCAACTGGCCGATTGCAATCTTAAACAAAGTGCGCATATGCATTGAGGGAAATCGGAGGAATAGGGTAATTGAGGTGAGCCAAGTTCTAAGTGGAGAGCGAATGAGGTAGAGGGAGACATTCAACTACTAAACAGACGGTTCAATAACTTCCCCTATACAACAGACCATACCTAAGTCCGCCTTGTATGTGGTAGACCACTTACAGCGTTCGCCATAGATCATTTCAATTTTCATATGTATAGAGAATTAGCTTGCACACACATGGCTTACGAGAAAAAGGGACTATTTTATATGTTGGGTAACGGACTTGGGGGTGCAAAATATAATCAAATTTAAAATCCAATTTTCGACCTGTTTGGCCTTTGGGTTCTCGCTTTGATCTTATACTCAAACTAGTGCTAAAAAAGATTGTTAATGTGACCAGTAGACATTAGTTCCATTAAACTATGCACATGTATGTATTATTTGGATTTACAATTATAAACAATTGCGCTAAAGTAGTAGTTGCCTAAATCCCATCAAATAGAGTTGCACTCCACAGTATTATTTTTTCTCATTATAAACAAATACCACAAAGGAAAATCCTCAATTTTGGAAGAAAATTTAGTACCTAAACATTGTTTTTAATTAATTTAGGAGATTATTTCAGTATTATGCATCACATATGGATAGTGTTCTAAGACCAGCTTTAGGTGCTATAAGCTTTGAAGATCCCTTCAAGAAGAACTACGATCTCATATCTTTCATATAAAGATTTTGAGAGATTGAATAATTCTACATGATTATATAATAATACATCCAAGAACTTTCTTCTAGCACTGAATGTAATTGTACAGTTGGTATGTGTAAGTTTCAAAAAGCAATTTCATTAAAAGAAGCTATGAGAAATTAGGAAATTATCTGCCCAGATAGCCCTGCTAGGATTTTCCCTCCCGGAGTCATGTACAATGCCAAAACGTTCAATGTTTCTTACGGCCAATATGTTCGATGTTTCTTTCACCATATAATTCTGCTCGATGCTTTTTTAACAGTTTATTACTCCGTTTATTTCAACTTAAATTTTAGAGATTGTAGATTTTTACACTGCAAGAACGTAAAATCTATCAAATTTAACTTAAAAGAAGAGGGCCTAATCTATTACCATTAGTTCCATATACACGGTAAAACTAGGACTGGAGGAGAGCTTCACATCAGATACATAATAAAGCTTATTTAATGGTAATGCCCATCTCTGGCCTAGAATGCACGCACATAAAAACAATTTGTGTACTAGACATGCATCCTGTTACTAATACATTCATCCACTGCTTCCCCAACAGTCAGGAACACCCTTCCTCCAATTTTCTTCACAAAGTTGGCCAACTTTAGCTTATGAATAACTTGCCACTTTGGGTTGGCAATAGCAAGCTGCAATATAGATACACATAATTTGTTTTTGCTATATTCACAGTATTTGGTTTGATAGGTATTATAAAATCAAACCATGTCGCACCATTGTTCCATGTGAGACCATTTGGTCATTCAATTCTACTAATGATGCCATCCCTGTGGTGTCAACGTTTGCAAGATCTGGCATAGGACAAGTTTCGGAGTGATTAAGCATAAAAAGTTATATGAATGGCATGATCTTTATTTATTAATAGTACGTTGTTTGAACTTACTAGACATATCAAGAATTACTAGCTGATTCTTTGAACTTACTAGACATATCAAGAATTACTAGTTGAATCCTTCTTTCTTCTACAACATTTCTTTTGGCCTCCACCTCTTCATCTTCAGTTATTTGTATCAAAATCCTTAAACATCACAAACAAATCTTTGATGGATGAGAACCTTGTACATGTGCACGCTGCACAGACGTGTACGCGTCTGCTCAGACACACAAGGAGCTGATTTAGAGCAATCAGGTTGTGGTAGTGAACTTCACACTTCTTCCATAAGCAACTTGTTCTACCTCCTGCACTTGTGCGGAAGATAATACAAGTTCTTTTTGTATAGGGATGAATAAAAAGACGGGGACCCTAGTCTGAATTGAGATGAACCTAGGATTGGCCTAAAAAAGATTGACCTGTGAAGACGAACCAGTCCGGTGTAATATTGGCTCATGAAGTTTTAAAAATTTGCAATATTAAGGTGGCTCGTGAAGTTTTAAAAATTTGCAATATTAAGGCGAGAAATTGGCATAACCCGAACCGTAGGTAATATAAAAAAGATCAACCAGAGACTGAGATTGAGATTGGATCAAGGCCAGGACTGGGATCATGCTTGTTAAAATATTCTTATATTAGACTCATAATATATTATTTTCTTTTCCTCAACTTGTTATTATTTTCTGAATAATTCAAATGTAATTTAAGTTTTCATACAAAGTTGTTATCTTATATTAATAAAATAATTCTAAAGTTATTTTATATTTAAAATTTGTATATTATCAGTTACATATAAATTTAGTTTCTAATAACTATAATAGTAACAATTTGATCACATAAATAAAAAAGTTAGATTTTAATAGTCTTTTTTAAAAAATAAGTTTAATTTATGTTTAAAAAGAAAGGAAAAAAATAAAGTTTGGGACTGGTTCAATTCAGGACTGATCTAACTTGAAATTTTTGATATTATTTTTTTATTAAATTAAGACTGGTTTGACCTACCCCGATCAATGTCAAGACTGGACTAATCAATATCAATCTTGTGATCAACGTCAATAATATCAATCTTGTGGTCAACGTCAATCTTCTCGAGGATTGGTCTGGTGTCACTTTGTATGTTCATCCCTAATGTTGTATAAAGGGAAATGCGGAAGCAAGAGAGCGATACGCACCTTTCTCTGATAAAACTTGCATTTGCAAAACAAAGCATGGGAGATCTAATTCGGATCGTAAGAACTCCAGGAACCATGGTAGCCATAGGATATTGATTCACATCACAAAACATGTTTGTTCCTGGAACCTTGCCTAAACTTTCTATACCTGGCTGAATCGAACACATAATGACCTTTGCAAACGATAATGCTACCTGCAACCCGAAAAACAAAATATAATAATCATTGACCCGAGTTTATTTAGTGTAAATTTACGGTTAATCCCTTAAACAATATAATAGGCCTTTAGGCAAATTTGTTTTTGTCTTATCAGTAGTATTTATACTATTTGATCCTAATTCATAGAATTACTTAAAATTGAGTAAACTGCAAAGAGAAAACGAAAAGGGCTTATTTTATTTTTGCTATTGCTCCATAATATTTAGGAGAGTCAAAATTGTACTAGCCAGATGTAGGCGATACACATTTCACGTTTGGAAAATTCCAATGCTACGTGAGGGTACAAAACTTTAGGTGTTTTAACCTACAAGCTTATGCATAAGTTATATATTGGTCCATTCAAAAATTTGAAATTTGATTTTAGAGGGAATCAAAAATTGGGAGTAACAAAGGATAAACATATGCAACATAAAATTGAACATGTGCAACACAATTCTGTTTTAAGCTGATATGTCTAAAGTGTATTAGGCACACATATCATCACTCTCCATGGTTAGCCTCAAATATCTTCCTCTCAAATTCCTAAAGTGTATTAGACACGCATATCATCACTTTCCATGGTTAGCCTCAAATATCTTCCTCTCAAATTGTAAAGCAGAAGGACAAAATAAACACAAACACAAAGAAAATAAAAATTTGTTTGAGTTTTAAGTGTTTTTATCACTATTCTCTTGTAAGGTCAGCAGAATAGATAAATCTGTCATTTTTAGGTGAGTAAACCAATCTGAGCTGCCACACACACTTAATGTGTAAACGCACACCCAACATCTACCCAGAAAAAGAAACCAAGACCAAGGCACGATATAATTATTTGAAAACAGCCCACAACCATTCAGAAAGTCTTGGGTATATTTGTGCAGGCTCTATTATTATGGTGCTGTTAATGTGAGGCAGGGGTGTAGAATCCACCAACCAACTAAAAGCCATTAGCAATTGTGGGTTCTCTAGCACTGTTCGTAACCAGTGAAAATGGCTGGTCCCTTGGCTATCTTACACAGGTGGAATAGGTTTATCTTCTAGGTAGGGTACTGTTGCAGGTCCCCTTATCAATTCCCTGAATTTTGTACAATAAAAGCATATGCTCACTTTTTAAAAAGTTAATTCTCCCCCCACACACACTAGACTGAAATCCATGAACATATATTTCCTCCGTTTCTAACGGTCAGTTTTTGACTATTTTTGGTCAAATTGACTACTTAAAGATTTTATTATTTCATAGTATAGGTGACATAATTATAACCATAAGAAGGTTTAGTCTATCTAAGATTTAATTTTTATAGTTGTACAAATGTAAGTATATATGTGTAATTTGAAAGTCAAAAAAATAATTTAGTTGACTCACAATTTATTAAATACCAGTTATTTAGGATTAGATGGGGTATAATCAAGATATTAGCCCTACAATTCTGGAACAGTGTTTGGGTGTATTGTTGGAGTTTCTCACCTCGGTTGAGGAATTGATTAGTGATCATGTTATAAATGTGAGTGAATGTCTTGTTCTTTGAGCTAACTTTTAAGGTGGGGGTGATTCAATTTTACATAACAATGGTATCAAAGCCCAAGGTTTGCAGCCTGCCCCCAAGGTGTGACGGGGAAATTGTTGGGGTTTTTTATGTCGATTGTGGAAGAGACCGATAATTATGCTATAAGTGCAAGAAAATGTCTCGGGAGATTGTTGAGATTTTTCACATTGGTTGTGGAAAAAGTTGATGGTCGTATTATAAGTGTGAGACAATGTCTCACATTTTGAGCTATTTTTTGAGGTGAGAGAGATCTAAAACCACCTAACATGTATTATAGAGTCGATTTGGTCATATTCTTACTTTTTAGAAAACATTTTTTTTTTTTGGAACAGACAATGAGGTGATAATTAGTTTGATTTAACCCAACCGTTTTCACTACTATTTTTTGGATTAGACAATGAATCTCGTATTTGTTTTAACTTAAATATATGAGATATTTTAGATTTTAACAGTGTAATTTATATTAGAAGAATATAAAATTTTTAATATTTAAGGTAAAACAAATGGAATGGAAGTAGAACACATTACCGCAACAAGCAGACCAATCTCGACAGAAGCAAACAAAACCCCCAAGAATGCTCCAATACAAGCAAGAAAATCGAGCTTGTCAACCTTCCATATATTGTGTGCTTCATGGACATCGATAAGTCCCGGCAGAGCAGAAAGAATTATTGAAGCCAAGATCGCAACGGGAGTGAAGTACAAGAGCCTTGTGAGAAATTCCAAAGATATAATCACTGTAATCGCCATCACAATGTTTGAAACTGCTGTTTTACACCCCGCACTGAAATTCACAGCAGTCCGTGAGAACGAACCTACAAAATTATTTTCATTTTTACACGCCAATAACTCTTTATCTACAAAATCATTTACAGCTGCAGTGAAAAATGAAAATGAAGAATAGAAAGTTGTTTATACCAAACTATTAAATATAAGAATACTATAGTAAATAAATAATCAAATTCTGTTTGTTGATTAGATTTTGCCCTCAGATTCTGTTCTGGACGATTACTAGTAGACTCCATTAATTTGTTTAGGCTTAAATTTTTAAAATTTTAAATTATGTCAATGTAATTTGTAATGTCAGGATTTAAAATTTCTAGTAAACATGCTCCATGTGTTTGGAAAAATGCTTCTATGCTAGGTTTGATAATTCAAATTCTAAATTTAAAAATTTTAATTCTATCGTCACGTTGAAATTAAATTGTCAGCTACATAAATAGAGTGAAAGAAGATATTCTGCTAATGTTTTAAAAAACAAAACACGGGCCTCCTCCTCAGTTGCTCAATTAATGGTAGCATACTAAATCATATAATTTGACAATTTGTGGTTGACTCATTGCCGCTATAAAAACAAAAGCCAGCTCACCTGTAGCAGTATAGCAAGAGGTAAAAGAACCTGCAATATTCATGACACCCATGGCTACCATTTCCTTGTTCCCATCTAGATGATATCCATTTATGGTTGCAAATGATCTGCCAACAGCAATGGCTTCCTGAAGTTGACATAAATTAGTCATTACTATATACTCATAAACGTGTGCGTGGATATATATATATGTGTGTGTATATATATATATATGTGTGTGTGTGTGTATATATATATTGAATTTATCATAGTATTAATGGGATAAAAGCTAGTTATACCTTCCATACCATAAAATAAGCAACGTTTGAGGTTTTAACAGATAAAATAAGCAACATTTGATGTTTTAACGGATATCAATACTAAATGTTTACTTGTTAATTACATGTTCAAATCATAATTTTTCTTTTCATAAAATTTATTATAAATGTAATGATAAGAATACAAAAAATTGTAGTGACAATTTTTTAAAAGTATAGCATCATAAAAAATATAATGCAAATTTTTTTTTGAATAAATTTCATTTCCAAATGTTACTATTTTTTTGTTTTTGGAACAGAGATTGTATATGTAATAGTTTATTAAGAAAATGGGGTTAATTAATTTAGTCTAAAATTAGAACTGCACCTATACGTTTTGAAGGAGATAGAAAGGAAGTTTTATTGCTAATTTTGCAAGTAATGATTTGATTATAATCAACTAATTAATTTGAATAGAGAGGGAACCGTGAGGGCAACAACTGCAACAATTGCTCCAATTTTGAGCAACGCTGTGGCGTGAGGATCATTGAGTTGTAAGTGATGAACTGAGATGGGATTCAATCCTGCTTTGATGTGCTTCACAATCTTAACTCCATGTTTATCAGCTCTTGTTAGGTAAACAATGAGAGTTGATACAACTACTGATACAAGTGGTGCAATTGCTGGTAACCAAAACAGTTTCTTGTTCCTCTTACCCTGAAATGACAGATTGTACCACAATGAGCTTATACAGGGGTTTAAACGAATATAAATAGATATGAATAAGCTTATATTCGTATTCGCTTAGCAAACACAAATACGAATGATATTTATTGGATAAAATTGAATACAAATATCAGATATTTCAAATATATTTTAAGTGAAAGTAATTTTAATATTTTAGTAAAATATGTGACACAAAATATAAAATTTTATTTTCATTAAGAAAATTTATAGATTGCGTTTCGTTGGATGAAATAGAATGACATGGAACAAAATGAGCGAACAACAAGAAAAATAGTGGTGGAAGACAAATATTAAAAAATTATGTGAGGAGTATGTGAATGACGAAATTGTAAATTGTGTATAAAATTTTGGTTGTGATGAAATAAACAATCCTCATATAGGAGGATGAATTTGAAAATACACATAATCTTGTGTGAATAAACGAAAGAACATATTTTACATAAAATTTATTATATTCTTATACCATTGTATTTCATCAAATCAAATACACCATTATACTAATGTATACAGGTCATTTAGCATGTTGCAATCCAATTTTAATTATTCAGCTCGTGCTCCTCCGTCATGAATGAATATAGTTGTTTTATCAGCTAAAAAAATAGAGAAAAAAATGCATCTAATTTAATAATATGTGGATTTCTAAAATTAAACCTGGATCTTTGTATATACGTTATGCGATTTCAAACTCCAAATTAACCAATATAGTAAATTTATTCTGACCTTTTAAGAACTGAAACCTTCTAGACACATGGACCTCAGAGTCAATAATACTACTGTTTCAGATATGCCTAGATTATGTCACAGGATATGTGGGTTTCGAAATTTTTGTCCTCAACTTGTGTATAAATCTACATTGGCTCGCCTGGTGGCTGAATGTGCTTCATACAAAGAGATCTTGTAGATTTATGACTCAATAGAGACTAACATACACTCGTACGATTATGTAAGTCACAAATATGATGACGTAGGCTGATGTCTTTTTTTTTTTTTAATTGTTTCATATTTTTTCCATCGAAATTTGTCACCTTTTTGAAAGTTTATTTACAGGTAGGTTATCGCAAATAACATGTCATCTTGTTTCCTTGAGGAATTATTTATAGATTGACAACTAAAAAAATTTAAACTCTAAATTGTAAGAACTTTCGTCGAGTCGAATCTTCCCGGCCGAACTAAAGTTGGTTGACGATGCTCTTCTATGGATAACAAATGCATTTAAAAGGATCGTCTGGTTCGCGAAGTACAGAAGCAACAATTTGTTGATTTAAGGCTTAAGTAAAGAAAATTATGGGCCGATTCTAGAAAGAATGTCAGCCCCCTTACCTTCCCAAAAATACATATAAATATCTCAACTTTAATTCTTTAGGTTTAGTAGGGATGACAAAAATACTTGGCCTGATTCGAGATTAATCTAATACCTTTTTTTTTTTTTTTTTTTTTTCTTTTTGGTTACTAATCTAAGATTGTTTTAAAAAAGATTAGTTCATTAAGGGATTGATCTAATCTAGAACTGACACATAAAGTCTTAAAAGTCAATAATATTAAGGTAAAACACTGGTCTGTTCCACCTTATACCTAACAATACAAGACTGTTCCAAGACTAAGGTTAGAACTGAACCAGGACTTAGACTGAAATAGAACTGAGACTGGACCATGATGAGACTGGATTTGTTAAAATTTTCATATATTAGACTCATAATTTATTGAGTTTTTCTTAACTTGTTACAATTTTCTCAATAATTCAATAGTTCAATAATTCAAATGTATTTTAATTTTACAAATTGGAAATTTTATATTAATAATATAATTCTAAAGTTATTTCATATTGTTGCTTATTTTATTTAAAATTTGTACATTTTTAATAGAGAATTAGTTTGTAATAATTATATTCGTAACAATTTGATCACAAAAATAGAAAAGTTAGATCTTAATATTTTATTTTAAAAAATAAATTAAATTTATTTTTTAAGAAAAAAAAAAAGAAGAAGAGACTGATACCATGATCTAGACTAACCTAGGACTGATCCGGTTTAGGACTGATCTAACTTGAAATTTTTGACCTAACTCAACCGAATCAATGTCAAAATTAGACTAAGACTTGACTGATTATCGTCAGTCTTTTGAACGACTAATCTAGTTTAACTCATTGTTTTGATCTAAACCGCTCAATGGGTTTGTTGATCACACAATATACCAACAATATTTGGAAGAATCATTAGGTCTTGCTTATGCAGATATTTTGTATGAATAAATTATACAATTATATGTGTCTTAAAAAGGTGCTGATTATGCGTACCACAAATCTCATAATTAGGAGGAAACACAGGAAAGAACAGCCGAGAATGAAGTTGTAGGGATTCCACTGTTGTAAACAAAGCAATTTGTAAGTACAAAAATTAAACAAATTTCAAAAGTAAAAGTAAAGCTTACAGGATTATGAGTGGTGGACTTCCAAACAGCTCCTAAGACGGATATAACATCAGTTTTGTTTGTTGAGTAAGTGATTCCGAGTAGTCCTTTCAGCTGTTGTAGACCAATTACTATGGCAGCACCCCCCATAAACCCAACTATTACAGCATGTGAAAGAAAATCGACTAGAAAACCCAACCTATATTTCAATTAAATATGACCAAAAATTAAAAATAAATTGACTAAATTAGAGAGGTTACTCTCCCAATTCACATAAAGAGCCAAATTAATTTATAACTAAGAATTATATTGTAAATTTCAATTGGTTTGAATTTGCGTGTGTGATTTTAGTTAATATTGTCCGCGCTTCTAGATTTAATTATCATAATTTGATTTGTTATGGTCAAATTGATCATATTTGATATCTGCTTAAATTTATTAGATAAAGACATATGTACTATCATAAGAAATTATATTAAATATACTATTAAAGTCAAATTTTATAAGTTTTTAAAATATAAAATTTATTTGCTAAGTTATGAATTTTAAAATTAATCAATCTTATAATGGCATGATCAAAGTATATTTTTTAAAATCCAAAATTTGTTATTTTTTGACTTTCATTAATTACATTAAATTTTGACTTTTTAAATGCTGTCAACTGACTTCATAAAATAAAAATTATATAATCTTATTTGTTGATCGAACAATATTATGCTATAATGAGAAACAGATTAACTCAACCTTAACAGTCCGAATGCAGCTTGGAAAATACCGGCAAAAAGAGTAACAGTAAGCACAAGGTTTCTATAAGCAAGTGGATTAGCTTCTGGATCTTCAACTTTCTGAAGCATAGAAGATAACAAGAGTGAAACAACTGCCACTGGTCCAATAGCTAACTCCCTTGAACTCCCCATCATTGCATAAATTAGCGGAGGGACAACACTTGTATCTAACAATATATATATATATATATATATATATATATATATACACACACACACACACATACGAAAACGCGTTAAAATAATAACATCTGCATCGTCCTTTAACCCAAACTAGTTGAGATCGATCGGTCAGTTGTGAAATTCATGTGACATTATTCGAATTAAAAGATCAATAATAATAAACTTACAGAGACCATACTGAGGATCAAGCTTAGCGAGAGTTGCATATCCAATACTCTGCATGGATAATTAATTTAATTATTACATAATATTTATCAATAAATATATTTTAGTTTAATACAGATTTGTTGCATTACACAGTGAAAGGCTGTATGCATGTGCTCTCACAAAATACTGTATTATCACAAAGGGTCCCATCTACGGATGACGAAATACAATGTTTTCAACAGCAAATAATTCAAGAATTTATGATTTCCTGACTAATAAGAAAAAAAAAAAAAAAGAAGAAAAATTTTGAGGGTACGTAGACTCCATTTGTTTCAGCAAGATTTTATATTATAACAGTGGAATTTTATACTAATACATTAATCCTTTTCCTCCACTCCCATTTCCATACCTGTGGGATGCAGAGACTGGCAAGAGTTAAACCGGCCAAAAGATCATTCTTAAATTTTGATGCAGTGTAACTCCTACACCAAATGAGTATCGAAAATATCCCCTCCAAAACAGAAACTATGCGTTTCGAAGTAGGAATCGTCCTGGAGAATTTGGCATTGATTCCCATGATGTCCTTCACAGAATTCACAAATTCTCCACAAAAACCTGGTGGTTGAGGGGCATTCAGCACCCAATGAGACGACGTCGTTTTGACCTCGTCCCCAGATGTTTGGATTGCTTGTGATGAGAACTGAACAGAGAGCTCTGTTTCGGCCACCGCCGTAGACGAAGCCATGCTTGTTTTCAAGGATTTGGAAGAAACTACGAGACTAAGAGGCCTCTATATATAACTCTGTTGCAAAGAGCAGGAAAGGTTAGTATATATAATATGGTAGGCTAGCTGGCGAAAGGAGCGAGACAAAGCCGAGCAACTAGTGGCATGATAAAGGTCCCTACTCTTTGGATGCTTGTCTTGTACTCTCTCTTCTTTCTCGTTTGACTTTTTTATACGCCATAGAAGGTGTATTTTATATATTTTAAATATTTTCTTTAATATAAATATTTTATTCATACTAATTCTTATTTAAAATATTTTCATTTATTAATTTTTTAAAAGGAAAAAATTTAATATATACAAAAAATGCATCTAAATATATGCGTTAAAAAGTCAAACAAAAACTGATTTAAAACAAAAAGAGTAATAGATGGAATATAAAATGAAAAATAAAGAAAAAAAACAGTTTTGATGTCAAGTAGTTATATACAAGCTACAATATTTTGACTAGAGCCATGACATGGGCTTTGCATGTCTTTTCGAATTCTATAGTCCTTCATTGTAACTTTTCATTTGCATGATAATTATCGGCTTCATGATTTGTTCTCCCAAATTTGTGTGCCTGGAATCCAGCTCAGTACTTCCCCAATTTCTATTTAACTGATATGATTTGATATTGTTGGGATATTTGGATTAAAAATAGTATTCAAAACGACTTAATAAAAAAGAAAAATGCGAAATACGTGTGAACACGTTTTTCTTAAAACAGTTTAATCCCCTCATTAGGTGTTTTAGACTATCGCTGAACTACTGTTTCCCAAGATACAATAGATTACGGAAACCAGACTTACCACAAAATCTATCTATCAGCGGACAAAAACTAGAAACTGTAACGAACAATTAAGGATGAAAGATGGAACAAGGCTGAAAGGAATAATGGACGAGAATGAACTGCTGGGATAAGCCTCTATATATAGGCATGAGAAAAACCGTTGAGTTAGAAGAAGAAAAATCAAAAGACTCCTCTTCCATTAATTCAGATATAGATATTCAGTATTTTTATTAGGTTGTCCTTTCTGAACAGTGTTAAAATTGAGTATACACCGTATTATAATAGTTTAGGAAACATATTAATCTTTTTATAATTAATTTAAACACTCTCAATAAAAAATTGCATTAAAAAATACCATAAGGTTAAACCATTTCTATTGCAGTCCGATGGAATAAAATCTAGAGAAGTGATATTTTTGTCTCTATTTTTACGAAGGAAATTAATATTTTCATGAGGTTCTATTTTACATAATTGTAGATCCATCGATTATTCATGTGAAATAATCCTCGTGAATATCACTACTCTAAAATCTATCTCCATCACTTTGCATAAAATTCCATTTTGCTTTTGATCTGAAAAATTGGGGAATTAGTCCATCCATTTCAAATGCAAATGGGAGCGCCCACACCAGCCCTCCAATCCCCCCCTCCCCCCACAGCCTCAGCCGACCTTTTTGTCCACCTCTCCTTTTTATCAATCTATCCTTTTAATAAACCCCACCCACTCCCAGCATACTCGATTTGATCCACCATTTTTTATAACCAGTACTATACTTCCAACTGTTTTTGTTATTTTGGATATATGGGGCTTCATTCCCTCGTCTGACCTCCCTGCCCTTATAATTGGAGATGAAAGAATAAAATAAGGATGTATAAGATTTGATGGTTAAATGAAAGAAATTTGTAAAGTAATTCCCATATATATGTATGTAATTGTTTTAACATATTTTTATTTGTAATTAAATATTTTTTCTTGTATAAAATCTATATTTCGAAAGAAACTGAAAACCAAAACAGGAACTTGTTCAAGGTCGAAACTAAATGGTATTTCAATTTAAATTAATTAAAATTATTTTCAATAACAACGGGAAAAAAAAAGAGAAATTGAGTTGATTGAGTCAATAAATTAAATTAATAGAGTTGACTATATCTTAAAATAGAAATTGTCAACTAACATATAGTAGAAAAATGCTATGTACACCAATAATTTGTACAAACGAATGTATACAAACATTTGTGTTAATTTATTAACCATTAAAAATTAAATTGTGGATCCATGATTCACCAATTATCTATAGGGTTTAATCATATAAGTTTATTCATATTTGTTTGTGTATAAGTTGGTATCCTTAATATCACTCTAAATAATAACTGATACATATTTATTTCCCGAGCAAGAAAAAAAAACAAACGGAATATATATTATGAAAATAAGATAAATAAATAACTATTTTGTTAACGGTCACCTATTTAACTATTAACATGAGTCCAACTTGTTTCGATTAGTTCCGTGTTTCTGGCAATTACATCTTATACAGCGAGTTAGATTTGTAGTACCATACATAGAAAGCTTGTGCTTATTAACATACCACACATTTTCGAAATACAAATACATTGCTTTACTCAAATAATTTTTTGGGTATAATATGATGACTGATAATGTATGAATAAATTATTGAGAAGCTCATGCCACTAAAATTATCATAAATACTTCAAACTACGATCACTTTTACAATGTGACAAACTTGTATGAAAAAAAGCTTGTCAAAAGATCTGATATTAAGAGAATTGTTGTTAAGATACACACTTTTTAACAAGATTTAACAACTTATCCTAAGCCTTAGGAAGATTACTTGTATCACGGAAAGTATTGTAATCTAACTTATCATTATTTAATGATTCTTAACAAGATGATTACTGCTATCATAGAGGGGTTATAATTTCAAGTAATGCGTATCCTCAATACTCGCCCACGAATCAAAAGAATGTTAGGTGAAGTACTAGGATGGTAATGGGGCGGGTTCACTGCGGATAGTGCACTATCCACTCGAATCCGATTTTAAATTATGGTATTTGAATTTAAACTCGAACTTATCAGGTATTTTTATTACTCGAATCTTATATATAGTTAATACCTGCATTCGCCTCAAGGGTACGCAAAAATTTGAATCATGTTTAAAAAATTAAAAATAGAGAGATTTTTATGAAAATTTATGAGCTTGTAATGACTTACTATTATTGATTATTTGATTTCTATAATAAATTAAATTTGATAAGATTAGTATACTAATTTTTGCAAGAAACAACCAATAAGTGTAATAAAGAGAGTGAGAATGAATTTTTATAATTTTATGTATCAATTAAGATTTTAAAACCACATCGCTTAATTTATATATATATGTTTGTTCCTAAATAAAGTGACATACAATAGGTTATTCAATACTAAGATATCATGGAGTAAAAAACATAAAACTCAAAGAATAGACGAGTTCAGAACGGGTATTTCTAACTATCCGTATTTAAATTCGAACTCGAAAAGTTTACTTGGATAGTTCCCACACCCAAATTCAAATCCAAACATCAACAAAATTACCTGATCTAATCTGGTCGAGTTCAGGTTCACATTGTCGTCTCTACGAAGTATTTTTGAGTAGACGTGACAAGGATGGGCAATTATATTTCGAAAGTTACAATAATATCTCTCACTGCAAGTATAAAAAATAGGAACCACGAGATCGAATCGAAGTGATTGCTAATGAAAACGATTACATAATTTATCTTGTTGATGTAAGGAAGTTTGAAAAGAAGACGAGTCCTATAATTAGTGTAAATATATAATTGTCAATGAAAATAATTAATTATTTTTAATTTTTTTTAAAAAAAATATGTCTACGTTATAAATTTTTAATGTACTTACCTTCATAGCTATATAATCAAATCCTACGTAGAAGATCTCGAAATACATTAGAATATGATATAAATAAAATACATCAGAATATGATACAAATATTGTTGAAGTATAGTCTATTTAGACATATTCTTACACCTTGTTACAATATATAAATATTTGAAGAACCCAAAAAAATATGTAAACATTAATCATTTTCTACAAGACTACAACCATTGTCGTCAAATTCTTCCGAGTTAAACAAGTTGGCTTACATTTATGTTGAGTTGAAAGATGGCCAAAAGAAATCGCACATAGATATGGAGTACTTTTTATGGGAACTTTGTTGTAATAAAACCGCTTAGAGACGTTGCTTTCCGCCTAAAAAATGGCCTACCCGCCTAATCATAGTTATCATAGTTGAATCCGATCTCGAGTTGGTCGAGACACTGATTCAATGTTTTAGTAGTTCAACCGATTGAACTGGTTAAATCATTTGAGTTGAATTTTTATTATTATATATATTTTTATATGCTTAAAATTAGAATTTAATACACTAAAATTATATTATTACTATATTTTAAATACATAAATGAGCCTATTATTATAACAATTATTAACTGTAGAAAATAAAATAGTAAAAATTGTGCAATATTTAACGAGGTAAACAAATAATTTATATTATTATTATTTGCTTATTTCAAAAAAATTATGTTTTAAATGTTAAATTTTATTTTAAATAATTTTTAATAGTGTTAATAAGTGAAATACATGTTTAACTTTGATATATACTAAAAAATATGAATTAAAACTAAAAGAAAAATCATTTTTATCAACTTAAAATCCATCCCCTTTTTTCAAAAAAACCACTTAGTTCTTCTGGTTCACTCTGGGCCGGTCCAATATGGTTCTGATAACTATGCGCCTAATATAACTATTATCCATTTGTTAGATAATATTTTTGACATTTTGAGATGTAGTGAATTAAAATATACTCCTTTCATTTCAAAGAAAAAGTATCATTCGGAAAAAAAAAAGTTTTAAAAAAGAGTTAGATTTGAAATTTTTCTTTATTATTTTGCTATAAATTAAAAAACATTCAATTATAAACTTATAGATTTCATCATAACTTAAATTTCATAACAAATTTCATGAGAAAAATATATTATCTGTACACTTAATTTTTTGTCAAAGATGTAAAATTAATAATCGTCAAAAATTTAAATGTTACTATTTTTGTGAAACAGATGAAGTAAATATTATCTCAAAAATGTTTCATAACGAAATAAGAGGATAAAGTTATAATAAAATGGATTGTAGTGTTATATATACGAATCCACAATCATTATGAAAAATTAAATAATACGGATTGAAGAGTATAAAGTAAAAGGAAATGTAAACTCTCTCATTTGTTTATAGTGTGTGATACAGTTTTATTACTGCTAGAACTATTAATTTTTGTATGGTTAAAATGCATTTATTCTTAATTTACATATTATTTTAATTTTACGCCCTTGTTTTTGTGAAACGGAGAAAATATAAACCAGTGCCATCACGAGCAAGTGAGCCCACCAAATTAAAGCATTCATGCCGATGCCAGAGTCAAGGATTATGTTAAAAATCATAAAGAATTACCGATAGAAAACAAATTGAGACAAGTAGATTGACATACATTAGACGATAACTCAAGCGGTAAAAGTATTATTTTAGTCTGTTATGACTTCTTATTTTTTAAAGTTTAGTCTTTTATGACTTAAAAGTGAAGGAATCGAAGCTAAAAACATCCACACTAGTTACCGTAAATTCGAAAAAAACAAAACTCTAAAAATACAGACTAAGAAATGAACAAAGTCTAAAAATTATTATGCACCAGTTCCGTAAATTACCTCTCAAATTGGATTCAGCCAAAAAATACAAAAATACAATGATTTCTCACTTTCTCTCTCTAGATTTGTTTTCTCTAATTTTTGTCTCTCACTAAAATGATTTTGCAAAATGGAGCTCTCTTTAAAATCAACCATCCTTAGCTGTCATCCCCCCAACTGATCATCTATATTGTAACCGTTTTCTGAGGTGAAAGGGTTGGGTCACCCTTGTGTGTCCTAGTGTGTTTGTTCTGTGTAGTGGTTTTATCTGTGTCGTGTAGTTTGGTCCTTTGTTGGTCTGTGTCCTAATCTGTGTTTGGTGTTTGTTGTAATCAATGGTTGCTTTTGTACCATCCTTTTTTTAGTTAGTGGAAGTCTTTTATTCCAAAAAACAATAAAAAAAACCATCCTTCTCTATAAACTAATTATAAGGGAGACATTTCTAATTTTTCCTTACAATGTAGTCTTCAATTTTAGCAATTGATTTACTTTTTGATTAAATGGATGAGATTGTTCCATATAACTCGCATTTTCCTTGCAAAATTAAATATAAATAAAAACAACAATAAATAAAATTAATTTTCTCAAAACTTGAAATTTAAATCTATCTTATAAGCAGTGTTCTAAAAGTTGAAACGCTTAGATCTTATAAGTGAACATTAAGTGGATGACTAAACGGTTACTATGCAGTGGTCCTATAATACCACCGCAGGCAAGATATGTATAGCAGTATATATATATAATAATAATAATAATTAAAAACAATACTTAACAAAAAATAACTTGATATAATAGAAGAAAATCACATCATTAAGAAAATTGAAAATATCATAAATACATTAAAGTAACAAAAGAAACGTTTATCACGCCACTAAATTCCTATTAAGTATAAAAAAATATCTATTATAACATCAAACTTGAGTTATTTAATTTAAAAAAAGATTAGACTTTATTATCATTTAAAGTGATTACAAGAAAAGAAAAAAAAACAAAAAATTTGATTGGATCACCTAGCTCACATAATATCTACCTAATTAAACACCTAACTAATTGAACGCCTAATAAAAAATTTTTGCGCATGTGATACCACGGCCTAGACTGTATTTTAGAACGGTGCTTATAAGTATGATTTATATACCACTGGGCCAAACTTCTTGTTATTGAAGCATTTCCCCCAGTTACTAATTATGTGATAACTTCAAAATACGATGTTTGTTTTAGGAAATTTATAACAATTAAATCAAAACCCCATTTTATATTTAAATACAATGCAAAGTTTAATATAGTTAAACATGACAAAATGAGATAATAAAAATACAAAGATTATATATTTAAAATTAGAAATGCATTAACTTTAATTAATAAAATAATCATGCTATAAATTTCTAAAATGCTAATATTGACTCAAATCATTTAATTAAATTATCATACAACCGAAAAATTAATGTAAAAGTGAGTTGAAATAAAACAATTTGATATTCTTTTTAAAAATTTAATTAAGAATAAGAATGAGAATTACTAGAATAAGAATGAGGATCGTAGCAGTGGTGGCGTACGTTGTTGGAGCTGTACGTGGCGGTAGGGCTAAATGATTTTGAGTAGAGAGGTTTTGGGAGTGAAAAAAAACTGAGAATGAGAAATGATGGTAGAGAGAGAGAGAGAGAGAGAGAGAGATAAGCTTTTGACTCAAATGGAAATATGAAAAAAGTTAAAAACCAAAGTGAAATATTTTAATTCAGTAAGTGTCTTTGATCCTATATTATTTCAATAATGTGATTTTCTTACGAGTGAATTGTGTATTTGGTTTAAATAACTTGTCTCAACTCAATTAACTTGGTTCAATTTAATTAATTAATGGAATAACATCATTTTTGTCAAAAAAATTAATGCAACTCAGATTTACATATTCTAACATCATCTTTTACCAAATAAAATTAATCTTAATATAAATTCAAATTGTAACAACATTTAGTTGTACAATCACTGTTTTGTTAAGAAATTATAATTAATTAATAATTACATATAATATAATCAAATAATTAGCTAATTATTATGATTTGAGTTTTAAAGTAACTACATATATATAACATAATCAATAAAGATTAAAATTAACCTAGTTAAACAATCACAATCTAATTTATCTTAAGCAAAATAATTTTGATCAAGCTAATAAGTAATAACCAAAAATTTACCCATAATCTTTATCGCTAATTTATTAAAATCAATCAATATGTTATCTTCTAAACAAGCATTCACATATGAACTAATAAGTTCACTTGAACACAAGATTTCACCATTAGATTTTATGCACAAAAATCTAGCTAACATCGACGCATCCATACAATGCTTCTATGGTGGACTAGGGTCACACATATATGATCCAAAAAGGAAAAGAAAAGTTTACTTGTACATTACTAGACATGCATTGTGATACCAAGACATACATCCATTGCTTCTCCAACATTCAGAAACAACCTTCCTCCAATTTTGTTCACAAAGTTGGCTAGTTTTAGCTTGTGAATAACCTGCCACTTGGGGTTGGCTATGGCCAACTGCAAGAAGAAAAAAAAAAAATCTTTAGCTAGAATCATGCACACGTTTGTGTGTTTATGTAGGTAAATAATCTATAATGATAAGAGTAATAATTCGACCTTATTTGTTTTAACTTAAATTTTGAATATTTTAAATTTTAATAATGTAATTTACACTGCAAGAGTTTATAATTTTCAAAATTTAAACTGAAATAAACATGACCTATGTATAGTGCTTAAAAGTGTTGGGCTCATATGATTAAGTACTTTTTTTTTGCTAGCCCCTTTTCTCTCTTACAAAACCCTAACCTTCCTTTATAGAGTTTATAGATTTGGGGAGAGTTTTCTCTGTTAATTAATGGAGAAAGTTTTTCCCTAAATCTTCTTTTCATCTATTTTGTTCAATTATTTCGAATAAAATTGTCCTTCGAGATTTTAATTTTTTCCTATTTGGGATGCTTTTCTCCAAGTTTAGATTTATCTATTCTTACGAGATATTTTTTTCAATTTGGATTCATCTATCATCGCGAGATTATGTTAATGTGTGAGGATTGATAAATGCTTAGAATAGAAGAATCGGATGTTTAACGGAGCAGTTGTATATGTAGCGTTCCACTAATTACTTTCAATGGTCGATCAAAACATATTTGTTATATAGATGGTTTTACGGTGGAACACATATTTCAGTATTTTTTAAATTAGATGGTATGTAATAGTTCTGTATTTTTCAGTTATTATATTTTTTATATTTATTGTAATCAGATTGATTATGCTCGGGAGGATTCATCCTCTTACTTTGTTTGTAATTCAATTTATTCGGTGAATGAAATTTAAAAAAAAAGTACCTTTTTTTTTTCCACTCACTGTATATAGTAAAACAAGAAACAACCATCTTAATTACCATTATTCCATGTGAGACCAAAAGGCCGTGCAATTCTTCTAGTGCAGCCATCCCGGTGGTGTCAATATTCATTAAATCTGCCACACAAAAAAAAAAAAAAAAAATTTAATAAGACATCTGTGGCATATGTACAGAGATAATAAGAAAGAAAAAATCTCGTAATGATAACAGCAACGAATTTATACTTGTCAATGTCGAATTGGATGATAATTAAAAGACGAAGAAATTTTATTTACTTGACATGTCGAGAATTACTAGTCGAATCGTCCCATCAGCTTCAAGAGTTCCTTTGGCATTCACCTCTTGATCTTCAATTGCCCATTTCAAAATCCTTTAGAAAATCACAATATACGCTTTAAATGATGATAATCTTGTAAATCTATCTTTGTTATATTGTGTGCTTGTTGATCAAGTTAATTGTGCTGTCTAATTCTCCACCCCATCTTCTGCCGTTTTGGTAGAAGAGTTGATGAGTGACTCGTAATTTATAATTTTAATTGAGACACGTGACAATCTCTGAAAGAATGAAACAGAAGATGAAACATAAAATTAAGCATCTCATCTGATTTCATTTGTAATGTGTTACTCCTTCCGTTCATCGATATCTGACATGTGATGTGATAAATGTTACTCTATCCGTTCATCAATATCTGATATCTAACTATTATGTACTATTATTAAGAAAATTAAATTTAATGATAAAGATGACATATTTTGACAAATTTATCCTTACTTAAATGACATCAGAAATAACAAATACTTTTCATAAATCATAGGGGTAATTTAGTAAACTGCATGTGAAAAAAAAATTCTAGATACGTGTTAAGTCACACATATTGTGAAAAAATTAAAAGAATTGATGGGTTAGATGCCAAATATTGAGGCGGGAGGGAGTATTAGCGTACCTTTCTCTAACAAAATTTGCATTTGCAAAACAAAGCAAGGGAGACTTAATGCGGATGGTAATAACTCCGGGAGTAGTAACAGCCATAGGGTATTGGTTCACATCACAAAATATATCTGTTCCTGGAACCCTTCCTAACGTTTCTGTACCTGGTTGAATTGAATATAGTATTATCTTTGCAAACGATAATGCTACCTGTAACGACAACATTTGTATACGTCACAATTCACAAACAATGTCGTTTCACACAATTATTATTACAAATAATATGTATATATATATATATATATATATATATATATATATATATTCTCACTATTTTATGATTTTGATATTTGAAATCAAAACATTGGCATGTCCCATTAAAATGTAAAATGTAACAAATTTCATGATTAAAAGATTTCGTCATTGTTGGGTAACATGGGCAATAATATTTCTATTGGCTAAGGGTTCAATTTGCCTGCTCTAAAGAAAATGACATCCCTTGTTATAAATTATTAAAAACTGACAAGTTGGACTTTGTGACTCAATGCGGGGGCTGAAAAAAGAAAACTGAGCATGTGCAAATTTTTAAGAATCGTAGTAGGAGATTTATCATTTAATATAGAAAATCTGTTCCCATTGGCTAATATTAAATAGATTTTAAGTAAATTTAAATTTGGAGTACGTTTACCGCAACAAGTAGACCAATCTCGACAGATGCAAACAAAACCCCCAAGGTAGCTCCAATACAAGCAAGAAAATCAAGTTTATCGACTTTCCATATATTGTATATCTCGTTCACATCTATGAGTCCCGGGAGAGCAGACAGAATAATGGCAGCAAGAATAGCCATGGGAGTATAGTACAAAAGACTTGTCAGAAATTCCAAAGATATGATCACTGTGATAACCATCACTATATTCGAAACTGCAGTTTCACACCCCGCACTGAAATTCACCGCACTGCGCGAGAACGAACCTGCACAAAAAAGATAAAAACATTGAAGGAAAATACATAAATAAAATACTTTTTTGTATTTGTAAATTCATATCACTAGTGAAATTATAAAATTTGTAAATCGTACTAGGTGGAGTTAAAAATTGATCCAGAATGGACGAGCACCTTAATCACCATATCCAAATCCATGCATGTTTTTAACCAATAACATAGGCCTACTAATCTGTCTAATCATGATATTTGAAGCTGGTGATTCTACTCATAATAATCAGTAAGTAGAAAGTTGCAACGAATTCAATCTAGCTCACCAGTTGCAGTATAGCAAGAGGTCATAGAACCTGCAATGTTCATGACACCCATGGCCACCATTTCCTTGTTCCCATCTAGGTGATACCCTTTCATGGTTGCAAATGATCTACCTACAGCAATGGCTTCCTGAAATTGACATTGAAAATTGTGAACTTCTACTTTTAAGCCCTTTACGTTAATTCTTTCTCAAACATATAGATCCTTTTTGTTTCATCTTAAATTTTACAGATTATAGATTCTTGCGATGTATATTTTAATATCAGAATTTAAAATCTCCAAATTTTAAGGTGAAATAAACAGAGTCATGGTTGATCCGTTAATTTGATTAAATTTGAGACGCACCGTAAGGGCAACAACTGCAACTATTGCTCCAATTTTAACCAACTCTGTGGCATGAGGATCATTTAGTTGTAACTGATGAATTGACATTGGATTCAATCCTTCTTTAATATGCTTAACAATCTTAACTCCATGTTTATCAGCTCTTGTTAGGTAAACAATTAGAGTCGATAAAACTACTGATACAAGAGGCGCAATTGCTGGTAACCAGAACAGTTTTTTGTTCCTTTTTCCCTGAAACGAAAGATTGGATTTACGTATATATGTGATTAATTTTAGAATACTAAGATCTCTTCATTAAGTTGATGTGAAAAGAAAGAATTGACAAGATCTCTTTACCAAAATCCTCATAATGAGAAGGAAAGATAGAAATGAACACCCGAGGATAAAGTTATGAGGATTCCACTGCACAAAACAATTGTGTTAAATTATATTTTGATATATAAGAAATAAGAGTTCCATCAAATTAATATACCAAATTAAAAAGGATTTATGGATATGTAACACAAGATATACGACCCGTTTTTTTTAGTTTAAGTAATAGAGATTCTAAATTCTAGTAACATAAATTACACATGTAGAATTCAGAATCTTTAAAATTTAAACTGAAATAAACGAGGCTATAGAGTATGTAACTTACATGATTACGAGTTAATGACTTCCAAACAGCTGCTAAGACTGATATGATATCAGTTTTATTTGTTGAGTAAGTGATTCCTAGTAAGCCCTTCAGCTGTTGTAGACCGATAACTATAGCAGCACCAGCCATGAACCCCACAATGACAGCATGCGAAAGAAAATCGACTAGAAATCCCAACCTAAAAAACTAATGTCCCAAAATGTTAATAGGAAAGAATTAAGAAACAGTGCATGTAACTTTATGTAAGATGATGGCCAGTGTGTGTTAATTCGTTGAGGAAGCGAAGGTCGACCTTAAAAGCCCAAACGCAGCTTGGAAGATACCAGTGAAAAACGTTACAGTGAACACAAGGTTTCTGTAATAAACTGGATCAGCCTCGGGATCTTGGAGCTTCTGAACCATTGAGGACAACAAGAGTGAAACAACGGCCACAGGTCCGATAGCTAGTTCCCTTGAACTCCCCATGACTGCATAGATAAGTGGAGGGACAACACTTGTATCTGGTTTTAACAAAAAATACATCTATCAGCTTATAATTTTAACCCAAGGAAGCTCTACAACATAAGCATACAAAAACTAACAAATACACTTACAAAGTCCATACTGAGGGTTAAGCTTAGCCAGAGTTGCATATCCAATACTCTGCATGGAGTTACAATAAACTCTTTACTACAAATTAAAAACTTACGGCGAGTGACTGAGGTAAGTGACAGTTCACATAATTAAGTGCATTACCGCCAAAAACTAAGTAAATTTGAGGACATATATATCCAAAAAAAAAAAAAAAAAACATCATTCTGAGGGACGGTGCATTAAATTACTTAAATTAGTTGTCAGTTTGTCAGTTAGGTTGTTAACTTGTTTATCACTACCTGGGGGATGCAAAGACTAGCAAGAGTTAAACCCGCTAAAAGATCATTCTTAAATTTTGTTGGAGTGTAGTTTCTAGACCAAACAGTGATAGGAAAAATGGCCCCCAAGATTGAAATTGCGCGTTTGGACATAGAATGCTTGCCCGAGACATTGGGCTTGTTTCCATGTGTAAGGATGATATCCCTCATAGAATCAACAAATTCTCGACAAAAACCAGGTGGTTCAGGAGCATTCAGCACCCACTGAGATGTCCTAATCTCACCATTGTTACTTGCTTGAAGTGTTTGGGAGAACTGAGAGATCAGTTCCCTTTCTGTCGCCGCGGGCAAAGAGACCATAATTAGTTTGAAGTGAGAACTGAGAGAACTAACTGAATTGCTTCAACTGGATATATGAAGCCCTTTGATCAATGCCAACTTCTTATGATCCTATTTTATAGGATTCATAACTCATGAGCCCATGACTAAAATGAAAGGTGCAAAAATACAAACATGAAACGGGCATCATATATTGCTGTTTGAATTAAATGTTTACTCCATCAACTCAGTATCAAGTACTTCAAATTACTTTATAAACAAAAACATGGCGACTACTATTTGCTAAAGGGGATTAATTGCTCTAGTGGGCATTTTTCTTAGACAAAGCTATATGCCTCTAAGCCCAACAATTGTTGGGTGTCCATGAAGTCAAATTTGAATTCCTTCACATAATGGACGCGTGTATTACAGTGAAAAGGAAATTCATTCTTGGAACCATCTATCATCTCTAATTTATAATAACTGACATTTGACTTTTTTACATATATGTTGAGTGATTCTTTTATATGAAAAAATTATTAATGGATAATATTTAAAATAAAATTTAATATGATAAAAATTTTAACTAAAATAAAATATTTAACATATAAAAAATTTATTTGAACCTACCTGCAAAACAATTAAACGTAACTTATTATGAAACGATGAGAATTAAAAACTTTTTATGCTAAAGTAGGAAGTGAGTGGGAGCAGTTGGTCTATGTTGTTTTGGTATTATGTTTAGTTTCTTTATCTCTGCTGCATGAATCTTCCCATGTTTCAGTCCTTAGAGTTTGCATTTCTTAATCTAGTCATTTTCCAAGTCTCTATACGTCTTAGAAGTTAGAACATGCATGTTTATAGCAGTAGCTAAAGAGCTTTTTAATATTCTATTATCACTTTACATTGCTCAACTTTGGTCATGATATGTTTATATTATTCTATAATTTCTTCTCGAATTAAACGACAGATACATTCCCACGAAATGATGAGGAATAATGTAATCGACCATGTTACTCGCTCCCTTCAAAAGAAATAATTTTATTTTGAATTGAGATTTATTTGTCAAAAAGAATTGTAATCGCATATATTTGTTTTATTATTATGATGTTATATTTAAAAAAAAATTGCTATAATCTTCTTATCTTTCGATTATTTAAGATATTTATAACAAATTTCACGTAAAAAACTAATTGTTTAATATGTAAATTCTTAACCAAATTTACAATATTAATAACCGTGGGATATTCAAATATAACGGAAGGAGCATTAATTTAACGATTTCTCAAGTCCAAGAATTATTTAGGACTAGTCTCTAACTCCGTTCATAGCACGAGTTATTCTGTTTTTGTTCTTATATTATTTTCTTTTGAATAATATTAAAAACTTAATATATTTTATATATATATATATATATGCATTGTATATGTATAAATTATATATATTTTAATTTATTTAAGATTAAATATATTGTTTTAATATTTTTTTTAGTTCTAATTCTTTTAGTATATCTATATGTTATAGATATACAACTTTTATTGTTGTCTTTTTTGCTTGGTATATTTATTTTTGTAGATAATATTTAGATAATTTTAATTTGTTAGATTTTTATTTCATATTTTTATATATGTAATTATATGTATAAGATATTACTTTTTAAACTATTAACTCATCCAAAATCAAAACTAAATACTATTTGTTCTTAACATGAAAGCAAAAACTCATTCAAAGTTAGGTTTGGCTCAATTAAAATTGCTTTTAACAATAATAAGAAAAAGAAATAATAATTAAGTTGACCGAATTATAATTGACTCAACTGAGTTAGCTCTGTCCTGAAATATTTGTCAATTAATATATAATAATAGATTAACATCAAATGCTTAAAGTCTCACTTATGTTCGACCTAGAGACATGACACTATGATAGGAAAATTCTTGTAGCTCTTGGGTAACTTTGCCTTGTTCGCCCTTAAAAGTTTAGTTAGAGGGACATCGCAAACTGTTACCACTCAATAATAACACCATTGACCGTTTAAATTAGAGAATTGAGTTTTGGATATACCAATTTAGGTTGTCAAAAAGGATAGTGAGGAAAGTTACTTTTTTTTTTTGTGAATGAATGCTAGTCGGAGTTAGGGATGTCAATGCTATAAGTTGATTTCAGTTATATGCTAATTTAAAACCACATTATATTCAAAAATCATTTTGAAATGGAACTAAACGAAACCAGGGCTCTAAGTGAAGATTATACAAAAAGGAAACTAAATGGCCTTTTCAATTGGTACTGTTAGGCCTCTAAATGCTAATCAAAATATTTGATATTCCTTTACATCCATATTCAAAAAAATGAATAATATATGTATAAAAAAATAAACAGATATAAATACGAATATGTGTATCCATATATGTAAATTCCGTTAACAATTATAGGAAGTTTTATAGAACATTTATATTATAATTGAGTTTTATTATGATATATCTTTAAGGTTTTGGTCAAATTAAATTAAGAATTTATAATATAATAAGTATTAATATTAATGTCGTAGTTTGCTCAGTTTGTTAAGCATAAATATATTTAATATATCTACAAAAAGTTATTAAAGTAATACAAAAAAATTTATTTTTATGATATCAGAAAATTTATTATTTGCATTCGATATTATTCGATGGATAATATTTGTATTCGTATCAAGTCTAGGAATTAAGACGAATAAGAGATGCTTCAAATGCAATAAACGATTTTCATTTTTCGTCGCACTGCATAGGAGATGGTTGAATTTTGAATACGAAAAAAAGTTTAAAATCAAGATTTTTGTAACTTAAAACAACCTTCTATCAACACTTGATTTTTTTCTTTTTCAATTCGAAAAACCTCGTAAATGTAATACGATTATTAACTCAAGAACTAACTCACTAAAATATTTTTATATTTCTAAAATTATGTCAAGTTCAATAATAATATATAAGAACAGATATGTCAAAAGTAAAGGAAATGTCTCTTCATCATAAAATAAAGTTTAATACTAAAAAAGTCGATAATAAAAATAAAATAAACTCACAATGAAGAAATTTTTTTTTATCTCACAAGATAGTTTCAACATATACTCCGTGAAAACTATTAGTCGAATACTTTATGTCTAGGACATCGTCGATGAGATAGCAGAACAGCCATAGCGAAGACGGCGACAAGTACACTTATGGTGCGCGTTTGATTTGATGTAATAAAATAAATTTTATATTATTTAAAGTTTTTTTTCGGTAATTTGATAAAAAAAATATTCTCGTACAATACAATTAATTTTCAACCTTTCTATTAAGTTTATATTATTATGTTAGTATGTTTATGTTAACATGTACGAGAATTTTTTATCGTGTTAGTATGTTTACCGTGTTAGTATGTTTATGTTAACATAAACTGTATGAGAATAGTTTAAACATATTTAAACTATATAGTAATACTTTTTTAAAGACATCATCAACCGGTAATTTTTTGTATTATTTATTATATCACATATGTATAAGGTTTATTCTTTACTTTATTTATTCACACAAGATTACATGTATTTTTAAATTTACTTTCTCAAATGTATGTTTGTGAATTCAATCAAAATCAAAATTTTACGCACAATATATAATTTCTTGATTGTCATATTCCCTTCCTAATTCTGTGATTTTTGTCTTCCATTATTTATTTTTCTACTTATTCACTTATTATATTCATATGTTATTCAATTTCATTCTCAACTAAACGCAGCATTATTGATATTTACCAGATTAAACGTACCTATGACCAGCCCACATATTTAATCTGAATCAGCTTCATATTCATAACAAAGAGAGAACTCGACATATATAAAAAAACTCATCGATCGGAAGAAGAATTATTATTTAACCCAAAGCAAATAAAGATATAGAAAAAGGAGATCTGGAGATCTAGGTATTATTATTGTTTAAGTTCCTGCTAGTTTTGATTGTTTATAGTTAGTGTTTTTCATAAGTTTCTTAGAGCTTCTTATAAGCTTTGAAGTCAAGCATTTGCTGTAGTGTTTTTATTTTTATGCTTTCAAGTCATATCCAATTTGTACTTTGATAAGTATTTTAATATTTTTTTCTTTTCTTTTTTTTTGCTGATAAAAAAAAAAGAAAAAAAATACAAGAATCGAGATTGATAAATTGAAGCAATAATTACTTACAAAAGAATGAATAATTTGGAAAAATTAGAATGAATTTTATTTTTGTTAGGAAGCAAGTGCATTTTATCGAATACTTTATGTCTAGGACATCGACGGCTCGATGAGATGGTAGAACAGCGGGAGCTGAGATGGCGACGAGTACACTTATGGTGGGTCTGGTTTAATGTAATAAAATAAATTTTGCATTATTTACTATCTCATATTTATTTTTTAGATTACGTGTATTTTTAAATTCAGTCTCTTATATGTGTTTGTGAATTCAATCAAAACCAAAATTTTATACATAATATACAATTTTTTCATTGTTATACTTCACTCATAATTTTGTAATATTTGTTTTTCACCATTATTTTTTTTCTTATTCACCTATTATATTTCTATGTTATTTTATTTCAATTTTATCCAAACGCAACCTTATTCATATTTACCGGATTAAACCTATGCCCACACATTTAATCTTAACCAGCTTCGCGAAAAAGAGAGAACTCGACATATATAAGAAAATTCATCGATCCGAAGAAGAATTATTATTTAACCCAAAGCAAATAAAGATATAGAAAAAGGAGATCTGGAGATCTAGGGATGTAGGAACTTTTCCAAAAGAGATAAATCCTACATGTAAACTAGCTAAAAATAGGCTGTTGATTTAGACAGAAAATTAATAGAAGATTCACAAGAAGAGCTTCTAAACATACATAAGGAAACATGTAAATTTACCAACAACGTATATCAAAGAATCAAGATTAATAAAATGAAGTAATAGTTACTTACAAAAGAATGAATAATTTGGAAAAAAAAAAATTGTTAGGAAGCAATTAAGTTTACTTAATTAGAACCATGTTTTTTCTTGTGCATTTTATCAAGAGATCTTTCTTTAAGTCCACTGAGCTGCCTTTCCCACACCTTCCTAGAAAAACTAGTTTTGTCCTCCTCATAAACATGAGCTAAATCAGAACGCATCAACTCATAATCATATATTCTGCGCAAATTCGGATCAGAAAGAGTCTCGTATGCTCGTCTCAGCTCAACGAATCGTTGAGTGGACTCGTGTCGAGTTGAGGGAGGACAAACATCTGGATGAAACTCAAGAGCCTTGCTTCTGTAAGCCTTCTTTATCTCTTCAAACCCTACCTTCTCCTCCAAGGAAAGCGAAAGTAGTTCATAGAAGTTTGTTTTCTCATCTTTTCCCCTCAAATCTTTTACCCTACTACATGTTACCATGTTGATATTGAGCCTTGTGCTACATCTTTCTTTGTGAAAATGATATGGGACCCTTTTCACTATACAATGACTTGGACGTTGTAATTGTAATGAAATCTCCATTGAAAGTACGTAGTATATATGAGACAATTATGTTTTTCAAATCCAATATATGGTGTTCCAATCAAGAGAGAACAGAAAGAAAATGTTAGTCCGGATATGTGGTGGAGAAATATGAATGAAGTATTTGGATCATATAAGGTCTATATATATGTGCATCAACCTTGGCTCACTATATTTGAATGTATCTTAGGTTTTATTTATTTATTTATTTATTTGTAGGGGGGCAAGAAACTTGAGGGTTACATATGGAATAGTATTATAGTAATGCAAACGTAGGTTAGGTGGAGAGCAATGAATGCTAATTTGGCAATAAATCTTTCGTCTTTTGTGATCTAGCTAATTGTGGATACGGCCAACAGAGTAGTTAATAATAATAATAATAATAATACAGTAAATATAAAACCACACGTACGCGCATCCACCATTTCCAGGTTGTTGCGTATTATAGGAGTGACCACTTCTTCTTAATTGTCAATTTCATGACTTTCACAATTTTATTCTTTTCTTAAACAAATATACTCCATATCAATATACATCTTACGATTATAACCAAATAATTTACAATTCAAGCTATTTATATATTTTCTCCGTTTTAAAATTAGAGATACATTCCAACTTATACAAAATAAGTTTACGAAATCCTATAATTTAAAATTTTAAAAATTTTGAAGTGAAATATCATCAAATATATGAAAAATACTCTTAAATAAATATTTTTTTAATTTGATATCCTTATAAATTTATATGACAAATGAAATGTTAATACTTGTAAATGTTACTACATTAAAAGATAAATATATTTTTAATTTTAGAACAGTGGGAGTGGGAGTACAAAACTAATTAAGGTGAATTGATTGTAATTTAATTTTACACTTAGAAATTATTAAAATTAATTTTTAAAAGTTAAATTATACTTATAGACTTTTAAAAGAATGGGATAATACGTAGTAATGAAGTGAATTGCAAAGTGTTTGGTGAAGTTGGTAGCGTAAATTTCTTTTATTTATTTTAACTATTTCATATTATTATTATTTTCATAGGCGCTCTATTTTAAATTTAGAAATACATTACAGTTCACATAAACTTAAAAATTACAGTGAACTATTTTAATTTTAATAACTTTGAAGTGAAATACCATGAGCTACATAAAAAATACTTTTCAATACAAACTTATATATTATTATATTTATACAAACTTATATCATAAATAAAAATTATAATATTTAGAAATTAGATTAGAATTCATCACTAACTAACTTTGGAAGTTGGAACAAGGGGGATATTTCTTTAACAACGTTATAGGCATTATTTAATGTGGTGTGTTAGGTGCACTAATGTCACAGCTGAAACTTTCCCAAACGGCACTGTTTGTTGCAAGAATCTTCACCTTCCTCTTAGCCGGCCTAGTTTCTCATAATCTCCTCTTTTTTAATTCGCCAAGAACTCCACCAGGAAGCTTCATCACTATAAACATCGTTGACGCATATAAGTCTTACTTTATCTTATTTACCTACTTTATTTTTATAAGAAAGATGAATTTTTTATTTTGTTTGTAATAAGTTATGAAATTCTAAAATTTAAATTATAACAATAACTTAATAAATTTTCATATAATATATAAAGAGTTTTATTTGTTGAAATTTTATCTATTTGTAATGTTAATCATTTTATAATTAATAACAAATTCAAATTCAATCAAATTTTATTCATAATTTTAACAAAAATACTATACAACTTTTTGGAATGTTACTCTATTTATAAAATGAGTGAATAATAAGAGGAACGAGTAGGAAAACTTAGAAACTAAAATACAATTTGTACCCATAATTTACTTCAAATTTTGATTTCTACCCCAAACTTTAATTTAAACTGAAAGCACCCTATATTTTATTTCGGTGAACTAAAAGCATCTCAATCTCTATTTTCCCACAATTTCAGCCACCAGACTTTCACATGCGTGTTTTGAGGGTAAAAGAGTAAAAAATGAATAAATACAAGTTATATACCTTTCTTCTTTGTTAACATCGACATATCTGGTGTGAATAACGCGTGAACAGAAGAAAAAAGAGAGAACTGGTTTGAAAGAAGTTTTCAAATTCTAAATTCAAATTATAATGAGAGCTTAATATAAAAACTTTCATATAATATATAAAGAGTTTACCCTGTTAAAATTTTACCTATTTGTAATAGTAATCATTTTATAATTGAACCTAATCAAATATTATAAATAAATTTGCGCAAGAGTATTAGATAATGTTTTGAAATATTATATCATATTACACAGGGAATATTAGTTATTATAAAAGTGGAATGAGTAGGAAAACTTAGCTAAGATAATTAATTAGAGACTAAACTACAATTTGAACCTCATATTATATTTCGAAATTTGATTTGCACCCCAAATTTTAGTTTAAACTAAGAACACCCCATATTTTATTCCGGCCAATTAAAGCACCTCAGTCTGTATTTTTCAAGCGTATACGTTTGAGGGTAAAAAAGTAAAAAGCCAATAAATATAAGTCATATGCAAGGTCGGTTTCTTTGTTTTACATCCCCTATTATGAATTGGTAAAAATTGACAAATACGTGTTTCGTGACTAAAAAGAAGACCGAGTATACCATAAATTTTTAAGGATGGTAAGGTTTGATATAGAAAAACTGATCCGCTGTGTCTATGTACTCCGGCCTCTTCTTCGTTAAAAACGACATGTGTGACACTAATATGGCGTGAATAGACGAAAAAGGAGAAAAACTGCGATCTTGGATACATCTCGATCGATGTCATGCACAGACCCATGATTGAGAAGGTATAGGAAGAAGATGGTGTTATGATGGCGTTCAACTTCTTAAAGTGGGTTCTACTCTTTTTTTAAATACATGTTTGGTAATTAGAATTGAAAAAAAAAAAACAGTACAAGGGCTCTAAATCAAAACAAGGGTATTAAATTCACTACCAACCAGTACACTTCAAAGAAAGTAGAGGATTAAATATTCAAAGACTTTAAGGTTAATTACACAGGATAAGAGTACCACCAGTTCACCCAAAATTACCAAGGCATTTTAATTTTCACCAGTGCACTTTAAATTTCATTTCGTACAACACATGGAATCCCATGGAAAAATCTCCGGAATCCCATGGAAAAATTTGAAGATTCCAAATATAAAATTTATAATTTTTTTTGAGTTGTTTTATTATTATGTTTCATATTATTAGTAGCCTTTTATTAATTTAATAAATATTAAACGATTCCAAAAAATCAACATAATAGTTTTTCTGTAATTGTGAGAAACAGAAATTTTGAAATTAATCTTGAACTAAAATTATTGTCCAATGATATTAAACGTAAGTTTATAAGCTTCTCAATACTAAATGAATGTATTACTAAATTTATATTAATACTAATATCATTAGTAACACTAAAAGATCAGCTATAAAAGGATTAACGAATAAAATAATGATACAACAAAAAAAGAAAGAAAGAAAAAGCTTACGAGAAGCTTTACAAATAAAATCTTAACATCTTGGAAAATGAAGTTTATAATCAACCCTAGTAGCCATCATCTCTCCAAACTCATCACAAATTTAAAAATTTACTAAAAGTAGATCAAGTATCGAAAACTCAAAAGGTTGGAGGTGCAAGTTTAGAAATATCATCATTAGAGCATCTACAATCATGAGGTAGCCAAATTATTTTTTGTACTAAATAATATTCAGTATTTTTGCATGATAAAATTCGGCATATTTTTAGGATAACAACGCATCGAACCTTACATTTCTTTTTGAACTTGTAATTGACTTGGTATGATTTTTCCAAACTAATAAACACATAAAATATTTACCGCAATCTTTTTTACAATAATGTTAACATATGAATACAAACCATTTGATCATTTTAAACCCAATTTTGACTCCCTCATTTTAAGACCAAAAATCCAAATATGTTGTAAATGCTCTTGTGAGTGTTTCAATTGTTCATTTCATGGGTGTAGCCAACATCAATAGTGAGCTACAATCATCTGGGGAACAATGATGGTATGAATCTTTCAGCTCCTCAAACATTCCGATCCAAGGAGATATCGAAGAGCAACGTTTTCGACGACATGGTGGCCAGTAACGCCATCCTTTATGAGCCTGGCGAGCATCCTGACCACGTCGTCGTCATCAAGGTACAACTTAAACAAACTAATCAACCAAGTTTCGTCTGTGCACCCGCGATCCAAAATATTTAGATTTGTCACGATTTTAAAATAAAACTTGTAGGTTTTTTTTTTTTTTGTTAGTATGTGCCATATGTGGGAGATAGCAAGAGGGCAATGAATATACAACTGAGATTTTCATGGGAGGAAAAAACATCATTGTCCTCCACAATACTTGTGAGGATTCTCTTTTGGCTGCTCCAGTTATCTTGGACTTAGTCCTCCTTGCGGAACTCAGTACTCGCATTCAACTTAAAGCTGGAGGAGAGGTTTGTAATAATATGCAAACCCGCCCCATCCCTCACCCTCCCCCCCACCCCCACCATTTTGCAAATATTAATTAGCATTCAGCTTAAAGCTGAAGGAGAGGTTTGTCACAATCTGCAAACCCGCCCCGCCCCCCATTTTGCCTATATATTAATTAGTACTCCCTCGGTCCCCTCATATAAACCTCTTTTATGACTAAAATATCTTTATAAAAAAGGCTTATAGGTGGAACGAATGAAGTACTTGCTTTGATGTTCAATTACTTGTTACTAATTTGTGTTATTTTTTTCCTTGAACGTATATAATTGCAGGGCAAATTTCACTCCTTCCATCCAGTGGCTACAATTCTTAGCTACCTCACCAAGGCTCCTCTAGTAAACAATTTTTACAATAAGCATACACGTAGTATTATCATTTTAATTATTACATTAGAAAATTTATTTATTGCACTTAAAATTTAATTTAAAACTTGATGGGAGAAACGAACCAGGTACCGCCAGGGACGCCGGTGGTGAATGCTCTAGCGAAGCAGCGGGCAGTGCTGGAGAACATACTGAGGGCATGTGTTGGATTGGCACCGGAGAACAACATGATTTTGGAATACAAATGATCCTACCCACAAATCTGCATGTGGAAGATGTTTTGGTTCTTTTAAATTACAACTCCCTAATCTTTTTTGTTCCTTCTTTTAACTATGTAATTTATTAGCTTATATGGTAATGCCTATGGAGTTGAAGTGTGATTCCTGCTCCATAACTTGATTGGAATATTGGATGTAAATTATGTATGCGTTTAACGAGTTTTAGTCGTCATTTTTACGAGTCTTTTATATGAAAAAGAGTTATATTTTATTTTGTTTATAAAGTGAAATTTAAAATATACATAGTGGAATTTTTTAACAACATTTCATGTAATGAATATTATTCTCAGTTAAAATCTTATGTACTTTGTATTATGTCCTTCAAAGTACATAAAATAACTTAAACTTAGTTTCATCTAACTTGCAATCAAATTTATATTTAACTTAGGCTAAATGACATAATTGTCCCTCCAAGTTGTTCTGCTTCAATATATGTAGTCCCTCGAGGTTTAGAATTGATAATTTTATTCTTCAATCTTGTTAATTTGGTGCAATAAATTTCAATTGTTGATTGGCAAGACAAAATCAAATAGGTGCGGTAGCTATCACTTACAAATTTAATCTAAATAGTACATTTTCAAGTATCAGTTGACGAACTTTGACTTTTCACACGAGTCATACAAGTGATAAATATATTGAAACAATTCTTGATGAAGTTTAAAAAGACAAAAAAAATCACTTCTTTTTCCTCTTTTATCGACGAAACACTCTTAAAATTAATTTCATTCCTGATGAAATTTGATCACTTAATCTCAATATTCTAAAAGAATACTTTAATCACATTTGTTAACTACAATTTCTAAGTCACTTCTTAATAATTCAATTTTGAGAGTGTATCTAACCGAAAATGAGATCTTCACATACTTTAAAGATTTTGCCAAACAAGATTCTTATCTTAACGAAACATATAATGGTATCGGACAGAAGCATAAAGAAGTAAACAAATATTACTTAGTAAACTTGCAAAAGTGCCAGTTATTTAGTCAAGCTCAAGCACACATATTTGTGTGGTGTCCACCAAAGAATTGAGATACGATAGTATTCTATGTCCGAAGGGAACAATAAAATTATTTTATTTATTTTTTACACTTTTGCCTAGTTTTATATAGGGAGAGTTCTAATTGTAAGGACACTTTTGATATTTCATCTTCTTCTTTATTTATTCGGTATAAATTTATGGGGTACATAGCTAATTCATTGAGATATAGGGAGCAATGTGTTATATTTATGGTTTACGTTGTTGCTCAAAAGAATATAATGACCACCGCTAGCATTTATGGAGGTCGACAGCATGGTGATATCAGACCGCATATGTTTATCGAGCATATATAACAGGAGTACTTCAAGTTAACAATAATTTAATATTCCACTTGATTACTTGTTAAAATAAAAATAAAAATTAAATAAAATTATTAGAGAATTTAATAATGCAACAGAAACCAAAAAAAGAAATTAATCAAGATAAAAAATAACTGTCACATAAATACAAGAATTTTACGTAAATCGATAGAAGACCTAACATATTGAAGTTTAACTTCAACATAATTGATGAAATTTTTAGAAATTTTTAGAATATAGATTATGTTATGATTGAAGGTTTTTCTTATAAGTCATAATATTACGATGATTATATCAATTAAAATTAACTAAATTATCATTTATTTTGAAAATTAAATATACCGTCATGTTTTATTCTAAAAGTCAAAATATATTTTTTATTTTAGAATGGGAGGAACACAATATATTCTTCCCTCCATTCCAAAATTAAAAATATATAAAATAATTTTTATAAGATAATTTTATGTTTCAAATATATTCCTATTTTAATGTTATTTGAAATAATAAAAATGGTGGTTATAGAAGAAACCATTAAATAGTAGAGATAGTAGACTTAATTATAGTAGTAGGATGATAAAATGATATTTAAGAAATTTTATGATTTTTATTGTTTAAAAATAAAAATATATGGAATAACCAAAAAATTAATTAATATATATATATATATATATATATATATATATATATATGAGCCGCGAGATATAAGCGATTACTTTTATTAGAAGTCACATAATTTAATTTCATATAAGAAAGTGGAGAGAGAAGGTATCACATAATGAATGTAAATATATGACTACTGATGAAAACGGACACTTATTTCTCGTTTTCTCATATATATATATATATATAACTTTAAAAAAAAATAGTATTCGTTAAATTCAAAGTTGTCGGCTATTTGACGTGCTTGTTAGTTATACTCGTCATTGTCTATTTCCTCTTAAAAGTAAGATAGTTGATAAGTGTATCAGTGTATGCGTAAATATTTAGGAGGTAGCCTAAAAAAAAAAAGTTATGGGATATTTCATGCGTCAGAAATTTAAGTTCTGTCTGCTTGTTCTCATGCATTTTTCTAACATAATACATTAAAATGTAAGAAGCCCATATCTTGTGAACATGATCCATAGATTCGGGCTCGTACTAGTCATTCACGTTGCAATACTTGGGCTAAGCCACCTAGTTTTCTCCCTTCTTCAAGGTAAGACTCGGTTTGATATTAGAAAAAATGAGAATTTTTTTTTTGTTACATTTTGTTATTTAAAACTAAAAAATATTTTTCAATATCTGTTTTATAATAAAAATTTTAAAGTTAAAAAAATATTTTTCACATTTTATGTATTCTTTTCGGTGTTTTTAAAAAATAACTTATAAAGTTAAAAAAGTCAGCACATTTTTACCATCTTTGTTGTCACTATCGCCATCCATTGTCACCATGGCATCACCGGTCACTACTACTCTAACAACCATGTCCATCATCACTACTACCACCATATCGTCATTGATGTTACCAGCGTACATTGTCGCTATACATTGTCGCTATCATTGTTGCCTCACTACCCCCACCCTCACCCCTTCCCACTTTTACCACCACCATCACATCATGTCATCATGGTCTACGCCACCCCCATCACTCATTAAGGCACCACCTCGATTGCCACCTCATCATCTTTTATTGCCATTGTTGTTGCCACACATTTTTAATATAATTTTTTTATTATTAATCTAACATTTCAACCATAATCGTATTTTTAAGATTTTTTTTTTTGTGATATTATCAATCAAATGTCATAAAATAATTTATGAAGAAAACATTTTCTTATAAAAGATTTTCTATAAAAAAATATTTATGTAACAAAATATAAATAAAATAAAATTCGTGTATCAAACGAGCCTTTACTTCGACTACCTTCTACAATTCGGAATAAGATATGTTATTTCGTTATCTACTCAATCATCTGCTTCATTCCTTCTAAATTGTCACATGTCCTCTTAGAGCTTAGTTTCTTAACTAAGGAAATTTGAATAATATGTCACTTGTCAATTCAAGAACAGATGAAACAAAAATAAAAAATAAAACTGTCCAACAAATTTCCTGTTATTTTGCCCGTAAGTTGTATAATACTGATAGCTTAAGTGGATAATACATTCTTCATTATAAATTTAGAGATGCATGTTAAAAATAATAGTGATTATTATTAGGTTTTAGAACATTTGATGATGATTGTCTTTAGATTACTTAGAGTACAAATGTATAGAAAGTGTTAATTAGTAACACTGATGTTTTGTAGCCAGTAGTTATCTCTTTGATTGTAATTCATTCATTCATTCTTTGTAAAGAGATATAATTATTTCTTATTTGTAAGTAACTCCTGGAATGAAGTATCAAAGTTTCAGCAAGTCAAAATGTGTATTTGATCCGTTAGAGTTTACAAAAAGGCTTGTCGGAGACTAGGAAAACTTGTCAGAGACTAGAAAAACTTGTCAGAGACTAAGGATTTTATCTATCAGAGACTAAGTCTAAAAGAGTCGAAGACTAAAGGTTACGTCATCGGAGACTAAGTTTAAAAACATCAGAGACTAAGTTGACATCATTAGAGACTGAGCCTTAAAGTATCGAAGACTAAATAACTCTATCGGAGACTATACAATCTGACGTCATCAGAGACTAAAAGATCATAGACTAATTGATGACATCACCAGAGACTAAAGATAAAGCGTTAGGGACTAAACGTTATTTATTTCCTGAGAGATACAAAATTTGAATTAAAAGGAATGTCGTAGATCAAGATATTATTGAAAACGTAGCTGGTAAGGAAACTAACCAGAAATCTCTTCGTAATCAAAAAGAAAATATTGTATTTGATTCGAATAAGGAAGCTGAATCAATATTGATTTAGAATATAAAAACTGAGAATTCAGTTTTGAGAGAAGCTATAATTAATTTTACAGAATTTGTAATTTGAACCTGTATAGAATTCATAGTTTTTGTATCTTTACTATACAAAATAGAAAAGAAGCTGATGATCATATTATTGTGATTGTTAGAATTTATATTCAGTTGTTTAAATTAATACAAGCGATTGTTTATAAATTGATTCGTGTTCTTGTTGTTTATATTCCGCAAGAAAAAGTTAATTTCTTAAAGAATAAGTAAACGAAAAGAATTCAAAGAACTTGTATTCAACCCTCCTTCTACAAGTTCTCGACTATCTCACTAGGAAAACAATTATAATAGAACCAATAGTTTTCATATTTTAAGAATTTTGTTGTTTTTATTTTCTACAATAAAAAATAATATCTTTAATTTTGAAACACACAAAACTATATGTATCCTCAATTTTAAAATATAATAAGTATTATCCAATTTACTACTCCTTCGTTTTAATAGAGTAAATTTAAAAATCAGATTTGTTCCATAAAATAGTTAAAATTACATATTTTTTTTTATAAAGATATAACTTTTAGGATTTGTCATTACTATTTTCTTCTCTTATCTTTAAAGAAAAACTTTATATTTGAACATGTAAATATTTTATATATGTAATTATTAATTATATGTATGTATGTATATGTATATGTATTTATAAATGGGAATGCTGAAAACTAACTATAGTCCATTTTATTAAATTAGATTGTAGTTTTTTTATCTTTTATTTTGCAATCTTTAGCAAAAATTTACCGTATTGATGAAAATTACATTGAATAATGAGACATGTAAATTTTTATAATTTTTTTATGTGTATCATTATTTTTGTAATCATGTAACTTGAACATATTTTGTATAATAAATGTTTTCATATTTTTTACAATATTATAAAACTATTTTACATATCATCAAAAATTATAAAAATTTATAAATTGTAATAATTTTAAATTTTAGTAGTGTACTGTAAAAATATATAATCTATTTCTGCTCTTGCGCTTTCTTCTCTGTTCTCAATGATAAGAGTCTTTCACTCTATGAGTTGTTCACTAAATTGTGAGAATTTTTTTTATTATACTTTCTTCTTCGTTCTTTTCTATTGGATCTGCTAGCTAACTAAATAAAATTTCTATCATTCGTAGACTTTGGGTGTAAATTTTTGAAAAATCGTTATCTTTCTTTGTTTTTGATTTTCTTTTCTAATATTGTGTTTATTTGTTATAGTTTCAATTTTTAAAGGTTTTTCGAAAATACTTTTAGGGTAAATTGATTTGAGGTATTTTATATTGATCTTGGTGATTCTAGCCTTTTTTTGAAAACAAGATGTCAACACTCCAATTAGTACAACTAAAACTATGTTTTACGTGCAGAAATCTTATCATAGGAATGAGTATCTCATTTTCATATTAATGGTACACACGTTTGAATTGATAAATGATAAAAGAGCATGTGATTAATGGGAACGAAGGATATTCACATACTGTGGGAATCTGAAACATAGTCTAAAGTATAATATTCAGATTATCATTAATAAATAATCTAATTACAAAAATATTAACCACTGCAACCATCACTTATCACCACCACCATAGCCACAACCGCAGCTCACCACAATCACCGTTGTCAATTTTCACCACTGCCACCCACCACCATCATTGACCGCCATCGCCACTACCGCCGCTACCATCACCGTCATCGACTACCACTACCACCACATCCAGCCGTTGCCACAAACCTCATTCCATCACTGTTGTCGACATCACCTAAACCCTACCATTATAAATGACTTTTCATTATTATTTGAATTTTCATTTTTAGGCATTTTTAGGTGCTCCAAAACCATCATCCGTAGATATCTTATGATGAGATATAACATTCTCATTGTTATACTAAAATTCATGTGTGTCAAACATTGCCTAAAAGAATACTTAGGTATACGATAGAGTCAAATACGTAAAACAAAACATAATTGAATAGATACATTTAACTTAATCGAGTTAACATAATTGATGAGGATATTAACTCAACTCACCGGGTTACCGAATAAACTAGTGTAATACTTAAATTCCCACTAGCTCAACTAGCATCATTTTTTATTTTATTTTTTTGAATTTTGAATTTTGTAAAAGGGAAATGTAGAAATTAATATCTAGAATTTTATTTGCATTTATTTACCTGCTTATTTTTAAGCTAGCTTATAATCAATTTTATAAAAGTAATTATAGACTCTAATTTGATGCTTTTTATTGAAGCAAAAATCTGAAAACCAGGTTTGGTCAAGTAACTTACCATATTAATTTAATTATCAAATACATATTAATTAAATGTTTTAAAACAACTTATATGCAGAATAAATAATCATAATCAATGAACTGTTTTCTAAACAATCCTAACTAAAAGCCCTCTTAATCTTCTGTTTGTATCTTAATATATATATACGCCATCCGTTTATATTTACATAATTTTATAGAATAAATTTTTGTTCATAATTAAATGACATTTTACATTTTCAATGTACTTTCAATTTATCAAACTCGTATTAGTTTTTTTTTTTATAACATATATACAGAACGGATAATCCTAATCAATAAACAGTTTTTCTAAACAATCCAAGCTAAAAGTCCTCTTAATCTTCTGTTTGTGGCTTGTAAGTTGATTAGACTAGTTTATAAACTAATATTTTCACTATTTTGATGCTCTTACTTTATTTTCATGTTAAGCATTATTTTTTCAAAACGTAATATTCCATTTCTAATTTATCCGCAAAGTAATCTATATTTATCTATATCACTATATAATATTTCAACGATGAAAGTCGATTTATTTATTCTAATTCAATTGACTCAGAACAACTGAAGGTCTTTTGTAAAAATTAAAAAAAAAATTAATCAAATTTAGGTATTGTTCTTGTAACTATATGCTAACATTATTTTCACAAAAATACATTTAATCCGAGTCTAAATCAAAATTATAAATTAATTTGATGCTACAATCAATATTAAATTAAGAAATTATAACCAAATAATAGTTAATATTATAATGGAACAATCACCTAATTAAAATGATTTAACTTACAGAGTGATTATTCTTCTCTTTCTTTATCCCCTTCACTAAACGTTAAGCCTCCATTAACAAAATCCTTAGATGTATTTTTTTTTTCATTTTGTAGGAAAAAACTCTTCTCAGAACTTATTCTGTTTCACTATTTAATTTTATTAATAAAGTTTCTCTTTGTGGGATTATCCTCATTTTTTTTAGAATAATTTATTTGATTCTCCATTCTTATTCGTAAGATTCTATTCTCCAAATTCTCACACACTCTTTCTTCGATCTTGTATTCTTTTTATGTTTGAGAGCTTTTTTTTCCCGTAAGGAATTAAGTTCGGAGCTTAATTAGTTTTTAGTGACTTTATGAATTTCTAAAAAATAGATATACGTGTTTTTTACTTTTGTCGTGAATCAAACCATATCTTCTTTTTTACTATGATCTTACAGTTGAACATATATTTCATTAATTTGTTTATAAAATGACATTATATCCTTAATTCTTATTATTGGTATGGGTGTAATGTAATTGATTTTTGTGTGCACCGAAAAGATTTATCCTTATTTTTTACTTGTAATTCAATTTTAATGAATCAAATGTGTTTGAATCTTTAAAAACGAAAAACAAAGAAATTTTTTTTAAAAGTTATAGAAAGATTACATATAAAGTCATCAATAAATGATTGAAATTAAACTCATTGAAGAATCATATTTAACTCATTGTAATCTTAACGAAAATAAATTAGTCAAATTAATAATAAAAAATTTACCCATGGTTGTGCATGGGTGTTTCATCGCTAATTAATAGCCTAGTTATATATAATTCTAATCTAATTAAGTTAGTTTGACATAAATTATTTGCATCTTTCTATGTATATAAAAAGTCAAACTAAAATTTATCTCTAATTTTTTTTTTAATTTTTTATGTTGGATTTAACATTATTTATCATTTCTCCAATTAAAATTTGATTTGCAATCAATTACAAATACACAATTTTTCATATAATAAAATAGTTAATTTGGAGTTGTTAATTTTTTAACTTGAGTATTCTGTGTTTAATCCAATGGATCGATTAAAATAATATTATTCCATTCATAACCAAATATTTTAACATACAAATTGTCAGCACCTTACATGTTTAAATAACACATAAATCCTTATGCAATTAATTTATATAGAGTTCTTAAGGAAGTCACCCCTAAACAGACCATAGAAGTCATGAAACCCTACTTTCCAGCAGAACATTAGAAAGCTACTTATGAACAAACTCTGCTGCGGTTTTTCTGGTTCACGAAATTCGGGAAATAATATTTTTTGGAGAGACATTGATTGAAATTTTAAATAAAAAAAAGATTCCCTAGAAATCTTGGAGTTCAAGATTTTATAGCATTTTATTAAAAGCAGACGATAGGGATTTGTAGAAATGTTCTGTTAAAATTTGAAGCACTTGGGTTGGACATCATATAATTTAATATATAATTATTAGTCGCTAGTGTGGTTTAATTAAGACATTTAGTTGTTGAATTATTGGGTGTTTTGAGAACTTGAGTACTGTACATTCTTGTTTATAATTTTATATAAAGGTGAGTTGATGTCATCGGTGATAAGGACTTCTACACCCTTTAGAAGATAACATTTTCAATAATATTTTAAGTCCTTATGTAATCATGACTTAACTAAAATAAATTTCGTAATTTACTACTTTATATGGGTATTTTATTTGTCATGCGGACTATTTCGTTCATTTCGTTATCTTTATAGTTATAAAAGATCAATTTTATTACTTGCGTCAAGTCAAGTACGCATTCTATTCTTTATAGCTATAAATTTATATAAAATAATTTTAAAAACTGAAATATATTTATAATTGTTTATTAATTTATGCAATAATTCATTATCTTTATTTGTTAATACTTTTGGGTATTAATTAATTTAGTTTTAGAAAAGATGTACAAAATCTTCTTGAAATATATTATTGCTTTTGAAAACATTTTTTTCCTTTTTTCTCTTTTGAGAAATATATATATATATATATATATATATATATATATATATATATATATATTCTTGTTTTATACGAGATTGTTTCCTAAAAACTCACACGCACTTACATGCTCCCAATTTCTTCACTTTTCATATGAAATAGTCGTTAACCAATTTCTTCACTTTTCATTGGAAATAGTCGTTAATCAATAAAGTGAAGGACCGATCAGAAATATTTATAAAAGCATATGGTTGGTGTCCGGTGTTACATTAATTTTTGAAAGGGAAGAAACTGCAAGTTGGATCCTTAAATCAATATCTTCATTGCCTGTTGGAGAAGCGAAGCATAAGGTCACCCCCGCCAGTTGAAAGAAAAAGGGAATCGGCCAATCGGGTGGTTTGCCAGTGGGACCTTGTTCTTCTATTATACTATTCATGCTCTAATTTCAAATTATGAATAAATACAAAAAAAAATTAAATTAAAAATAAATTTAACTAAAGTACATCAGCAGTTGAAATTTATAATGTGCATAATCTACAGTTATTTTAGTTTAAAGCTTTTTAATTATAGTAGTGTAATTTATAATACTAAAATTTTAAAATTTATATTGAAACAAACAAAATCAATCGTAATAATAATAATAATATAAAAGGAACGAGTTTAGAAAGAGAGCTAATTCCATGCAAATGAATGGCTGTCAAATGGTCTTTCGCAAAAAATACAAAAAAAAAAAAAAAAAAAAAAGGGTCTGTCAAATGGCCCCCTTTATATTACATTATTACCAACCAAATGACAAATCAATCAACCAAAAACTCCAAGTGAATCACTTTCCCCTCTTCTTGGGCCGACCATGACAATATTGAAAAGTGCATTTTACTCTCGACGAATGGCTTCATGCCTTCAATACATTATAATAGCAATATTCTTTTTCGTATGCATCACATTTTAACAAATTGTAATAGGTTACTTTATTTGCAAGTTATCATTTGCTCATTGTTAAATTACATTAAGACAGGCATCCTTTTATAAATGTGATTTTGTTGTTGATATTCTTCCCCAAACTTTTAATTTATACAAAAATTAAAATTATTATAACTAAGAAAAATATATATGAATAAAAAAATTGAAGATAGAAACCAGTCATGATCTAAAATATTTTAGGAAAAGAATTCATAAAAATAAGCACATAAACTGTGAGAGGCAACTTTGACATATACAACTCCGTACATGGTAAGACGGAGTATATGCCATATGATTTTTTATACTTCCTATATATTTAAGATTACATACAATTATTCATAAAAGAAATAATTTGTATTAAAAATTGTAAAAGAAAATAAATAAATTGATTACTTTATATACATACATACATACATATAAACACACATACACATCAAGCGTACACATTGACTGGTTTTATTTCACAAATAAAGAGTTTTTCTTAATTTTTTTTGTTATATATTATGAGTTTTCTGACCAACTAAATTCATTGGTTTTATCAAGACAAATTAATAATAAACTTCACATAATTTAAGTAAATATATTCGAAAAAGTTCATAGAATTTGCATGTCTTTTATTTTTACGAACTTTCTGCATCCACACGGCTGAAAGTTTTTCAAATATATTGAAAAAATTACGTCATATATATAAATAAATATATATATATATATATATAAAAGACTATTGAGTAAAACTTTAAATGAATTATAATTTATTTTCCTTATTTTTGTAGTTCTTTCATGCCAAAAGATGTGAGGATGTACATTTTTATTTTGGTTCAAAACGAACGAGTGAAGTACAACCATGTGGTCTCATGTTAACACTACAAAAAAAGTGGGCAATTGTTACTATTTCGTACGATACGATTTAATGAATTGTAACAACTATACATCTAAACATGGTAGTTATATAAACTGTTACAATTCGTCAAGATTTAAACTCTCCTTCCATAACTTCCAAACATCTTAACGGAGAAGACAACCCTAAAATTTTCAAATCTTTGTACATTGTGATTTAAGTCTAGGCATTAAAATTTTAGATATTAATTGCTATTTAAAATTTAAAGAAAATATCAAAACCTATAAAAATCAAACTTTGTAGCGTGTTTGTGGTAGCCCTAAACAACTCGTCAGAATATATATTGCCGAAAAAGAATAAGTTATGTAATTAAGACAATGGTATCAATTTGTAACAGTTACAATAGAAGTCTTAGTAATTTATTTAACATTTAAATGTAACACTTTTAAACTGATACCAAAACTATTATATTAAATCAAACGTCAAAGTTGTTGAACCGATACCGAGCAAATACCACCACTGCAAATGCCCCGATCAAAAACCGTCACAAAAACCTTGACATTTGCCTATTGTAACATTTTTAGAGCTTAATATAATAGATTTTTGCCCGTCTCAATTGATGCATTTTTTTGCTGTGTAATTATTATATTCGCTCTAAAATTAGATATATATTTCAGTTCATACAAAATACATTTTCAAAATTCTATTATTTGTAATATTTTTTACTTTTAAAAATTTTTAAGTAAAATATATGAATACTTTTAAATATATCTTTCTTGTGTCATAAATGAAATTGTAAGATTGATAAATAGTACTACGGTAAAAAAGACAAATATCTATTACTATATATTGTTTTAGAGGAAGCATTTCTCTTTTTACTATAATCTTATTTATTGAATTATATTTCATATCTAACTATTACAATTAAAAAACCCTAATAAAATTTCTAATTATTGTACTGAAAAATTAACTAGCAATCATTACCTAAATATACAATTTAAAAAAAAATCATGCACTATCTCTCAAAATTAAAGAATCACAAAGAAAAAGAATAAAAGATTAGCACGATAATCAATAATTAAAGAATAATACAAAAGTAATTTTAAAAAAAATTATAAGAAAAAAAGACAAAAAAAGTAATTAAATAAAAAAAGAGCCAAATGAAATTATAATATTTTAGAATTAATAAATTACTCTAAAATTAATATAAATTAACCGATATTCGTTACTAGGCCATGGTTCTTATTTTAGATAATACAATAAGTGAAAAAATAAAAAAATTAATTAAATGAAATAATAATTACTCCATCTGTCCCATATTATTTGACAAATTTTGACTTTCTTGGTCAAATTGACCAAATTCATAATTAATTTATAGATAAACGTATTATAAATTTTAATCTCAAACAATTTGTTCTTAATAGTATATTAGATATAGTTTTTTATGATATTAATTTTGTGATTATATCGTATAAAATTAAGATTAATTTCTTTGTCAAAATTTGATCAATTTGAAAAAAGAAAGTCAAAGTTTGTCAAATAATATGGAACGGATGGAGTATTAAATATATTAAAAACAGACCCATTAATTTTTACATTTATAAATATGAAATTAATAATATTGTACACAACAATATAACATATTGATCACGTATTTAACATAACAAATAATACATATTAAATTCAATAATTTTAATCAATTGAAAAAAAAATCAGTACTATACATGAGGTGACAAATTAATATCTCTAATTTTAAAATTAAAAAGATACTAATTAGGCAAACTTTACCCTACCCACCAACAATCATGTTAATTAAAAACTAATGAATAGCCCAAGTTATAAACGAAATACTCTGTACTAAATAAGGAAATATTATTTTTACAATATTTTTTTATATTGCCACATGCAGGGTTCAAGTGTATTTATAAATTACTTGTATCTTATATATTAAAAATTATATAACTATCAATGTAAAAATATTAAGTATGCTTGTAAAAATATCAATTTCCAATAAATAACTCCCTTTCGTGTTGAGATTAAAGTTATACTCCTTCCGTCTTATTGATTATCTTTTTGTTAATTGGGTTTTTATATTTAAAAAGATTTACCGGACAAAACATTATAAAGTTTCAGAAATATTATTGCTACTATTCACCACCGCCATATATGAGCGGTGGTTCGCTATCATTAATATCATCATCACCAAATAATATATATTATTAATATTAAATGTAATATTAAAAATATATTTATAATTCAAAAAATAATTTTGAAAACATCATTTTATAAAAGTAGAGAAATGATTCATCAACTTTTTACCGAACTTAATTTTTTTTCTATGACCTATTTTCACTAATTTTTTCGATGCGTCTTATAATTTTGAATATAATTTATCTTGAGTAATTTAACCATACGGATGGAGAGTATATAAAAAGAACAAAGAAAAAAAAAGGAGAGTATGCCCAATTTCATATAATTTGGTATTATGAAATACATATATCTTAGTAGTTAAATTTGATGTAATTTAATACTTGAAATTCCATAATTTTTCAATTGTTAAAATTATGTATTTTACGTAATGAAATTATATGAAAATTTAGTTACCCTCTATTGATGCTCAAAAATCTAAGTATAGGGTTTTTACGTTTCTTGGAAAGCCCGTAAACACAAAAAATAACAATTAACACAACGATAGTGGGTTATTGAGGAAAAACTCCAGCGTGAACGTAAGTATCCATGAGAATCAACGGTTGAGGTTTAGGATTTTGTATGCAAGAGAGCTAAAACAGTATATATTATTACGTATCTTTGTCGGTGGAGGTTGATATCTATTTATAATTACTCAATAGCCGAATATTATGGGAAACTTAAGTTGACATGAATTAGGTTTTCTTATCCCGGAGATTTCACGTGTCCTAATCAATTATGAAAGCATACATTAAACATCATTGATCACGTAAACTCCATGTTGGGCCTCTAAAGTTTGTAGGGCATTCGTGCGTATTTAATTAGGTCTAATATATGACTTATTTTTTGGTAGGCCAACACCCTCTTATAATTTTTATTTTATCTATTTGTACGATTAAAATTATGTAAAGTATATTTATTTGAATTTATAAAAAGCATAGAGAGAAATTAAAAAGATGAATAATGGAGATGAGCCATCACCTGCTTAGGGAACACAATCCTAAGTAGGAAAATGATTATATTTTAATAATTTTTTATGTTTTGATCTCCAATTTGAAAGTGGGCCACTTAACTTAAGACATCATGAAGTGAATCAATTTTGGAATGGTATTGGACCACGCATTATGGTAGTAGACATATGCATGAAAATGTTTGCTGATTTGAGAACATCACACAGCTAAACATATATACTTAATATAACTTAATTTATGTGAACACGCTTACATGTTCATTACATCTATACTGCATCACCATCGCAACACAGGTTTTACTTACTAGTACCATCTATATATCGATCCATACTCGTCATATATATAAAGGAACTGCATGATTTAATTAATATCTTAATTCCCACATATAATTATTATAATCTTGATTTTAATTTCTCAGTCCCCTTTAATTTTCTGTCTTGGGGCTCTATATATGAATCGAAGTAGTAGTGGTAGTATTTCAGGCGGCTGCAACGGTCTCTGTCTGGCCGGAAGATTCTGAAGATGCGGCGCTCGCCGAGTGGCGATTCTGGTGGCTGTGGCGGCGGTGACATTCGTCGATCAAATCAGAATTGGAGGCCATCATGGAAGAACAATTTTCTTTCCTTTCCTCGTACTTTATTTGTTGTTCCCTACACTCTAGACTACAAAATGCTGTATCACCCCTGTTTACATATCCCATATACACAATTTTAGTACTTGAACGATCATATATCACTTATATATGCAGCAGTTTCGGTAACTACTATAAATTTTAAATCATATGAATTTATTACATTTTATATATAATTTTTGAAAGCTTAATTAAAAGAAGCATAAACAAACTCTCAAAAACAGATTTACAAGAATGACAATAAAAGTGAAACATGACGGTATATCCTTAAAGCATGTCATGGTGTTGTAGTGTATTTCGCTGGTCATTCTTTTGAAATTACTGAATCGAGTCAAATCAAATGAACCCAAGAATTATCGATTAATAATATTATTTATGTCTTCGAAAGTGTGTCCTAAATACATTAAAATATATTTATTCTTCTCATTTTATTTGACAAAATTTTTTTGCACTCGAATTAAGAAAATGTATATTTACAATGATGAAATATCATTATTTTCTAAGTATGACTTTTAATAAAAATTTGCTTTAAATGTCTTATTTTTATTGTAATTTAGTAAGTTAACAAATAATAACTTTTCTAATTAATTATTTTGCCAAGATTTTAAGACGTATCAAAATGAAAAATTTATCAAGTAAAATGGGACAGAATACGAATTAAGGAATAAAAAAATAATACATACTCTTTTTTTGCTCTTGACGTAATTTTGAATGTATAATTTATAATTAAAAAAATATATTTTTATAAACATAATTTCGAGGACAACTTTTTACGCGCGGTGGCTACAGGTTTTCCATAGGATGGAGGGAGTATAAAGAAGAAATGTAATTACCTAAACATGTAGATGTCACGGCCGGGTGCCAAACGGCGGTGACAGAGGCCACAAGTCCTCAAGAAATGGGCAGTCTCTAAGCAATTAGTGTTACCAGCAAGGGGATCAGGTTGACCATAATTATGACTACTCCTCCTCCTACGGTGGTGTTGCTGTCTAGGCGAGACCATGCCCATCAAAGATTGCTCAATCATCGGCCCACCACCGGAAGCCAAATCACCACCACCACCCACCGACGGTGAGTCAGACTGGTCTAAATCCATATTTATTCCGGTCATGCTTGTTGTCCGTACCAAAGGCCGTGGTCGCTTCCCACTCATCATCATATAATAATATTTGTGACGGTAAGTGTGTGTGTGTGTGTGTGTGTGTGAGAGAGAGAGAGAGAGAGAGAGAGAGAGTGGGAGTGGGAAATGGAAGGAGGTGAGTGAAGATAATAAGTAGTAGGAAGGGGAAAGGGAAGGGTGAGATTGAAAATGAAGTTGTCCTTAAATTATTGAGATTGGTACAAGTGTCACTGGTCACCTTCTACCTTCAGCTTCTTGTGAGTAATTATATTGTAGGGAAAAATGTGGGTCACTGTTTTTGTCTTTAGTTTCTTGGTGGACTGACGACATCTATTCTATATCTACACGCTTACCCTACTCCTTTTTTAACCGCCCTTTTGCAATTTTTTTTTTTTTACTTTTTAGCATGTATTATTTGTGAGTGGAGTTGTAAATAAATTAAATAGTTCCCCGTTTTATTTGATTCGACTCACATAAAAGCTAGTATGATTTGAAAAAAAAAATCGGTCTTCAACATTAATTTTTATTCGTTAAAATTTTATACTTGATAAAGTTACATTCAAACTCAAAAATACGATTAAACTTAAATCATTTATAATATTCAACTCACGTTTGATTTATTCAATTAGTTAAATGAGTTGATCTCGAAAAAAAAATTATTCGTTAAACTAGTAAAATATATTCAGCTTGATTCTACTGAAGTAAAATTATAATAATTTAGAATTAATAAATTACTCTAAAATTAATATAAATTATAATATATTTGGTACTCCATGATTATTATTTTAGATAATACAATAAGTACAAAATTAAAATCTCGAATAAAAATAAAAATCTTGTTCGTTAAGCTAGTAAAATATACTCGATTGGACTCTATTAGAGTAAAAGATAAGTTTAAGTAGCCTTAACTGGACTTTTTATAACCCTATTTATAAAAAACAATGGAACATTGATTTTACTTTTTATTATTATTATCTTTCTCGATCTCGATCTTCAGATAATTTATTGTGAAGAAGATAAAGCGTAAATAAAAAAGACATCATCCCGTCGCTAATTATGGAGTATTATATTTAAGTAAGTCAAAGGTACGTTAATTGTATTTCTTAAATTTTTTTAGATAAAACATTTTCTTTCTTTTTTTTGAATCGGCGGACAAACATAATATTGCTCCTGATTTTAGATAATTATCTTAATTACAGTCGACCATACAATTTAAAGGAAAGGATAACGTAAGAGAATGTTATATTACTTAGAAGTGTAGTTCAATTACTTCTAAGAAGTAAAATGTATTTGTTAACCTAATTATTTTTATCTACTTGTAATCGGTTCATTGAAATAACTAAAAACTTCAGATTGGTATTTTTCATTACACGTACAAATCTAATAATGAAGTTTGACAACTAAATTACTCATATTTGTTGTTACAACATTTCATACATCTACGGATAAAATCTTTTTTTAATGTTGTGTGTATATTTTAGTTCTACAAATGAGTGAAGTAATTTTGTAATACCAAACGCTTTTCTAGTTTTAAGTATTGTAAGTATTTTTAAAGTACTAGACAGTATAATTTTTTAAATGTAGTTATATGTATATCCAATAATTAAAAAGTTTTAAACAATTCCAAACATGCTCTAAAACAAGAAAGTGAAAGAAAGAACGTAAAATAAGAAATATTAATAAATTATATACTTTAACACCTCTTTTTTGAGATCCATGTAAAATGTCCTAAAATCCTTCATTTGGAAACACTAAATTTTTGTGTGTGCACCCACACACGTATATATATTTTTTTAATTTAACAATATGTTAGTGCAATATTAGCACAAGTGTTTGTAGAAGGGGGTTGAATACAAACACCTGAAACTTTTTGCACTTAAAAACTTATAATGTTTATTGAAAACAGTTGAACAACCAGGAAAAACTATATGAAATGAACACACAGATTCAAGTTAAAATAGTTATATTATAACTCGAGGTTTTTCTGGAAATCTGTATAATCACAAATGTGATTTACAGCTACAAATTCTGTGAATAAAGTTCACAGCTTCTCACACTCACTAGCTTCTAATATTTTCTGAAATATCTCTCTCAAGATCTATTGCAAACCTTCTCTCTAGTGTTTTTTGTGTTTCAGTGTTTGTTTGATCTGTTGGATGGATTCAATCAATCGTTATTTGTGTAATGAGAGCTCCGTTGCTTATATATCAATCAGTGGGTTGAAATCACGTTCTTGTGACGTGCTTCTCTTCTCAACTTAGCCGCAAGTATGTCACATCTAAACTTTATGTGTCAGACTGCTACAAACTTTGTTGCTGCTTTTCTTCCCCTGATCTGTGTGCATTTAATGCGTGAGAGTTCTCATTGGACAATTAACAAACTTCAAGAAATATCTTTCCAGTTAATATTTCTTACTTCTGTAACACGTTACGTTGATTTCCGTATAAGAACTGATGACGGATGTATGCTGTCACAACGATCCACTGACTGCTAGCCCTGACGGACTTTGATCAGTGCTTCTGGATCCCCTGATGGTTATTGACTGGATCAGAGCTTCGTCCTTCACTTGAGTTATACTCAGTGCTTCTTGACCCTGATGGTTATAGCTGACGGCATACACTGATGGCTTCTACTGATGTCATGTTAGTCATTCTCCCTGACAGGTTACCCTGATGGGTTTCCCTGACACTGATATGTCCCGAAGTGTTTCACTGACGGATTGGTCCGCCTTCGTCATACCCTGACAGGTTCCCCTAACAGGTTCCCCTGATGGGTTCTCCTGATGGGTTCCCCTTATGGGTTCCCTTATGGGTTCCCCTTATGGGTTCCCCTTATGGGTTCTCACTGATGGGTTCCCCTGATGGGTTCCCCTGATGGGTTCCCCTGATGGTACTTAATCAACGTAACTTTGATTTAGAACTTCTGATGTGCGGAATACTTCGTTTGCTTATAAGTAGCATCAGACATTCTCCTTTACTTTGTCAAGTCCTTTGAATGTTCCTGTTTTCTGACTTGTCTTATGAAGTTATTAACTATCCACTGATGAATAAACTTATCATCAGTGGATACAAAACTTGTGCTGATATTAAGGTTTATAAAATACCTCAAGTATTTACAGTTGCACAATTTATTACATAATCATCATCATCATTATTTATCTCTAACACAATATCTTGAGCAGATTTTTTTCAAATAGATTATATTTGAACCCAAAACAGTAGTATAAGATTTTCTCTCTTTATTGCCAACAAGAAAACAAATATTAAAACTTTTATATATTCCGAGTGTTAGAGAATATTACTTTGGTTAACCACCATTAGATCATTGTGCTTTGACTTAACATCATTTTTGTTAGAAAAGAACAATGCTATGATACTCTTATTGAGTACATTAATTTTATGCCCTGTTAACTAAAATAATTACAAAATCTTCATAATCCCCTCTACAATTATTGATAAAGATGAAAATAATAATATATGTTAACATTTGATATAAGAATATTATGAGAAACTAAGTTTTTAATATATCTTAAGAGATAAAAAATAACTTGCAAATTAAATGTACATATTTCACCTCCTCCTGTTCGTTCGTTTTTTAATTAATGCTTATTACAGACTGATGCATATTTTCTGGTTCATTAGAAAGATGTGATTTGCTTGCTCCTTGTTTGCCAGTTTCTTTTTTTTTCCTCTCTCTCTCGTTATTGAATATTTGGAGTACACGCTTATATTAACTTAATTTCTGACGAAAACAATCCCACTGAAAAAAGAAACTTTCTCCCGTTAAAAAAAGAAAAAATCTGACCCCTAATTTTTAATAAATTATTCAAATTAGTTTGTAGTTGTAAACTTGTAATGATATTTTCCGAAATTAATCCTTTTAACAACCGATCTGAAAAGTTTATATCTTCTCACTTTCCTCGTTCCATTATTTATAGAAACTTCACCACAATATTAAGTCATGACCTTGCTATCAAAAAGAAAAGGTCATGATCTATTTCATTTTCTCTTCATCTAATTGGATTTGACTTTATTATTCCTTTTGGCTAATTTCCATTTTAAAGATCTAGATTTTAATAATGTAAATTACATTAGATTTTAAATTGAAACAAACGAAACCAATATACTTTATAAATTTAACTAAATATTATTTTACGTAATTTTAACTATATGTATGAATAGAATATTAAAAAAATAGAAAGTTTCACTAAGTTTCATATAAATTAACAATATAAAATATATTCATCTTAATAGTTAAAATTTGATACAATTTAAATGTAAATTATTTTGTAATTTAGTTCACATCTTAGATCTAGAAATTTATGCATCTTCTATAAAAGAGTCAAATGAAATCAATGTTTCATGTTTGGTTTTGAATTTGAAATGTTAAAAGTGCTGAATCATTTTTGAAATCTTATGTTTTATATTACCAAATTACGTGAAATTTTTTGGTGCCACCCATTTATTTTTCTATGATGTATTCATTCGTACAATTAATTAAATATAAAGTATTTTTTTATTTAAATTTATTAAATGCGTTGATGGAAATTATAAAAACAGATAATAGACTAGAGAAGAGCTAAGTCCTCCCGATTAACTCTTTAACAGTGGGACTAAAAAACTTTAGTCTTATCATTTTCCTCGTCCCTTTATTTATATAAACTTAACCTTTATTTACACATACATTGGTACAAAATTAAGTCATTACCTATATCAATTCCCTGCAAACGAAGAAATTAAGTGCTCTATGATTACACAATTCGAAAATTTTAGAATTTATCTTAAGTTAATAATACTCCGTATTTCAAGAGTTGTAGCCAAAAATAAAATAAAATTAGTAAATTACTTAGTTCAAGGGTAATCCTTAATTAATAAGACTTCATTCAGAAAAAAGAAAGATTTATTTTCAAGAACTGTATCTAATAAAGTAGCAATTTATCCATAAAGCGGTTAGCAATTATAATGGAATTAAGATGGAGATATTGGGTTACAAATATTGTTTTTCAATATTTACCTTATTTATTCTCCGAAAAATTTCCAGCTGAAAGGAAAAAAATATTTTAAAAAGCATCATATTTGAAATTATAATGATAAAGGTATATTAATTGTTACTATTTGTACATGTTTTGTTTTTGAATTTATTACTTGGAGTTTTTACCTATTTACAGTAATGGGGTAAAAGTTATATTTAAATTAAAACAGACTTCATAAAAAAAATAATTAATTATTTCCAAATAAAAGTAAAGTATATACCGGGAGTAATTGATTTGGTAACAAAATGGTGGGCAATGTGAACAGTGGAAATATTTGCTGTGTTCGTGCGATCACTCATTTTCAGCAATTATTTTGAAAATAATCTGTCCATTTTATTCGGTCCCATAACAACTGGCCTATACTGCACTTGGGAATAATTAAATATAAAATGATGACACCAATTATAGTGACAAATGAAGCAATCAGCTATAATATTAGTGAGTCTTCTCATATTCCCTTCTCTTTACAAAATTGATATTTTTCACTTTTGATATTTTGATATGAAAGGTTCATATTAAATATCACATACTAGTACTATAAGAATTGCTAATTGCAGATCTTATATCTACTTAAAAATATAAAAAAAAAATCATCAAAATATAAATTCAATTTTTTCTTTTATTTTCTCTCTTCCTACCACTACTTATAGTTATTTTAGGGGTTAGCATGGTGCGATTTGGTGTGATTTTATCTTCAATTTGTCACATGAAATCGCTTAAGTGCGACTTTTAAAACTCAAACTCGCATATAAAATCAATAACATCAGTTTGGTATAATTTAAATAAGTGTTTTACGGTTTCAATTATATGCAGTTTCGATTAGTTTGAAAACCATAATTGCTATTCTTCTCAAAATAAATAACATTTTTAGTGTCAAAATTTTGTCCAAAGCTTGAACATAATCTCTATACAAACTAGAGTACAAATGCTTAAAAATGAATTTTCTTATAGAAGAAAGCTTTGAAATAAAGCATATGAATACTCAAAATTACAATATACATATGGAGAGAGAGAGAGAGTTGGAGGGGAGGCGGGGGGGGGGGGGGGGGGGGGTGAAAAAATATATCTCCTATAATGAATTATGTATATCACTAATTAAGATTAATTCAATTCATAAATAATAAAAGATAAATTTAATTGTAAGTGTTAAACTACTAATTTAAACTCAAATGATGCAATAAAACAATATATATTATATGTGTGATTCGATTTTAATATGTGAAATTTTTCTCTAAAATCATAATTAAATCACAACTAAATCACTTGTTGTAATTTTTCAATTATCAAAAAATCTTCACATAAGATGAAGTTAATAGTGCAGTTTGAGTACGCGAAGTTTAGTTGATTTATTGCGGTTTGGATTTTAAAATTGGTGTTTTGCTCACCCCTAGTTGGCCCTACTAAGCGAACCCGCGGTTGACATGAATGCTTGGTCGGTGGCTCTTTCGTAAATAGCTAAATATAAAATCATATTTTGAATATTGGAATTGAGTAATTCAAAGTTTTTATTATGAATATTTGATTTATAATTGCGATGGACCATATATAAATACTACTTCCTGTAGAAAGAGTTATACTTGCAAATTTGATTTGTTTCATTGAAAAAGTTCAATTTGTTATTACTGAAAAATAAAAATAAAATATAACTTATTTTAGTAATCATTACTAGTACTATATTTCATGAACAATGTACCCAAAAAAATCAAAAAATTTAACTATATAGATTGAGATATCATGCAATAATAATACAATACATGATTTTTTTTGAATTTTTTATAGTTTATTTACGTAATTTCTACAATTATGTAAAAATCAACACGTGTACTAGAATATAATGTTCTAAAGTAATATCATTGTACAATTTTTTAAATTTATTATCGCAATTTTCTTATCTTATTATTACTTTAACATTAATAATATTTTAACAAAATTATTATATATACATATAAATTTCAATCAAACATATGACATTAACAATCACAAGAAAATAAAAATATAATCCTTTTGGGTCAGTAAATAAAATTCAAAATGATAAAGTACTTAATATTATTAGTTTAAGTTTTTTGTTTTAATTCCTTTTTGGTAATGTAAAACTTAGGTTGAAGACAAACACATGTTACAAGTAAGGATGTGCATGGAGTTGGTGGTTACCGGTTGTAATCGCAACAAAATCGTAAGGTGCGATTATTAATATTTTAATATTTTTAATTATGGTTAAGCACATCATTGAGTAATATGTGATTTTAATTAATAAATTACAGTTTTGATTTTTATGTCGGTTAATTTTTTATAGGACATATAGATGATTAAATGTTGTGAACAACAATATTTTATAAAATATTAATATAATTATATGATAAATTATTACGACAATTAATATGGATTCGAAAAATTGATATTCTAACATGATTATTATAAAATTTCATAATTATTCTATAGACAATAATTAATTCAATAGGATGAACTTACTTTGGAGTTAAGTAAAAATTATATCAATCATTAAATCTTTTTCAGAGATTTGTAAAAAAAAAAAAAAAATTAATGACAATTTACGGATCAATACATAAACTCTATTAGTTAACTATAAATATAAAACTTTTGGAAATCAATGAACACAAAAATAACATTATATTATTGTAAATAGATTTATTTATGAACACAATATTCTATTACTTAACTAAGATACTAAGTAATTAGTTTACAAATAAGATTTATCATATGTGAGTAATAAATATATAATTATACAATCCTATAATTTATATTTTCGGTTTCAAGTTTTGTCAGTTTTGTTATAGATATTAACCAAATGTTATAAGCAAACCGTGCGATTTTGTTTATAGCAATTTTGTTTTTCAGATTTTCAAAGCAGTTTAATTTTTTTCGATTAAGTTCCTCTGCTTTTTCGATTATAATTTATTTTTTTACAACATTAGCTACAAGTTTCTTTAAAAACTTATGGCGTTAACTTTCAACTTAATAGAAACAAATTTAATGGAAATAGTTGCTAAGTTTTATTGCCCGAAAAAAAAACTTCTTTTGTTATTAATTTTACGTGACATATTTGTACATAAATTTAACGAGTAGACCAAGTAGTTATCGATTTGTTTATTATTTTTATTTTAAAGAAAAAAATTAAAAATTGGAAAAGACAATGTAAGTAAATTGAGAATTTATTCTGCACATTTCCTCCATTATTTTGTCTCACAAACCGGCACAATATTCATGTAAATATATGTGGTTCTTCCTCTAGCGTGTTATGATAGAATAAAATAAAATGATGTATAACTGCAATAAGTAAATAAGAAAAAAAAAATAGAAGTAGAAGATTACGAAGGAAATGTAGAAATAAAAAATGATTAATTATTTATAAAATTGTCGTTGCGACGAAATAAACAAATTTTTATATTTTCTTCAACAAAGCATAGTGTAGAAGTTTTTGTTTTTGCTTTTTTTTTTTTCCTTTCAAATCTTATAGTGGAGGATGGACTGAAAAAATAATTAATTCGGAGTATTCTGATATATTAACGTTGTCAAAATCTGCTTTAGATTGTATGACGTGGTTCCACCAATAAATATATGTAATAGAAAAGGAGAACCAATATATTCAATCTTAGCTATTTTAATCACTTTCTAAGTTTATTTGGTTATCCGCATGTGTTTTCTTTAATAGATTTTTTATTTTACAGAATTAAACATAATTTTTATATATATATAGATCATCTATTTATTTTATTTACATCAAATTCTCTAATATATATATATATATATATATATATATATATATATATATATATCATATTGTTGGGCCCCAAAAATAAGACATAAATTAATATATATATTATATTGTTGGGCCCCAAAAATAAGACATAAATTATTAAGTCTAATTAAATACACACGAGTGCTCTGTCCGTTTTAGAGGCCCAACATAAAAATCACAAGTTAGTTTGATTGTATGCACCATTCTATAAGTGATTATGTTATGTATTGAATATTTGAATCTCCTATAATTAAAAGGATAAGTAAACATAATCCATGTCAACTTAGATTTTTCATAATAATTGGCTATTGAGTAAGTATAATAGATGTCAACCTTCAAGGACAAAGGGACGGATGATTATACACGGCTTTACTTCTCTCAAATACAAAATCCTAGAGACTCACCGTTAATTCTCAAAAATACTTATTCTCACATCAGAGTTTTTCCTCAACAACAAATCGTCATTGGGTTAAACGATATTGTTTGTCTCTCCAAACTTTTTCAAGGATCGTGAAAACCATATACCTAGATTTTTGAGCGTTAACACATACCATAATAAAATAAACATATTTTAAGTTTTATTATTTATATTTGTTAATTTTTTAATTAATAGATAATGTTTTATTATATATTAAAATATATTATATAATAATATATTATATGTATAATATATATATATATATATGTCATATTCATATATATAAAGTAATTATAATATAATATTAAAATATCAATATATAAAAATAATATATAATGTTAATATATAAATAATATTAACCTAATATTTATAGATTATGTATTAGTTTTATATATTATAATATATTAAGATAATACTATATAATATTATATAATAATTATAATATAATATACGGAGTATATGTTAATATTTTATAGTAATGTATTAATTAATTATTATAATATTATATTAATGGATTTAAATATAAATAAAATATTAGTTTTTATATTAAATTAATATATCTGTGTGTGTGTATTTTTACGAAAGTAGAATTACAGAATAGTATAAAATATGATAAAATAATATTATAATTTTAATAAATATGAATAGTGATTCTATAGATTAAAAGATACACTGTTCACAATCATTAAATTAACTTTAAAATAAAAATATTTGTGTAATTTATATTTTTTTTTTAATTTTTCCTCAAAGTTTTTTAAATATAAAGAATTACATTGAGTTTAAGAAAACTAATGTGGGTGTTTTATTAAAGTAACTAATCAATAGGACTAATAATCGGGGCGCGCAAGTATCAGTTTAGACAATTCTTCTCTTCTTCTTAAATTATACTCCTCCATCACAAAAAAAATTAAAATTAAACTTTTTGTAAATATTAATATCATATTTTTTATTGAAATTTGTATATATATACAAATAATAAATTTTTCTCATAAAATTTGTTATCGAATGTTCATTTAAATTATAAGATTCAAAGATTGTGATAACAAATTTTAAAAATATAACATTATAATGAAGAAATTATACAAATTTTACTTTTTTTAAAAATAAATTTTATTCCCCCCCCCCCCCCCCCACCGAACTGTTTTTTTTCTAATTATAGAATATTTTTTCAAAATTAAAAATATATTTATTGGATTTTAAAAAGAATTTAATTTGAAATTGAGGTATGTTAAGTAAAAAAAAAATACATTTGTGTAATATTTTTATTATATAATGATATTACTTTTAAAAGTTATCATTACAATATTTTTGTTTTATCATTAGTTGAATATTACAAACAAATTTCTTTTGAAAAACTAATCTTTTGTAGAATAAATTTCAATCAAATGTGCAACCTTAATATTAGCAAAAAAAACTTAAATATGACTCTTTTATACAACATAAGTATGTCACTTTATTAAATAGATCTCTAAAATATTATATTTTAAAATTAAATTTAGTATTTTAAACATTTAATAATTTTAAAGTGAATATTATGAAATGCGTAAAAATTACTATTATATATAAATATTTTTATCTTCAGAGTATAATAGATTTTCTCATTTTAGAATATTACTATATTTTAAAACGAGAGTATTATAATTTGATAAAGTTTAGACCGAAAACTGAAGAATAATAGAGTAATATTCTGAATCTTTTGAATTCAATAATTTTATTATTATAATATATTAACATATTAATAAATTCATTTTTGTTATCCATTAAATTTTTTGACTCCTGTACGAAAATCCGTCACCGAGGTTACCTACGTTCAAACAGAAAAGTATAAGTTATCATACCTGGTCTCGTAATCTCTTACTCCAGTTGAAACAATGAAATTATTACTTTGCACCGATACAAAAAGAAATGTATGTAAAATGGAAGGCAGGCCTGTCCTTGGACACGGGTGACCAGAGATCGTCCAGAGCCCAATATGAAAAAGAGGGTTCAATTTGTACTTGTTATATTGTCATTATTTCTATATTACTAATGATTGTCAATGTTAAAATATTTTGATTTTTTTTTTGAAAATTGGATGTAAAAGCAGATTGAAAATTTTTTGTTAATAAAAAGTAGTTATTTATATGTTAAGGTCATAGGGCTTTCATTTATTTATATGTTAAGGTCATAGGGCCTTTATTTTTATTTCGTTTCAGGGTTTCAGAAGTGTCAAAATCGGACCTAATGGAAGGGAGCAACAAAAGTTTGTTAAATTTGTTATTAATGCATAGTTTGCAGGCTTGTAGCAGGTTTCCTCGGTACAAATTGATATTAGTTCCATGCTTGGTGCAAATACTTATCATTTTAAGTTTAGTACTCTCTCCGATTTATAATAATTATCGTTTTGATTTTTTTATATGCATGTTTAAATAATATCTTTTATATTTATATATAATTTTACAAGTCACATTTTGCAATCGATGTGAGAAGTGTCTCACAATATTAATTTTTAGATAGCAAAATTTATTCACCTCTGAACCAAGCTAAGCTTTCTAAATATTTTAGTTTTTACGGTTCACATATATATCAATTTTTATGAAAGTCGAATTTTGTGAATGCCCAACGAAATTAATCTGTCTGCTGCCTTAATAAACTGATATGCTGGAACATGATCGATGTTAAGGAAGTAAATAGAAGATGCCAAATGAAAATAAATTGAGAAACCTATACATAAAAATGTGGCATGTATGTTGGAACACAATGCATGGTTTAATAACTCAAAAGTTCAAGACATGCAAGATTACAACAACAAAGTCAAAAATGTTAAATGAGCAAAGTGTTATATGAATGGCAATGATCAAAACAAGAGAATTATAGTACAAGGATTGCCATCCTACAAGTGTTATATGAATGGCAATGATCAAAAGGTTATACCCACCCATTAATTAATTCTCGCCATTTTCTCTTAAGTCAACTACTTTAAAACTCTCTCCATCTCATATACTCTCTACCCATTTTAATTCTCAATTGCTTTTTAGAGATTATACACTCAATTCCATAGTCTCCTAATCTCTTATTGAAACACCATTATCTTATGAGCTTTTAAAAAACAAAAGAGACAGAGACAGAGACAGAGGTACATATACACATAGCCGGTCACACCACCTAGCTCCGGCCGCTGACATTCTCCCATCACCAATCCGACCACCTTGCTTGCTTTGACTTCCACAACCTTTTATGTTAACCCCATTATTACTATTGTTTGTATTATTATATTAAGTGTTAGATATTATTGTCTCACACAATACAAATACTTAATATATTGTACTTATATTGTATCTTGTTATTGGCTCTATAATTTGTCAAAACACAAGTTAATAGATCTACTCTATCATCTAAACCGTAATATTAACATATATCCCTACGAGGTCATTTATATTTGGAACTTGGTTTTAAGAATTGCATGAATTCTTATTGAAAAAATAATAATTATAACACAATATTATGAAACATTAAATTGATATTTAGAAACATTAATAAAGAATTTAGTAAAATAAGCAAAATAGTATATTTAAGACCGAAAAATACCCGGTTAGTATTATTAGCGTTCTTTGGGGATGTGAGACAAATTTTTAGGACCTTTTCTCTTTATTCCAATCTCACATACTTTGCTTCTTGTTTCATGTTTCTCTCTCTGCTAATGACTAGTACGTTGTTGCCAGCTTTAGTTTGGATATTAATGTCATCGGACTTCGGTTCCAACGTATCAATGACAAACAGATATTCGCAAACTATTTAGAAATATTAATAAATAATATATAAATATTATCAAAAAAATTTAATAAATTTTAAATTGTGAAAACATTATTACTAATAACATAGTATTTAGGAAAATTAGCCAAATGTTTAAAAATATTAACATAAAATTTAGGAAAATACCTAAAATATTAGTTTTAAAACTGACAACGAAATCCAAACAGATCTGTTAGTAGAAAAGTAGGAGATGAAAATTTATTCTTACATAATTTTTCAATTTTCATCCACAAAGGATATAACAGGCACTATATTGATTTTCTTTTTCAAAATATAACTTTCTTGCAAGCTTTGAAAAATTAGTGAATAGCATGCAATTAATTTCATTTTAAAACACCCCAATTTATTTTATAACACTCACTAAAGTGTACTGACTAAGAATTAATCCATAAAACAATCTGTCCGGCCCATGTTAGATTTGGGAGCTATCAGGAATCCATTCGGAGACCCTCCAAACTTTTAATTGGGCGGGTGCACAGAGCTCCACCCACATGGACCACTAGCTTGTCCGCTGCTTCTATGCCTAATATAAACTAGGCCTGAACGAATTGAATACGAACAAATATTTATATGTTTAAATTAATTTTTTAATATCTGAATTCAAATATGATTATCTAATTAAATAAAATTTTAATACTCATATATTATATTATGATTAAATTTGAATTACTTGCGAACATTTATTTAATCCATATAAATTGTTTTAACATTAATTTTTATTTTCTTTTTATAATATATTTATCAAAAAAATTTCGTAATAATTGGGCTAAATCAAAAAATGGAAAGAGAATATATGGGATCATATTGAAGAGGACAGGAATAGTAATGTCTGAGGCCTAGCTATGGTATTAAATTAATGCCTAGTACTATTTGATTCATTTAATTTCCAGAAGCAGTAATAAAAATTGAAATGTTTGATCGACTTTAGATCAATGCCTAGCGCTAGTTGAAGTACTATGCGTTATAGGCATATACATGTATACTGTAGTATAAGCTGCTATTTTATCAGATTTGTCCCTCCACCCTCTTTCTCTACCCCACACAGTAAATGAGAGACATTTATGGGTCACATCGACTGGACTCCAGTACTCTTAATATATTATACTTATATTCAAAGACACAGGAGAAAGTCGAGTACTTGAGTGGGGCTTAATTGATATCAACCATAAAATGTGGTGGAATAATTGTGAAATATTTTCATCCAATTAATAAGAAAAAATAAATCTTCATCTTTTCGCAATCTAGTGCGAGTGCTCTTGCAACGTGGAATTCTTGTAATATTACTTCGTCCTCAATTTCAACCAGATATGTTCTTTGCAAATTCATTTAATTAATTCTTAGTTTACATTTGGATTAATGGAATTTGAAGATAATAAATTTTCTTGAATAATCGTTATTAGTGGAAATTATAAAATTTTATGATTTTTATAGGAGATAGTGGTAAAATAAACAAATCATTCTCTATATAATCCTCATGAGTAATTTTATTACATGATTGACTTAATGAATGATTTATTCATTATGATTTCCTTTCTCATCTCTCCCTCTACCTATATTTTAAACTAAATTATTTATAATTTTTGATTTATTCTCAATTTATTCTTATGGAATGAAATAATTGTTAGAATCGTAATATAAATGTGAATAGAATCAGAATGACTGAATTATTTTTACTCTTTATCCATGTACTGAAATTATATATAGGAAAAATAATTTATTCCACCACCGTATCTCGCAGAGAATATAAAATTTTATAATCTCGTATAATAATTATACATGCATAAAATTATTTTCCTTTTCATTTTATTCATACATGCATAAAATTATTTTCCCTTTCATTTTATTCTTTCAATCCAACAGTTTTATGTCATTCACATTAGAATATGTTAACAGATTTTTTATTTTATAGATTATGTTTTTCTTGGATGAGTATTGTAGAAGAGGGTTGAATACTATACTCTTAACTTTTCAAACTTTCTACAAACAATGAAAAAAATGAATAAACAAGTATTTAGTCTGATATAACTTTTGTGTGTTAAAAAGAAAAAAATATAATGGTAAGCTTAAAATAACACAGAAATTTCAAAACTAATAAAATTTATTAATCTCAAGGTTTTACTACAACCTGATTTTTCAATCAATTTGCTTTTCTAAAACAAGAGTTTCAATTTTTATTTGCAAGAAAGAAAGATCAAACTATTTCTTACATACTCTTTTTTATATGTATCTCGTGTGTTGATAGAATGAGTCTGTCTATATATTTATATATATGCATATTTCTTGTTCAATACTCTTTATTTACATGAAAGCGTATAAAAATATGCAAACAGGAGTTGGTACAATAAAGATATGGAAAGATTGTTTCACGTTCATTCTTATTTTTCGGTAGAACCTTTTCATTTCTCTATTTCTTACTTTTTCTTGTTGTAAACTTGTTAGGATTAGAAGAGTATCCAAAAAAATCCAATCACTTTTTTTTTCATGTTTCTGTAGCTCTGTCATGTTGGCGAAATCATTTTTCTTTTTGTTATACGAAATCGGTGAACTTTGGCGATTGTCAAGAGCAGACTTTGAAACTGAGTTCATTATTTCCTGATCGTACTAACTTTTGCGCTAAGTCTTTTAACCATTGTTAGCGAAGACTTTGGCGCTAGGCTTTTTATCTACTGATTTCGAGCACTTTGGCGCTTCGCAAACACTTTGTTTTTTTACTTTAGCGCACATGAGGATTATCCAACGACTTTGGAGTTGAGTAATTTTGACTTCAGCATTTGTGAGATTTTGGCGATAGCCAAAGGACTTTGACATTGAAGTACTTTGCACAGATTTTAGTGATAGTCAAAGGATTTTGACGACAGCCAAATGATTTTGTCAACAGTCAAATAACTTTGGCGATGGTGATGACTTATTGAGTTCGACGATAAACACTTTTTGATTCTATTCTTCAGTATTACATGCCTGAGAAATATTCTCACAATTTGTTTGTTTACTAAGACATGAATATTTTAATGAACTTCTCTCACAAACTTTATTCCCACCTTTTTTCCCATGATGAACGTGAATTTCACATGACTTTCTACTTTGGTGTTGTTGCAAGTTTGGTGCCGATAAGGATTTTGATGCAGTTCAACTTAAAACACCTTAAAAAATTCTAACTTTTTTGAGTCTGGTTTTCAAGTTTAGTGACAAAGTAAATTCATATCAGTTACATAACTGTGTTTCTAAATTTGACAAAACTAAGTTTTTTAAGTTATCTAATTTTACGTTACAAATAGGTAATCACCAAACTAACAGATTATATTACACTTTTTTCATATATTTCAAAATTTCCATTTTCTTAAAAGTTTATTAGCATCCCTATTATAGAGATTATAAATATTTGAATAGTAAATCTTTTAATGTAGAGATTTGCTGTTTAAATTTCTTAATAAATTTTTTATTTTAGAGATTTTAAGATAACCATAATTTTTAAAATTTTAATTTTAGATTTCTAAAAATAGATATTATATAAATTATAAATAGTAGAGACACTGATTGAGTGGTTTTATAAAACCGATACAAGGACCATTCCGTTCACTTTGTAGTGCCAAACGTGAGAATGAGTATCTGTTAATTCTTTTTCAGCCTCTTAACATTTATACCAAACATCCGATTATAATTTGTGTATTAAAATTAATGTTATGTTTAGACCGAGACAATGAAATAAAAGAGTTAATAAATTTTATTTAAGTCTATTTATTAAAAAAGATCACAAAATTTTATAATTTATATGTGAGATGGTGGTTGAATTATAAATGTCTCTTATATATAATTTAATTCAAGTAAGGAGAATGAAATTGAACAACTAATCCTTAAATGTATCTATTATAATTTTATAATGTGTTCACAATTAATACTTCAAAAATTTAATTTATTCCTCATCTCATTCGGTTCCCCAAACCAAAACGCTATTTATTTGGTGATTTTAAGAACTTATTTTCTTGTTATTTTAAATCGACATTGGATATTTCCAAAATGAATTATTTTACCTTCTAAATTTTGGATTGCAATAAATACATAAATGTAGAAAACTTTAAAATAATAAAATCCACATCTGGAGAGAGAAAGAACTTCGGATGAGTAGACTAAAATGGGAGGGGACTTGACAAGGTTTTGTGATTTTGTAGCTGCTAGCTACCGTCCAAGGCCACCACTGTTCACTCCATCTTAACAAAGCAGCACTTGAGACTTCTTTTTTTTATTTTTGTCTGTTTATGGCCGTAATTACACCTTTTCCATAAATTAAGGTTCCCCATGCCATGCCTCACTCACCCCCCCCCCCCCCCCCGCC
>CM025786.1:18521332-18619397 GCA_014636745.2 Centella asiatica
CTTTTTTTACTAAATACATTCCCCCTTCGTTTACTAAATCTTTGAAGTGCATAAAAGTCAAAAGAGCAGTATTTCAGTGACATGTTGGGACTGCTAATTGTGATTTCATTGATTTGGGACGAAATGATGTTAGTTTGGGGGTTTATATTTAAAACGCACTATATATTGTTGTCTGGTTTAAATCAGTACTAGCCATATATTACTGAACTTTTTTGAGAGTTGGTCACTAACCAGGAGATATCTAAAATATACTCCGTATATATTTGATTATTTATATTTTAAAATTTTAGTAGAAACTTTAAGTAATACCCCTTAATTTAATACCTAAATTATTTGTTAAATTAAAATTTTAAAATAAACTATTACTTATTAGATATGAGTCTTGATCTAATATTTATAATTTATGAGCTAATAAGAAAGTAAGTAATAAAAAGAATAATTATAATAATGATAATTGCATCATTCTTTATATATATATGTAAATAATTTCAGTTGGTGTGTATAAATTGGTTTGAGAAATTAGTTAAAAGGAAGTCTAGCACATATGTATATATTTAGTAATTAGTCATGTGTGTACAAATAAGTTGGACTGTTGCAGAGTTGGGAAGATTTACTCATATACAATGTAGAAACAGAACAGTATGGAGAATCATAACTCATTTTCCAAACAGTCCGTTTGATCGGTACCAACCAAAACAATATATATAAAGCTTTCTACCAAATTTCCATTTCGTGGACATACAAATAGTTGTATTTATATTCGATTGCGTTTTATATACAATTCTGTTCCCTACAATTTCTAACAACACTAACTGCTAGCTAACAACATTATGATCACACAAGTTCATGTACACAGTACATGCAATGATGCAGCACAACTTTATATATTTCTAATAATATTAGTCCCTTATATATTATTATTGATTGGAAGTTTATACAAATAGCAGACTAAAACGGCATCATTTGTTTAATTAAGTGACTAAACGTGAACAGATTAATGAAATGTGAATTTGTTGATTGAGTTAAATTTTTATATATGAGAATCTAAATATAAAATATCTAAATACCAGATAAACATAACGTAAGCTTATTTTCGGTGGCAGATCAATTTACCATGATTTTAAAAAAAAACAATATATGATCTTTTATTAAAAGATTCATATATGAATCAATTGTATAAACACACACAAAATATGATATTTTGTCGATGATTAATATTATATAATTTTTTAATTATATAAGAATTCATTGACTATAATAAAAAGTCACACGCTCGAACTTTAAGCTCTTAAATTCATATAAAAAATACAACAGAATAATGGAATCTGATTCCAAAGTAAAGGCTAATAACTTTTGCCACTAACAAGTTGAAATAATTACACAAAAGATCTGATTGTCGCTTTTTCTGCCTGTCATTGCCTTGGATCAGAACAAGAAACGAAAAGTCATCAAACTTTTTATTAAAATTTAAAGACATCACCCATCACCCATCACCCATCGCCCATCACAATCAATCCGGCCTCACTAAAAATACATTCTCTCAAGTACTCCACATATATGTATATTATACAAACGCGGGATTCGAGGTGTTCTCTCTATTTTTACTATAGCAAGTGAGATAAACTCCAAGTTGTGGACATTCATTTTGGGAGAAAAAAAGAAGAAGAAAGAAATCAAAAACAATTTTAGTTTATTGCAATGGAGATGAGAGGAAGAAGCAGGAGAGAGATGAGTCCGGAGAGAGAAGAGAGAGGCAGAGGGGTTATACAGGCAAGGCCAAGGGGGAATATAAAACCACCTCCCACTTTCAAGAAAGTTCAAGTGGTATATTACCTTTCCAAATGTAATGGCCAACTTGAACATCCCCATTTTATTGAAGTTACCCATTTAGCCCATCAGCACCTTCGACTCAAAGGTACTACATTACAAGTATCAAATCCTTTTTTTTTTTAATAAATTTTATACACTTTCCATTATTATGAGAAAATTTTGGTTAATTAAGAATTACTTAAAAATATGTTGCATGCATCTTTTGTCATAATTTATCTTCTTATATATACAGATGTCATGGACCGACTGACTGTTTTGAGAGGTAGAGCCATGCCTTCACTTTATTCCTGGTCTTACAAAAGGTACACAATCTACATTTTACCTCACCTTTTTTTTTTTGTTGTTGTTTTTGTGGGTAAATATCTTTCTAGCGGTTCAAAATAAAATTTACAATATGATCTTTGAAATGAAGCCACATTGTTCACAATTTTGAAAAGGACATATAATGTCTCAAAAGTGAGTTTTATTTTTATATGTCATATTTATTTAATTTAAATTTTAAAGATTTTAAATTCTTATATAATATTCGTCGAACTTTAGAATCTCAAAAAATTTGAGCCGAAATAAATTAGCTAAATACCGTTTCCACCTTGGATATAAGAAAAGTAAAACCAGATAAATTTTATTAGTTCATTTTTTGCTATTTTGGTCACGCTGTCTTACTCTTTTATGCTTGAGTATGTGATTTTCAATGTGTTTCAAAATATAGGAGCTATAGAAATGGATATGTGTGGAATGACTTAGCAGAGAATGATGATATCATTTCCCCTACAGAAGGTGCTGAGTATGTTTTGAAAGGCTCCGAACTCATTGAAACTTTTACAGGTAAAGATTTGCGTAATCTTTGAATTTAATCACACCCCTTTTGTACTTTGGTCATTATATTCTTATTAATTGCTTGTATTATTTTATTTTTGTTAAAATTTCAGAAAAATTTCAACCACCACAACAGAGACATAAATTTGTAATCCCAAAAAGAAGTGCAGAGCCAGAGGAATTTGAGAATACCAGATATGAAGACGAGGATGATGGAAACCAAGAAGAAGAATACTTCGAAGAGAAAACGGGTTACACACTCCCAAACACGCCCTTATCTCGATGTTCCATTGGCGTTTCGACGGATGAGATCGAACAAGCTGTAAATTACAAAACTACCCACAAAACGTCAAGCACTGAGTTGACTCACGAAAACTTGTCTCCGCCGTCAGCCACCTCATCGACGGTCTCCGAGAAGGCAGTCAACGAGACGTCCAAGAGGTTCGAGGACGGTGACCCGGGGGGAACCGAGTCAGGATTGAGTCGTAACTCGGTGCTGTATAACCTCATTGCCTGTGGGGGTGGCTCGGTGTCGTTTAGAGGGAAGACTAAGGTGCCAGTTCGGAAGGAACCAGAGGAGGTGGAGGCGCCGTCGCCGGCTCAGGCGGGGAGGAAGAGCAGTAGTAATCTGCATAAAGGGGTGTTGTGTAAAACTGCGGTGGCGGCGATGGCGATGGATGAGGAAGAGATAAGGTGCATGTCGGAGAATCCGAGGTTTGGGAATTTGCAGGCGGAGGAGAAGGAGTATTTCAGCGGGAGTATTGTGGAGGCAATGAGTGAAGATGAGAGAACAAAGATGGAGCCTGTGTTGAAGAAGTCAAATTCATACAATGAAGAAAGGTTAGTCAAACTCATCTTTCTTTTTTTTTTTTGGTTATTCTAGTCAAACTCATCTTTTCTATTTGGGTAGAATACAAAAATTAGTCAACTTCAGGGCTTAGTTCATTTCTAACTTTTCTCTCGTAAATTAATTAAGATCACAAGTTCAAAAATTCTTGGTTTAAAGAATTACTTAAACTAAAAAATCTAGTAAAAAACCGCCCCTTAATCTCTAGTTTATTACGGAGTACTTTTTTCTGTTTTTCCGAATTGAATGATTCACCTTTTTTGTGTTACAAAAGAAAAATCATATGGAGTTTATATAATTTGATAATACTGAAAATGGAGTTTAGTAAACATAGTTTTTTAAGACATTAATAATATCTAAATTAGAATTCCTATAGATGTGTATGAATGTATAATAAAAAAAAAAGAAGTCGGAAGAGAGTTAATATTAAATGGTTTACACCTTATGTATAGAAAATGCTACTCACCCCATCCCATAAAAAAAAATAAAAATAAAATAACATTTAAACTTTTAACGATTATTAATTTTATATTTTTATCAAAAATTAAATGTATAAATAATTAATTTTCTCGTAAAATTTGTTATAAATCTTCAAATTATAACAAGATTTATAAGCTTATAATTAAAAGTTTTTTAGTTTATAGTAAAATAACAAAGAAAAATATGAAATGTAATTTTTTTTTTGTAACAATTTAACTTTGTTTTTTTTTTTTTTTTTTTGCAAAGAGAGGGAGTAAACAGTATATTTTCCTTTTATCCATCATATGATGAGTGTAGTTGATAGTTGATATGGAATATCAGCTGTGTGCCAGGGTGTAAAATTTGTGATACATGTACAATTTCTCTTCCAAAAACTAGTCTTCTTTGAAGATCTTTTTTTAAAAACTTGTATATAATCGTTAATGAAGCTTCTTAAACGAATAATTAGTATTCCCTAAATGTTAATATTCATTTTGATGTATATAATTACTCTCTCTGTTTGATAATAAGTAAGCTATTCGCACACATTAAGAAAATTAAAATTTATATTAAAAAGTTTGGTAAGTTGACATTTTTATCCAAAATTATACAAAAAGAGCAAATGATGTATAAAGAGAGATTGTGACACAAATACATAGATTGAAAGTTAATAATTATTGTAATTACACTCAAGGATGGTTAATTAAGAAGTATAAGGGATACATTTTTTAAAAAACTACTTATTATGAAAAAAATTTAGAATCTAAAATGCGGCGCTTTTATTATTAAACGGAGAGTATCCAACAAATGTTAAGATAATCTGTATAATGTTTTGAGGCAGGAAATTCGTTTGGTTAAAATATCCAATAGTTCATTTCAACCTCCACTGATCTGAATTCAAGTTAGATATGATTACTTGTTTTCCGATACTTATTTTTTAATGTAGTAACTAAAACATTATAAGAAAGATCCTGGTAAAATGAACTTGTATTTGGATAGGGTTTGCAGGGGTAGCAAGACAGGATTTGATATGGTGGGAGAAAAAACAGAAGGGAAGAGGAGAGAGAAAGAGAAAGGAAAATGCATTCCAAGATCAAAGAAGACTTCATCAAGCTGCTTATCATCTTTGACTCTAATTTAATACTACTACTACTACTACTACTACCACCACTACTGTAGAAACCAGTGAATGACAAGAGGAAGGTACTCCTGGTAATACTATAATTAAGAGTGGAATAAATACAGTACTACTACTATATGTTGGAAGCTACTGTAGTTGTTAAGTAGTAATTTATTTAATGCGGTTCTTTTCTTGGGGATTGTGCTTCTGATTGTCTTTTTCTCATGCACGAGTCCAAAAGGGATTGTGGTTCCGAAGACTCATCTGTGTGTATGTGGTGTGGTGATTCTCTCTGTCCTCGTAGAATATTATTCCTGTCTTATCTTATGTGCATCCATTTATGCTCTAAAATGTTTGATTAACAATTAATTGCTCATGTGTTTCTTTTGTTAATGCAAATTTGATAGAAAACAATTGATTATTGGTGTTTAAAGTATACAATGAAAACATACTCCAACATTTTTTAATTATTATATATAGGAGGTGAACGGGTGGAGTTATTCTCTTCCTGAAACGGCATGCATGACATTTCTAGTCATGTTAAAATTTGTCATGGATTCTATAGTGTTTGTACCATTAAAACATTGTTATAAATGACAAGATACACAGCAATATTGTAAAATAAAGTTGCCACGAGAAAAAAGAAGGGGTATGTCTTCCATTTATTATCATGAAAACAGACGCTGCTAGTATGTTTTTAATTTGTCCCAGCGTCCGCCAAGATCGAGATTGTCAAGAAACCATACATCTGATCTCTCCTCTTAATTGTGCTGCCACACATTTGGATCGTCACCTTCCCAATCTGGATGGTATATATCGACTAAAATATAAAATCGACTCTTGAATTTATAAATTCATAATATTAGTTATTTTAGAGATTTATTTAAGTTTTATTTCAAACAATATATTGCAATGATATAAGCAAATGAATGACAAAGTTTACGAGATAACCTTTATTTATGACTAATTGGTTTAATTTCTTCTAACCTAATTATTCATGTCAAAGGTAATATTATAATTTAAAATTATATTTAATTATTAATTTAACTTATCAATGTAGTCTTTAATATCAGTGAATGAGGGAGTATTTGTAAACTCCTCTTCTAAGACAACTTCTTTATTGGCACAAGCTTTTTGGTATATGATTCTTGTTTTGTGTGTTTATATTAGATATACATATGTATGTATATATGTATGTATATATATGTATGTGTATATATATATATATGTATGTATGTATATCATGCATATGTGAGATGCCTTAATGTCAAAACCACCGGCCAAAATGTTTGTGGAAATGTCTATCATAATCTGAATGTTATATCCTACTGTTATTCTATCCATCTATTGTTCGTTTCAAAATCTTAACATCAACGGCGACTTAGTGCTTCAAACCTTGTGATTCTTGCTTACCTGGTACAAATTCAGTTTTACGGACAAGATGATTACGTGCAATATATTTATGAGTAAGATGACTTATTTGACGGTTGTCAATTTTATTTGCTTGTGATACTTAAAAAATGAAAAAAATAATAATAAAATACCACCGTAATAAGTTAAGTATATTATCTCACTACTTTATGAATCATTTACTTATGACGCATAGTCTGTTTGATCCTCAAATTTAAGAAAATCTCAAGTATGCAATGTCAAGAATATTGATTACGTGCAAAATAATCAAAAACATGAAATTGATTTCAAGGATGCAATGTCACACTCAAGAAATTAATGCAGCTACAAGTGACATAAGTGACAGAAGAACGAGAGTTTTCTCCAAAAATTACTGGGACGGTTTTCAATACATCATATGTAGTGCATCACGTTAAACTTTAGCCACTTATTTGTTTGCACAAGTCTATTATTATTAAATCTCCTACTATTAAATTAGATATAAATTTTTTATTTTGAAATGTCTTAGTAATATAATTTCTTTCGTACCGTAAGAGGTAATAGCCCAAGAAGAGAAATTTCCCTTAGAAAGTTCATCCAGAAATGCTGATCATTGGCGTTTCGGTTTAAAAATTTAATCACATATTTTTGTACATTTTAGTAACTTAATACTTACTAAATTGGCTAAAATTATATCATCTAAATAAGTTATTGTCAAAAGATGTAAAACCCCTTCCAAAAAATATACACAATAATTTTGATCAAGAAATATAATTTTTTTGTGATATTATGTAATTCTAATCAAATGATGCATATTTTTTATCAAAAGGATGTAATTTAGAAAATTTTAAGTCAAAATATGTAGTTTTTTAGATAATAAATGTAATTTAAGTCAAATAATGTATGTTGATTGTCAAAAGGATGTAACTTGATATTAAGTCAAAAAGTATAAGTTTTATGTGATTGAATGTATTTATAGTCAAATGATATAATTTTTGTTGTCAAAAAGATGTAACATAAATAATTTAAGTTAAAATATGTAATTTTTTTAGAGAATGAATGTAATTTAAGTCAAAGGATATATGTAAATTGTCAAAAGAATTTAATTTGAGATTAAATCAAAAAGTATATGTTTATGTGATTGAATATATTTATAGTTAAATGATATAATTTTTGTTGTCGAAAAGATCTAATACAAGTAAAAAGATATACTTTAAATTATGTGTTAACTATATTGTCACTTTTTACTTTATATGTACATAAATCAAATTATGACATTTATTATGTCACGAAATTAAGAACTACTCATCACTGGCCACCATTAACAAAATTCTTAGACCTGGGTCGGAGGGTTTTCTCTACTTTTAGGGAGAACTTTCGCATAGATCTTCTTTTCTTTTTGTATTTAATTTTATTAATAATTTTTTTTATTGTGGGATTACCTTTTTATCTTTTTTGAAAACATTTCTCAAATATATCCATTTTTCGTAAGGAGATCTCATTTAATTCTTCAACTTCTTGCAAATCGATCCCTTTCTCCAATCTTGGATTTTATCTAACATGCAAACTTCAGACGCAAGTTTTCTTACATGCTAACTTATAATATCTGGGATGTAGTTATTGCTACGAAAGCTATAGATTTCAAATATAGATTTCTCAAATATAGATTTCACTCTTGCGCATAAATTGCTGATCTTTGTAGTTTAGCCTCCGTTTGTTTCATGAAAAATAATTTTTTAAAAAACATTTTTCATACTTTTCGTTATTTGTAATATTTATAAAAAATGAAAATAAAGGAAATTTTTTTTTGATTTTTTTGTGTTTCCTTAAATTTTTCTAGAAAATAACTTACGAAATTTTAAAGGATAAAACGTTTTTCGAAAAAATTGGTAGAGTTATTTATCACTATATATATTTAATAATAATAACATAATAATTATGATATAAAATAACATAATAACATTAATAATATAAATTACTATTAAATAAATAAATATTTATATAATAATATAATCAAAAATAAATATTTAATATAAAAAATAAAATAAAATAATTATTCATAATAAGTGATAATAACCTTTATATACATAATAAAGTAATAAAAATAATAACATTTTCCTAAAAAATATTATCAATGAAACACCGAAAAATGATTTTTTCAGAAAATATTTTCTTAAAATTTTTTTTAAAAAATAATTTCCTTAAAACAAACAGAGCCTTATAATATAAATGATGCATAGTTCCACTACTCAACCAACGCATCATGAGTATCGCAACATATATTTAAAGAAAATGACAAGTTTAAGCTAAGATTATCCATATTACACTACAAAGAGGCTTGATTCAAAATATATGATAAAATCTTAGTCATCTTTATCAAGAAGATTTTTTTTTTGAATTTCTATTCATCGAATAAATCGAGTTACAAGCAAATTAAGAGAATGAATCCTTCCAGAGTATAACTAATTAGGTTGCAATAAACACAAAAAATAAGAACAAAAAAAATACAAAACCATCACATATCATTTAATTTAAAAACTATTGAAATATATGTTCTACCGTAGAACCATCTGTAGGACAAATATATTTTGATCAACCATCGAGAATAATTAGCGAAATGCTAGAGGTATAATTGCTTCTTGAAACGTCTAATCCAAGAAGATCCCAACAAGCTAACCAAGTTCCATATTTTGAGTCCTTATGAATCCTCACATATTAAAATGATCTCACGACAATGGATGAATCCAAATCGGAAAAAAGATCTCACAAGAATAGATAAATCTAAACTTGAAAAAAATGATCTCAATTAGGGAAAACAAAATTCCGAAAGACAGCTTTATTCGAAACAATTAAATAAAAATAAATGAAAAAAATTTAGGGGAGAATTTTCTTCTTTAACGAAAAAAACTCCACCACATCTATAAACTCTATAGAGAGATGTTAGGATTTTGGAAGAGCAGAGAGAAGAGAGTTTATGATGAAGATTGAAATGAAATAATCTGATACTCTATATTTAAAAATTTTCCAATTTTTTCAAATATTATCGAAATTATATTAAAATATTATTCAATTTATTTTATTTGATTCAATCCATTAAAAAAAGTATGTATTAAATATTGAATAGAAAATAGAATATAGTGAAAAGTGGAATTGAAAGAGAGATGAAGTAAAATTAGTGAATTGTGCAACGGTCATCGTAGAGATAAAATTAAGTTTTTAATTGAATTGTGGTTGCGAATATATGAATAAAAAAAAACTGAATTATCACTTAAGAATGAGTTGTCTTTCCGTGGCCAATGCAGATGCTCTTAATAGCCTTAAGTATAAGCTCTGTGCGAAAGAACGTGATTGAATTAAGGCTTAATCGATCATGGAGGTGGACTAAGCTTGTCATCAATTAATTACTCTTGTCTACGGATTCAAAACATGCATTTAAGTATCTTTATTGATCATGTAATAATTTTTAATACTTTAGTACTAGAATAGACGTTTGGTAAACGCGAAGCAGCATATATATATATATATATATTGCTTGATCCGTCCTCAATGCTCTAAACTTTTCCTGTTAATGGTTGTGTTGACTTCTCAATCCATTAACTAAGTCAGCTACTGCACATGCAAGTATATAATTTGGAAACTCAGAATTATACTTTAGAAATATAAAGGACTATGTTTTGTCAAGTACAATTACTAGAGGAAATAGCCCACCGACTCAAACTATTGAAGAATTAGCGGCGGTAAATGAAGAAGAGATTATGAGATTATCTTTACATTGGATATTTGATAGCTGCTAATATTGTTAAAGCATGAAAATAATTATGTTACTTTAAAGGGTAATTGTTTTTGTACGTAGGTGTGATATATAACTCCGTTGCCCAACAATTTTATTATGACATTATTAATTCTCGACTTTATTATAAACCTAACGTCTACTATAACTTTGGTTTCTAAAGATTAATGGATAAATTTTTACAATATTTTTTAGACTGAGATATAAGTGACTATTTGAACAAAAATTAACTTGATAAAGGGGATGTAAGAAAAGATAAACCTAATAATGAGTGTAAATGGGTAACTGATCATGAAAATAATCATTTATTTATCATTTACTTTATAATTTTTATAATTTTTCAAAATTTTGTAAAATAAGTCACGGTATAAAATAGCCGTAACAAAAACACTAAAGTATTGCAGAATTGCGACACTAGATCTCATTAGCATGTGACACTCTCCGCAGTATTCACCTTCCCTTTGTGCCACGGTCAACCAAGCCATTATCACCTCTCTCCACTTGATAACTAAATAAATAGCATTCGTCCTCCTGCTGCTCCTCATACACTTCATATCTTCACTTCCCAATTCTCTCCCACTCATTTTTGAATAAATTACAAGTTCTTGGAGAAGAGAAGAAAGAAAGAAAATAAAGCTGGTGAAAGATGGATAGATTGACTCTAGTATTGTTTGATCTATGTTGTATCCTTCCGGCACTCGCTAACGCCGTGTACGTGGGTAACCCCTTCCGCGTCAAGGGTCGCGTCTACTGCGACACTTGCCGTTGCGGGTTCGAGACTTCCGCCACCAAATACTTGGCTGGTACTCTTTGTTACTATTCCACTTGTTTCAAATTTAGAAATACATTTTGAAAATGAATGAATTTCAAATGGTATCGATATATTTGAAATTCATGTTATGGAATATTAATTTTTTAAAAATGAAAATCTCTTTATCCGTAATATATGTTATGTTATGTATGAGACATTCTATATATGCTATCAAAACAAAACACTATGAAACATTTTACAGCGATTTCATTGCTAGTCTAATAATAAGGGAACACTGAAGAAAAGTGTTTGATATATTTTTAACATTTTTATTATGACATATCTTGTGCGTGCATCAAGTTTTCATATAACCAGTACATATATAATTTATGTAGGTGCGAGGGTGAGAATAGAGTGCAAAGACAGCAATGGCATAGATCTTAAGTACAGCACGGAGGGTGTGACGGATGCGACGGGAACATACGACATCTTGGTGGCGTATGACCATGGAGACCAATTATGCGACGCAGTGCTAGTGAGCAGCCCAGATTCAGAATGTGCTACTCCTAACAGAGGCCGTGATCGTGCCCGTGCTATAGTCACTCGTTCTAATGGCATGATCTCCGACGTTCGCTCCGCCAATAATATGGGCTTTCTCAAGGACCAGCCGCTGCCCGGTTGCACCCAACTTCTCAAATCCTACTTTGAAAGTGATGACTAGTGTAGTATCCATGAAAACAAAATGTGCTGCTGCTGCTGCTGCTGCTGCTGCTAATGCATTACTACTTTCTGCTATATATACATGCAATACACTTTAATTGCGTTTTGTTAGTTATTTTATTTCTTAGTCGAACGTATCGTTTTATAACTCTGGCATTTCTAGAGCCTCGATTGTTACTCGCAATCTTTTAAAATAATGCCATTACTACTACATCTTCGTTTTTTCTTTTTTTCAGTCTTTTATCTTTTTCACTCGAGGTGTGGCCGGGCAATTATTTGTCTTATCATTTATCAAGCAGCTTATCTCTTCTTCTTTTTTTTTTTTTTTTGATAATTTATTTAGGAAGAAATGAAAAACCATTTTGATCATATAATTTAAATTGACTAGAATCACTCCTCCTCCACAAAAAGAGTTATATTTGAGTGTGTGACGAATATTAAATATTTCACAAAAAAGCTACAATTTAGTTTTTGACCAATATTAATATTGTATGTTTGATTGACAATTATATGTTCAAATTATAAAAAATATTTATGAAATTTGTTGTAAATTTTGATGATTAGATAAAACATCATAAGAAATTTTAATGATATAACATCATAAGAAATTTTTTTATATAATTTTTATTGAACTTATTGAGATAAATGTTAATTCATTCACTAATAAAATAAGAATAATAATAATAATTTGTCAAAATAAACGCTCAGAACAATGGCTAGTCCTCATCTATTCTGTCTAGGCACTAAGTCCTCTTAACGAGAGCAAGTTTATTGTTAAAAGACATATTTCATCTCGTATTACATCTTCTAAATTATACTACATGTTTACTTATATTTTTTTTAATTGAAACTAAAACTCTACTTGGGATGTAGCCTAGAAATTAAACAGATCTCCATCATTTCTCCGATGTTCATATATATATATCGGTTTAGCGTATTTTATAACTCTAAAACCAAGTCTCCGCCATAACAGTAAAACCAAGTTTCCGCCATAACAGTAAAACCAAGTTTCCGCTATACATAAACATGTACCTATAATAACAGGTTTAGCTCCTAACGGCTTGGCGGCAAAATCTCATCTCGCTCAACAGGACACAACGAAAGGTAAAAACCCAAAAAAAAACAGGAAAAAAGAAGAAAGAGAAATAGGAAATAAAAGGAAATTAAAAAAGGTAAAAAAGTAGTTAGAGAATAAGAGAATTGAATAACCAGAAATCAAGCAAAAAAGTATGCAGATTGAACGAATCCAGAAATTTGTAAATCGCAATCAATCTACATCTTTCATAGGGAATTGAAATGGAGTAAATCTAAGAAGTCATAGCATTGGTAAAAAGAAAGCATAATGGTCAATCCCACCACCTCATTTAGGGGATGATATATATATATATACACGACAACCTCCCCCACCCTACAACCATCACCTGTAGCAGCCCACCGGTAGCACCAGCCCCACCACTCCTCAAAATTCCGTCAAGGGAGAAAAATAAAGAAGGTTCTCTCTCTCTCTCTCGTGCATAAATTATACACACACATATGTATTTAATATTTTATGTATGTATATGCATGTCATAAATTTGTTACTTTCTTTTGTTGTTGTTTCTTGTTAAAATTACTCCAAAGATTTTTAGTTTCCACGAGAAATTGTAAAGGTAATTCAGATGATGATGAGTTTAATCAGCCCTTCACAAATATATGTGCATTTCTTTATTTTTCTGTTTTGGATATTATTCTAATAATTTTTAAAGTAATGTGAAACTAATCCATTTCTGTTATCAACCCCTATTTTATTTTAATTTTTAATTTTCTTTTTTTGCTGGAACAGATCCTAAAGTTGCCTCAGGGAGGGAGGAATTCATGGAAAATTTAAGGAAGAATACGAGGAAAAACCTTCCAAGTAGGTACTCTGAAAATGATTAATTATCTCGGTGTATATGCTTTTTATGTCTCTGCGGCTGTGTGCTCCATCATATCAATTCATAATGTGCTTAACATTTTTCTTTAGAAGTGCAACCTAGTGACACATTTCAAAATATTTTTGAAAATTTTAGTGTAGATTATTGTGCAGGATATTGTCAACATAAAATTTATTTCTATCGAAAAGTAAACTGTTATTAAGATAACATAATTATTGCTATACACTAGTTTTCTAGACTATAATAGATTTGTAATCTCTATAATTAAGGCATGTGCTAATATTTTCAAATATAAAGTTTGCATGTTTCATTTATCAAAGGTTTTTGAATAGTTTACAATGTTGACTTTGTCCCAAATTGGACCAAAATAGAGTCACTTGTAAGGGGATAATTATAAATAAAAAAAATCCTGAATGTACTAGTTATCACTTTAGTGACCGTTTTTTATAAAGTTTGTATTTAATAATATTTTTCTTAGATATTTCACTTCAAATTATGAGATTAAGGGAGATCAGCGGATACCGATTTTATTTACATGCTTAAACATCCAAAATTAGAAATAATAGTATAGTAAAATAGAAATTAAATCTAAGATTTATTAAATCAATTAGTGCACTTGAATGTCAAATATAGAATGCTGTCCATAAGAGTAACTGTTGACATTTTGAATTATAAGATTTTTCAAACTTGTTTGTATGTGAATTTCTCTAATTTTAAAACAGAGAGAGTATATTTCAGGTCTAGTTTATCATTATTGTGTCCTCAGCGTGATCATTAAGTCGAAGTGGAAGCAGAGACACGTTCGTTGAAGGCATAATAACCGCACGTAAATCTCTTGTATGATCTGTTTGGTCGTTGTCTTCGTATTTTGGTAGCTTACCTAACAGAAGACTAAAGTGCAATCGATTAGTTCCAGCTACATGTATAATTATTAGAAAGTAAACTACATATATATTGGATATTGGATATTTTCTCAACCAGATTTTGGATGTTGACACTTCAGCCTTGTCATTGACTAATATTTGTAATAGTATTTCTTCAAGCTTAAAATTTTAAAAAAACTAAACTATGATTCATGGAACTAATATCTTATCTTATTCTCAGAAAGACAGACTAGTGCAGGAATTGAAGGCCTCAACCTTTCAAATTTTGATCTACCAATGACACCAGACACCATCATTAAAGACTTTAGGTACGAAATTGCACAACTTTTTTGTTTACATGCTCTAAACTGGAATTAGATTTTGCTGTTCCAAACTATATATAGGCATTATGTTGTTTCATATATAGATTTTCAACTTAAATTTTAGAGATTTTAGATTCTTGTAGTGTAAATTGCACCGTTAGAATCTAAATTTTGTGAAATTTAAGTCGAAATAAACATGATCCGTACTAAAGTTGTTATGTGTCATTGTACAATCATGTCTATAATTACAACTATAAATGCTACGGGGACTGGAACAGTAAAATGAGTTAATTACGAATTTACCTCAATACCGTAAAATATTGTAGTGTTTCTGCAATTTTAGGCACATGCTATGGAGCTTAATGGAACTGTTCAATTCGATTTCAGGGTATTTGTCGCGACGTGGAATGTAGGAGGAAAGACTCCAGACAGTGGTCTTAGGTTAGAGGAATTCTTGCAGGTGGAGGGATGCTCCGACATTTATGTTTTAGGGTATGATTCCTAGTCAAAGCATTTGAAAATGAAAATTGATAAAATTGCTAAATAGATATGAACTTTAGAGTTAGAAGAAAATGATTGTTTTGACTAATCCTAATGTATTTCATATTTTCAGATTTCAGGAAATTGTGCCCTTAAGTGCAGGAAATATTCTAGTGGTGGAAGACAATGAACCAGCAGCAAAATGGCTAGCCCTTATAAGCCATGCACTTAACAAGCAATACCATGACTCGGTAAACTCTTCTGATTCAGGTTCTTTATCAAAGTACAACAATTCAAAAGACTCAAAGTCTCCCTTCTTTCATAAGCCTTCTCTCAAGGTGCTTAGTCGGAATCTCAGGGCTGATAATGCCCTTCTCAAGGCCTGCAATTGCCCGTTGGAATCGCCATCACATAAGCGCAGGCCAAGAAAAGTGTCAGACCCCTGTGCTTCTCCTCGCACGCGTCGTGAAGCTAGCATGGAAGATTTGGTTTCAGCTTCTCTTGGTCAGTTAAATTATTGCCTTGTAGCAAGCAAACAAATGGTTGGCCTTTTTCTCTCTGTTTGGGCTCGAAGAGATTTAGTCAAACACATTGGCCACCTAAGAATGGATTGTGTGGGCAGAGGAATTATGGGTTGTCTTGGTAATAAGGTTAGTATAACTTATCAGTTCTTCTTTGTATTCCATTTCAATGGATGAAAGCTTTACTTATCATAATGTTCCCGTAAGATGCAATTTGTGTGTAGCATTAGTTATGATATACTTTAGTATTTTTGTTACAACTTATAAGCTGTTCCAAGATTCATATGCATATACAGAGAACAAAAGCTCCAACTAATTTGAAAATTAATGCGTGTTTGGAAGATTTTATTGAATTTTTGTGTCAAGAAGTCAAGGATTGTAGCATAAAGTGTTTAAGACTTCACTGAAAATTAATGAGCATAAAGTTTTAAGTTGGACTTAGAAAAAAAAAACTGAATTTTGTTTTAAGATGGCCTATAATTATATTCCAGGGTTGTGTATCAATAAGCTTGTCATTGCATCGTACGAGCTTTTGTTTCATCTGCAGTCACCTGGCTTCTGGTGAGAAGGAGGGAGATGAGCTGAAGAGAAATAATGATGTAGTTGAGATTTTAAAAAGCGTACAGTTCCCAAGGATTTGCAAGAACCAGAATACTCAAATGCCAGAAAGAATCATGGATCATGAGTAAGTTCATGTCTGCTTATTAATTCTTGTTGTTCCGAGTAAAATATCTTCATCCCTTTTGTCTTCCTATATTAGGAGTGGTAGGACTTGAGGTACTTTGTCGAATGACAACTTTTTGGCATATATCATAAATTTTGGGTTGTTCACTAATTCAGATGTACTTTTTGTTCTATGATGTTGCAGTCGATTGATTTGGCTTGGAGACTTAAATTATCGCGTGTCTTTGAGCTATGAGGAAGCAACGCTTCTATTGGAAGATAATGACTGGGATTGCCTCTTACAGAAAGATCAGGTTGGCTACTTTTTGACTTCTGATTTCAGAATTTATTAAGAAAATATTTTTCTTTTCTAAAAATTGCTTTTCATGAAGTTGAACTCGTTTGTTTAAGCTTAAATTTTAGAGATTTTGATAGGTGCTAAGAGGTTTTCTAGTTGTTGACAACAGTTAAATGTTGAAAGAAAATCCGGAAGAGTATTCTGTGGATGGAGTGAAGGAAGGATATTCTTTGCCCCAACATACAAGTATTCACACAATTCAGATTCCTATGCTGGAGAGACTGGAAAATCAAAGAAAAAACGTCGAACACCTGCATGGTCTGTCTCTACATATAAATCTGTCAATCACTTAAATTTGCATTGGTGTAAGAATAAATTGGACTAATTATTTTGATACTGGATGCAGGTGTGACAGAATCTTATGGCGCGGTGATGGCATTGAACAATTGTCATACATACGCGGAGAATCAAGATTCTCAGATCACAGGCCAGTTTGTGCAGTATTTGCAATAGAGGTTGAGATGAAGAACAAATATTCAAGGTTTAGGAAAGGTAATTCATGTACTGGTGCCTTAATGGAATTTGATGATGATAAACCTCATAGGCAGAGATTTTGTGAATATTAAAAATACCAAATTAACTAACCCATCAACTAAATCTTGTATACATTCATAGTGCTGAGGAAAAGCCTTCCTCTATACAGGTTTGTTCATTAGTCTTTTATTTATACCAGAAGCCAATACCATGTTGTAGTGAAAAACTTACTCATAGATTTTGCTTTGCGTTTCAAATATAGATATTGTTTGTAATATATAAACTTAAGAACATGATCATAATATGAGGAAAAGGGATGAAAGAGATTATACAGAGAAGAAGAGAAACACACTTTTGAGCAAAGACTAATGTTCAAGGTTATGGGACTAATGTCACTGATCATATCCCAAATCCCAAATTGAAGTTGAAGTAGTTCCATAGTTCATGTTGAGAATATTCCAAGAGGATATGGTCCAGCTGTATATAATTAATTATGTTGATTATAGAAGTCCACTAATTGAGCAGTTAGAATAATTGTGTAAATATAAATAGTGGATAGTCAACACTAGTGTAAATGTAGATTTTGTAGATCGTAACTGACGATTTTGTAGATTGTAACAGACCCTAATTATGGGTCTTGATTGATGCTTAAAGATAATATCTATTGCAAGGATACTCACAAGGAGACTCAGGCAAATTTCATCTCAAACATTGTTTCCTAAATTATATTTCTTTCAGACTTTTGTCACATGTATGGTTGGACTAATGTTCAAATCCATCTCTTCTTTTAACATCTTATATATCGAGTTGTTCCATTACATTTTCTGCCCAGAGTCCATATTCTTATACTGAAGTGCAAGTCACCTGCCCATCTTCTGCACTAAGGTTCTCGTTGTTGGCTTTTTCAGTATCCATATTAAACAAACTTGAATCATCCAGATCCCTTCCTTTTTCGACCCTTGCTTCATTTTTTGGATTGAACACTTTAGAAAGAATTGCAGTTTCTCTGGCTGTCATTTTATCTTGCGAACTTTTGAACTGCCCCACTAGCCTTCTCATGCGATCCAAGTTTGGAGACGTGTGTTTGATAATAGCAGCCAAAACACTCGCCTTCCCAGCTTTTTTCAAGTCATGAGGCTTCTTGTAGGGTGGTGGCCCTTGTTCTCGGGAAACAGAACCTTGGTTACCCCACCAAAGTTGGTTTCCTGGGGGCCACCAGGGAGGAGCTAAACCTCTCTCCAGAGGAAACGAGGGACACAATGCTGCATTAAAGCACAAAGAAGTGTCCCGGCTTCACGGAAATGCATATGCGAAGATGACTCCAACTCACCGGCTTCTCGGATGGACGGTCCGAATCGAGCTATGGCCATCGGAACATTATTATCAAAACGGACTTTTTCTTTCCACCACTCGCGCAAACTGTCCGATGAGCCGGTCACAGGCTTCCCTTTCTCAGGTACAATCTATAGACAAATCCTTGTACTTGAGGATAGCATCTTCAGATCTTGATATCTTTTTACGCAGCGATTGCTCTTTTTTAAGCTCCGAATCGGGGTCTTCTCCGTGTCTCTTTGCCTTGAGTTTTTTCTTCAGCATTCGCGTCTTGAGCTCATCGTAGCTGAGCTCCTCAGCTTCTTCTTGTTCGTCGTCTTCTTCTTCCATTGTTTCATCTTCAGGACTCAGAGGATGAAAAATCCTTATGCAAGTTCACCATAATCTCTTTAAGAATTATACTTCACTTTGATATCTTATGCGGAGGAGAATTGGAGATGAAATTGGACCAAGAACAGGCAATATATGGGACTTTTTATTGCACCTATCTTGGTTAAAATATCATTATTTTTAGAATATCTTGGTTAACATGCAAAATACCTGGCCGTTACAAGTTATTGATTAATTCCTCTTAAGAGTGTGGAGGGTTTTGAACTTTAATAATTGACACGTGTACGAATGTGTGAGTGAGTTTTTAAATCGTGGTCTCCTATGTAATAAAAAAAATAGTGGTTAACATAATATTTTTCATTTCATGAGAGAAAAAAAGTCTTATTTGAGTTTGTGTATATTACATTTGGTGATTTTGAATTTGTATCTATGATGTTAATATTTAATATATATTAATATATTAATATAACAAAGTTTGCACATAGATATGCTTATACACTAGGGTCACCTCGCTCGTTGTTTATCCTACTTAGTTTTGACTTCGAACGGTTCTTGACTTCCTACCTTAATTTTCAAAACAAATAATTAGAAAAATATTTACATTATACAACTGATTATTTGGTGAAAGGAGTAAAACTTGAAAATAAGATACATTTCCCAAAAATAATATATTTATGTAATTTTTATATTAGTTAAGTATAAGTAATTTCCTAACCATTAAAGTTTGTTCCCCTTTGGGATCAAAATTTTCATTTTTATAATAAAGGATTGACCTTTTAAATTATAGGAGTCGAGGCTAATTAATTTTGATAGCTGGCATATCATCCAAGCTCAAAAATCTTTGCTGATGTATCAAAAACAACAATTTTTCTTTTTTACTTTTGTTGAAGATCGAAAGAGCGACTGTATCTTTTATAGTATACTAGTTATAACACCCGTGCGGGTTCGTCAATATATTTTTTTATTTTTTGTTTTAAATTAATTGTTTATTTGTTCCTAAGTTTAAATTTGGGAAAAAAATTTCAACCGTCTCGGAATTATATCGATTTTGCACATTTTGTTTCCAATTTTTTTAAAACTTATGCAATAAATAAATTTTGTCAATATCTCGTTAAATCTGACAGAAAATACACTAATGTGAATTATACATTTAATTTATAGTTTTTATTTTATTGAGAAATTATTTTTGAATGTTTCCTTGACCAAATTTGCAAAATTGATATAACTCAAAAACAGTCGAAACAAAAGTTTACATATGACGTAAACCGACCATTTCATTCTATCAAACTTACATGTGTGATTTGTATGAACGTATTTTCTATCAGATTTAACGAGTGATTGATAAAAAATTTTAATTGTGCATATTTTCAAAAGTTTGTGTATCAAACAAATTGCGAAAAAAATTCAAAAACTAAATATACAAAATTGATATAGTTTAGGGATCATAGAAGAGGTTTGCCCTTTAAATTTCTATATTTCATTTTATAATAATTTTTTATTTGGTTGTTTATTTTCCATTTGAGTTTAGAAATTTTAGACTATAATTTTATATGTTAATTATTATGTATTTCTTGCCTGAGATAGACTCCTTTTTGTATTAAAAAATATTTATTTATTTATTAATGTAACATCATGTTAAGATTTTATAATGTTATTTTAATGAACGTATTTATAAAAATATAAAAATATAAAAATAATCTTTATATAGCTCAACATAAGTTAGTAAAACTTGTGATAATAAGGAGATGAAATGGCTTATCAATTGGTACTTCATTTATTGTTAATAAACCTAAATAACATGTTTTGCTTTTATTTTAGTCCTCTTAATTAAGTAATTAAAATTTTACGTGTCAATTTTTTTAACATTTATATCGGGATGAGACATGTATTGAAATATACTTCCCGTTCTCAATGAAAAATTGGGGAGTAACTTTTTTGAAATATTTTTAAATGATAATAATGTTTTTCTTTATGTTTTTAACTTCAATGTTCCCTCCTCTTAATTATTTGATACTCTATTTGATTGTCTTAACCAAAGGAAAAAAGGGAAAAAAAAACTCAATTGGTTTAAATTGACTACATTTAAATTGTTTTTAGATAAAACTTTTTCAACGGTCTCCGAACTATATTAGTTGTGTATTGATTCTCAAATTTTTTTCGTAATTTGTTTGGTGCACAAATTTTTTTAAAACTTGAACAATCAGTAAATTTCATCAATATCTCGTTAAATCTGATAGAAAATACATTAATATAAGTCATACATTTATTTTTTAGTCTTTATTTTATTGAGAAATTATTTTTAAATGTTTCTGACCAGATTTGCAAAGTTGATATAATTCGAAAACAGTCGAAAAGAAAGTTTATATGTGACGTAAACTGACCATTTCATTCAATCAAACTTACATGTGTGATTCGTATGAGTGTATTTTTTATTAGATTTAACAAGTGATTGATGATATTTTTTAATTGTATATATTTTAAAAAATTTGTGTACTAAATAAATTATGAAAAAAAATTTAAAAACTAAATATATAAAACAGGTATAATTTAAGAACTGTGAAAGAGGTTTTGTTTATTTTTATTCTAATATACTAAGTAGTACATTTAATTTAGTTTAGTGTTGTAGACTTCTAGGGGGAGAGAGAAGTTGGTCTGTCCATCCCCAATTTAACATGATTCCTCTCTCTCACGTATCCACGTGCTTTAACCACATCTTCCCACCTGTCCCTAACCCCCTATTTCTCACACATTCTTTTTCTGTTAAAATTTTCATTTCAATTTTAGATATTAGGTTCTCTCGCTTTCTTTATGTGTTTCTTTTAGTTATTGTTATAGTGTTATTGTTTTGAGTTCTAAATTTTATTTTAGTTTCGTTTGAGAGATTTGTGATGAGTTGTTTTATAACAAATACTTATTCAGCTGTAGCATTTGAAGATTTGATGCCTATTATGTTCTCTGTATAAATCGAATATTTTGTTGTTTTTATATTTAGTTCGGAAGTATTTTGAGGTATGTTGCTCTCTCTCACACACCTAATATAATCTTATAAAAATCAAATTAACTACGTCGTAACTAATTTATAACTATATGTTATTTCAATAAAGTTGTTTGATGGAGTAGTTAAATGAATATTAACTTGACTGATTTAGTAATAATTAATACAATAATATAATATTTTGTTATTACACTCTTTCTCATTATTGCATGCTTAACATGGTTAATCATGTTTATATTTAATAAGAATTGTTGAAGTAAAGATTTAGAAAAATATTTAATTTTGTTGATATTAGCAAAGTTAGAATCAACAAGGACTTACTAGTAAAGATTTTGATCACTGTGTGTTTGTGGGCAACAAAGTTGAAAATCCTGCTCAAAAACTCCAACAAATATCTTAGCAGGATATATTAAAGTAGAGTGGTTACTGCACCAAGACATTTCCTGCTTAGAATGAAAATAAGCAAGAAATTCGTCACCCCCAACTTCAAAGCCAATACTGAGCAAACAAATTTGGTAAAAAAATGTGTATTTTAGAAACCTTTGCTTAATCATATTTGATCAGAAAAATGTGAGTTGAGCTTCAAAAAACCCTTAAAATGCTTCTGCTTAATGGCAAAATTGCATTAAGAATTTTTTCAAGGGATCGCTCTCAGATACGAGAGAAGAAAAGACAGGTGGTGCTCAAATTAGAAGACAATTACAAGACAGTTCCACACTTTCACTAACTCTTAAAAACTTACGGTAGAAGCCCTAAACCAAAATCAAAGCACAATTACAAGACTAAACAAAATAGGCCACCCATAACTCTTTCATGGTTCAACATCACATTACTTGCAAAATTATAGAATAGTTCAAAGTATCAAAATCCCCTAGATAAAAAAATTCTTGCAAAATAAAAATATATACTTAGAGTAAAAATTGAAGATGAAAAGGTTGAAGAATTCAACAAAATCTCGTTTAATCAACCGAATGTTCATTGTTAGTTGTGTGTTACGCGGTTGTACTTCGTCCGCTTCGTCTTTTTTATTCGAATAATAACTTTATTTCTCAATGTCTCTCTCTTAGGACTTATTAGACTTGTATCCTTAAAAATGTTGGAAGCCCATGTTATGTCAAGTGTGCTTCCAATCTACCAGACCTAAAAGAAATTATGCGGCAACCGGAGGATTATTTGGGATAACAAACCCCATCCCATCCTCCGAAATTCCAAAAAAATTGAAAACCGAATCCAGTTGGACTGTTGCAATTGGTACTTTAACAGCGCTTTAAATGAATTGTCCACAGGGTAAGCAGAATAAAAATGAAATACCATGTAAAATGGGAACACAACAGTTTCGAATTTATTGCACTTATCCAACTGTTTTCGCCCATGAAAACGCAATGCCACCAGACCTTTATTTGCTAGTTTAGCAAAAATGTATAACGGCAGAAAAAATACCAACCATTTTGCTCTGTATTAAGTGATCCTTATAATTTGGAACAATACCTACGGAATAACAAATTTCTGCAAGCAAAAAAAAGAACTAGAACAATTTTCAGCTCTCTTAAAACTCAAAGCCTACATGTTGTCTGTACTCTGAATAAGCCTCTACGGGGGTATTCTTGCCAATAGGAGCCCTTATAACATGATCCGGCAAATCGAAAGCATCCACAAGTTCTCTTGTGATATTCCTCACCTGAAAGCTCAAGTATTCTGTCAACTTGTGAATTGCCTACATAAAGAAACACCACACCCGCTTATATGTTACAGACAAATCCAGGAAAATGACCATAACAAAATCTAGATGATTAATGTTGCTTGAGTTCATGGATCAAGTCACTGATACGGATATTATGGATGACATATATAGACAAATGGTTACTACAAACTCAGGTCAAAATGATTGGCTTCGTATGGAGCAAGAAATTTACATCGGCGCTTCTATAGCCAATTTTATAAAAGAATACGCTGCCTCGGTTCCAAATATAAGATAATTTTTTCTTGCAAAAGTCAATTATACTAAATTCAAAATCAGTATAACTTCATTTAGTTTAGTTAATTATGAAACATCAACCATTTACATGACAATATTAGTAAATATTCTTATAAAGTTTTGAATGGATTGAAACTATTTTGAACTTACAAATTAGGCAAATTAACTTTCAAAAGTTATATTGGAATACAGGAAGGGTAATATTTTCATCAAGTTCAACATTTTTGTACCTTTGCTTTGTTAGGAGCCATGTAATCCACATTACGATAAGTCCCTATGTCATTCCAAATTCTATCCATGGCATAAAGATCACAGACAAGTTTCAGAGCAGCTCTAGAACTTGCATCAGGACAGCTGCAAAGAGAACCGTGTGAATCAAACTAGAGAGTCATCAATTAGAAACCTTCTAAATCTCACTGCCGTTAACTAAACTCATTACAGCCATACCTCCTTATTGCTTCAATGAATGTTTCAAGGACAACAGATTCAATGTGGGACTCTGCAAGCGTCAGAAGGTGATTTAAACACCTGTTCCAAGCACCAAAAGCACCAAGATTTTTTGAATGCTTCTGAAGTCGCACAGCAACACTATGCAGCAACCGAGACGTACGATACTGTACACAAACCAAAAATGAGTAAAGGGTTATCTCTGCGATAAAATGTGCATGCAATGTGGGCGCATACAATGTGGCAAAGCAAATCAAAAGCTCACCCTGAAGGCATCTAATTGGAATTTAGGATCGCGTAGATGGTTTTCACTTTCCCACCTGGATGTAACTGGATTTGGCTGAGAAAGATAAGAGTTCATCGACTCTTTTAAGTAGTTCCATGTGACAGAAATTGTTCCACCTTTGAACTTCTCCTTGTACTGCTTCAGAAGGTCAGCTGCTACCTAAATTATAAGTAAGCCCCACCTCTAGTTATTTATTATTTATTAGTAATAAACTAGCATGATTAAATATCAATCAAAAATTTAGGTGAATTAATCCAGTTAGATTAGAATATCTTTGTATACAGGATGCAAATAATACTGTACAGCTCGGAAGAACTTAAAGAGCACGAACTACTGAGTCAAAATCAACATGCAAAAAGGCTAATCAAAGGTAATATGAGATGGCCCTGCTTTGCAAGAAAATATCTTTAATCATATCAACAATTCTGATTCTGAAAATCAACTCATGGCATCCAGTCATCCCCCCACAACATGGGAAATATGTGGTCCAGTTCCAGCTAACACCCCAATTAGTCAATGTTATCACCCCATCTATCTTTAATACGACCAAATATCCCAAAAAAAATTCAGTACTCCCATTTCATCATGTGAACTTAAGTCTCTAAGAAATTAAACTTATAATAACTTTGCTTAAATGGCAGTAAGTTAAGAAGAAGATTGCAACCTGCTGAAGGAGCACAGTGTTGTCCCCCTCAAATGTCTGAAAAATGTCATGGTCATTCCTCAAAATACCAAAACGATTTACGGCAGCATAACCATGACCTCCACAAGCTTCCCTGCAGATACTTAACGACTTTGCTGTATATGTAGTGACATAGGCCTTGAGCCCCGCTGAGAGTACATGGACATCCCCCACCAATTCTTCATCATGAGTCTTCTTCATCTGAGAGTATTTCTCCACCAAACGAACTGTGGCAAAGTGGAATGCATAAGTTGAAGCCAGCATTGGCATGAGCTTGTGCTGGTGAGACTGATAATCAAGAATACTGATTTCAGCCTCCTTGGGAGGACCAAATTGCTGACGAAATAGAGAATATCTAGTAGCAATTGTGACTGCAATCTTCAGAACACCAACTGAAGTGTAGGCAAGACCAACCCTTCCGCCTACAAGTTCACCTAGAGTGGCAGCAAATCGTTTATTAATTGTTGGAAGGCTACTTGTATATTTACCATCACGTGAGACATCTCCAAATCGGTTAAGAAGATTATCCCGGGGAATTCTCACCGAACGAAATTTCAGAGCTCCATTATCTACTCCATTTAGCCCAACTTTGTGGCCGCAGTCTTGTATTTCAACACCTGGAAGTGTATCATGGGTAGTCATATCCCTTATTGGAACAATGAAGGCATGAACACCCATATCAGAAACACCTTTTGTATCATGAGTAGGCAACATCAACTTAGCAAAAACTGTGGCAAACTTTCCATGAACTGCAGCATTGCCAATCCACCATTTGATGGCCCCATCATGGGGTGTATCGATTACAAACTCATCTGTAAGGGGATCAAACGTTGCAACAGTTTCGAGACCTTGAACATTTGAGCCTGTTAAACAGAAAACACATAAGTATAATTGGTAACTTACACATGCTCAGTGATAAGAAAGAAAGAATTGTGGACTTTAGGCAATTTGTATACCATGATGGAGCTCTGTCATAGCGAAACACCCAGGATACTCAACGCTGTCAATACCATCAAAGTATTTGTCTCTGTGTTTTTTTGTTCCCAAGTTAAGCACAGATCCTCCCCAAAGACTGCATCAAGATTGAAGGCAGTGAAAATTCAAACTCAATGGACTTGGAAGATCGCAAATATGTAGTGCATTTCAAGTATCACAGGCAAATATTTCCTACTTATAGAGCTTAAGACCGACGAACTTTCGCAAACCAAACCAGCGGTTATAAGATCAGAGTTGTACAGTACATTGTTCCTCAAATAAAACATTGCTTACAAATGCACAGCTTTGCTCAGAGAATGATTAGACCCACTGGGTTCAAAACCCAAATGAAAATTTTGTGCACACCATATAATCTTGGCCCGGTAATGAAACGCACAAAGCACATCAGTCATATAGTAGTTATTTGCTTTTATGAACTCAATCTATCCTAAAGTCAAACTTCACAGAGCATGAAAATGCACCAGATAACTTCAGAATGCAGTAAATAGAAACGCAAACGTGTCGTCCAAATTAAACTTCAAGCTTTTTCAACTTAGAAATTTAATATACATATAAAAGCATAACTACAATAATGAAATGATGGAAGAAAAATGCTTTTTCAACATCTCATTTAGTAAATAACTTCTTAACATACACATCTGTTCTCTTGTTGCAGAGGAATATTCCACCTTCTAACTTCTGGGTGATTTCACGGAACTCATTCTTTTTCATATGATTTAACTCCATAATCAAGAAAGTCAGTCACTTAGAATAAGAAAGCATAGTCACAAGTGCGGAACATATCTTCGAACTTGTGTAGAGAAAGTACACTAGTTCATGCACTAGAATTCAAAATAAAACTATTTTAGCCTCCCAGCTTGTGCACATTGTAAACTAGTGCATTAAAACTATACTGCATCTCAAGATCATTGCCAACTTTAATGGATGATTTCCTCTATTCATTCTGTAGTTCAAAGTTTACACAAATACTTATCCACGCAAAATGAAACCTCAAATATTGCATACCACACATCAATGTAAAAGGATAGATCAGGAAATTTAACGAGGACATCAAATGTCTTATGGTTCACACCAAAATGTAAACTAATGGCCTGAAACGAACTTTATATTGCATGTCCAATTAGCGTATTCATCATCTTTGTCTTCCATAATTGATGTAATTAAGACATCAGGTGTAATGACCCAATCTAAAACTGTTTGTTCCAAATGCATCAAATTGAGTCATCTTAGCCTACCAGTAAAAAGAAACCATATATGCAGTGAAATCTCTCTTTAATGTTTAATGTAATCTTTAATGTTTGCCTCAAACCAAAAAATTAGACTTGCAGTGAAATGTCTCTATATGGAAATATATGTTTCCACCTGTAAGGTCCACTATTACGTTCTGCAATGCATACCTTACAAACACACGATGAACTACATACACGACCTACATGTGAAAATATCAAATTTTCGCCTAAAAATATCAATTGCCATAATCTTCCTCTGCAACATATTCTAGATATCTTCAACTATAGTAGCTCAATAAAATCAAAATTGTTTCACACCACAACAAACTTCCTAACAAATATATCTCCACCATTAAAACTACATCGTGATACCAGGTAATATTTCATATGTGCTGGCGGTATGGAGCAAAACTCCAATAGTACAGCCAAAAGTTATCACCGGCAGGTGGCAAACTGGCAACTCATGATCTATCAAATCCAAGTGCAATAATTTTTCTTACCACAAACAAAGGTTTGATCTGAGCAATAACAAACAAATATATACTGTAATTTAAAAAAAAAAAATATATATATATATATATATATATATATAAAATATATATATATATATATATAAAATATATATATATATATACACTGTAATTTTAAAATTTTGCTAAATGGCAATTATGAAATTACCTGTATTGGACTCCGAGCTTGATCCCAAATGAAACATCAACACTGCCAGCAGCTTCAGTAATGGCGAAATACTTAAAAGGGTCATCAGCAACGTACCTAAAAGGCTTAATCCCAGCTTCTCTGACCAAACCCAGAAGCTGCCTCATGCACAGTTCCCTATGTTCATCTCTCGAAATCTCAATTGGGGTTTGAAGATCAGGCCTCGACTGGAAGAATTCATACACTTTGTCTTGTAAATCCCTGTGTTTTCCCCTCATGTACATAGAAAGATGCGGGGTGTTGACGTTAAGCTTCGAACGCCCCGCGCAGGAGAGCAACTCCAGCTGGTGGTGGTCGGAATTGTGGAGCGCCGTAGAAGCCGGACTGAGGTGTAAGGAGAGGCGTTGGATTCTCCGGGTAATGGTTTGATCTTCATCGTCGACCGTTGGATTGGAATTAGAGGGTAGTTGCAGTGAAGAAGAAGAAGACGCCATGCTTTGAAATGCTATGTAGCTTGTGAATGTGGGAATAAATTAATTAAGACAAGCGTTTCGTTTCATTTTCTTTCCCAAAGATTTAAGAAGAAAGTCAGAGGTGACGTGTTAGCTACGTGGTTGATGGGGATTGGAAGAGGGGTGGTTTGGCACGAGGTTCGATGTCGCTGATAAGGATTAGGCATGTATCTGACGAAATATACGTGAATTTGGATAGAGATCTTTTATTTGTCCAAAGGGACGTACGAGAAACTAGCTTTTAAGATATTATTATTATTGTTCCTATCTATTTTAAAATTAAAAATATTTTTTTTTGTTCTAAAATTATATTTTTTTTATTTGTTAATTATAAAAAATAAGCAAAAATTTTAAATAGTATTTTACTATTTCACTGTTCTAATGAATTCCAGTATTTTTACTACTTGTTAATTCTTATTATAACAGCACTATTATTACTTTAAATAATATGATAATATGAATATATTTAAAACACAAAAATTATTTTTAAAAAATTATCGTTTGAAATACATATCTATAGTTTTAACATGATGGGAATATTATTTAATTATTCAAGGGAAAAAAGAAACAGACGAGTTTTGTTAGATAATCTTGAACCAAAATTTTAAGGGCTTATACAAAAGTTTAGCTTTTACCACTTTATAAACAAAGATGTCTGGAGTTGTCGACAGTAATAATGATCAACATTAGAGTCAATTAATTTTTTAATTACTTTTAAGACATACTATAATAATCCTTTCCAAATATCTAACACAATCAAATATGGGCTCCTTTCCCTGTTTGTTAAAAGACAGGTTTCACTTTTACCTAAAAAGTACCTTTGTACCGATCCTTCCATCTGTACGTACTTACATCCGTCGGAGGAACTTCATTGCGCGGGTATGAAGGCCGAAATTAGCTTAGAATGACACCACGACCGAGCACTTGACCGCTACCACTGTTGCAAAGCTGTTACCCGACTATTGTCACTACACCACTATCATTAGAAGAGAGCGTTCTGATGAGAGCGTGGTTAGCTGTATAAAAATCGCTTCCAATCAAATGCGATTTTATAAATCTAAAATTAACACTGTCATCGTAACTAATTTGTGTAATGTAGTTTCGATATTATGCTTTCAGTTTTAAATTGTACAATTTCAATTTTAAAACTGCTTATAATATTCTAAGCGTTTATGGCTATATAAAAAAACTTAATTTCAAATATTCGTTAATTTATAACGTAATTGACTTGTAAAAATATAAATTTGAAATATTAAGTTATTAAATTTCACTCGGGTGATTGTTCGTTAGCATGATAATTAAGATGACTTTCACTTAAATCAATATCGTATAATATGAGTTATAGATAAAAAAATATATTATCATAAGTATATAAACAAACAAAATAAATATATACATACATACATACATACATACATACATACATACATACATACATACATACATACATACATACATACATACATACATACATACATACATACATACAAATAATTATGTATATTAATATATTGTTTGGTTATCCCTCTTTATTTTGGATGACCCAATAATTTAAAACTTATTGAGCTTAGTAAATTTAGTCCTAGGGTTTTAAAAGAAAATAATCAGTTACTTATTGTTGAGAGAGAGAAGAAGAGATTTTAGGAGGAAAATTTTTGCACATAGTTGTTCCATTAGAAATTCAGTTGCAACTTCATTAACCGTTAAATTGAGCTGAAATTTGGAAGGGACATTCACAACATCATGGGCTAAAATTTGGACGGTGGAGATTAGATTCAGAGCTCTCTAAATCAAGTGATTCTGTTTATAAATAGTGCTGTGTTTTTCGGTGATTTTTCTCTATTTGTCTTGTAATTCTATATTTGTGGGATGATACTTTTGTTATTGAGTACCAAGATTGATTCTTGATGATTTGGGTAGCCTCTGGTTGACTAGAGAAGTGAGACAATTGTATTCCCATTATTAATTCGATAATTGAAGTTTTTTGACTTGTGATTTTTTCCTTATATCAAGGATTTTTCACGTTAAATTGGTGTTTTTTGATTACTTGTTTATTCTCTTTAAATTTTCTGCACTTGTTGGTTATTTCCATTAAATTGTTTAACTATGGAAAATTTGATCTTGAAAATAATTGTTTAATTTTTCCAACATATATAATGCACGTATATAGATAAATTAATACATCGACACGATTTCGGTGCAAGAAAAGTCTAAAATTAAAATTGAAACTAATATAGTTGCGATTTCAAAGATTAAAAACTAAACAAACATATAGTGGCGAGACAGATGGTGTTGGGTGCGAAGCGGCGATCAATAATGGGTAATGTGCGGTGAATGGTAGTGACGGTGATGGGTGTGGCCACGATTATTATGGTGAACGGTGGTGGTAGTTATGATGATGGTGGTGGTAGGCAGCACCATAATGGCGTTAATCGTGGGCAGCAGTGGCCGAGGCCGCAACGAAGCAGTGAGCAACCACTACAATGATGAGATATTTATTTATTATTTTTTAATACAAAAAGTTTGTAATTTTATTTTTATATTTTTTAATGTCAAAACTACATAGGTGTGATGCCTATCTGGTGTTGCTGCCCCATACTCCCTTTATCTGTATGGTATATACATGTATGCAACATTACATATTATAGTAAATAATATATGTTTTATTATAATATAAAATTTTAATATAAAAAAAATGTATAGGTTATAGTTATATTTATATATCTTAATATTATATAGTATACATTATTAATATATAATATACATTAATACGTTATCTATATATAAATATATACATATATTGATATTATATATTGTAAACAGATAATCTTTTATAAATATATAAAAGTAATACAATAATATTAATATTATAATACATACATACATACATACATATATATATATATATAAATTATCTATTATATAATATTAGTGTTATATAATACATATAATAGTTTAATATTGTATGTTTAATATTAATACATCATATTATATATAATAATACGTTACACATAATATATGTAATAACAATGGACAATATTTTTAATATATAATATTTTCTGTATGATTAATTAATTGAAACAATAAAAAAAAATTAAAGTATTATTATTTTATAGTGGTATATCTTAAATTAGAGAATCTGATGTAAGTGAGATAAAAAGAAAATTTTATAAATATATAAAAAATTATGTATGAATATGTAAATAGATTCTTTATAAGAGAAACTAATATCTTATACATGTCCATTTGTTTGTATCGAAGTTTTTCTCGATGCTACTAGAAAAGGGTTTATTTTTGGGCCTCTGAAATGGCTTGTCTAGCTAGTGCTATACTGCTATCCATTTATGTTACAATTTTAAAAGGTATCTCATAATGGGTTGTAAAATGTATAGAATGGATTTAAGTGGAATTAGGAGTAAGAAGAACGTCGAGTGTCCAATTGAAGATCAATCGGAGTTAAGATATAAATCAGAGTTAAAAAGATATTAATCAATGTTAGTCGAAAATTCATTTCGTAACATAAATAATTAATAAATTCAACTGTAATTTAAATTCTATAGGAATATAAAGTAATTGAGTTTTATTTTATAGGAATTTTGACGTATTTTACGAAATTTATCTTTATATAAGTCAAATTTAATGAAATAAGTGTATAAGTAGAATTTCAGGATTTATCGATTGTTAATGTAATATGTTTTAGAATAGAGTATTAAAAAGGAAAATAAGCCATTTTCTTTAATAAACATGGAAGTATGGTTGTAGAATTACTCTAAAATTAGAGATATATTTTAGTTCACGTGAAATAGGTTTGTAAAATTTTATAATTTAAAATTGAAGTGAAGTTTTTACTTTTAATAAATTTGAAGTAAAATATTATAAAGTATATGAAAAATATTTTTAATTACAAAATTTTTTATATTTTGATTTTTTTACAAATCCATATAACAAATGAACTATAGCATTCGCAAATAATATTACATTAAAAATAAAATATATTTTTAATTTTAGAACGAGAAGAGTATTATTTAATTTATACGTGCAAGAAATGATTATTTGATTTGTATCTGATTCATTAGTACCGCATTTCCATTTTCATCAAGGCAAATTAATCACAATCCTACAAAGTTGCAACAATAATGTCGACAATGTGGTGTATTCCAACTTCAAGCGGAGTAATTATTCTATTTTAATATATGTCACATTCTGTACTTTATTTATTTTTTGATTGATAATTATCTAAATTTTCAATTATTTCTGTTAAAGGATTACAATTTTAAGGAATACACTCTAAAAAAAATGCGAAATAAGATAAGATGAAGTATACATAGACGCAGATCAGCTCATTCCGACTTTGAGTACCCAACATAACAATTCAGCAACAAGTTGATTCATTGAATGGTTTGTTTTAAAATAAAGTAATATAGTTTGTGTAACAGTACGGAGATCAAATAATGGAGACGTAGTCAACTCTTGCTGTTTAGGGCAAATTCTTACTTAAAGACGGCTTCTTTTTTTTTTCCTTCTCTTTTTCCATAAAAAATTTGCGCGTGTTTGTGTGGCCTCAGCTTTTTTTATGTTCAAGTGGAGTGGCATATCAATTGGACTTTCAATATTTATGCTTAGCATCATGCTTTTTCTATTTTTAATTTCCAAATTGTCGCACGTTACGCATTTATCAATGAGTTGACCTTATATAGAATAATTCTACTTCGAGATATTATTCTTCTACCTAAAGATTATATTCCCTTGCTCTCGCTATTGTAGTTATGTGATCTTTATAATTCCAAATTATAGACAAATATTTATTTTTTAATGTAAGATTATTTTAAAATCTTATAGTTATAGTTTTGGTATAATTTTATGAAAAATATAAAACTTTGTATTTAATAGTAACATATACATTATGATAATTAACTTTATAGTTATTAAAAGTAAATTTTTTTTAATATATTGATTGCGACTGAGAGTGAGATTGGACAGCGATCGGTATCAGACTTGTTAAAATTTCATATATTAAACTCATAATATGTTTTTTTCCTCAACTTGTCATCATTTTCTCAATAATCAAATGTAATCTAATTTTTCACAGAAAGTTGAAATCTTATATTAAAAAAATAATTCTAAATTTATTTTACATTGTTAGTTTTCATTTAAAATTTCTACATTATCAGTTACATAGAGAATTTATTTGTAATAACTATAATTGTAACAATTTAATCACATAAATAAAAGATTAGATTGTAATATATTTTTCAAAAATAAGTTTAATTTATGTTTTTAAAAAAATTGAGATTGAATCAGTTCAAAATCGATCTAGTTTGAAATTCTCGATAATTTTTTTTCTCTAAAATTATGACTAGCATAATCCGGCCTGATCAAAGCTAAAACTAAATTAATTGATGCCTATTTTTTTAAAGAACTGGTCTAGTAAAGACCGATCACTTCGTATATTCTTTCCTAAGTGGAAGCAACGACCTAAGAGACTTAAAAAATTTAATGCCCCATGCGTAACTATGTAGACTTGAGTATATTCTTTGAAAGTATTTTGAGATTTGAGAGTTTCTCTTTATTAATGTAGAAAATTCTTTTTATAACTTCTTTTTATTTGTTTTAATTTGTTGACTAAAAAAGAATTTTGCTTTTTTGTTCTGTATAGAGTTTTCTTTTCAAGTTTAAAAATTTCTATTATTGTAAGACTCCTTTCATCAATTTAAATTTATTCATCATTACGAAATCTATTTTTATTGTGTGAGATTGATAAAAATACAAATTGTGGAATTTGATTAGCTTATTGAGATTTTTCCAGACATTTATAAAAAAAATTTTAGATTACACAAGTAGCCTTCCGTTAATCATTTTTTTTGATGGTGATCAAAACAATATCTTATCATGCAGACGATTTTACGAAACATATATGCTTCGGTATTTCTTAAACCTTACCGAGTGAAGTCTAGTTTGCACCTTAATCTTTAACCATTTTTGTTTATTTCAAAATTATCTTACTTCACACTAGACTTAACCTCAATGCATGAGAAAATTACTACAACGTCATTTTGACTCAACTTTTGTCCAATTTTGATGAAAACCTTAATATACATATTTTATAAATATTGTGACCTATCCTACTTTTATTTAAAATATTAAATGACAATGATAAATGATAAATGGGCAACCCTGTGACAGAAAATTGATTTATAACCCTAGGATTTTGAATTTTTCGAGTGTCTACAATGATGAACGAGTAAAATAAATTGATCAAACTCGATTTTAATTAAAAATTTGAGTTGCATCGATATACTTAAATATTGAATCGAATTTAGTCGAGTATTGAGTAAGTTCATTTGAATTAAGGTCCTAATTTGTGGCGAAAGGTATTGAGCAAACAGCGAAACATGGTTAAAGAAGAGTTGACCTGAGAACTGCAAAGGCAGCTGCATGTAGAAAGAGTGCGTCACTAGGCCATGACCAAACGAAGAGCTGACCAAGTGATCTCCATTTCGAAGCCACTACTTTTTCAATGTTGACATATTCGCTAATCACATGGGTGCCAAACTTCGTGGAGAGGAGTGGCCGCAAAGTGAGGTAGCTGTTGCATTTGTGGTAATGAAATAATATGAGAATAGAGACAAAAGGCCACAAAATAAAGAAGTAAAATAATGAATTAATGTACAAAATTGTAATTATGATGGATGAGCAAGCTCATCTAAGTGAATGAGATTAAAACTATGAAATAAAATAAAATAACTTTTACACATGCTCTTTATCGAAAGTTTCCAAAATGTTATATAGAAAGTTTCGTCATTTCATTTATTTAAATTATTCCTTCATTTGTAACACTTTCTTTTTGGATGTTCTATTCCTTTGTAACATTACTCTTTATTAAAAGTTTTATCATCTCATTTATCTAAATTATCTTTCAAATATTTACTTTATGTCACACAATTCGTTCCAATTCTTTTACTTTCATACTACTTTTACTCATTTCAAATTAATTTAATTTCTACCACTCATCTCTAAAAATAATATAGACATTTTAATCAAGACTTTACTTTTTTCTTAAAATTTATGAAAAGTCAATCGTTGCGAATGAAATGGGACTGAGAGAGTATAATTTAACAAATATTGTAATTATTTTATTTTTATATTATTATAATTTATTAAATCAAACGCAACATTAGAGTAATAGCTTTAAATGGGCGCATGCAAAAAATCATAATGTCATGACTGTGTAAATGTAGGTTCATAATAGATTAATAGTGATTGCAATTAGTAAAAAAATTAAGCATATTTCACAACTTTTCAGTTTTGTAAAACCGTTTTCAATTCGCTAGTTAAAGAAATATATTACTTCTTTTGATACTATTTTATGCATTTACAACTTTTGTGAACGAGTATAATATCTTAAACTCACTTTTAGCATTTTTATTAATATAATAATAATTGTATCTTAAACTCACCATGTATACTTTCTACTAAAACACTACTATACTACCAAATTGAAAGAAGGGGAAGAAGAGGAGAGTTAAAGAAAGATAGAGGAGCTTTAAATTTATTATATGTTTTTTTAGTCTTACATCGACATAACTGTATTATCTTACTCTCAAATAAATATCACTTTTTATTCCCATCTAGTCCTAACTATGTATATATTAATTAATGATATAATTGATGATTATGAAAATTGAGACATAGTTCATATTTCAAATTCTACTCATTAAATTTATATGTCTATGAATTTATAATTTATTTAAAACATCTAACCATATAAATTGAAAAGAGTATAAAAAAGCAAAGAAATATAAGTCTACTCATCTTATTGTGGTGCATGAGATAATTTTTATAACCATGTAAATTAATACATTTTCAAGAGATAAGATATATTAATTTTAAAATAATTATAAAAATTATGTAAATTAGTTTAAAAATATTCAAAAACTTCACATATTGCATTATTTTGGCATCCTATTTCAATCCAAACGATGAAATATAACACCAATGAGTAAAAATTATAAAAATAACTATAATCTGTTTTTGTATTTCCTATATCATATCATGATTATATTATCTCTACCACTATATTATTACATTATTCTGCCCTCGTAAACCACATTATCTTCGACATGGTAAATATAACGATATAATATAGTAGGAAAATTTTGTTATGATCTTATTAAGGGATATATTATACTCCGTATTATTTCTACCATTACCGTTACAAATTCTATTAGGAGGGACATAAGAAGAACCATTTGTTTTCCCCTTTCCTTTTTATGTTAATTGTTAAGTAGAGAAAAACTTACATCATATCATTTTACGTTTGGTTTGATAAAATAAGAAATAATATATGAATTAAATAAATTTTGACATTATTTGTTATTTCATTCGTTTAAAAATAAAAAAATATTTTTATTTTTGAACTATAAAAAAAATCATAAAATTCATTAAATATAATGTAACTATTGTACTATTCTAACTAACTTCATAATTTAATGGTTTCTACTATAACTAACAATGATATATTTGAAACAAGAAAATTATCTTAAAAATCGTCGTTTTGAAAATCTATCTCTAATTTGGAACGGATAGAGTAGATCATTTATGTGTAAGGTAATTCATTCCTTAATTCATTTCTTTGTACAAGATTATGTGTACTTTTAAACCTAACATCCTATATACAGATTGTCTATTTAATCGCAACTAATAATCCATAATTTTTTAATTTTCATATTCCTTTATGATCCTTATCTTTTACATATGTTTTCTTTTTTATCCACTTGTTCTATTTTCGTGCCATGGAATCAAACACAACCTTATATTTCGTATTATTTAGATAAAAGAAATATCAAACTTGAATTTCCTTGTTTTGTTTGTGACCAAAAACTAGTACAGGGACAAAACTTAATAGCACAAGCACAAGCATGTGATTGGCACTGTGAAATCAAAATCAATAAATATTCTATTATACATAGTACATACATTCACTAACTCGAAGTAGCATGCATCGGAGATCAACAACAATTGAACAGAATATATGAATCAACGTTATGATGTCAAAACCGATATATTCATAGGGACAATTGGACAAAGGTAACATGGGAGTTATTGGAGTTTTCCATTTCGATATCTTATTCATGCATCATTAAAGGGCACGCCAAACAATGTTGCTTTTTATTTAATTTAATTTAATTTTTATAACATAAAAACTAGGTTTAGCGGGTCTTATTATTTTTCTTTAATGGATTTATTTCTTCATATTTAGATGATTAAAGATTTTGTGAGATCAAAAGTTTTGGACTTGGCTTGTCAAGATTTTCTCAGATTTTAGGAGTAGACTTTTAATCTTCCATTTCAGGTGGTCTTCCTCAAAAGTGCACCGGAGTATATTTTTCGTACTTTTAGTTCAATGCGAGAACATATATTTCATTAGGTTTTAAATTCGATGACGTGTTATGTTTAATTCTTATTTTTTTTATGCATTTATTGTAATTAAATTTTATATTGCCCTGAATTTTTTTTATTTTTTACATGTAATTTGATTTAGTTAATAAAATATTTAGAATTTCCAAAAATTTTAAAATAATGTACTCACATAACTTCCCCATGCAAACACGTCGATAACGACTTTACTTCGTAACTCGCCATTCTTTCCTTTGACTGCAAGGGGAAAATATGAATATAATTTTTAAACTAAAAAGTAAAACATCATTTACACTATATATGTTGGCCATAAAAACAATTAAATTTGTTGTCTTGATAATATTAGTGTTGAAATAGAGTAATGATATTGCCAAAACAATCTTTTTGTTGCCAGAGCAATTAAAAAACTTTATGAACCTAAATACTCTTACATTAATTACTGTAAATTTGCAAAAAATGAGGGTTTTATTCCAAGTTCTCCCTTTGTACCAATTCAACCCCCAAGTGTTTCACCATTACTCTGATAAAGATCATCAATCAACATTGTTCTTCTATTGATTAAAAATTTTAATTTTTGGGAAGTATTATGATCGTCCAATAAGAAGGGTTTTAATTTTTTTTAAATAAACGATTTTAAAATCTTTTGATTTTAATAACCTATCGATCTTAACAATTGATTGCAAGATCGATCATTCAAACTTTTTAGTTATTAGATGTTTAGATTTCGGACCTATGAATAGAATATTCTTAAAACTCACTAAGAAAAAAAGAAATAAGTTTGACAAAAAAAAAAAAAAAAGAAGAGCAACTTGTCACCAATATTTGTCATCGTCTCATTCATTCTCTTTAGACACCATATTTCACTCAGTTAAACATTATAGTCTCTCGTTCTAACAAGCAACTCAAGTGCTCAACTAATTGATGTGTAGTTTATGATATTAAAATAATTCTCTCTCTTTTCAGACCTTATCATTTCTCTGAAATCCCCAACCATAGAGTATTCTATAAACGAACACCACATAGTCTATAAAACATCTACTTGTACATAATGCACTGAGTCCCATTAATAGAATAGCTGGATCGGTTTCTTTAAATTCAATCCCATTTCTTTTATTTAGAGAATTTTGATGAAAAGTAAAAAAAAAACTATTTTTCTAAATTCAATCTCATTCCTTTTATTTAGGGAATTTTGATGAAAAGTAAAAAAAATAAAATTGCATCAATATCTCTATTTTAAAATTAATTTGGTAATTATGAACAGCGTATCCTTAAATCTATTGAATCACTATTCACATTAATCAAAATTATAATATTATTTTATCATATTTAATACTATTCTATAATCCTACTTTAGTAAAAATAAAATAAAAAGTACATATATAAATACACACACAAAAAAAACATATATATATACACGCGCGCGAACACAAACATATATATATATATATATATTATTGGTATTATAATATTATAAATTAATTTTATATAAAAACTAATATTTTATTTATATATAAATCCATTAATACAATATAATAATAATTAATTAATACATTATTATAAATATTAACATATATATTATAACAATTTTATTTTATTATATAAATATTATATTACATTATAATTATTACATAGTATTTCATATATAATATATTAATATATTATAATATATAAAACTAAAACATAATATATAAATATTAAATTAATATTATATGTTATTATTTTATATATACTGATATTTTAATATTATATTATAATTATTTTACATATATAAATGTGATATATATATATATATATATATGTAGATATATTAGACATATAATATATTTTAATGTATAATAAAACATTATTGTTAATTAAAGAATTTACAAATGTAAATAATAAAATTTTAAAATATTATTATTTTATTATGGTATACTATATATTAGAGAATTTGGTGTATATGAAAGAAATAGAAAATTTGTATATATATATATATATATTGTGCTTAATTGTGTAAAATAAAAAAAATTGTTAAAAAAAACTGGTGCCGATGAAACTATAAATCCACCTTCTTCAATCTCTCTGCTTTTAAAATTTAATCTACAAAGTCCTTATTTTTATCTCTCAGTATAAATTAATAAATGGGTTCCCAATCTTTTCTGTCGTTTGAATGGCGTGAGAGAAATGTACTTCCCCCGTTCTCATTCATTAGTCGGTTAGAATTTTTTATGGTGAAATTGATGGATCTTAAAATTTATAATTTTGAAAATATATTACGAATTTTGAAAATATAAAAATTAATTTAAGTAATATATTCAATATATTTTTTTTATAATAATTATCTTTTACCACTCTAAATTTGAGGGTCAAAAAGTTTTATAAGACAAACTTGATAAAAAAAAAATGTGAATAAAAGATTTCACTGAATTGAGTTGGGTCAACTTCTAATACACGCAAGAAGATATTTTCCTTTTAAAAATATTTAATTTGACTCTCAAAATTAAATAGTGATAAATAAAAGTGTACAGGACAAACGTTAAAATTAAGTGATATTTCCCCCCTTCCTAGCGTAGATTCATGGTAGTTTGCCATAGACAAACACATTATAAATGTATATTTATATATTTGTTGATGATCTGATTTTAACTTTTTATGTTGTTTAATTCTTCGATATATTTTGAGGGCGTATTGTTGTAAGAAATTCTACAACAAAGGCAAAATTGTTGTTGTCGATGATTAGATTGAGAATGAGGAAGCAGTCTCATAGTCTATCGAATGGAATACGCCGACTGAAGTCGAGGTAAAGTTGTTATGAGTGAATTTAGAGAGAAGCAGATCCGGAAAATACATCGGCGCGAAATGATGCTTAATAACTTGAAGGAGCAGTTAATATATGATTCTAAGTGTAGAATCGTTGCAAATGAGTTTAATTAGTCTAATACAGTGATTTATCCTATTATAAATTTTTAGAAAGTGACAAATAGAGTTCCATTTTTAATGTCAGGGGTTCAAAACAACTAAACTATTTACATGACAATTTTGTAAGTTGTGTCTCATGAGATATTTTACTTATTATTAATTTAGATTTTTAAATTAAATATTTCATTTGAATTTCTTTTATTTTAATTAGTATAGATTTAAGTCTACGAGTGCAAACATAAGAGAAAGGGATGAACGAAAGATGGTTAAATTGGAATATGTTTTTTCTAGGGATATTCTGGTCCAAAAAAATTAATTTTTTTATTATAACATTATTTTTTTTAATTTGTCACTATAATATTCTTATGTGATCTTTAATTAGATATTCATAACAAATTTAATGAGAAAAGTTTATTATATTTACATATAAATTTTAGTCAAATATACAAAATTTAATATTGTTAAAAGTTCAAAATTTACTCTTTTTTAAAAGGAGGAGAATAATATTTAATAATCTTAAGAAAGTATAATAGATTAATAAAAGGATCAATATTATTTTTAGAACGTTTTGAATTTAATACGTTTAAAATATGCAAGTGTACTATTGAACGACAAACAACTTGGTGTTTATCACTTGTATACACCATTCACACTCTAAATTTACCCCTGATTCTATATCATATTTTTTATTTAAAAAAAAGATATTTTTACAAGAGGAATCGGTATTTACACATGATTTTATCTCACATAATCCGAGTCTCAATCTCCCGATAATTCTTCATGGTGAAACTATCAATTTTCTCCGGAAAATATAACTTCTCTTTTTATAATTGTCTTTAAAATCCAGGCTTTTGAAAAAGAAGGAAATGGTTGAGAGAATTGGATATGAATAGTCGTAGATAGATAACTATTTCTTTATTGCTTGTGGACTCTGCTGGATGAGCATGTCATGGTCATGGTCATGGTCATGGACATGGACACCTGGCCTTTACAAGCTTTGCCTCTTACCTAGGTGTCAAATTTCAAGTTTTTGGTAAGCAGTCAAACAATTTGGTGTAAACACGGAGGGCATTAAATTTAATTAATCGAAGTGGAGCCAAGTGTGAGAAAGTGCCAAGATGTCGAGATTAGAGAGAAAACTCTGGGAAAGTCGCGACCTTGAGCCTTTATATAAGCAAGATAGGGGGTTACCAGTAGTACAGAGTGAAAGAAAATCAAAGTGAGACCAATTCAAAAATTGAGTGTTTTGATCATCTTCTTTTCTTTCTTTTCCCCCTTCTCCTTAATCCCGCTTCTTAGATCCCTTTCTGTCATTGTCTGTCTTTCAAAGCTTCAAAAATTTTATGGGTTTGTTTTAGAGTTTTGATTTTGTGGATAAACACTTCATCAACACAAAAATAATCAATCCCTCAAGGGTGTTTTTTTGAAAGCCAGGTGTTTCAGAATAGTGATCCATCTTGTTTATGTGTTTTTTTCTTGGTCTATATAGTTTTCATCAATTGTCTTCTTTAACTTTATCAAAGCAACTAGGAGGGCTTGTTTTTGTATCCCTCAGGTTGTTTATAGTCTGTTCTTCTTTTTAGGATTACAAAAGGGTTCTTTATTATATACAACCTCTTTGATCCTAGTCTTTGAAATTAGTTACTTACTGTACTTCTTATCAAAACCTGTTCTTTAATTTTTGAACAAGAAACAGGTGTTTTTTTCTTCTTTCCTTTATCATTCTTTTTCAGATCTGTAATTTCTTTATCTTTTGCTTACTTTAGTCTGTAACAATTAATATTTTGTGTTGCTAACTTTGTTGTTTTGCAAGTGATGGCAGCATATATAGATTTAGATACAGATATCAGCAGCACAAATATCTCAGATCCTTGTAGTGAAGAGCTTATGCAAGCACTTGAACCTTTTATGAAAAGTGCTTCTACATCAACTTCACTATCTCATTCCTTTTCACATTCACCCTCTACTACTTCTTCTTCTTCTTCTTCTTATTATTCTTCTTCTTATTCTTACTACCCTCTTGACACTTCTTCTTTCTCCCCACAACCCAATATGAACCCTGATTTTATCTCACCCCAATTGTCAACCCACATGTTTTCTCAAGGGTTTTCAAGTTTTAACCAAATGGGTATTGATCAAACAGGTTCAATAGGGCTCAACCAACTCACCCCATCTCAGATCCTTCAAATCCAAGCACAGATCCAACTCCAACCCCACCAGGACTACTTATCTCCCCTGTCTTCTTCTTCATCAACACCTACACAAACCCAAACCCAAACCCCAAACTCAATCAGCTTTCTTGGCCTAAATCCTGTCCCCATGAAGCAATCTGGGACCCCACCAAAGCCTACAAAGCTTTACAGGGGAGTTAGACAGAGACATTGGGGAAAATGGGTTGCTGAGATCCGTCTTCCCAAGAACAGAACAAGGCTTTGGCTTGGTACGTTTGATACAGCTGAAGAAGCAGCTTTAGCTTATGACAGAGCTGCTTATAAGCTAAGAGGAGATCTTGCAAGGCTTAATTTTCCAAACCTTAGACTTGAACAAGAATTCCCCAATTACAAGCCTCTTCATTCCGCAGTCGACGCGAAGCTCGAAGCCATTTGTGAGAGCTTGAGCAATATGCCGAAACAGAGGAATTCAAGAAAATGTAAAACAGGGGATTCAGTGAAAGCTGAGGTTGCTGTCATTCCTAAGGTGGAAGAAGCTCCAATGTCTTCGGAGTTATCAGGTGGGTCGTCGCCTGAATCCGATATAGCGGCGTTGGAGTTCTCGGAACCTTGGTTCGATGAGTCGGAGAATTTTATGCTGCAGAAGAATCCTTCAGTGGAGATAGATTGGGAAGCTCTTGAGTCTTCTTTGTCCTAATAAATTGTACTAGTAAATTTTCTTTCTTTGTTTATAGGTTTAATTTTATAGCCTCTGTAATGAGTTTTTTGACATTTGCAGAGGTCAGTTGAAAATGTTTAGTTTGTAGTTAAAGTTACGTGTTTAGTTTATGTTTTTTATATGTAGAAGTAAAATGTAATGTAAGGTATAAATCTCCCATCCCATGTTGGCTTGCTGGTAATTTTTGTCCACGCTTGACCAAGGGATGATTTTGTTGCAATTTGATTTCAATGGGTTTGTAGTTTTGTGGTGTAACTCGTGAGATTTCTTATGGTGAATATTGCAGTGTTATCATTATCTCTGCATATTATCATCTCTTAAACTTAAAATTGTCGCAATTTGATATGGACCATGTTTGCATAAGTTTTTTTTTTCTTTTTTCTTTTTTTTTTTTAGAGATTTTAGATTTTGACATAATTAATTATAGTACAAAAATTTAGAATTCTTAAAATTTAATCCGAAATAAACATGATAAGTAAGCATTAAAAAAAAGGGCAAATACTGTCAAGTTTGTGTAAACGAAATTTTTTTGTTATCTAAGGCTTGTATCACGTCAGAGAATGGGAAATGCGAGACATGAAATGATTATTGTTTTCTGTAGGTTGGAATGATCTATAATATCATCACCGTCGCATTGTAGATTTCCAAAATTCGTGTAACGGTAAGTTTAAATTCGGAATCCCGCAGTTAAGGGCAGTAATAGTTTCTAAACATATTATGATTTAATTTTTTCATGCTGTTTTAGTCAAAATCTAGTGTTGAGCTTGGTTACTTGTTGGGATGAGAAAGAGAATATAATAAATTTAAAGAAGAAAAAATGGTGGTAAAAAAGAAAAATTGACAAAAAAGTAGATGAAATTTGGAATAAAAAATGCGGTGAGTATTGTAATGTAGTTGTTTATTCTAACACTCAAACATAATTTTCATTCCAAATCTTCTCTATTTTTCGTTATCTTTCTATTCGACTATTATTTTTTCTTTCATTAACATTTCAACGAGTAATCAAATGGTGATAGAAGTCCTATGAGATTGAATCTTATTTTTTTTCCATTAGCTTAATTGAGAGAGTACTCCGTATCATACAAGGTAAGACTAATGCTAATCGCAACAATAGTCGAATTCCATTGTTTTGCTACATGGAACGACTGAAGAATAATGTGATGATGATAATGTTTTCGAGAATCTAGCTTTCTTGTCATCACTTTTTTTCAGTTCTGTTTTTGTAATTTGTACGGTGTTATATAGACAAAAGAAAAAGGGATAATCAAATACAGAATCATTGAACTAACAAATGTTCAACGATTACTGCTGATGAGAAAGAAATTTTCGAGGGGAATTTGGAAAAGTATATAGGCCATATAATATAAATTTGGCCAGAAATGTTAAGAAGGTTGGCATGGACTGTTTTACTTGGACAACCATTTCTTCTACTTGTTCTCGTCGGCGGCAAATTAAGTGCTGCAGTAAGTGTTTTTTTATTTTTCTTCCCGGTAACAGAGATGTAAATCTTATATAAACTGCGAGAATAATGGACCAAGTATTCCCCAAACGTGTGTTATCATTAAGCTAGTCCCAAGATATCGTTAAGTCACAAGTACTACTAATCCCGTTACATCCGTATCATTGCTTGTGAATTCTGTTTTTAATTATTATAATATAGAATATTACATATATTATACATTAATTATGGAACTTAATTTTGTTACATTTATCGAATTTTAAAATTCATTTATTGATAAGTATTTCTACCATTTTAAAGTAGAATTATATATTTTAATTTAGTTATACACATTCACAAAATTTTTCAAGATTTCAAAATTAGAAAATTTGAAAGTAAAGTTAATTTTTTATGCAGCCGTTTCAAGATTTCACTGGAACGGAAAGATCAATTATGACAGAAATTTCTGTCGGAATTAAAGAAAGAGTTGTGTTATTGAATCACAATAATTGAGTATGTATTATTAGTAAAAAAACCTTTGGTTACATGATCAAACAGGAATCATTACGAGAATATATATTTGAGAGTCCTCACTTAAAAATAATATTGAGAGACACTTCTTCTCTCCATAGAAAAACTCTAACCTCCATTAATATATTTTTGATTTGGAAAAAATCTCTCTTCAATAAAAATAAATGTATTCAGATTTGAGTGCAGATTTACTCAACAAATTACTCATTGTGTGCTTAATTTACAAATATATTCAAGTTTGTGTATTTTCATTTATTTTATTTAATTTCCAATTAGTGTGTTGTTTGAGAAAGTTTTCTTAAGTTCATCCCATTCATTTTGTAATTCGGTTTTTTATTAATGATATTTGCCCCATGATTGAGAATTCAAAAAAAAAAACTAATAATTATCTCACGCAATTATCAAATAAAATATTTTAAATAATACCAACAATTATCTTAAGTAACTACTTACATCTATTCTATATTAGGTTTGTCAAGCATAATCAGATGGGCATTTTATGGACTATTCCATTTCCACTAAAATACTCATTTTCATTCTTTCACAGGTGAGTGAGTTTTGTTCATTTCATTCTCTGTAGGTAAACTTCTTCGTCGAAATCTTTCTCGCTCGACAATCCTCACTCGGCTTATTATATGAAAATTTTATTAATTTTTTTTATTGAATTTTAAAATATCACAACTTAATATAGAAAAACTTAAAATAAAATATAACTCATTTTATATAATAGAGAGAGTACTGTCTTATCTGGCACGAAGGCATTAGCTTTTAGGCCAAGTGGGCAAATTGTTTGGGCCAGCAGTCAGCATCTAAATTATACAGCGTCTCTCGTGTGAACTCGGTATCCAACTTTTTCAATCGAAGTACATGGCTAAAGGTTGCCCCTTCAAACTCAAATCCTGCTTCTATACTTCTAGTCACATGATCTTTGACGTAGCAAAGTAGTAAATGACGTGTACACTTCAAATTACTTGGAAGTGTGAAAATTTTGTTGGATTTTTCTTGCATATGACGGTACCGTGCAATTTTATATAGTTACGTTTAGAACAGTAAACGAGTCGAGTCTAGTTAAATTTATAAGTTAAATAAGTCGAATCGAACCAAGCAGAGCTAGACAAGTTTTACTTAACGAACGAAAACTCGTGTTCGAGATTAGCTCGTTTACATAGTTGAGTTGAGCCGAACAATATAAATTATTTGAGTTTACTCAAACATTTGTATTTAAATTGAGCCGATCTGAGACTAAATACTTAAATTCACACAAAATTATTTTTAAAATCGACTCGTTTATGCCTAATAAATTTTAAACTAGTCGTACAAACAGACAACCTAATTAGCTTACAACTCTAGTTACATCAAACAAATATATAAAACATGAACCACGTAGAAAAAGATTTTGATCATCGTATATAATCAGTGATGTATATCGTAAGATAGACAATCCATATACGAGAGAACTTGTAACAGCTTCCCTAAATTCAATCATGTTATTTATTTTAAAGAAATTGATGAAAAATAGTAGTTATATTATAAAGTTAGTTTGATAGTTATCAACAGTGAATACTTAAATCTATAGTATCACTATTCACATTCATCAAAATTATAATATTATTTTATTCTATACTATTCTTTAATTCTACTTTACTATATATATATATATATATATATATCAATATATATACATACAAATATATTATTTATATTAATATATTATATATTATATTAATTTATTTATATTTAGATGAAAAATATTTTTTAAATATTTAGATAAATAAAATATTTTTACCATATAATATAGTTATTAATTAATACATTAGTATATTAATATATATATATAGATATATGTATATTATTGTAATTGTATTATATTATATAAGTATTATGTTATATAATAATGAGATTAAGGTAATTGAGCTATAATTCATATTTCAAATTTTATTCACTAATTTTATATTTATAAATTCATAATTTATTTAAAAAATTCAACCGTACAGATTGTAAGATGATCAAAAGATAGAATAGTATACAAATTTTAAAATCATTTATAATGTATACCATGATTTTTATAATTATATAAAATTTGTATATTTTCAATGGTTAAGATATATTGATTTTCATATGATTATAAAAATTATGTAAAAAATCTCCAAAAAATTACATATAATTTTTTTTTGCATTCTTTTTTAATTTATTAAGGTTAGATTTTTCTCACATATTTTAAAAACTGAAGCATAACATGAGTTCGTAAGATTATAAATATGAGCTATAACTCAATTTCCTTTTTTCCTATTATAATTATTATATATAAATGTGATATATATATATATATATATTATAATATATGAATATATTATGTATAATACTAATATAAAATAAATTAATATTACATTAATATTATTAAGATTTTTTTAATATTATATTTAATAATATATTAAAATATGATTTATAATATGAATTAATATATTATCTATATGTATTAATGTTTTAATATTATATTATGATTATATTATATATAAATGTGATACATGTAATATATTAAATATTATATTTTATTTAATAAAAATAACAAAATAAAATTTTAAAAGATAAAAATTAATATTATGAAAAAATTAAATTTATTTTAAATATTTAACATGTAATAAATTTAATATAAAAATATATATTATTACAATAATTAAACTATTTAATTTGAGACGGAAATATTAGATATTATGAACAAATGCCAAAGAAGTGAATGTGGGGAAATGGGATTTTGACATCCACAAGTATCCTAAGGTAAGCAACTAATTAGAAAATGGAATTTTGTCTGTCAAATGTTATTATTTTAAATTTATAAGTACAATTAAATAAAGAAAACAATATTAAATTTTGCAACAGATGTTTATGTAACATCGTAGTGCTCCCTTATAATTTGATTAAAAGGAATTTTTGCCAACTTCTCTCGTGGCCAAATTACGTAACTGCCAACTAATCAAGGAATATATTATACGGAGTATATACTCTCTCCGCCCAAGACAGATATTCTAATATGATGTACTTTTTCGTTTTTATGTGTGTCTTTTGATTTTTTTATATTTAATTTTAGATAAATTTTTTAATATATTAAATATTTTATTTAATTTAAAAAAATTAATAATAAATAGTATTTTAAATAAGAATTAATACAAATATAATTTTTAATTAAAATAAAATATTTAATATATAATTTTTTTTAAATATACATAAAAAAAATTAAAAGACACACGTACAAAAATAGAGGGAGTATAATTTAATCCATTATATCCTGGCCAAGAAACCAAAAAAGAATCTATTTTTTAAACTTAAACTTGAGTTCTCACTTTCACACGCTCCCGATTTCCAAAATTTGACAATTGCCTTTGGAGTATAAGGAGTATTTAATTGACATGTAGAAATTTTGATTAAAATTAGAAATATAATGTTAAAAGTCAAATTAGCAGAGTTATTATTACGTAACATGCAAAAAATAGAAACATGTTAGAAGCTTATTTAATTTTTAAGAGGGTGTGAGATATTTTGGTGCGAGAATAACAAAAAGAGGTTAATAGTTGAAATGTCTTTGATATATAAGACGACTAATGTAAAAATTTCACCCCAACTTTTTATTGAACTTCAAATTTGCATCCAAAACTCAAAAACATCATATTCGAGATTTGATATCCTCATCACTTGAAACACTATGAGCATCCGAAAATTCCACAATTTGCATTGCTACTGCTCCTCCAAACCGTCTTCTTTTCGCTGAGTTCTTCCAGCAGAGGCATTTGCAATCCATTTGAATGTAGGTTTTTTTAATATTTATTTTAACATTTTTAAAGTGTTTTAAAAGGTCTATCTCATATAGATTTGAATCTCCAAAAGAATTAATGAAAAATAATTTTTTTCATGTGAAAATGTAAGCACTTTGTTTTATTTTTATATTGTTTTCCGGTCTCTATATTCTCTTGATTGGACTAATTATTTCGGAGATTGTTCCTTATAATATATTTTTTATTTTTAAGATTCGATGTTGAAATATGTAGTTCCTACTGCCTTTCTTTGTATTGTTTACGTAAAAATAGAAAATGAAAATAAAAGAATTAATTAATTAATTATGAAACTGCTTTATTTAGTTCTTATCAATTGTAGAATAAAAACAGAATTAAAAACGTCAAATTTGTGTCTAAAATAAATTGAACATACTATAATTGACAGGATTTTATGAGATCCGACACTATAATATTATATAAGAAGTGTAGTATAATAAGAAATATCTGATCAATCAACCTCTTTCATCTTAGTTCAGCACATATTAGTTATACGCACTCTTTTACATGTGTAACATTAATTGATACTAAATGAAATGTTTTTTCATGACAATAGTTTTCGTTAAAGAATTTTTCAATCTCACCACATTATTCCGTGAAAAGTACACCATGTTTATAGAATTCTAACCTAATCAAGATATAATTTCTTGTTGGATAACATCCAGATTGAAAAGATACATCTTTTTCCTCCTTAAATTTATGGCATAGCAATATCAATTTTAACTGAAAATACTTTTGTGCTTTATAGAAATTATTATATTTGGATAATTAAATAATCAACTCATATTGGAGCGGCATACGTCACTTCTTTATTGATGACATATTTTTATCACATCAGCGTGTATCTGTCAAAATTAACATTTCAATTTTTCTTTCTCTAGTAATGAAATTCTCTGCCATAGGGACCCAACAGAATGAATCAGCATCTTTTATGAGACTTTCTAACGTGAGATGCTTTACAAAAATATAGGGAACTCTTTTTGATATCTTCAATTCATCAGTTTTAATGTTTAGTTTCATTTATAAAGTTTTTCCTTTGTTGGATTATTTTTATTTTATTTTTTTGAGAATAATATTTCCAAATTCCAATGTTTTTTCTTTCTTATTTACAACATTTCATTCTTCAATTTTTTAGAGATCCCTCTCTCCTATTTTGGATATTTCGCAAGAATTTTTCAAATTTTCTTAGAATGACTTAAAACTAGTTTGAAACTTGATTACTTTTTGTGGACTTGAAAATGCAGATATACTTGTCTTTCGCTTTGGCCGATTGTCCACGTGATGATTCAAAACATGTTTTTCTTATTATGGATTTACAATTGAAGAAATGTTTAGTTTATTTATGAGATGGTATGTTATGTTCTTAATTTTTTAGTTTTTATAAGCATATTGTAAATGAATTTTGTGTGCTCTAGCTCTCTCCGAGAGATATTTTATCTTGTTTGCTTATAATTGGATTTTTATGAATGAAATATGTGTGTATTAAAAAAAAATAAAAATCATCACTTTCATTTGCTAAATAGAGGAGTATATTCATCTTTATAATAATTATCGATGTCAAGTGGGAGAGCCTTTGGTTGCTGAGTTATGTTCTTATCTTTATTCACTCATATTCTTATCTTTATTCTCGGCAATCATACATGCAAAAGCCGAGTTCACACTTGGAAGAAGATTTTAATGGGATCTGAAAAGCACATCTCGGCCCATTAGAATCCTTCCAAAGTAAGAAATTTGTTGGATTCCTTCTAATATATCCATATTTTTCATACTAAACAATCTTTTTAATAATATATTAATAGAAAAAACCAAGGAAAGACCTATCTCCCAAGCAGATTTATTTAGACTTTTAGGTTTTTTCTTTACTTTTTGAGCACTAAAATTTTAGAACAAGACAAGAGAAAAAGAGGGAGATGGGCTTGGCTTTTGAGGAGTTGCAATGGCCTAATATTAGTTTTTGATTTTGAATTTATTCTCTGGTCCACTAATATGTCACTTTCTTTTTATTTTTGTTTTATTTATTATTATTATTTTAAAAAAAATCAGCAAATTCCTTCTGAAACTAGTAACTCATCTCTCACCCAAGTTTCATCTTATAAAATTTAATCACTTGACTTTTAGGTCATAATATTATTATCACTTGAGCTAAATTACGATCTCACTAATATCACTTAAAGTTGTGTACATACTTGATTTATAAACTGAAAATGACATTGCAATTATTTAAATGAAAAAATATTTTCTCATCAGTGATGATATTTTTAAATTATATCATCTAAGTGTTATTTAAGTTTTGTCATTGGTAAGTTCAAAAGATTATTTAGTAATTTTAACATACCAATTTATAACATCAACAAATACAACGTTAATATCACTAAATATTATGTTAATATTACTAATTGATTTATTAATATTACTAAAAAACCTGTTAATATTATTAAATATTTATTTGTACTGATATGAAAGATTTTTTGAAAATTACTTAAATGTCAATGTGATATCGTAATTTGACCGGCTTGTTATTTTCAATTTATAACTTGATGGTCCAACTCTATTTTTCTTTTTTGGTGGTAAAAAAAGACTTAGATGGAACAAAATTTATTTCAATTTAAGATCTAAATACACCACAGGCTTCAAAAGAGTTTGTAGATGTTTATATTACTAAAAGAAACTGTCCTGATTAAATTTTCCACCTGTTCAAAAAACAATTGCCTTTGAAAATGAGATTTTTTTCACCAAAAAAGTTATATTTACATAAATTTCTTATTATAATACTATATTTTCAATATTTTGTCTTGGATATATATTATAAATTTCATGAAAAAACTTATTATTTGAACATGTAATTCACAATCAATCATGTAATATTAATATTCGTAAAAAACTCAAATATAATTCTTTTTAATGAAATGATGGGAGTACAATACCGGAAGTTTATGAAAAATTGAAAATTTTTATTAAATTAAGCCTTAAAAGAACAACACAGAAAGAAAAGCAAGAGCAACAGAAAGAACTATCTGCTACCATAAATTTTAAGCAATTTCAGTCTTAACTACACTACAGAACTTGTAGGTTTTTTAAATTCTCCATTAAAATAAGTCGATTCTTTTATTTCTTATTTCACAAATTTTTACTAATAAAAGTGGTGAGTTATTTAAAATAGTTCACTTATTTATGTTCATCGAAACTTAAAGGTGAGAGAATCGAATGTAGAAAACACCTTAATTTTTATGCAGCTTGTCCATTTTAAAAAGAAAACCAAGGCTGTTGAGGAAATGCGACCGCGTAAGGTTTGAATACAACCTAAGGAAAATAACATTTAGGTAGACCTCTCAATGGGTTAGATCATGACCCAAATTTGTTGAGATTTTATCTTATATTTGTGAATCATAGCTCTATCTATTTTAACTCATTCATTTGTTAATTAAGATTTGTCAGATCTAAATTCCTTTTAGGTCAAATCAAATTAAGTTCATGAAGCGATTCAAAATTGGTTCTTTATCTCTCGCTATAAACTGTGGTATTGTATTTATATATTTTTTTATATAACATTACTTGATCTTATATACAGAGTACGTTTTTGTTTGTATGTGCATATATGTGTATGCATGTATATATTTGTCTATATATATATACACACACATATATGTCTGTGTACCTTTGAGCAAATCTAGTAAATATTTGGCCTTTGGATCAACCCCACCCTTGTTTAACTAGTATAGACTTAGTAATAAATCATTAGATAAGTAATTTGGTTAATAAGATAATGATTAGTATTCTTATCAATATATTTTTATTATTATTTTATCTATGTTTATGTGTATATATATATATGCATCTCTTTACTGGTAACTATTAAGGTATATGAACGATCTGCCTCCACAATTCTTATGTTAAAAATATTTTTAATCTCATACCATTTTTCTTCTCGATCCCATTCTTTTCTTTCTTCCCTCCTTCCGACGGTCCGACCATGATATTAAATTCTTGCTATTTATAAAAGTTATCGACGAAGTTGCGGACCATAGAGTTAGAAGATTAATTTTTTTCATTCTTATTTTTTTTCCTATTTTGTTTAAATAGCTCACGCTCTTCCTAACACATTCTTTGAAGCCCCCCATCCCCCGGAAAAAAAGAAGAAGAAGAAGTTTCAATTCAAGATGAATATTAATCTTTATTATTTATTATATTTATGTACATCTTGACAGGGAATATTAAGAGATAATAATAAATTATTCGATAAGTGGGTAGATTAATAAGCGGTTAGTATCATTATCAAATCTTTTGAATGTTATTTACTTCTATGCTTATGCTCCGCTATACACGTGTATAGCACGATTCATTTTATTTTTATTTTAAAAAATATTTAGAAATTCATATGTTTGAATTTAAAATATATGAATAAATTATATGTTTTTTAATTTATGTAAGATTAAGCATAATGTTTTAAAATATTTTTAGTTTGAATTGTTTTATCATATGTAACTATATTTATCTGTTTTATACATACACAACCTTTATTTATGTATTTTTCAATGTTTTTTCTCCAAATATTTTAAAATTATTTATGAAAAGTTAGCTTTGGTTCTATTAATCCTTTCTGTATTACAATTCTCATTTCATAAAGTAATGAATATATTCTTCACGTACTCGAATTGTTCTTGTTGGTTTATGCAATAATTAAGTTTTCATGCATGGCATTGGAGGTTAGATGTACGTATAATGCATATATTTAGGCACATACAAAACTCCTTTTAAAATGATTTTTTAGGTTAGATATCGATGTACAATGCATGTTTGATGAACAAGCAGCGTTACACCTGTAGGTAGTTGTATGGAAATAGGGGTACGTTGATAAAGAAACTAGATAATGTGTTAAATGCAAAGCTCATGGCATATGATCTGTTTGCACCTGTGCCTATTATCCATGCATTAGCATGTGAATGTGCAAAATATGATCTTGTCGACCCTCATGTTGTTTTCTAACCAAAGAATACAAGTTGTCTAGTTGCCCCTGTAGTTGTTGCAAACTGTTCCATGAAAATTGCGTCAACTTCCTTCTGGAACTGCAGTTACAACTTGAAACATTCTTCTCGTATATGTTCACATCTGTTGCAACACGTACAGGTTGTATCCCTAGTTGATTCCTACTGCGGTGGTCTATATATAGCTCACTCCTCTTAGACCATAGATTGCATTATATATATATATATATATATATATATATATATATATATATATATATATATATATATATATATATGGATGATTGACCAATTGCGAAATGTGGATTTTTCCATGGCTCCAAAGGGTAAAAATTATTTTGCAGAAGCATTGTTGTGCTACCAGAAGAACTAGGTATCCTTGCCTTTGTCTTTCATCTTGTCTAATTATAGCAATAAAAACTTATGGCAGATCAAAATAATCATTCACGTACAATCCCCATTTTATTTTTTGCAGACAAGGCGATTGACATAAACCTTCTCCAGGGATTATAGTTTTCTGCTCCTATATATCAATTTCTTAGAAATCAAGTGTAAACTAGGTTGATCATTGTTGTGTAGATACAATGGATGAGAGTTTGGGTCTACGGACACTATAATATATTCTAAATTCTAAAGCCACTTTACTCTATTATTTGTTTGTATTGATTGTTCTCACCATCGTTACGTTATTTGTCTTTACATTATGATTTGGAGAAATCGAACATCTTCCCCGAGCATTATTGTTACTCGAAGAACTTCCATCCACCATTGCTGATTTTCAATTATAACAACATATTGAATACAAATAGAGGATGAATTAAATGAACTGAGAGAGCAGAGTAGTCAAAGTATAAATGAAAACTAATGCTGCCTTCGGATTGAAACAAATAGAATGAGAGGGGAATGAAGTTAATCCACGTGTATTTACTGAAAAAAGATTACAAAAGTTTATGGTCTCTATAAAAATTTTAGTGGAATAAACAATTTCTGCGATATTAATTTTCACTAAATTATTTCTGCCTTCATTCCATTTCCTGAATCCAAATGAACATAAGTGATCATGCATGCAATGTCAAACGGAAAGAAGAGGATGATGCAAATAAGGAGTAAATCAAATAATTGTAGACTTAGATACCGAATGAATGTTTTAAAGACTTACAAAACAATCTCAAGCAATCGATGTCGCCGAAACATTTAACTGGAAAAGATGTCACTACTTCATCGGCGATGGCTTTCCTGACCTACATGCTCTGATGCCATGAAAACTTAATTGCAGAAACGAACAAAAGCAATTTGAGTGAAGAATATTTTCATTAATTTATAAAACGAGAATTACAAGTTTGTTTATATAGAGAAAGCTACAAAACATTACACTAGAAAGCTATGACTAACATCCTAACTTTCTTATTACTAGCCAACTGTATAACTAACTTTCATCATCATCTCGCTAATTAATATAGCTCGGCTATCAACTTCAGCTCAGCTGCATTCTAGCATTTGGTTAATACTAGGTTTTTTTTTCAAGAACTTCTTTCCATAGGGTTATTATTTTAATAAACTCAATCGTCTAATATTATAATTTATACACTCTATAAGTTATTCACTCCATCACTTAGGCCTTTACGTACTTGGCGTGTTCAAAGGCTTAGTAGTTCAATGCCTATAGTCGGTGCGTAGGCTTAGTAGTTCAATATGCCTATAGTCAGTGGCAGACGCAGAATTTTAACGATGAAAGCCAAAAATATTTAAGTACAAAATAAAAATATGTTTATTAATATTAAATTTATTACATAATAATAAATTAAAAATTACAACGGATTCATAACACTCCTCTACGATTCTTCATATTTTGAAAGCGTTGAATGATAGCTTCATTATTGACAGTGTTAAATATGTCTCTCAATGTACATCACCAAACAATCGTTCAATCAATCATCTCCTATCCGATTACGTAAATAAGTCTTAATAAGATTCAAAACAGAAAAAACTCTTTCTACACTAACAGTTGCTATGATAAGAATTAGTGTCAACTTCAAAAACAAATATAAAAGTGGATAGATCAAATACTTTCTTGTCTTAACCATTTTCTTAGCAAACTCCCCAACTCCAACAAGTTTTGAAAATTTGGTATTAGAACTTACATTTATAAAGTAAATTTCAAGTTGATTATCTAGCTCCAAAAACTCAATTGGAGAAAAGTTATTTGGATAGAATTTTACAAATTGTATCAACTTTTCTTTATCAAATGCAGAAAATGCATTGCTCGGATTAAGATATGACATGCACAAAAGCATCTCTTTACTCGCCTCATTAAAACGACTATTCAACTCTTGAAGCTGCAAATCTATCATTCCATAAAAAATCTCAATACAATAGTAATGATGATTTGTCATTTCTTCAGCTCGGCGCCGTAATCTTCCTAGAGCAACAAAATTTTCTTCCATATTAGGAATATTAATATCATATTTATTGCAAAAGAGAGAAACTTCATGCAACAAAGACTCTCATTCACTGCCTCTCATCATTTGGAGCCGCTTCTTTGTAACATCAACAAGATCCATTGCATTTACAATGTCTTGATCCTTTCTTTGTAATGCCTGTGATAAAATATTAGTGATTCCCAAAATATTCTTCAATGAATGCAATAAGAAAGCAAATAATCTCCCCTGGACCTACTGTGCATTCGCCTCAGCCTATAATTTATTTATTTTTGTTGGTTTCATCTTATAATCTAATTTTAGTAACTCTAAATTATCACATTTTATCTGTTGCAGTTATAGTAGAGTTTAGTAATCTTATTCGATTAATAATTGGGATATTTTTGAAATTATTATCTTCTAATTTCAAGAGCTCAAGTCAGACTTGAACCTTTTAGTATCACTCTTCTGCTACAATGTAATTGTTGGGAAGAATAAAGATTGAATACTTTTATATATATCTAATGTATGCACTAGTTAGACTATTTAATTCTCTCTTAAATTAAAAGGAAAAAAAAAACACATTCGAGTCTAAACCCCAATAAATAAAAATGAAGCCTATAAATTAAAATTTGTGGATGCGTTACTGTAAATGTCTTTACTCGTTATCTCGTGAGGTGAATAAATGAATTTCTTCCATATTTATCGTGTTAAAATATTTTCTATCTCATACCAACTTTCTAATTGTGTTTCAATAGACAACATAGCTCCATTAATGCATAAACAATTCCCCAGAGCCAAGGCCTCCATGTAACTTCTTACAACAGAGCCTCTTCCATTTACACCATTAAACACCTCTATCTCCCCTCCCCCAACCTTATTCCACCAGAATTTATTAATCAGATAAATGACAAAATTAACCAACTTTAAAGGGAGACAAAGTACGGACATAACATAAGTAGGAATAGCTTGTAAAACTTATTCAATTAGCACTTTCTAGTTTCTTACCTACTGCAGCATGTAGCTTCGTATTCCAATTGATCCTGAAAATTTATGTTCGTTTTTTTTTTTGGTTACGCAAAAGCCCAAAAAACGAACTAAGAGACTAAACAAGTGATTGATCTACCCCAATGAGATCACCACGAACGATAGGCATAATTCCCATCGGCGGCTCAAAAATCGAATAAAACTAACTTTACTCGACCTCTCGAGTAGTCTGCGCACATGTTTCTTTCTCGGTAAACATTCGAACCTTATCGAGAAAAGTATGACAAAAGTAAGTGGGCTGCATCTCTCTTCTGGGTTTACAATGTGACGCCCCTGGGAATCCCCTGAGCCGAGTCTCAGGCACTGTCAACAAATTGGGCGACAGTCCCCAAGATCCCTAGACTAGAACCCCGGCCTGCACCAGAAAACTGTCACACAACAACATCACAACAACAAAGACATCAACACAGTCAAGCATTTACAACACTCATGCGAGAAATATGTTCTCAAATACAACCTTACAAAATCTTAAGGTCCATATCAACTTACAAAACCTTAAAGTTTGAAAATAAACAAACAGCAGCGAAAACAAAAATTTTAGATGGCTCATACGGCCTTACAGCTTAAACATTCCTATGTCATTCTCTCTTTCCCTTTATTAGGTGACTCAGCCTTCATGACATAACCTGAAACACATTTCATAACATTCCACATGAGCATTTACGCTCAGCAAGTATATATTCATAAGCAAGAAGAACAAATAATTAAAAACCTTTAATATTTTTCGAGGTTGGGCGAAGCAATGCCAACATCTCATGATAATCAATAACATATATCATCTAGGGTCCCCGAGTGATATCAAAGGTTGACCCTCTTACAATAAATTAGGATTCGCCCTCTCTTCATCAGATAATGCATCACCTGACCAGACTGATCATTATCTAACTTCCTTTAACGATCAAATTTCATCCCAGCTGGTCAGCCTGGTCGTTTGATCCATCCTTTGACATATGTAGTCACTTGCAGAAAACATATGGTCTGCGAAAAGTCTGATTACCGATGCCTTGCCTCGGTCTATCATTCTCTATCATCATTGGCCAGAATATCAAACGAAAGCATTCAACAGCCCTTTAACTTCTCATATGGAATATATCTTCTTGAAAACATTTTCTCATTTTAAATTGACATCCTCACAATTAAAAACAGCGACTACCAAACACATTGGCGTGCTCAACAATTGAAAGTAGACAACCGATGATTTTTCTATATACCCATATGGAAGCTGCTCAGGTGTGCATACAAGCTCACGACTGCAACACCCTTACATCATCATCATCATCTTTTGGTGTGCTAGCGACTTTAAACAGCTAGCAATCATCCAATAACATATAGCTCAATCATTAACATCATTTCACGTACATCGGATCAATGATCGTACGTTACTTAATCATAAAAGAGATCATCATCATGCATAGGCTTTAACATCATTCATTTACGTAAATCGGAATAATGATTCTACGTAATCAGTAAGAAAAAAAGTGGAATGAATATATACTTGCCTTGGTCCTTAGCTAAATTTACTCTACTGGTTGTAAAAGGATTCTGTAAAACATCATTGTGGGTATAACATGAGAAATCCTTACTGTGAGATCCCGAGAATTTTTAAAATGTATTTTATAATAATAATAATAATTTTATTTTGTGCTATTATATTTTTGCATGGAAGATTTCCTTTTTATATATGAATGATAAATTCATATCTACAATGAAATTTTTATGATGGTGTGATACCATGATTATGAGGGTAAGTTCCTTAAAAAGGTATCAAAAAGGGGAATTAGCAAATCCCATATAAGATCATTTTGATCAACGTGGAAGAGGAAGAAGGGATTACGTGGTATTACAACTACGTGTCTGATTAAGAGATGTTTAGGTGACAAAGCTTTTGTGCATGAAGGACAACAGCTGCTTATACGTACTTAGCTGCTAAGGAATCATTATGAGCAGCCGTAATTACCGTCCAAATTAACCAATTATCTTATTTCAAGTTTAATCGTAGCCTACTGCTTTTTAACTCTATAAATACCCCATCCGAAATGAAATTCTAATTCTTTCGCCAAAATCTCTCTCCCAAGAGTTTCATTAAACCTGTGATCTCTAAGAATTTTCAAGTTCTTCTTTTGGAAAGAATTCTTCTCAGAAAAGGTTTGATTCCACTTTAAAAACGAAGAGGTAAGAACTTGGTGTTTTACTCAGTTTTCTTTCATGCATAGCATCAAAGATTTATGCTAAGATTCATATTTTCTGCATCATAGCCTGTATTGTTCATGATAAGCCTTCCATCGCAGTAGAAGAAAACTTTGTTGTTAATCTCTAATGAGATACTTTTAATCTTGGCGAAGATATTCGTAGTCTCTGACGAGTTATTCAAAAAATCCTCAATGGGTTATTTAATCCCCGATGGGTTATTTAATCCCTGATGGGTTAATTAGTCCCCGATGACGTCAGGATTAATCCCCGATAGGCTAAAGTCTAGTCTCTGATGACGTCACCAGTCTTTGATGAGAAGTTAGTCTCCGATGACGTCACCCCTTAATCCCCGATAGAGTTAAAGTGACGTCATCAGTCCCTGAAGAGTTTTTAGTCCCCGACGCGGAACTTTAGTCCCCGACGTGTTTAGTCCCTGGCGCGTCCAATACACGTATTAGTCCTTGATACCTTTCCGTAGTCCCTGATGACTATAATTATTAGTCCCTGACGAGTTTGTTAATGAGAAAATTTATTTCCAATGCATAGTCTGCTATCAAGACTATAAAATATTATTTTCTTAAAACTATTTTATGATGTTATTCTTTAAAATAATAGAGTCTAAGGGCATCACATACATGATTTCTTCCATAAATTCTTATTAAAATATTAAAAATTACTTGCATGATTTACAGAATCTCTCTCTCACAAGTAAATTGATTTGAAACTTTGTTGCAAAGGACCGAGGCAAGTATATTTACACTCTTATATTTATTTCAAGTTAAAGTAAGTATATTTTCATTCTTATGCTTGATTCTTGTGATGCAAGTATATTCACAATTTTATGTTTATTGCAAGTTGATGCAAGTATATACATTTAATCTGATGCTTATTTCAATTTAACGTAGTATCATTTGATTCGATATGCGTGCAAGACTTGATTTCATGTTTCAATTGTTTTTAAGAATGAGCATGCTATGCTTTAATTTCTGCTAGCATGATATGAAAGAAAGTGCATGGATATACAGAAGCTTTGCTCTATCAGTTATTTTTCAATGTTATATCTGTGCAATAAATGAGAATGTTATGTCCCTTAAATGGGTTATGCCACATGGTTGGCAAGAGGAAAGGAAAGATGCTCATCTGTTCTTCACCTGACCTAGAGGAATTTTATGTGACTACGTACGTTCACACAAGGAGGGATCATACGGGCACAGTTAGGCCAGTTGCATACCGTATGGTTAGCAGATCCAGCGGTTTTAGCCCCCGATAGATATTTATACTTCAAGAAAGTTATGCTTTGTTTTAAGAAGGATTACACAATTGCTTATCATCAGTAGTCCTAAAGATTCCTTAAAGGTTTCTGAGGCATTAGTATTGATTCACTAGGCCTCTTAGCAGAATTGAATTCTTTTGAACATTCCAGATTTGCTTTCCCAAATTGTATATATACTTGCTGGGCGTAAATCGCTCATTTTTGTCGAATTTTAATGTCTTGCAGGGCAGAATATAAAGGCTGAGCCCTCTGACAAGGGAAAGACAAAAATGATCGATTACTAAGGATGACTAGTCTTATTATGCCAATAAGGAGGGAAGAAAGGAAGATGATCTGGGAAATGATGTTTTGTATTACAACATAGAAACGGAATAGCTTCCGCTGTAAATATAATATTTTGGGTTGTAATAACTCTTCATTATCGTTTCTTTCGGTAATTATTTTATGATTGGATGTGTGGTTATCTTTTCCTTCTTTTGACGAAACCCTGATCCAGTGAAGGATTATGGGGTCGTCACACTTACTTTGAAAGGATAATTATGCAAAATGGAGGATGGCCATCAGGGCATAATTTTACCCGTCAGGGGATACATTATGGGATGCATGCTATCAGGGGATAATTTACCTGTCAGGGGATGCATGCTATCAGGGGATAATTTACCTATCAGGAGATAATTTACCTGTCAGGGGATACATTACTCGTCAGGGGATACATTACCCATCAGGGGATGCATGCTATCAGGGGATAATTTAGTTCATCGCCAAACTCGTCGGGTGACAACTTGTTCAGCGCCGAACTCCCCAAGTCACCGCTGAACTTCATTAGCGGATGATTTGTCCAGCGCCAAACTCACTTGTTCAGCGCTGAACTCGTCGGGAACTAGGAACTTTAGTCATCAGAGACTAACAATATTTCCTCGTCAGAGACTAACCTTAGTCTGTCGGAGACTAACTTATCTCATCAGAAACTGATGATGTCATCTTAAGTCATCAGAGACTAAGGGTAACATCATCATCAGAGACTAAGGTTACCTCGTCAGAGACTAACATTAATTCAACGGAGACTGATGACGTCATCTTAACCCCATCGGAGACTAAGGGTGACGTCATCAGAGACTAACTTTTACTCGTCGGAGACTAACATTAACTCATCAGAGACTAATGTTTTCTCGTCAGAGATTAACATTAGCTTATCAGAGACTGATCATATAACTTGTCTCTGATAAAAGGAAGTCTTCCATGATCACGAACAATATCTAGCAATAAATATACTCAATCTAAGATATCCCATGAACATGAAATATGCAACATAACGCAACCTTACTTTTGAGGCTTTATCCTTGCTTGAAAACTTAACATGCACGGCTAATACTTTCAGATGACATGCAAAAAAAAAACAATCAGAGGAGAACTAAGGATTCTTACATCTAGGTTTGACGAAAGAAATCAAAACCCGCTTGAAAGTAATCATTCAAAATAAAGAACTTGAAATTATATGGAGATGGTAGGTTTAAGGGAGAACTTTGGAAAAGAACATCTTTAGAAAAGAGATTGAAATGTTCTTCCGAATGAGGTATTTATAGTAGCTAAGATTAAGGTTTGAAATAAAATGATTGGTTAATCTGGACGGTAGAACGGCTGCTCATCATGATTCTTAGCAACTAAGCATATGTAATAAACCTGTTGTCCTTCATGCACATACGCTTAATCTACTGATGACACACAAGCAACTTATTAACCAAATCAACATACGTATACAATGATGTCATCATTCATACGCATGCCATCTGTTCAGCAAGAGATTTATTGATCTGAACGCTTGACTCCTTCAAGCAACATCAACATAAATTGCTTGATCTTATAATCCAACATCCAAAACAAACATAATCCTTTAAGAGATCCAAAAATATATATAGACATTCAAAAATATCATATAATAATTACATACATATTAATAATAAAATAACATAAAAATGAGTGAATAAATTATTTATAGATAAACAATTTTTTTTTCAGGTTGTCACATACAAGATCTTTCTTGGAATAAAAGGTTGTAACAGATTTCATTTCCAACTCCATTTAACACTGTGATTTTTTATTGCCGAAGTCCAATTCTATGAACCTCTGAAATCCAACCTCTTTTTGAAACCCATTTCATTATTATATTTATCACATTTTCATTTTAAGATGTCATAGAATAGGCAAGTTAAGAGTCTTTAGTATAACCATTAATGAATAAAACAGATCCAAGTAATTAGAGAATTAAGTTGTTGTAATACTCTAGTATTTTGATTTTTTCTAATTAAATTGATCAAATTTAAAATTAGAATATTTCAAACCTTTGAAAGACAGATACCTATTATCGTAAAAAAAATATATTGAATATACCATCACATTCAATTTTTATAACTTTTCGTTATAAAATATATTTGTCAAATTATGAGTTTTAAAATTAGTCAATTTACTTTTTAAAGACAAAACATGACAAATAATTTTAAAATTTGTCAATTTGACTTTGCAAACTCAAAACATGAGAAAATAATTTTGGACAGCTGTAGTACATATAATAACACTATTGGAGTTTTTAGTGTTGAAATATGAAGGTAATACGTCCCTCAAATATAGAAAACGATGGTTAAGGCCCAACCAATTGTTTCCTTGCAGGTTCATGATTTAAATGTAGCTTCCACACAAAAAATGGGAGAATTTCCAGCAAGGCTATCTTATTAAAATAATTCTCGTACAACATAATTATTTTTCAATTCTTTCCATTAAATTTATGTTATCATGTTACTATTTACAATGTTATATTTATTTAATAAAATTATAACATTGACAATAACATAAACTTATCAGTTCGTAGTATAGTTACACGATAACATAAACTATACGAGAAAAGTTAAAACCATCTCAAACTGAAAAAACATTACTTATAAAAAAGTGCACCGGACAATAATTTTTTGAAAAAAAAAAAGTTCTATCATTGCTAGGACGCCCAACAAAACAATTGCAGGTCTTCTGTAATTGCGAGATCTTCTGTTAATAGAACACGTCAATGTTCTCATTCCATTACTAATGAAATACCAGTATATAACTATTTTTTTCTTTATAAATATCATAACTTACGAAGATGTTAATATGTTTTTTTTCTATATTTTTCGATCAACTTGTACCTATATACGACTTTTATGGTATCAATTTGTTGATGTTCAAAAAGAGGGATAAATGATATTGAATTGTAGACTACAATCTTCACCGTTCATCATCAGAATAATTATACTCCCGGATGTAAATTTAGAGTTATATATATATAGGTTTGTAAAAAGTATTTTCAACAATACATAGTATAATGATTAGAGAACCTAAGTTTCGTGTACATCCGGCCGGTTTGTAAGTTTGTAAGTCATCGAGTTAATTCATTGAGTTAACTTGATCCGGCTGGGTTACAAGTACTATATGTCTTTTGGTATTTGGTTCATGAATTCTAAAAGATAGAGTACCAATTATTTCTGAAGTTGTATCGGTACCGAATGGTTGGTGCAGAAATCCAAAAAATTTTGCGAGGGGCAGAGGAAAACAATATCTAAGCATGTGGTTCTCCCCATGTAGGAAACTTGGTCCGTCTGCTGAACATGGTTATTTAACAAGGTATGTGTGTGTGTGTGTATAATTTTTCTGAAAAAGAGCACTTTTTCTCTGTCATTATTTGTTTATATTTTCATTCTTCGGCTTAATCAATCTGCTGTTATTAGGTGGTCGGAAGATTTACCATTGGAATCCAGTGTGTCGGCCACAGATTTTGAATGGAGGAAAATGGCACTTTGGGTAATGGAGCATTACACAGAGGCAATTGATGGCTCTTCCATATGTAGAGCAGAAGGAGATCGAATCGTGTGGCACCATCAACAAGCTGACCCAGACTTTGGTTAATGGCACGCAAAATAATGAGCCTGTAGTTGTTTTAAAATAGATCAATACATTGTTCAACTGAAACCACGTGTATGATCATACTTAACAATAATTTCATATTTGCGTTACCAAGGAAGTTGATATACAAAGGAGATTTCATCACATGATTTTCTTTGCATTATTTTTATCAAGTCTAGACTCACTTATATATATATATTAACATATACAAAAATTACAAAATAAACAACACAAATAAGACATGAATAATATAGAAAATTAAAAAAAAAAAGAAAGATTTGAAATCATGTTATTTAAAAAACTATGTATGAATAAAAATTTATTTAAAAAAAAGGAGTTACTATAACTAAGCAAAAATTTAATAGCGAAAAATTATTCAGTTTGTATTATACAAAAAGTTTAAGAAGAACACTGTAAGAACTTATCAAAATATGTGTACGATTTATTTTCCTTAAGTTGATTCACTCTTAAAATTAATTGCTCTAAAAATTATAACAGACCCTACCAAATTGGTTGTTCCTCAAACCAATTGCCGGTTCACATTATGCAAAATTAGAGTTAACAAATAATAAAGAGGACTGAAATTCAATTTTATTGTTAGCTCATCTGTCATTAGATAGACAAATAACATAGTCATAGTCGCATAATAGAGAGGAATTTACACGCATAAAATACTTTTTTTCAAAACAACAGACCTATAAGAATAAGAAATTGTAAATTATATTACCAATACTTAATCATAACAAATAGAAATGAATAACAATATTAAATATACGATGATCATCAACATTACAGAAAAGGAAAAAAAAACCATGTTAGACACTGGCTGCTTGGCTAGTTATAAATATATTCTTTAAATCAATATATTTTAATAAAAAAAAATGGTGTTATTTAATAGTGATAGTAGTGGTTATGATGGTCAGATCAGGTTCAACTTGTATGTACCGTTATATGTTTTATCTCCTGCAACATGTAATTAAAAGCTAACAAATGTCTTGTTGTTAGTTTTTTAAATAAGTGGGATATAAAACTCTATTTAGGAGGAAGAAACATTTAGTGAGTTGGAGTAACAAATATTGCATATATTATATCAGGTTAATTCATCCCGATCAAATAAGCGGATGAAAACAATGATGACATTTTAAAAGTTTAATATTATTTTTTGACAATGTCAGAAATATATCTAAAAGATATACAAAGGAACAATACATTTTTAATTTTTGAATATATAACAAAAGAAATGTCCTGAAAATGTATTATGTACAAGTTGGCTATCAATGTTCCAAGCCACACGTGCATTAAGAACAGTTTGGAGAATACAGATAACCAAAATGTTGGGATAGAGCAAATTGGTCTGACTTCTGTATGGCCCAAAAGCAAAAGGAAATTTTTTATGGCCCAATGAATGCCAACCAACAGAATGCGAAGCATAGGTTGACCATAGAGAAAAAGAAAAAAGGGCAATCTTTAACCCGTCATCAAAATTAACAATAATTTTGGAGCCAACTTCTACTAAATATATATATTCTATTAATATATATATTCTATTAATAAAATAAATAATTACAAATATCAAAAATTACCGTCATTCATTAATATCAATAAATTCGATTGACAATTTGAATTAGGAGAGATAAATTCCTACTTATATACACAATATATATAAACTCATAGTAGACATATATAAATTCACTAAACTCACCCAACATATTTATAAACTCACACTAACTCACAACACGTAAATATAAACTCACAGTAGACATATATAAATTCACTAAACTCACCCTACATATTTATAAATTCACACTAACTCACAACATGTAAATATAAACTCACAACACATATATAAACTCATAGCACATAAATTTATAGAGAAACAAATTTTTTTTTTTTTTTTTTGTGTGTGGTTACAATAGAGAAACAATATTTGAAAATATTGAAAAGGAAAATATTGAAAAACAGTAAAAATGATTGAAAAATTGAAAAGGAACGGTAAAAATGGTTGCAAGATTGACAAAGATAAAGAAACATTTAAAATTAATTGAAGATAAATTGAAATTTGAAAAAAGTCAATACCAAGAAAGGAGGAATCAATCAAACTCATTGAAAACTCTGAGAATGTTAGATTTTGAAGGAAAAAAAGAGAAGAAAAGGGTATAAACGTATTTGACAAAATGAACAAATAAAGAAAACCAATAATAAATAAAAAAAACCTTACACGAATTATTTATTAAAACAGTAACCCATCAACCATTTATCAAAGAAATAATAAGTCAGTTGACCTTGTTGGTTGACCACAACAATGCCATTAGAGAAACTTTGATTTTAATTTGAGTTTGATTAGAATAGAATCATGATCTACGGTTACATATAGTTTTATCTTTAAAACAAAAAAAAACATAGAAAAAGAAGTAAACAAAATCGAAGGTTGAGGAGGTAAAGTGATTATGTGAATGTGATTTTGTTCACAAAGTATTGTTGGCTTATACATAACGTCAAAAATCAAATTTATAAAAAGAAAAGGCGAGGTGAAAGATTTTGTTGTACTGAGATCTCTTTATTTACTTTATAATTAACTCAAATTACAAAATTAATTTCTCTTATTTCAATTGATTTTATACTTATAAAGTGCGTCACTCTTTATAAACGACTGCACCCCTTTATTATAAATAAATACTAATAATACGACCGGCAGGAGTTTTACATAATGGTAATGCTTACTAATATAGTATGCAGTTATCAATCAAAAGGGCAACATAATATAGTATGTATTTTATTTATTTTGATTTCCAAATGATTAATTTTTTTTTTAAACATCAAATTCTAATAAAGTACTCCATCTATTAAAAAATAAGAGAAATTCATCTCTGCTATTTTAAAAAAGCTAGTCAAAACCCCACTTTAGAGATATATTTTTAAAATGGTGTTTAGTAAAGATAATTTTTATGTTTCAAATATATCTTTATTATTGTGCTATTTGAAATAATAATAGTGATAGTTATGATCGATACCACTAAAACGATAAGCAGCAAAGATAGTAGAAGTAGTTAGAGTAGTGTAATAATAAAATGACATTTATAAAACTTCATGTATGTCTAAAAATAAAAATGTATTTCTAATTTTAAAACAACATAAAAGAAAAAAAAATATATGTAGCTCTAATTTTAAAATAAAAGGAGTAGAACTTTTGTTATCTTAAGATTTTGATATACATCATAATTCAAATTTAAAATTATTTTCTATTCCACAGGGATTTAAGTACTTGGTATTAAACAAAATATATATTGGTGTGAAACAGTTTTATGTGATATATATAACGCCGGTGCAATAATTCCTCCGAACCACTAGAATGTATATCATCAATTTTATATGAAATCCAATATCACTATCCCACTAAAACATAAAAATATAAGATATCAAAAATTATTTTTGCCTTTCGGAGAAGTTAAGATTTGGTTCTATTCCTTGTACCGCATTAGAGATATATAGAAAAGGAAAAAAAATGGCAAGTTGCAAAATAGAAAAATCTAAATTCTTCCCATTTGCCAAATTCCATATTAATTCGTGGACTTTGAAGATGTCAGCTGTGCCATGACTATCAAAAAGAATGCAGAATATACTCCCTTCATCCAAAAAAAAAAAATATTTGAAAAAAAAATGTTCCAAAAAATAGTTACATTTGAAATTTTTCTTTGTTATTTTACGATAAATTAAAAAACTTTCAATTATAAACTTATAGGTCTAGTCATAATTTAAAGAGTCATCACAAATTTCATGAAAAAAATTTATGATTTGTGCATTTAATTGTTGGTCAAAAATATAAAATTAATAGTCGTCAAAAATTTTAAATTTTTTTTTTTTTTTGGAATGAACGGAGTATAAGTATATCAATACGTCCCCATCTTCTCAAGAATTTTGCATTTTAACTAATAAAAGCAATTGTTGCCTCGTAGGTTCATCAAACGACACAAGTACACAACCATGATTTAGTTAAAATACAATTATATCGATTACATCTTAATTTGATCAAAACCAATTGGCTAAAATTGTAACATGTAGTTGCATGAACATGGTTTTACAAAAGGTAATGAAGGTAGTGTCCACTAAGAAAAGCTAATGAGCATAGTTTTCCATAAAAAAGTTGACAAAGAGATGTTCAACACCGTCCGTTTCAATGTCTAGTGGACGCTAAATGCCGACAATACTCTAACAGAGGTAATGCTATCCTTCAAAAATAATGCTCCGTAAATCAAGCATGCTTAATTTATGCAGTAAGTACTGTGTTAATATCGCATGCAATGTTAATCTAGTAATTGTTCCATGTTCAATGTGAATTTCGAACGGCGTAATTATTTATTTATGTATTAGATAGGGAGTATAAAATTAAGACAATATTGCTAATTAACTCAATTTGATAATACAAATTAAGCACCTTTGGATGATGGGTATAGGATTTGACAAAAACATTAATTGGGACAGTAATCCGTATTTGATACGTACTTTGTATCGGCATAAAAAAGATTGGTCAACCATATATATATATATATGCACTTCCATTGTTAATTTGTTATCTTACAAACAATTTAAAATCGCATGGACCGTATATTATTTGAACTCGGTTGATTATGTAAACAGATTCATCGCCTACCAATTTGTATTGTCATTCCTAGATATAAAACAAAAATTATAATATCTTGTTTCACATATTTGAATTTGAATTTAAATTTGCTTCGATTAGAGATATGTTATTTCATTTTTCTTTTTGTTCTTATTTTATGTGTATTTATTGTAATTGAATTCATTAGATTTGGAAGGATTATTCATCTTGGTTTGTAAGTAATTTGATTTTATTTAATGAATAGAATCTTTAAAAAAAAAAAATCTCCCTTGACACTATATTATAACATCCATAACAATTGAGTTGTTATATTTTTATATTATTAAAGCTGTAGAGCTCCTAAAAATTAGAGTGAAATTGTGTAACACGTTTTATTTATTAAAAAAAATCACAAAATAAAAATGACTCCCTTTTCATTACGCCACTAAAATTATATTCAACATAAATTGCATACTTACGTGTGTACCCATTAAACTACTTATACAGTAATCTTGTTTAATCTATTGCCACATTTTAAAAAAATTATATACATCAGTGTGTGGGACCAAAAAAAACCAAAAACACACATCCTCGTTGCAATAGTTCTTCATTTTTTGCGATTTATACTTACAATAGTTCTTCATTTGAAACGTTCATTGGAGTATAACAAAAAATATGACAAAAAGGAATATAGGCTGGCTAAATTGAATGTTTACGCATAATTAATTTTTATAAAACAAAAGTAAAATTTTATTGGAGCCTATAGATGATTTTTCCCTGATGAAATGAAAATTAAATTCATGGAACATGAGAAGATTTTTCATTATTTAACCGAAAAGATATGTGGCCACAAAAGAGAGATTAAGTGGAACAGAATTAACTGGGTGGTAGAGTCGTAGAAATGTTTGTTTATTTCATATTTTGGACCTTAACTCCATGGAACAATATGATACTGCTGAAACATTAAAGAATTGAAATCTTAGATCAAAACAATATGGTATAGACGGTATGAACTGCCTAAACAAAAATTCTTGAACAATGAACAACCAATTCATATATTCACGACCAAGAAAAGAAGTATTGGATTCTCTTTCGGATATGCCTTGAAACCGAAGAAAGGCTGGAATGCCAACAGGCGTTTGAATTCACTTGACCAGAGAACGTTCATTGTCAAAGTCATTGAATGGGTAAATCACTAATCCCTAAAACATAATATGTAATGTACTTTATCTGCTAGGTTATGGGCAGATATTTTACCAAAGGTTTCTAATCTACCACTGTGTGATTCCTATTGAAGCATATACTCGGGGGTGGGTGCAGGGCATATGATTTTAAAGCACGATTTTAAAGTAGACTCCCTATTCATTAGATAGAGAGGATCACCAAGATTTAGTGATTCGATGGGCTCTCTTATGGAATTGCTCATTCAATGAGCATTCTCAATATTCTGCCTTGAAGAGGACACAAACCTCCACACTCTTTAGCATGAGATTTTGAGTCTTGCGTGTCTACCATTTCACCACCATGGCATCTTGAAATTGAATCGTATTCCAAGAATATGATACCTATCTAGTGTGATGTATGGAATATATGACAAAGGTGGAGTATTTCTATTGTTCAATCATGTCATATAGGCCTGAGTTGGACATCCAATTGCTTTGATTTGAATTATCCGAAGAATGCCTTATATAAATATACAATCTATCAAAAAGATGGACACAATCAAACTCATTTCTCGATTCAATAGAAGTCCAAAGAGGTGAATATGTTCTCAAATAACAAGAAATATGTAAAAAGCAGGTCTGATTACTACGTCTATTTCTAATCGTAAATGTAATGTAACGACATAGAGATTCATATGTAAACATAGTATCTATTTAAATACGTTCAAATGACTCCTTCTCATAATAATGAGAATGTATATAACCCTACTTTCGTCTGTTCTGGTATGGAATGAACTTATAATCATGGAATCAACTCGATCTTCAAATTATAGATTATAAGTTCATAACCCTAGCCTATTCCCATTTTGGTCGGAACAAATCTACTAATTTTTTGATTCTAGTTAGTAAGAGGGATCTTAAACTAAGAAATAGACTCTAGAAGCTAAAACAGGGTATCTTGAGCAATTGCAATAATCGGGTTCATTGATATTCCTGGTATAGTAGATGGAATTGTTTGATCTAAAAGGAGATCTTCTATAATTTCTCACATGAGGGGTTATTTCTTGGTTTCGTCCAATTATTAATAACTTAATTATTTTTAGATAATAGTAGATAGAAACAACGCTCGTAAGAAGTCTTATTAAATCCAAGAAATATAAGCCTGTTTGTCATTCACACCAAAATAAATAGAATTTTCTGAAAAAAACTGCTAACGAAAAAAGACTTCCTAAGAATAAGAGACATAGAGTTAAAGAAAGAGTCAAAAAAAAATCTGTGAAATGTCATTGTCAGTTTATTCGACCTAATACTTAGGTAATCGAAAAGATTTGGTTACTTAAATAATTTTAACCTCTTATTTCGGTGGAAAATTTTCAAACATAATATAATTCGATATAAACTATACTGTAATAGTCTTAAGTTGACTAAAATTACAGGAATCTAATCCAAAATCACCCGCCGATTATCGGACAAAACTTTTAGTAGATTATACAATGAATACATAAGGAGCAGTGTCGCTAGTTATCGTCACTGTCATCTTATTATAAAATAATAAACAAGAGCTGGGAAAGATACTGATTAAACTCATGTATAAACAAAATCAATATCAACTTTTATATCCAAGGAATTGAAGTTCCCATAAACACTCTTTTAAAGAAAGAGTACAATCTTTCAATAATACTATCCATTCAAAAACAAAAAAACAAAAAAAGTTACATTTGAAAAAGATTTATTTTAAAATTCAGTCATTACAATTTTTTCTCTTATAATTAATTAAATATTTATAATATTTTTTTAGAGAAAAACTTAATATTTATCAAACATATATATAATTTTAAATTAAACATGTAATATTAAAATACGTCAAAAATTTAATAAACAGCAGATTTACTAAGAAGGCTTGTAATAAAAATAAGTTAAGAGAGAAAGTACAAATATATAATTGTATTTGGTTAACTATACTTATTTTGTTCTCAAAACAATTATCAAGTTTTACTTACTTATTTTTTTAACTTTTTTTTCTTACTTATAAATAAAGAAATATATCATTCCAAATATGATTAGCTTAAAAATATTTTATAAATATATTTGACTGACTTATAAACATTTGTCAACCAGCGTCTACGTGGAACAGCTAGAGGTTTTAATTGATGCACAAAAATACAACCATCGTACAAGCGGGGTCAAAAACAAAATTTTGGTCTTAATCTACTACATCTTTACTCATTAATCCTTTCTTGTAGCCAAAATCAAGGTTTTTACTCATTAATCCTTTCTTGTAGCCAAAATCAAGGTTAACTTTATAATATATATCCATCAATTGCTTAATATGTTTAAAGTAATGCAAGTATCATCGTACATGTTTTAATTATACAGTTTAAGTAATTAAATACTACTTTAAGTTTGCACATCATGCTGGCCACTTGGATATTCATCATGCTGATGTGGACAGGGCCTCAAAGCTAGAATGGGTCCATATCTCAAATCACCAACTGTTTCTGTTATAATGGTTGAGAGATGGGAAAGGAGAAGATAACAAAGAAAACAAAAACAAATTAAAAAGGTGGATTCTATCTCAATTCTAGCGTCCTTTTGCCTTTCTACCCGTATGATATTGATCTTCGCTTAATAAAGAATGACAAGATATAAAGGAAAGCACATAAAACTAGAAGATTGGACAGATTAATTAATGACAAAGACAAATTGAAAAAAAATAAAATTAATATACATAACTAAAATAAAATAAAACATACATGCACGTACTTTTTTTTTGCCCTTTATCTAAAGATATGTTTATCACATTGTAGGGCTTTGTTAATAAGAAACAAGAATAATAATTATTTAAACAAATAAAATTGAGAGAAACATATAAGTGTATATAAAATTTTGCTTGAAACATAACACCCTAAGTATCAAATTTGAAATATTCAATTTGTTGTCTCCAAAAGTGTCTATATATATATATACACACACACGCACACCATTGTGACCAGGTTATCGTACTCAACATACACTCGTTCCAATTAGGATTCGATATTGGCTCACACACCTTTAATGTTTTGTCTATGTACAACATTAATTAATAAAATATAATTAATATCTATCAAATTATTATTATTATTATTATTATATTTTGAACATACATTCCAATAATCTCCTCATATGTTTTAAGTATAAAATAATAATAACGAACCATATATGAATATACAATATCAAAATATCATGAAACTAAATTCAAATAAAATCATCCATACATGTCTGAATCAAACCAAATCAAGTATTGTAGATTTGAATCAAAAATAAATCCAACAAATTAATAAGTCCACATGTTAAAGAATAATATTTGAGAAAATAAAACAAACAAATGAAAGGACTTGAAGATTCAATTAACCACAAGATTCTACTTGTATAGTAGATCATCATTCTAAATAGAGAAATCTATTGATCTCCTCCAAACCCAACATTTTTAGTAAATTTTTTAATAAATTGACAATTTAATATAAAATTTCGTGTAAGACACCTCCAACAAATTTCATTTACTAAACGTCAATTAAAGAATAATAAAAGTATCTAGTTTAGACATTCTAAACTTAGTACAAGTCATATATAAAAAAAAAACTTTCATTCTTTATCTTAGGAGTCAGATTCAAAGAATGTACTAATCATTTCTAATTAACATAGTTTGATATAAAAGTGTCTAGTTCAACTCTTGAGAACTTAACACTAATCACATATCAAAATACAATGCATCATCATTAAGTTTTGAATCATAAAATAGTCTATTATAAAAGTATCTAGTTTAATACAAAAGAACTTAGTACCAATTATAAAATAAAACTATTTATGATTACTAACAAGTTTTCAACACATAAAACCTGTCAAATTATGGTTTCTCTCAAGAAAGATAAGAACCACACATCTTATTTTGGAATTTTATACAGTTAAATCTCGATAAAGTAATATGCTTGGGATTGAAAAAAATATTCGTTTAGCGAGATTATTTATTTATCGATAATTGAATAAATTATTCGTTTATCGATAAATTAATATTTATTATCTTAGAGAGAGTTTTTTTAATATAAATATATACATTGTATGTGATAATAAAAATTAAAAGTAATATTTGAATTTAAAAAATGTCAAAAGTTTTAGTAAAATTTAATGTTTCTAAAAATTAAGTACATGTACATATTAAATGAAAACTAGTCTTTTACCTATATTATTTGAATCTATAAAAACTAAATATTTTTAATGAATGTTAATTTTTCTAAAAACTAAGTTCATGTTACTTAGCAAATGAAAATTTTGAATTTTACCTATAAAAGTTAGATATTTGAAAAATATATTCAAATTACAATGTCTTCTTGTCAAAGTTCTTCTCATCATTTGAAATGTGTAAAAAAATCAACTTTAACTTATAAAATAAGAAGTGCAATATGTGAGCATAAGAAAGTGAATCCAGCTATTAGTAAAAAAGATATGAAAGCATGAGTGCAACAAAAATTTGCTTTGACTATTAGTCAATAAACAATTTCAAACATTCTCAAAAGGGCGTCAAAATATTTGTCAGATGAGATGAGAAATAGCAATGTTAAAAGGCGTAAATCGACAAAATATCCTGACTTAAAGAAAATTTTGTATGAGTGGTTTCTTCAAAGGAAAGAGAAAGTGAAAATGTCCAGAGAAATTATCCAAGAAAAAGCAAAAGAGCTTCTACAAAAAATGTATGGTGAAACCAATCCAGAATTCAACTTTTCTAGTGGATGGTTAGAACGTTTCAAGGCAAGATATGGAATTAAATCTTACCGACGTTTTGGTGAAAGTGGTTTAATTTTCATGGAGAACATTGAAAATGATTTACGTGGAATACGGTTAAAACTAGACTAGTTCCAGTTGAAGAATATTTATAATATGGATGAAATTGGATTATTTTACCGATTGAAAGCTGATCATTCACTTGATACCAAGCAGCTTGAAGGGCACAAAAAAGACAATGAGAGAATTATTATTGTTATTTGTTACAATGGTGACGGGTCTGACAAAGTACCACTTTGGATTATTGGTAAGTATGAAAATCCTAAATGCTTTGAAAATGTAAACATGAACGATATTAATTGCATGTATTGTTCCAACAAAAAAGCTTGGATAACTGGTTTGCTTTTTCAAGAATTTGTTAGTTGGTGTGATAAAAGAATAAATGGCATCCAACAAGAAAGCTTCAATGACTGGTTTGCTTTTTCAAGAATTTATTAGTTGGTTTGATAAGAGAATGAATGACATGAAGGTTCTCTTAATAGTAAACAATTGTGCAACTCATCCAAAGGTAGTTGAAGCTTGAGAAATGTATAGTTATTTTTTTTACCTCCAAACACGACGTCTGAGATCCAACCATGTGACGTTGGGATTATTCAAGTATTCAAAGCTCATTATCGTTCTCGTTTTTATTATAGCATCTTACAAGGTCTTGAGGTTGAAGCACCAAATCCTGAAAAAATAAATATCTTGGATGCTATCAATTTTGCTAATGTGGCTTGGAATTTTGATGTGAAAACAACAACAATTGTAAACTGTTTTCGGCATTGCAAGATTCGGTCAAAAGAAAATGATGTTCTCGAACCAAAAGTTGGTGAATTAAATGAAGGTATCCAAGAAATAAATGATGTCATCTCTAATTTATGTGATAGAAATGTAATGGATGTTGGAACTATCTTAGCGAGAATGATGCAGTTATGGAATCACCTACATACGAAAAAAATTATTCAATCGGTAATGAACAACAACGATGATGAGAATGATCCTAAACCAGATAATAACAGTGTTGTCCCAAATGTGTCCTCAAAGGAGGCATTTCAAGCAATAGTTACATTAAACAACTACTCTCTACGGCACAGGGAAACATTTCTAAAGTTGTGTATGCTCTACAAAAGGTTGAGGATGAAGTTCATTTTGATTTAGGTGAGAAGAAAAAATAATTAACTATAAATGCATATTTTTAAAAGAAATGATTATTATAAGTGTATTGTAAATGACTTGAAAGATTTGGTTTATACAATATATATATATATATATATATATATATATATATATATTAATAATTATATTTTTATTTGCCCGTTAAGGATTTTTCTTTTTGTTATTACATGCATTTAGTGAGACCCAAGTCGGGACCGAAAAAAGTTATTATATAATTGAGGTTATTACTTTATCGAGGTTTAAGTGTAGCTTCATACCAAACACGATTTTATTATGATGTATCATGAAATTAGGAATGACACAACAAGTTATGAGAGACATATCATCAAATTTGGAATGATATAAAGAAACTACAACATCAAGACATATTAAATAACAATACTCAAAACAAATAAATTAAGAATAATCCATATTAGGTCACAAGTCCTTTACGAGACTCTAATCTAATGATTTTAATCTTATTTCCTAAGTTGTTACACGAAAAACCAAGCAAGCCACATCACTCAAACACTAGAAGGAAGCTTTGTAATAGATTTTGAGAGAGATATTCAAAGCTTCCTTCTAGTGTTTAAGTGTTGGTGAACCCACGTGCTAGACATGCTTCTTTTTCAATATAGCCGCAGTATGTCACATCAAGGTCCTTTCGGAGTGGTGTGTCAGACTGTTGCCTGCTTTTGTTGCTTCTTTTCATCCCTGATCTGCATGTAATTAATGCTCAAGAGTTGTTATTTGATAACCAAACTTCAAGTAATATCTTTTCAGTTATACCCCTTGCTTCTGTGCCAAGTATCAATGATTTGCATGTAAGTCCTGATGACGTGTGGATTAGGTCATAACGATCCACTGATGCCAAGGCCTGATAGAGACTTGATCAGTGATTCATTATCCATCGAAGTCAAGCACTGATGGAAGCTTGATTAGTGCTTCGTTATCCACTAATGTTATGACCTTCTTGTTATCCACTGATGGGTTTCCCCTGACGAGTTGATCTTTTGTCATCGCCAAACTTGTCGGGCGATCCAAGTCATCGTCAAACTCGTCGGTCAATCCAAGTCATCACCAAACTCGTCGGGTAATCCAAGTCATCGCCAAACTCGTCGGGTAAACAAAGTCATCGCCAAACTCATCATCATATATGTTATCGCCAAAGTGACTTTTAGCCATTGCCAAAGTCGTTGTCAGATATGCTATCGCCAAAGTGACTTTTAGCCATCTCCAAACTCGTCAGAAGATATGTTATCGCCAAAGTCTGGACATTAGAGTGATTCCCCTGATGGGTTCCCCTGACGAGGTCGTCCCCTAACGGGTTCCCCAGACGATGTCGTCCTCTGACAAAGTCGTCCCCTGACAAAGTCGTCCCTTGACGGGTTCCCCTGGTGGCTTCCCCTATTGGATGTCATCCCCTGACACAGTATTTTTAGGCTTCCCATGATGGGTTCTTTTCATTGATACCCTTCAAAAAATATTTATTCTCTTGATCACTGATACTTTGTTGGCTTAGCTTGGAATGTCTATCGTGCGGAATACTCATCTTCTTTTAAGTAACAATAGTCATTCCTTGACACTGTCGAGTCCATTCAGGTTATCACTGATGACTCGCCCAGTGCAGTGTAGTTCATCCCTTGATGACTAAGTCGTCCATCAGTAGATGCAAAACTTGTGCAGATATACTAAGGTTTATAGAATACCTTGAGTATTTACAGATGCACTTTTATTCCCTAAACATCATTATCATCATCATCATTTATATCTAACATATCTCCTCTATAATGAACTTGTGCTGAAAATTCATTATTGGAACATATTGTAAGAGCAACGACCTCAACACTTTTTTCAACTATTAAATACTGTTCAAACAAAAAAAATCTATGCAGTTTGTTTCTCACCACTTGTAGAGAATACATTATAAATTTATCCTTGGAATATCTAGAACAAAACTTCTATTAACTATGTTTCTCAAACAATAAAAATTAGAGTCCAGAGTTCCAACTTCAAAGATGACAATATTATATTTATCAATTTCATAAAAAATTTCAACATAATACTACACTACCTAGTGTATACATATATACATTGATATCAAAAGGCCATCAAATATCCTTTTAAAATTAGAGGATTCTAATAATATAAAACATGTCATTGAGTACCTATAAAGCATTTCCTCATCCTATAAGAAATCTCATGTTTCGTCAATTTATAGGGCATCGCATAACTATATTAGGATTACAATAAATCTACTAAATATGCCAACTACAAAGGCTATATTAATACTTGTACTAGTCACTACGCACATGAGACTACCTATTAGTTTGGATTAATTCAATTGTCACAAAAGTTTATACTTGATCACATGGTGTCTCAATCTCAATGTATTATTGCATTTATCCTAGCGAGTTAACTAAGTTAAAATCTTGTCTATTACACAAATTCACTAACATATCAAAACGTTTAAAAAGTTCCTAACAACAATATAATACTACATGAGCAAATAATCACAACTCTATTTGGCATACAACCATGAGTAAAGACATTTACTTGAATCACAGACATTAACTCTCAAGCTCTTTACTTTATGTCAAAACTATTGTAATTTAAGTGCATATACAAGTTCTTACTTTATAATATAATAATTAATGTATTTAATTATCAAATTCTTATATAATAAACCTTACAAGTTGATTTGTTAGGATCATCATATAACTAAAATTGTGTTCACATCTATAATAATGTGACAACTAGAAGAATATTTATCAAACTCACATGAAAGAAAGGTGAATGAATGTCACAATAAATCATTCTTTAATCCAAACATATAATCATTGTCTACTAAATGTGTCAATCTTGATTATAATATATCACAAATAAGTGTCTTCTAAATTAATGAATTACAACTTATAGTTGTTCGCTGATATGCAAACCAACTATAACATGTTTTTTTATGTAACAAAGAATTCATGTCACTAGCAATGATTCTTTCTTTATGAACGAGTCCTTAAATCTCCTATCCTTCTTACCAGAAGGATGAATCACTATTTAATTGATAAGTCACAAAATCCTCACCAAATCACTAGGTACTCGTTATCCAATAGATACACATAAGAATTCTAATTTAACCGTCCAAGTGTGTCAAACATCAGCAAGATTAGGCTCAGACTAGACTCATTAATTCAACCATGTATTTCTCATAAAATAGGGACATCGTAATTTGATAAAAAAATTTAAATAAAAATGCAAACTTTGTTTCCAATGGTATATTGGTGGAAAATCAAAACATGTCTGTAGCTCTATCCACTGCAAATCTTAGATAAACACATATGTTTATCATATTTCTCACCTTGGACTCCTTAGAATTTGTGCTCACTACATATAGTATATACTCCTAAAATTTAGAATTAACAAAGTCAAAAGTTCATTTAGATAAATTTTATTAAAAGAGTAAAAACATAAATTTAGAGTGAGAAACCATCCTCGAATACGACCACAACTGAAATGCATCTCCCCAAAATCAAGTATGTCATTTATTATAATGTGAATTTTCGTCAAAGCCAACATTTCGTTTTAGATATACCACTTGGTTGAGTATGAGATTCAAGTTTCTAGAATTCATCAAAATCGTACAAAACATAATATCCTTGAACTCTCTTAGTTTATATTTTCATCCTCTTTAATAGATCCAATTATTTTCCTCTTCACACTTGATTCGTAAAAAATTATCAAAACCTTTAACTTTTAATAAACATTCTGAGTATCTATTATAATCATCTATAAAATTGACTAAATACTTCTGACCAACTCTTGTGATTCAACTCATTAAATCACACGCATGTTAAAATATATTAACCCAAATAATTCTGTAGATATCAAACCTAAAAAAATTTCTAGCACACTATTCACACTAGTTATATTTTATAGGTTTAAATAATAACAGTTTATGAGTTTTAGTAAGAGCCATTAAATTTTGTAATTCATATGTCTCAAACTTTATACCATAATTTAGGATCAACTAGAATTAAATGAACTCAAGTAATCAAATCAACTAAACTCAATATACACGTGTCATTAATAAGTTAAAAATAAAACTACATGTGAGTTAACTACTAAAGTTACTCTACTTAAAAAAAAATATATTCACATGTTTCAATCACATAATAAACTAACTACAATCTTAGTTAACACAGGTACAATTTAATATCTTTTGCGATTGCAATTTTCTATCTGTGTATTCATGGCAAGTAACTCATTGATCTAATCACCATTCTAGAGATTTGACCTTGAAATTATCAATTAGTAACTGAAATTGATAGACTTAGTCTAGTAATTAAATCATCAATACGTTCTCGCATGGTTTACTAGGCTATATTACAATAAGGTAGTTTACATTTATCTAATTATTTCATACATGGTGACCAAATACGTTACAGTTCTAATAATTACCTCAGCCTCAAAATATATTATATTAACTTACAACTACGTAAGTTCACTCAGATGATTTGATTTTCTTGAACTTAGAAATAACTTATAACAATTAATCATGTCAGTGACTACTTTTAACTTACTAACAATCTATAAGTAATTTCTAGTTGCATTCAAATATTTGATCTATTTGAATAACCAATCTTTACTTCTAAAATCCAATAAAAAATATATATGTGTGTGTCATGAATTACATAACTATATAAGTTATTCCATTAAATAGAAATTATAACACACGGTAACACAAAAATTGAATTTAAAACTAAAATTCAAAATTAGAAATGTTTGTCCTAGTAGTATCAAACATTTGTAGAAGGAGAGTTAAATACAAATTAATACCTTTTCAACTTCTTTCGATTCTTTAAAAGTAATAGATAAAGTTGCGGAATAATAAAAAATATTAAGAACACAACATATCTCAATTTCTTCAAACTTTATTAATCTCAACAAAGATTGCAAAGTTATCTGACAATTAATGTATAATTGATTATCAGCTTATGTACACTGTTCACGAAGAACAACTGCAATTAATCTATAAAAATAATATCTAACTTCTTAAGTTCTAAAAACTTGCTTCTCAAAATCTCTCGGATTTTGTTGTGTTATAACTCATATAGTTTCTATGAAATTTGTATATTTATCTGGTCTCATCTTTTTTTTTTTCACTACCAGCTTATATCTCAACTTGATGCTCTGTTCTTTTACTTTTCAACAACTTCTCTATTCCTTCTTGAACAATTTCACTGTTCGATTTAAACAATTTCTCTGTTATATAACTGTTACATAATCTAACTGTTACCTAATCTCTTTGTGTTATGTAATTGTTACATAATCTTTGTACGTCTGCAACTTCTATCAACTAGAATGATAAATTAAAATTACAACTAAGAAAAGAATTTAATTCCTAAATCAATTCTAATTGTTGAGATATCAAACCCTAATCAAATTGGGAGTTTGATGTGTTACAGTCAGTCATACATCATCTTCAATATATCCTTTGATAACTCTGTATCTACTGATGACTATTTTATCTATTGATGAATAATTTATCTACTGATGGTCATTTATCTGTTGATTAACATTTATCCGTCGATGACCATTTATGTGTTGATCAACATTTTATCTGTTGATAGTCATTTATCTTCTAATACAAATTATATTGTGATGAATACTTTATCCACCGAAGAACGTAATCATCCTTTGACTGTTTTCACTATCGGAGGATGATGAACAGTTTTCACCATCGGAATTTTCACTATCTGAGAGTTTTCACTATCGGAGGATAATACTTAGACAAAACTAGTTGCAGTTTATCTGCTAATATTTATATAACACATCAGCAGTTTCTAGTACAATCTCAAATTTAATAATTCTATGTATTATACATTATTATCAAATGCTATAATTCCTAACAAAAACTTATCTTACAAGATAGTCATTCTTCAATAAATCCTTAATATTCATTCATCTCAAACTGATTATTAGGATCATCTCTCATAAATTTCAATCGAATAGATGAAATCCATTTGACTCCATAAACTCCCATCGTGTGTTCCCAATTCATACATCTCAGATTTAGTAGTGAACAAATTGATTCACACCGAGTATTGATTCAGAGCAAGAAAAAATTACAATAGCGATGCCAGCGTAGAGCGGTACCCAAATCTAGTTAAAACAAAATCCGATTTGAGCCTTGGTCAAACCACTTTTAACCATACAATTCAAACAACCCAACGAATTGTGCTTTAATTATTGTAATCACGCTTCAAAATTGTTAATATATGAGGCAAGAAAAATAATTAATTAAACAAATAAAATCGAGAGAAGAATATGGATGTATATAAGGTTTTACTTAAAACATGACATCTTAGGTATTAAGTTTGAAATACCTAATTTATTGACCTCAGAAGTTGAAATACCCAATTTATTGATCTCACAAGGATATATATACGTATCTTTGTGACCAGTTTATTGAACTTAACATATTGGAATACTTAGTTTGTTAGCCTAAAAAGATATACACATATCTCAGTTTATTGAACTTAACATATTGGAATACCTAGTTTGTTAGCCTAAAAAGATATACACATATCTTTGTGTTCAGTTTATCGAACTTAACATAGACTCGTTTTAATTAAGATTTTACATTAGTTCATACACATTTAACGTTTTGTCTATGTACAATATTAATTAATAAAGTATAAGTAATATCTATTAAATTATTATTATTATTATATCTTGAAGATATATTCTAACAGACTTATTATATGATTTGCCGACCAACATGGAGGTTAAGGATAATTACAAGAGATAGAGATAATGGTGATACGTACGTATGTTGGTGGGTGATAATATATTAGCATCATTAGAAGTGACAATAAGAGAGTTAAATATAGAGTGCTTAACTGCATGATAGCATAAATTGTACACCAATTATTTACAACTGCTATTTACTTATGAAGATAGTTTCCACAATAATTCAGCCGAATTGTAAGATCTATGAGTCTATGATTCTCTGTGTATCTATCATATATATATATATATATATATATATATATATATTCGTGTCTTCGAGTTAATTAGTGCAATGAGATTAATAATACTTTATCCACTTTTTTGCATGTTGACATATCGGGAACTCTATCACAAATTCACAATCAACAAATAAAAAATTTTAGGTTCATTTTTTCTTACAAAAATTATTTTAATGCGATAACATTGAATTTGAATATTAAAGAATTATTAATAATTATAGTTTCCTTTTTTTTTTTTTGGTGAATGGATTTTTTTGTTAGATCGGATAAATGGCTACTTTCACCTTGTAGCAAGGCTAATTTTCTATTTAGTATAAAAAATTAGAGTCATTCTGTTGAAGACATACACTAATGTAAGCTTAAAATTATATATATCTTGTTAGTTGCGATCCGACTAAAATGTAAAATTATCACTCAAACTTGTATGCGATTTGTAAACCTCTTCTTCCAAGTTTTCTTTTATGGTCTCTTCATTCTAAAAAAATAATAACGGTTGAAAATAAAATTTATTAAAAAAAGATAGCAATATTTGCATAATTTTTTTATTGTTATGTCATATTTTTTAAATTTTGTCATTACAGTTTTATTAGATGATCTTTAATTGGACATTCATAACAAATTTAATGATAAAAATTTATTATTTCTATATGTAATTCTTAGTAAAATGTATAAAATTAAAAATTGTCAAAAATTTAAGTATTATTATTTTTTTAGAATGGAGAGTATATTTCTTGCAAATTTGTTTCTCAGTCTTAACAATTCTTGCAAATTTGTTTCTCAGTCTTAACAATTCTTGCAAATTTGTTTCTCAGTCTTAACAAAACACATCAAAGCTAACTCATTACGTGGTGTGTTTTGATGCGTTTTGTTGAATGACAACATATTTAAAACAAAAAAAGTTGGAGGGGGAATATCCCTATTACATTTTTCGTTATTTTGTGAGGTTTATTGTTAGTTTGATCATATGATATAGAGATATAGTATGGCATTTATCATCCTTGATTAAAGTGCGAAAATACTAACATATTATGATCGAGGATGTCCTTATTTTATATGCTTGATTCATATGTCCAAGTTATCACGGGATGGATAAAGCACTTTATAAAGGCAAAAACAAGATAGGATAACACAGCCCAAAGAGGAAAGCAAAAAGTATATATACATTATACATATGCAATCGATAAAGGAACTGAAACTGCAAATTAAAATGCTTTTCCTTTTACCAAAAAAAAAAAGAAAATAAGAAAAAATATATGGTTGTATATAATATATATGTGTGTGTATCTCCTTTTCATCGCTTTAATTATTTGTACAGATAAGAGATTAATAAAAATTCATAACTGCTGTCATTCAGATTACAAGATTAATCAACATCCAATTATGGATATATTAATCCCTAATGTTAGTCTGTTATGTACTCCATCATATCTCCTCTAAATATAAAAATATATCATCTCTTGCCAACGAAAATTGATTCAATCAGTAAAATTGAGCAAGTGTTCTTATTAAGTTGAGAGTTTAAGTGTTGTTAGTTATATAGATAATCTGTAAATACCAACGTAAACGCTCAAATAGGCTGATGACATACTCTGACTCTGCTAATTATGTTTTGTTTTGTACTTTACTCATTTGTAAAATTATGGAATTCAAAATTGATTACTATAAAACTATTACCGAGTAATATTTAGGTAGTTTGAGAGAGAGAATTGCAAACTTCTTACGGCAGTTGTTAACCAGGACTCTTTAATATTGAAAAATTAACTATGAAGAAAAAAAAAGTGTTTCTATTTTAAATTCAACGAATATATATCTCGAGCCAATGTTTGTGACTCGAAGATGGAAAAGTGATTTTCATAGAAAGTTTACAGAAAGTAAAAATAATACGAAAAATAAGGTTATGTTTCCATGACCTATTATTTTTAAATTTTTAAAACTAGAAGAATAAGGAAGGTAAGAAGTCGGCAGGATTAGTTAGAGACAGATTGCAAATTTATTAGTAAAGATGTAACACCACATTTGATAGGTAAGTTTTGTTTTATTTAAACAGTTGATAACTACCATTGAAATCCGTACACAACATAACAACATAAGTTGTATTATTAAATGTTTTTATTTTTATTTTAAATTTATATTTTTTAAAAAAAAATAAAAATAAATAAGAATTACATATAATATTTTTTAGTTAGTTATATATGAATACTTTATTATTTATTTTTTCAATTTAAATTTCAGTAAAATTCTTAAATGTAGTAATTGTATATATAATTTTTTAAATAATTTTTTGGAATAATCCTTGTGTAATTTTTATTTTATTTTGGTATATGTAATTTTTTTTATTAATTGTTAATGTTATTACATCTTTTTTTTAATATATTTGTCAGGCTCATAGTATTTTTCATTTGGTTTATGTATTATTATGTGTTTTTTATCTTATTTTTATTTTTTATTAGAAATTGATTGGGTGATTTTTTAATAACGAATTCAAACATAATTTTTATTTCTTTTTTTTTTATATGACATTATGGGTTTTTTTAGTATATAGATAATATATTTTAGAATGGAAGATATTTTATTAATTACATATATGTTTGTATTTTTTTAGTTAATTAAAATTTAAAATTAAATTAATAAATTTGAATATAAATATCATAAAAGAATATATAATTTGATTATAAATATATGTATTTTATTAAATCATACATAAACTATTTGGATAAATTAATTGGTTAAAATTAATATAGGATAAAATTAATATATTATTCACTTTATTATAAAATTAGAATTATCTTAAGATATTATTATGAAATTTATTAGAATTTGAGATTTTATCTTTTTTATTTTTTAAGTACATATATATCAACCATATATTTTATCATATATAGGCATAGATCGGAAACACATGTATCAGTTGAGATGTTGAAAACGGCTCTGTTTATATGATGGTGAGTGGTTGGTTCATCATTGACCGCATAAAATTGAATTTTATGCGGTGAGTGGTTGGTTCATCATTGACCGCATAAAATTGAATTTTCTAACTTTCCCGGTATGAGAAAACAATAGTTTTGTTTGATTAGAGTACACAATCGACATTTTTTTTTTTTTTTTGATCGGCCACAATCGACATTACTTAATATATTAACTAATAGTTGGAGAACATAAAACCAGAACTCTAATAATTAAATTTCAATTTGTTAGCTAAGAAATTTGGAGAAAAGATGCTTTAGTCTATTTTGGAAGAAAAATTGTGTTTTAGTTAAATAAATATTTTACTTTTTCACATTAGTATATTTAGTAATTTTAGTACTTCCATGATAATTTTAATATTTTTAGTACTAAAATAAAATTAATAAAAATTTTACTTATTAAAATAATATTTTGTATGTTAATATATATTAAAATATCGTTGAATCATAAAATTTTGGTCAAAACCAAATTATGTGGTTTGTTTATGTAAGTTACAATTAAGAACGTTCAAGACATAGGACATCTCGTATACATCCTTGCTCCAAGAGTTGTTATACTCTAAGTAGAATGGACAAGTAAGCAACGATCAAATCACCTCTACATTGTGTAATGAGCATCTTGAGCATCGTGTTGTATTGAAACACAAATATAAAGGAATACGACATGAAGTGTTATTTAGAATAAAATAAAATAAATTTTTACTTTAATTGATCAAAATTTTTCAATATTCTATTTAAGTTTTATTATCAAATTTTACTTTATTTAAAATTAAATTAATTTCAACAAAATTCTAAAAAAATCATTCAATAACTCAACGCCCCCCTCCCCCCCACCCCCCACCCCCAAAATAAAATTATTATTTCTAAACCTATTATTTTTAATAAAATTATTTTATGAACTGGACTTAATCTTCACGCCTTCACCCCGTCCAGCCACTCACCTCCTCCTCTCCTCCGGTAATCTTATTATTTATAAACATATTAATTTTAACAAAATTATTTTATAAACTAAACTTAATTGCTACACCTTCACTCCCAACCCACCACACACGTTAACTTTATTATTTATAAACTTAGTATTTTCAATATTATTAAAATCGGACCGTACTGACCGGTTTAACCGTGAACCGGTCATGGGTCCAATCGGTTTGATTAAAATTAGTGGTTCAGAAAAAAAAACTAGAAAAAAATCGGTCAAATCGGATTTTCTCATTTTATTCCTTTAAACAGTGTCTTTTGTCATTTTGTGAATCAGTAAACTGGTTTAATGAATTTTTAGAATATTTGATGAATTTATTTTGATTCTTAAAAATTTAAAACTTATATTTGATAAATTTATAAGAATATTTATGATTTATATAATATTTTTCTTAAAAAAACAATAGTCCAGTTGAATCACCGATAAAACCATAAAACAATAGTTTTATCAGTTTGATGTCTGGTCCAATTATGATAACATTGAGTAATTTCAACAAAATAATTTTGTGAACTAAATTTAGTCCCCAACCCTACAATCCCGCCCCACCACCCTTCACTGGCTAACCGTATAATTTATAAATTTATTATTTTTAACAAAATTATCTTATTAACCTCTTCCCTGCTGCGCTCCGTCAATCTTACTATTATTAGATGTCATAATTAATTAAATTTGAGGAATAGATTTAACTTTTTATTGGATAAATTACATTGCATCGCCTATAATTTAGTTTAATTTGTATCATATCACCTGTCATTTAAAAACCACAAATTTGTCACTCATGACTTCAAAAATTTAGAAGATTATCACTTATTCGTCATTAATTCTCTTCTAAATTTATCATTATTTTTAATAACAGATATGTGTTAATCTGTTAATTCCTTAAAATTACAAATGGTTATTTGGTGGCTTTTAAATGACATGTGGTGCAATACAAATTGAAACAAATAACAGGAGATGCAGTGCAATTTATTCATTTTTATTTAAAAATAATCTATATTTTGTCGAGTCATTTGATTTAGTCATAGTAATAATCTACCTATAATTTTAGATTTCCGATTAAATAAATTTGAATTGTTAACTGACGGGTAGCTCAGGGTGTGGATGAAAAAAAAACAAAATATACTTATGTTTTCCCTAGGATGAGAAATCTAAGTTCCACCTCCATTACCCACCACATCCCTCGTCGCTTGAAACGTCCAAAAGAATTGCATGTAAAGAATCTCATAACATTCATAATTAAATATGAGGAAATGAACTAGATTGCTATTAACAAAAAATGACAAGTTTTTTAATATTTTACTCAAGTCTAGCTCAATATTTCCTAATCTTATTTATATCAAATTTTAGTAAATTAAGCCTTACTATTTTATAACTTATAAATATGGGTCGTGTAATCCATTCTTAGCAATATATCAACTTAACAAACACGAATATCAATTTATATATATTTCATTCTGAGCCCGTCAAATGAAGATAAAATATTTTTTATCCGTAGCTATTAACTTTTTATTCTTCACATCAATACAGTCTAACAAAATCTAAGTTTACTAATTTTTACATTACTAAAATAACCTCTCCAATTCTAATCGCACTAAAACATCCTTACTAATTTCTTGATCTTGAACAAAGCAGATCTCCAATTATAACATTTTCGCTAGCCTCTAATTTCAAGTCTGCACTTTTATTGCAACTCAATACCCACAATATACTAAAACTCTGTGCTCTAAAGTTAGTCCCACGGTGACACGAAAACAAAACCAACAGTAGATGAACTTGAATTAGAATTGGTGGTAGTGCGGGTGAGGTGCAGCGTATATACAAGACAACAAAATTAAACATGTGCTATAGCTTCAAAATGTATTATTTTTAAAATGAATTATGTTTAAAAATGTATTATTAAAAATATTAATGCTAAATTTTTTATACTAATATTAAAAATACTAAATTTTATCTTGGTCGCCTGTTGTGGTCATCTAGGCGCTTCCTACAGCTTCGCTTTCCCTCATCAAACTCCATCAAAGGATGAAACATGAAATAAGATATCATATTAGTTGGTTGAAACTCAAAGAAGAAAATTTGTTAAGTCAGCCCTTACTTATTTTATGTCTGCTTATATTATTCATACTTAAAAATATTTTGAATTGAATATGTAATATAGTTAATTCTTAAAAATATTAGAAAAAACTTAAAATAAAATCGAACTTGTTACGTGGATTGTTAGCAAAGTTAGTTTTTAAGCAAATGTTCAAACAAGTACGGGACCTTCAGTAGAATTTGATCATCAGCAAGCATGGAGTGTCAGACTTGAAGAAAACCGAAGTACTTGTCAGCAAGGCAAAACCTGCTGAATGCATCTACCCAAAGACAAATTAAGTAAGATTCATTAAGAAGAAATTATTTCAGCGGACTTCATATGAGAACCCTACTTAAGAAAATCTTGATAGAATCAATAGACTTGCAGTCAAACAAAAGGGGAAATCAGCAGCAAGCGCAACCTTATAATTAGTGGTGGCAATTTTCGACACGATACGATAACTCGACACGAACACGACACGATTTAGGAAGATTTGGGTTTGCTTATATGGGTTTGGGTCATAAACAGGTCAACCCGTCTAAGATACAACTAAAATAATCGGTTGACGGGTCAACATATCAAAATCCATTTATGACTCATTTAACACGATTATCAAAATAAGAATATTTAAACATTTTATTAAAGTAATCATGTTATATTTTTATTATTTCTTTTAAATTAACTAGTTAAGTATATATTATAACTTTGAATTAGACTAAACATCATCAATTAGTTATTGATTAGTATATATGAATTTGTGAATCATATTCACTAAGTATATATTAACTTAGTAAGTCATATATACTTAACATTCTTATTTATCATTCTAAAAGTCTAAACTCACCTTATAACATTAATTATTGATTAATATATATGAAGTAATAATCTTTTCTATATCTATATTAAGTTAATATATATGTCAAACATAGAAGATGAGTTTATACTGTAATTAAGAGTTAAGACGAACTTATATAATTTTTAATGAATAATAACATACTAATATAATAATAACTAATAATTATATACATAACTTATAAATAATATAAATTATTAAATTATTTTTATTGTTATTATTTTATATAGATTAACTTACAAAATAATATTTATAACAAATATAAAAATGCAAGAACTAATAAATTTTTTTTTTTTTGTAGATTTACAAATGGCAAAGGAGGTGGAAGAGTTTGTTGTTAATGTTGTAGATATGAATGTCAATATTTCACTTTGAACTTTTAAGATTTAATACTCTTATTTTGCTTTTTTGGATGTGAAATTTGAATTACATAGTTGTAAAAGTTTAATTCTACAGTAATGTTTAACTGTTTAAGTGGGTGATTTAAATAGTAATGGTTAGACATGTTATTCGTGTGTTATTCGTGTTATTCGTGTTATTCGGGTTATTCGGGTTATTCGGGTTATTCGGGTTATTCGGGTTATTCGGGTTATTCGGGTTATTCGGGTTATTCGGGTTATACGGGTTATACGGGTTATACGGGTTATTCGGGTTATATGGGTTAACCGTGTTATTTGGGTCGTGTCGTGTTATTCGTTTAATAATCGTGTCGTATTCGGGTTCGTGTTAATCATGTCGTGTTAATGGGTCGACCCAACACGAACACGACTCATTAACCTGTTTTGCCACCCCTTCCTGTAAACCTCATTGAATGAGTCTCCTACCGGACATGTGTTAAACAAGGGTTCCATAAGCAAGGAACCATGTTTTTCAGCAAGGCCAGGATAAATGCTTTGTTGACTTAGTCAACTTTTCACATATCAAAAATGTTACTTTTAGACTCTTGCTATAGACAGATGTTACCTTCTGAATGATCATTAAAGGACAAAACAACGACTAACAATGACAACTTTTCAATAGTTCCAAAGTGCAACTTTCCAACAGCTATACAATATAAGTCTCATATAGCACTATTATCAAGTTAGCAACTGTGAGAGTTATAAATACTAATTATAAATTTTATTTATGATTAGTGAAGTATTAAGGTAACGTTATGACATTCTGACACTCTATGTTTTTAGCAAGGCACAGTTACTTGCTACGCTTTAACATATTGTTCGTTATCTACTCAACACGGAGTTCTGCTTAATAAGTTTTAGTGACTTAGAAAGTCGGTGTAACTTTAACAGATGTCTAAGTGACCAAGTTTAAATTAGACTGCATGTCCCTTTGTAATTTGTTCTATGTGAACATCTTATTGAGTTTCTTCTCTTAGTAAGAAGAGTGGAGTAAGTGTCACCAAACCACTATAAAAGTTCAATTGTCTTCTTTACTTTCCTACTTACTTATTGCTTGCTTATATTCTTGTCTACTTATTTTTGCCTACTTGCTTAGTGTTCTAACAGAGTAGGGACACAGTGTGTGCAATGTGGTTGAAATACTTTTTTATTAAAAAAAAGGTTGAAACCTAACGAGGTGAAATCTGGGTATAATTGGATTATTCTAGACTAGTCGATAGTGTCATATTCAATGACTTGTATAAGGCCTAATAGTCATTACCATATGTAGGTTAAGTAGATACACTAGTAGTCATAGTTTAGATCAATAATGTACATCGGATAGATTGATAAGATACTTCAATGATATTATAGATTGTTCTTTGTTTTATAAAGGACATCCCCTATTTTAGAAGGTTTTCAAATGCTTCTTGGTATCTTTATAAAGGAGTAGTTAGATCTACAAGTGAATTTTTTGTTTACTATATTTCAGGTAGTTGCTTAGAAATATAAGAGACAAAATAATATAGGATTGTTGACTATGAAGATGGTATTGGGGTTTCAAGCACATAAATGCAGCGGAAGCAATAAATTAAAATAATTTATTGAAACCCCAACTAGGATCCATGCAAAACATGTAATACAGATTTGATAGAAAAGTACATGTCCAAGCTGTAGATTCTGAACTTTTGTGGAGATAGTGATGAACCACAAGCTCAATCTAACTGAACTAAGCCTCTACAGGTATCCACACAAGCGTATATAACCCAACCAAAGAGATGAATGACTTCCCTTATATGGTACTAGCCAAAAGAAAATCAAAAAATAACTTTTATCTCACTCTCTCTGTTTGATCTATTTCTTTCTTCTCTACTCTTTTCTATAGAGAGCACAAGAAAGAATTGAAGGTTGTGTATATCTAGTATATATCTCTATCTATGTATATGTTAAACATCTCATAAAGGAGATAAAAGGAAGAAGAGTATTTATAGGCAACTAACATCCTCTTCCACCACCCTTTTCAACCAATAGATCATCATATATATCATATATTATTTAGATTCAATGAACCTAGACATATGTGGCTAACCTCCTCTTCCACCACTGCTTTCAATGAATAGATCTTCATATATATCATATATATATTTAGATTCAATGAACTTGGATAGAGGTGACTAGATACAATGAACTTGGACAGATGTGTGTTTAGATACAATGAATCTGGATAGAGGTGACTAGATACAATGAACCTAGACAGAGGTGTGTCTAGATACAATGAACTTGGATAGAGGTGACTAGATACAATGAACCTGGACAGAGGTGACTAGATACAATAAACCTGGACAGAGGTGTGTCTAAATACAATGAATCTAGATAGAGGTGACTAGATATAATGAATCTAGATAGAGGTGTGTCTAGATACAATGAACCTAGACAAACGTGGCTAACCACCTTTTGCAAGCAGCTATTAACATTTAATACTCTGCAGTGGCTGTTACAATTGACTAAGTCAATTACTAGTATTAATTTTCAACTACAATTTTAAATAAGTCAATCATATTCACTTATTTAAAATCTAATATCTTAATTATTTTTTCTTTTAATTACGCTCTTAGTGTGAGACCCTATAGGTTATTATTACGTTAACAATAGTTTTATAATCATATTATAAATTTATAAACAGTAAGCGGCATCTAGTAATACATCAGTGTTACCCAAGTAATAATAATGTTGGTGATTCAACATAACCTTTTCTTGTGACCAATGTTTCAATGTAATATAATTCCTTTTGCTCTTGATATCCAAGATTAAACTCATGAAGTGTGACATCTTCTTTATAATTTAATCATTGTTTTCTTGATCGATGAGTAAACTATAATAGACAAATCACTATTTAAGCATGATCATGCATTTCATAGTTCTACTCAATCAAGAGGCCCAAGGATATCACTCCTAAAATACATAGGAAGGACAAATCATATCTAGATCATTCACATTCCTCACACGACTCATAATATAGCCAACAGTCACCTTTATGGTCCATCCGATTAAAGATGACTTTTGGTGATATCAAACTATATGAATCCTCGTGTAGAAATGTAATGACTTCAAGTCGAAGGACCATTACATTATTGTCACTATGAGAATATCTTATGACACTTCACTTACATGTAGAATTCTCATGGTGGGTCATTCCAATACACTGTTCTCCAACATGTATCTATGTATTGACTTGATATCTCACATATCTATAGCCAATGAGATTTGGTCATCAGTTAACCCATATACTAGTCTCAATGTATCATTGTTATTCCATTAACAATAATACTTGACTATGAATTTTATGAATATTGATACATTTTACAACTATATGATCTCATGTTCCAAGTCACATACTTGAACCAATATAGTCTGTATTCATTATTCTAAGGACGTTTATTATCTTAACAATTATATCACACAGTAAATTGAAGCATAATAAACTAAGCATTATTTATTAAATCAAAATATATGCACAAGTGCACCGTGACAATTATCAAATAATTGGCTCTTACGGCATACACTCCAACAGATAGAACTTTATGTATTAGAATTTGTTGCATATGAAGCATAATCGACGATGGATATTCTTACAAATTTTGTAATGAAGAAATTGAAAATCAACTTTTTGTCGTTTTATTATGATAATTAGGCTGCTCAATGAATCGCAATGACTACTATTTTGAAGCCCAGAAGGGGAGTGTTACACCTTAAACAATTGAGTTTTGTGTTATCCCATTGATCAAGGGTGTTAGGTCTAAAAGATTTAAGATAAAATATTAGAGGAGTTAAATAGGATTTTCAAAAAATCTTCTCAAAAAGAGAAATGTAGCGAAAAAAACAAATTAATCAGTATTATGGATTTCGTGTAAGACAAAGAAGTTAAAGAATGAATAAATTACAAATTATCTACTTATTGTAGACACCCAAATTTTACATTTTAGTATTTAAATAAATTTTATAAATTAAAACACATTCTAGTGTATGCAATATTTTTATTGTATTTTGATAATTTTACATTTTACGAATTTATAGTATGATTATCTTATTTTGTAGTTATTACATAAATAATAAATGAGGAGAATAGTTCAACAACAACAAACTTGTTCCAATGTAATGGAGACCACATTTACTAGGTAAAGGTCAATCACATTCCTTCGATCAAGAGCAAGATTAATGCCAAGAATGATGACTATACTTACAAGTTATGATTATATATACACACACACATACATATATTGTAATTTTATTGAAGATTTGAAGATTGAAGTTGTAGATTCATCGATTATCAATAAATAAAAGTTCATTTTAAGGTATATTTATGTTTGTTTAATCTTCTCCTCATCCTCTCTCTTCATTTAGTGTTAATCAAAGTGGATTTAAGCTAATTCATAGTTTAAACTCTAAAATTAAGACTTAACTTAATATATGATGTGTATTTCACATCATTAAACTTATATTTGATTTATTTTCTATTTTTTGTATTTTTATTTTATTTATTCTATTTGTCATATTATTTGTAAGAATTATTATATGGGTCCAAATATTTTTCTAAATATTTTAAATATAATTTTTGAATTTTGACTTTTTTAGTCAATTTTTACCATTAAAATAGTTTAAATAGGTGTTTTTACATAAAGTAACATAGTATATATATGTATATATGTACATATATGTATAAAAATGAGTTTTCTTAAATTTAAAAGCATTCTTAATATTTTTAAAGTATTTTTAATAATTTTGAAATTTATTAAATTATGCATGTTATTGTAAATATTTAATTTTGTTAATGTAAACATGTTTGAAAATTAATTGGGAATAGATGTAAATTAATTAGTAGTCAAACTTTGCATATTTTAGATGAGATAATTTTTGTAGATAATTATGAATATTTAGGTGATTATGCATATTATTTGTGATTAAAATCTAAATTAGTATTTTCATCATTTTTGGTGTTTGGATTGAATAAAGAGTTATGTTTAAACTTTTGTATTGTGATTGTGATGACGTGGAACTATTTTAGAGCGTTTTCACACTTGGTTAAACATCTTAATTACAAACGAAATTCTTGCAATTTTTTTTAAAACTTTTTTACATGTAATTAGAACTTAATTTAAATTCATTTGTAAATTAGTTTAGTTTCATTTGTAAGTTGTATTTGTAATTTGGGAAAACTTATTCGACAGTCCTCAAACTATATCAGTATTGCGCATTTGGTCTCCAAAATTTTTTCGCAACTTGTTTGGTAAATAAACTTTTTAAAACATGCGTAATCAGTAAATTTTGTCAATATCTCATTAAATCTGACAGAAAATACACTAATGTGAGTCATACATTTAATTTTTTGTCTTTATTTTATTAAGAAATTCTCTTTAAAAGTTCTAACCAAATTTTTAAAGTTGATATAACTCGAGAACAGTTGAAAAAAAAGTTTACATATGACATAAATAGACCACTTTATTCTTTGAAAATTACATGTGTAATTCGCATGAGTGTATTTTCTATCAGATTTAACGAGTAATTGATGAAATTTCCTAATTACGCATGTTTTAAAAAGTTTGTGTGTCAAACAAGTTTTGAAAAAAGTTCGAAGACAAATGTGCAAAACTGATATAGTTTAGGGACCATTGAAGAGGTTTTCCCTTGTACTTTTCATATGTTTATTTTTAAACAATGAAATTTTAAAATTTTCAAAATGTAATTTTATATTTTTAGATCATTTGTAAGTCTAGGGGTTAGAATTAGAATGATTATATCAATTCAATTCAATGACACCCTCATTATGGTATATAATTTGTTATGAGTTATAGCATTTGATGATGATGTATATACTTAGAATCATTTGTTTTTCAATTGTACAGTAGCTATTGATGTGCAGTATAAACCTCAACTGATAAGTTTTTTAAGTTGGATTTTCTAAGTATTATCCTCCGATGAGTAATTTTTTTCATCAGCAGATAATAATTAGGTTTAGTGGATATTTATCATCCGACAATATAATTTGTACATTAGAGGATAAATAATCTGAGCAGTCAGTCAGTAGAAAAATCTGTTCTTTAGTGGATAATCTGCATCAAAAGATAATTTGTTCATCAACAGATAATGACCATCGACAGATAATGGTCATCAGATTGAGGATAATTTGTCATCAACAGATAATAATCATCGGTAGATAAAGTTATTCATCAGCTGATAAACTTATCAGTGGATAAAAGTCATCTACAAATACAGATTTATCAATTGATATTGAAGATCATGTTTGACTGGAACGTAGAAAAACCTAATCTAAATAGGATTTGAAGTTTCAAACACAAAGCTGATCAAGATCCATTACAAAGTGGCATTAGGATTGATACGTTCGGACAGCTGATTTGAATCGAATTGGATTGTCAAAACTAATATATATATATATATATATATATATATATATATATATATATATATATATA
>CM025786.1:18619407-18630142 GCA_014636745.2 Centella asiatica
ATATATATATATATATATATATATATATATATATATATATATATATAAAGATTCATAATAGATAGAACAGAGATAACGTAAAAAAGAGATTATATAACAAATACATTACGTAACAGAGTTATTACAATTATCAAGATGCAAATTGACGACTAACAAAGTTATCATCGCTATAGTCGATGTAAAATTTAGGGATAATGTTGTGGATGTTCTTACAAAGGGTTTTTCTTGAAACCATGTTTATAAAGCAATATTTGAGATGGGGATAAAAATTATGATTAAAATGTCTTCTTAGTGAGATAGTCATTATTTAAATGATTTTAAATTTAGTCTCGTTGTTTGAGTATTGATGATTGATATGTTTCGTGATGTTGTAATTTGCTTAATTATAATATTCCAAATTATAATTTGATAGCATGACTTTTATAAGTTGATGTGTTATTTTGAATTCAAATTTAATAAGATGGTCATAAAAGTGTGTTGGGTATATAAATAAAATATTTCACATTGAGATATGTGTGGTTCTCAATGGTGTGTAAAAACTAGCTCTATATGTTGAAACTGGTTAACGATGTTTTAGTTTTAACCATTGTCATTACTCAATTCCATTTAACTGATATTAGTTATTTTGAACATTAAACTATTATTATTTGGTACTATGTTTCACCTGATGAGTAGATACTAGTGCATTATTTCTTAATATGTACTAAGTTCAATATACTTGAACTAGATATTTATAAATTGACATAAAACTTAGCTATAACTACCAATATATGTTTTTTTTTTTTTTGAAATTGCCAATTTGTAGGAAATGTTGAAATTGGAGGATATCAAGTGATTGGAATTTTGTGACGTTAATTGAATCTTCAAGTTTTATCACTTTTTTATTTTATTTTATTCACATATTATTCTCTTGTGTATAAACTTATTCATTTGTTGGATTTGTTTTAATTCAAAATCTTAATACTTAAATTTAATTTGATTTAAATGTGTATAAATGATTTTATTTGAAATTATTTTCATGATACTTTAGTATCATGTGTATATGCATGACTTGTTATATTAATATATTTAAAACATAAGAATTGATTGTTAGAATGCATTTGTAAGTCTATGAATAATACTTGTTATTTTTATATTAGTTAATATTATAGATAGACAAAAAAGGTGACGCAGAAATATTAATTTCTTGCAACCCTGTTGAACTAATTCAAATTGACTTGAATTGAATTTCCTAATAATGTTGGTACGTATAGAGAGTACATATATAAATATTTTTAAAGGTAGTAGTCTTAATATTACATATTAGTTTTTTGCATTATTCTAAGAGTATTATTTTTTTTTTCCAGTGTTTAACACATTATAACACAGAAGACAATTTTATATATACTTAATTAAATAATCATTTGTTACATTTGGATATACAGTTATATCTAATAGATCGTGTGTAAAAAACATGTATGCTCATAAATATCTATCAACTAATCAATCTTTGTAGAACTCAAAGCTATTTATAACCATAAACTTTAGTTATCCATGTTAAACTTCATAACATGTTAAATTTATTGTTCACCTCTCCTTCTAATTTCGCCACCTTAATCTATAACAAATTATTTTTGGTGTGACCATCAAGTTTCAACATTAATAGCAATGTATGTATTTATTCATCATTATGCAGTAAACAAGCATTCTCTTTTATATTTCAATTAAGTACTGCTAGAGTGGAAACAATTAATGAAATTTTATGATCATGAAATGCATGTTGAAGTTTTAAACATGATTAATGATCAAAAGTCATAAGAATTCTGCATTTAATTTTTGAAAAAAAATAATTAAAGACGTCAAAGAACATAATATATAGATTTCAAGTATCATGATAAACATAATGTTAAAAAAATCTGTTCTAAATATGGAAATAAGCTCAAGCTGAATACAGTACAAGTTAGACGTACCCGACCTGAGACAAGACACTGGCACAAAATGAAACGATATATGAAGCACTTGATATGGAAAAAAAGAAAGAAAGGAAAAAAAACAGTAGTGGTCTAAGGCAAGTGGTTCAGAAGTAGTCAAACGCTTTTGTCACAGTTTCTCAAGCAGTACTCTGACACCCTAATTTTGCACCCAGTGGCATGCGCAATATGACAGCTGTCCTAACTGTCTCATAAATAATGTTACTAAGATTTTATTTTTTACGAAAGAAGTTATTTTCTAAAAAATCATGCACACAATTATACATGAAAAAAATAGAATTGAGTTATAACTTATTTTTATAATTTTATTTACTTGTGTTATTCTTAGAGAAATCTAACTGAACGAATGAAAAGAATATGCAAAAATAGTTATATGTAATTTTTTAGAATTTTTTTGAGTTTTTTTATATAGTTTTTATAATCATGTAAAAATCAATATATTTTAATCATTGAAAATATACAAATTTTACATAATTATAAACATGATGTTATACACTATGAAATGATTTAAAAATTTGTGTACCACTATATCTTTTGATATTTTTTCAATATGTACCGTTGAATTTTTAAGATATATTATAAATTTATAGATATAAACTTAGTAGGCAAAATTTCAAATGTGAGGTATAGTTCAATTATCTTAACTCGTTTATATATTCATACATTTATCAACTATCTTATATGATTTTTTTTTATTAGTGTGAAATGTTTTAAACTCATATTTTCTCACTTTTGACCAATGTTATCAAAATCACACTGGACCAGCCGGTTCGACTGATTTAACCGTAAACCGGCTATGGATCCAGTCGGTTTGATTAAATTTAGTGGTTTATGAGAAAACCTGAAAAAATCGGTAAACCGAGAAAATCGGGTTTTCTTCTTTTGTTCCTTAAAATTGTGTTTTTTATCATTTTGTGAATTGTTGAACCGATTTAATGAATTTTTAAAATATTTGATAAAGTTATTTTGATTATTAAAATTTTAACTTATATTTGATGAATTTATAAGAATATTTATGATTTATATAATATTTTTCTTAAAAAATTAATAATTCAATTGAACTACCGATTGATTCATGAATCAATAATTTTATTTGTTCCATGTCCCATTCAAATTTCAAATTATGATAACGTTAGTCATGACTAATGAAACAGCAGTCAAGTCAAAACGCGAGGATTTAATCAAAATTTATTAGGATTGATATAAGTTAGAGCAAACCAATAGGGGAAAGTCTGACGGCAAATTAAACAAGGACTTTGCAATGATGCTTATAAAAGGCGCGTATATATTAAGCCATTTGAATATTAGATTTGAATTATGTAAATCGAGTTTAAACGAATTTGAGCATGCATTATTTAATCACTCAATGTACAATTAATTTGAACTTTCAAGTAAATAAAGTCTACATATCGTTAAGAATGTAAAATTTGTAAGTAATCAACAAAATTTTAGAACAGATACAAACTTATCTTTCAAATCCAATATAAATCAAATTTATAATTACACAATAACCATTTCAAGTTAAACCGTTTTGTTCATAATACATTTTTTTACACATTAAAATAACAAATTTTAAATTATGAAGAATATTTACTTTTGTTTGAATTTACATAACATCTCATTCTTTTTCATTTTAAAATTTATTATAGAAGTACGTACTTCGGTGAGATATTTCTGTGAAAATTGAACAGCATAATATTTAATGATTTTTAATCAAGGAGCGATTAAATTGAGTTGGATAAACGGTAGAAATGAGAGCAGAGAGAGCCGAGAGATTCAAAAAGCTTCGCTTGGAATTGAACAGTTGCCGCTGTACATTTAATGCTTCAAAAGTTTTCTCCTTTTTTTTTAATCTCTTTTACTGTATTTTTCTTGTATACTCTCTGTTCAAGCCATTTTAACATTTAATTTTTCACAATTATTAGAAAAAATTAAATTTTAAAAAAAATAAAAGTACTACAAATAGACCGAGACGGAAGAAATAATTAAGTACGGTCAAATGAGAGAAAAAAGGAAGAATTATGAACGGAGAAAATCACACTGAGTTGAATCAAATATCAATCTTGATAATTCAATTAAAATAAAATCGTTGAACGCATTTCTGTTTTATATAATTAGAAAAATAATATTTGACATCAAAAAACTGAAAGTTGTCGTGTATATTATTCACGTGTGGCTTCGTTTTCTTCGGCCTGAAAATTTCTATTTTTCTCGTGATTTTACTATCTCATTTTTTTTATTATCTATTAATGTTATTCCAATTAAATTTTTTTGTTGTTTCTATCATCATTCGTCTAATTATATAATTTTTTATATTATTATTGTTTTTCATATATTTACTACTTTAAAATAAATTTACCTATAATACAATTAATATTCTTAATAATAAAATTACGCAGAAAAAGTGAAGAGCGGTATAAATCAGACAGAATTATGTCAGTGGCAAAACGCTTTTAAAAAGCTGCATGCGTGGAGTTGGGTCAAATCCCATCTGTTGGGAAATGTCAATCAACTGGACTCTGGGTTTATCTCTGACTACAATGGAGCAAGTAGAGTTTAGATTTTGAGAAATGTTTTTCATGTTTTACTCGCTCCGTTTTTTTTACGTGTAATTGTATTATTTTAAGTAAGTTTCTATGTGCGTTAAGTATTTTATTTTATTTTTTGAATTAATAAATAAAAATATTTAAATGAGAATTAATATAAATCAAAATTTTAAATACAATAAAAAAATTTACAAATTAAAAAATTCACTTAAAGCAATGTGTCACAAAATCAAACTACAAATAAAAAAAGACACACATTATATTATTATTATTATTATTGTTGTTATTATTATTTCTTTTTCTCTTTTGAGTTTGAACCCTTCCACTGATCTCCATTTTATACTCCGCTAAAAGGGTGTCTTGAAGACACCTTAAAAAAAAGGTTCATCAAACGTTATTTAAAAATATGTAATTCTTATTTTTTAATACCTTTTTTGCCTTCTGTTAATTTATATCGTTATTTTTTTCTTTATTTGATATGCGTAGTCCCTATTAAAAATGAATTGAACACATAAGTTTCTAATGTTTGAAATAAATAAATTAAATTATGTTTAATTGCATAATGTGACTTTTAGTTAAAATTATCGGTTCTTTCTTAGATTAATACTTATTGTACTTTTTTTAATTAATTATTGTATGTAACAATAACACTACTAGAATTTGTAGATATTGCAACAGATTTTTTTATAATGGACATATAGTCCGTACCCAAAACGTATATTCATGCTAAACAACCAATCTTTTATCATTTTCACAATTTTGAAGATGATGTTGAATTGTTAATGCTATTATATATTGTAAATTTTATAAAAATTAATTTTTTTATTAACTCCTAGTCGAAGAATGCTGTAATGTACGTGTCATGGTTGCTTGTGGTAGGTAGCAAGATTGTCGCTAACGTTTTGTGATAAACGGACCTATAACAAAAATTTCATCACAAAAATATTTTTATGCTGAAGTTTCGAATTTATAACGGACCCTACAATGCTGGTGGTAATCTATGTGATGGTAGCAAACATATCTGTCACAAAATAAGTTATTTGTGAAGGATTGTTCTCTTTTACGACGTTCGTCTATCACAATTTTGTCAGATACTAATAATGTAATACTCTCTTATTCTCTTTTTAAAGTTGTCTTTTAATTTTTTTTACGTTTTAAGTGAATTTTTACATATGTTAATATTTTATTTTATTTTAATTTTTTATTCATAATAATCTTTATCTAAAATATTTTTTATTATTAATTTTTTAAAAATTTTAACATATGTAAAAAATCACTTAATATTACATAAATAAAAGTCAAATAATAAATAAAAAGAATGGAGGGAGCAACACTCTAATTGAACAAGAATATTTATTATAGTACTTATTATAATACATATCGATAAGAATGTAATAGATTTTGGTAAATTTGTAGATCGGTAAATCAAGTATAATATAATTAGAATTTTATAAGATTCAGGGTTGTATGATGCGTTAAACTCCCTTGTCAACTTCTAGAGACGTACTGATCGAGAAATAGTTTTGTGTATGTACTGGCGTTATCTTGTTATTTTTGTTGCTTTTGTTAGTGTAATTATTGTCAATATTGCTATCGTTAATACGAAGTATTATATATTATGGTATTATGTTATATTAAATCGTTATCATTAATATATTATATTATAATTTTATCATAAGATGCTCCATTTGGAATAGTAGCTAAAGTATGACTAATTTGAATAATTTCCACGAGAGAATATGGAATCCAGAAATAGCATTTTATTTAGTACAATGTAGTGACCAAAATGTTTATTAAGGGTTCCATTTGAAATTTTGATAAATATTAATATTATATATTTAATTAAAAAATCATGTTTAAATAATAATTTTTTTTAATAAAATTCTTTTAAACATTAAACTAATAATAACATGAGAAAATTATAACCAAAAAGTTTATAGACTTTTAATGTTATTAACTCTAAACAAAATTTAAAAACACAATATTATAATAAAAAATAATTTTTTATGAAACAAATTTAATTTTTGAAAATACATTTTGTTCTAAACTTTTCCAAAGCAACCTGTACTTGGAGTAGGGTGCCAGGGATTGTTTGGCAGCCTTGCAATGGTAGACTTGGACAAGTGTGCGGCTGTGCTTCGACTTACACCTGGCTCAGATTGTACACTTAGTTTAATTAATTGGAAACGTTAAACTCAGTTCAGTTGGACTACATTTCCGTGAAAGTGTCGAATTAAGATTTGTTTTCGGATCTTGAAGGTATTTATAGAACAAAATACACTAATTTTGTGTCGTTGTTTACTTTGATGATTATACTAAATTTTTAAAAGTTTTTCAATTATGGTATAAAATTTTCAATTTGACTTGTCAAGTCTTAAATTGATGGTACGATGTGTGATGTCAAAAAATTAATAATTCATGTTGATGTGTTTACTTTTATAATTATTTTTATTTCTTTAATATAGAAAAATAGTAAAAGTAAATTAAAATCTTTACAAGAACATTAAAATTTCATATTATTAATCACTTTCACATGTTAAGACAGTAATTTTTTTTAAATTGACCTTAATCTCTCTCATATTTGCAAAAACTGAACCACTAAAATTAATCTTTCATTTATTTGTGTTTTCTATGGCGGGTAAAGCAAAATTTTTGTTTAATATTTCTTATTCTAATGAAATAATTATTGAGTTTGTTAGTATATATATTTAAAATTAAAAAGACCATCATTTTAAACAAGAGAGAATATATAAATATATTTTGTATTCGTTGAAAGATAGGTAGAAAAAGTGATGTTATACGTGTGTAACTTGAAGTTAAATATATGATACCCATGTTTATCATTCTATTACACATGTTCTTTTCCGCTTCAAAATCATATATTAAATTTTGAATGGATTAACGGATAACTTACACATAAAAAACTTAGGGGAAAAAATATCAACTGCTCACATAAATTTTCATTAAAAAAAGATGCACAAGCTTGCTTAGTCATTCTTCCAAAAACTTGAGACTTGAGTCACTTAATTCTAAAGCAATAAATAAAGAATGACATTCCAAACAGAGCACAAGTTATGGTCTCGGGGCTCCAACCAAACATGGTACTGGACTGGCTATTGTCTCTGAGGTTAATTCAGTAGCTAGGCCTAGGTCTACTGTCGCATATGTTTACTGAATTGGTTGAGCACTTATTGACCAGGCTAGTAGTCGTAGGTACTGTTTGGATTTGTAATTTGGGGTTTAATAAATTTTTTTAACTTGTTGGGTTTACGCCCAACATGTATACACAAAATGAAGAAATCAAGAATCAACATGTGTAGAGAAATAGTGATAGGGTGATTGATTCACGAGGTGTGAGATTCGAGTAATGTGTGAGTGTCACTTTCTTTACCTATTAATTAATTTATAATTTAAAATCGATCTTATTATATAATGCCATACGAGTCCCCTTATTATGAATTAGGTAGGTTATGTGAGTATCATCTAATTTAATTTTTTCTATTTCTCAAATTATGGTAATGTGATGGTGAGAATTTAATTTATATATATGTGTGTGTGTGTGTGTGTGTCCATATATATATATATATGTGTGTGTGTGTATTTGTCTACTCTCTCCTTATGTGTTTATGTCAATTATTGACGCATAGCTATTAATTTATTACTAATAAATACTTCATTTCTTTTAAAAATAATATAAGTCTTGATTTTTTTAAGAAACATGACGACATATTAAACATTATAAATTAATCTACTATTAAAGTTCTAAATATTATATTTTGATTTTTTTTTCATAAACTATATAATTGTGACAATTGTATCAATCGAAATTAGGTAAATTGACATTACTTTAACATTTAATATATATATATATATATATATATATATATATCAACATCATTTGACCTAAAATGTGATCAATATGTATATCAAATTTTAAATGTTTCATATGTAGTATTTTGACTTGAAAATCAAAAAGTATATCTAATTTTGAAACTTTAAAACAAATGATGATAATATATTATCAATGAAGAACGGATCATTATTCAAACTAGTTATTAACCATATTTTTCTCATTTAAAAAGATCAAGATTTCAAACATTTTACACTATATAAAAATACATACAAAACAATTATTAATATTATATATGCGAGTGATTGCCTAGATTTTAGTTAATAACCTCATTCCTAACCAAAAACTTTATAATCTCCGCCGAAAAGGTGATGTATCCACCAGTTGTCTCCATACCGCCACCCTAAATAATGAGGAGTTTATAACTGGAACCACTATATATCTCAATTACAAGATTCACATTAGAAAACAGCACATTCTTATTTTTTTTGCTTGATCTTTTTTGTTCAATTTGATTATGTTTCTCTATATATCCTCAACCAGAATTTCAGTAATTTATATTATCAAAGTTAATTTTCATATTTCTAAATTTTATAATACTTTTCTTATTATGAATTTCAAATTAAAACTATCAGTTCATCATAAAAATCAACTATAATAAGTAATCAGACAAAAAGAATAATAAAATTAAAATAATAAATAATAAAAGCATACAGAAGTGATAATTGATTAAAAGTCGTTGTCGAACTAACTGAACTACTTTTTAATTCTCTATAAAAAACATTTTAGAAAATTTAGGAATTCTCTTGTATACTCTTACCAAAAACATGAGTTTGATTTGGTTCGAAAGTCGTAAAATTTTATGGTACAAGAATTTGCAACCTCCAAAAGAGCATCAAGGTACTTGAATATTAGTATCGAGCTGAAAGGCTAGTGAGGACCTAGCTAAAAGAGAATATTTTTACCAGAAATATCTAATATTTGGTAAAAGAATCAAACATGGTTGGTTTACAAGGAAAAAAAGATACAAACAAAACAAAAAGATTGGGCAGGAGTACAATTATGTTCAAAAATCAAAAGTTTTTAAATGTTCCATTTACTGTGGTACACTATTTAGCGGTCGAAGGTTCGCGATGAGTCATCACTTGGAATCTTTCTTCCCCTTTCCAGAAAACTATTCCACAGTAAATACTCCATTCTGTACTTCTAATTATGACGTAATCTCTGATATTTTAACAATTAATTAATTAATTAATTAATTTTTTTTTTGTCAAGAAAAGTTGGTGGAAGTAAACCTCCTTCTGTCCGGGTTAAGACATGTTATTGATCTCTTTAAAAATTTAATGTGATATTTATAATTTACCCATCAGGAATAACAATTAACAAGACTCAAATTTTTAATCTAATAATTGCGTTTGTTGAACCAATATTTCATGACATATTTTAACGATTAAAAAAAAACCTTTTTACTTGGGTTGATTTTAGTGTTCATTAATCTCGGAATTCTCGATATGCAAGTTTATATGTCTTTATGTATTCTAAATTAATTAAATATATTTTTTCTTTTCTTAACAAAGCCTTGCTTTCTTTCACAATAAAAATAGTAAAATTATTTAGTTTTTCTTTAAGTTTAATAGATAGTAATAATCAATTTTGACTTGTTGATCTAGCTAGTTAATATTATTTCAGTAATTGTTTTAATTTTTTAATAATTTTTTAAAATTTTATGAAAATATGTGTCTAACTAGTTCTTTTTACATAGTTTCTCTTAATTATATTTTTAGTACATGTTTTAATTAAATTCATTTATAATAAGAAGTAAAAAAATATATAACTATAAATTAATTAGTTCTATTAAATAAGAATTCTAGTTGGTTAAAGCATGTAAAATGGATAATACAAGGTAAGTTATCTCCATCCTTAGGCCCTTTTCCTAGGTTTGGATATTATTCTCGCAATAGTTATGACTCTTAAACAAAATTGAAGAATTTATAAGGATAAAATATCTATTTAATTTTTTATATACAAAGAAATATTTAACAACATATTAGACTTTTAAATTGATAATAATTCAGTTGATTTAATTCTTATTACGATATAATAACATCAATTTTTTTTTTATAATATGTGATATTTTATAACAAATATCTTCAATCATAACGTAATCTATATCTCAAACTTTTTTCACTTATGTTAATTTTAAGATTTAATATATCGTTATTTGACTCATTTCAATATCTATTTATCTCAATTTGCCTCATTGGAACTTACAATTTTGAATATTATTTACTTTGTATATTTAAAACACACACACACACATATTATATATATATATATATATATATATATATATATATATATATATATAT
>CM025786.1:18648513-18659482 GCA_014636745.2 Centella asiatica
AACAGTTGTTGTTGAGATCTAAGAGCAATCGAACTATGAAGAAATACATTGTTTTGTTTATGAATGTTGGACAATAACAAGGAAAGTTCTTAAAAGCGTACCTGAGTCACTATTAAAAAGAGACGTCTGAGGTAGCTCTTCTTGATCATAGCCAGGCCATGGGATTCTCGCACTCATGCTTGGAAAAATTCAGATCTTAAAGCTCTTGACATACTTCATAGGGAACCCTCCTCTAGACCTAGAGGAGATGTACTAAAGAATCTATAGACAAATTGAGGTAGAGCACGCAATCAAGTACACACAGAAAGAGTCCAGACCATCTAGACAGCCAATGAATGATGATATGGCAAGAGGCAAGGGCACAAACACCTGGATAGGTCTGGTTAAGACAGTAACATCACTCCTAAAAAACCAAACCGTAAATACACCGCTCTCAACATCTAACAAGCCAAAATTTTGAAAGATCTCAAGATGGTCAAGGGTTATAAGAAACCCCCTCTCCAAAGGATCCCAAACAACAAGAAAATTAAGAATAAGTATTGCGCCTATCATGAGGATAAAGGCCATACAACAGAGGATTGTTAATACATCTGTAACATTATTGAAGACAAGATCTAAGATGTAGAACTAACACAATATATAGTAACTGATGAGCACATGGATCCACCCCCATAACAACCAATCTGAGGTTAGACTAAAACTATTCACGGCAGACCTCCTCAGCTCGACCTGTCAAATAAACAACACAAACATTACAGACATGCTATATACTTGATACCCTATGAGGAGTAAAGGATTTTCAATGGATGCCTGAATTTTAGCAGGCTTTCGATGAGATCAAAGCCTACTTGATGTCCCCTCCGATCCTTTTAAGGCCTAAGAAGAATGAAGACTTATTCGGGATGATAAGGGAATTCAGAGAGTTGTATATTACATTAGCCATGTTCTTTGAGATGCCTAGAATAATATCTCGATATGGAAAAATTGTCTTATACTCTACTTATGACCTCAAAAAAGTGGAGACCATACTTCCGAGGGCGAAAAATTAGGGTGTTAATTGCACCAACCCCTACGCTAACTCTTACACAACGTAGAGACTTCAGGGAGACTAGTTTCATGGACTGTCGAATTATCAGAATTCGACATCAGGTAGGAACCTAGGACTACTATTAAAGGTCAAGTTTTAGCGTTCTTTTTAATAGGATTCGATTTTCCCAAGGCCTCCATTACTGAGTTTGACCCTTATGATGGTCAATTTTGAGGTTAGACTTAAATGACTCCTCTACATATAAGAGATCCAAGGCAGGAATTATTCTTATCAGTTCTAAGGGTTTCATAATCAAAAAAGCCTTAAAATTCAGATTCTGAGCTACGAACAACTAAGCGGAATACAAAGCACTCATCACGGGATTAAACCTAGCTAAAGCACTCAAAGTAACCCACATCCGAGCCTATAGCGACTCTTAACTCTTAGTAAAACAACATAACGAAGCATATGATGCCAATGAATCTCTTATGACCAAGTATTTACAGGCTATAAAACAACGCGTGGAAAGCTTTGCGTACTTTCAATACCAGGAATTCCCTCGAGAGGACAATGCCAACGCCGACACGTTATCAATAATTGTCACGTCTGACACTAGCAATTTGCCCAGATCAATCTATGTCTGACAGCTCGATGCTCCTACCACACAAAATCTAGACATTATGGATCGAAAAAAAGCCATCCTAGATTTACCATATTATGAGCTATATCAAAGATGGAGTACTTCTCTCAAACAAGACAGAGGCTTAGTAGATAATGACTAGGTTGGCCCAATTTTGCATTTTGGACATAATGATATACAAGAGAGCACTCAACCTGCCCTCTTCTACAATGCCTAACTCTGTCTGATGCACAAGCAGCCATCTCTGAGGTACATAAGGGTGTTTGTGGAGATCATGTAGGAGGAAACCAACTCGCTCATAAGTTCTTACAACAAGGGTATTATTGGCTAACTCTACAACAAGGTGCCATCGAGTTTGTGAAGAAGTGTGACGCCTACAAAATACATAGTTTAATCCCAAGACAACCTCTAATAGAACTTTCATCTATCATCAGTTCAATGCGTTTTGTAGTTTGGAATATTGAAATAGTTAGATCATTACCAAAGACTAGAAGTCAAATGAAATACATGGCTGTAGTGGTTGACAATATGACAAAGTGGATGGAAGTTACGACATTCACTACTCAAACTACTTGAGCTTGCCAAGAGTTCTTTTAACAGAGTCTGATACTCAGGTTTGGAATACCTCAACTACTGATTTCGGACAATGGAACCCAGTTCATCGATCACAAATTCGAGAGATTTTTAAGAAACATTGAAATCACACATCAGACATCATCTCTTAAACATCCCTAAGCCAATGGCAGTGCGAGGCATCCCATAAAACCATATTCCAAGACCATAAGAAATGACTCGAAAAAGCTAAAGACAACTAACTCGATAAACTCTCCATAGTCTCATGGGCATACCAAACAACTCCAAAAACTTCTACAGGGGAAACACCATTCAAATTAGCTTATGTAATGGAAGCTTTAATCCTAATCGAGGATGGAATCCTCTCTCACATGTGACAAAACTTCAATTTGGATGCCAACGAGCAAACCTGTGGAGTACCTCGACCTTACACCCAAATTTTGAGGCCTAGTAATGGCTCAGATGGTAAATACAAGCAAAAAGTAGCGTAACGCTACAACACGAATGTCCATCCGAGAAAATTCCAAGTTGGTGATTGGATCCTAAGTCAGTCCAAGCTATAGTATCCGACCCCAAAATATGAGAAGGTTAATGCATAACTGGGAATGCCCATATGAGGTTGTAGAAGTATTGAGTTAAGCGACAAACAGGCTTCGAGATCAAAATGGCTGAGTGATACACAACACTTGGCACTCATCTCACATTCAGAAGTATTTTTCTTGAGTATTTGGTTATATTAGTACTTATTTTTTTGGAGCACGAATAATGTAAGAAATCTATTATTATTAAGAAGGGGTTTCTTCAACAGCCTTTTCATCTTGTTCCTTAGCCTTGTCTTTTTCTTCGTCTTCTCCATCAATCATTTCCATGAGCTCATAGTAGACGTCATTGGCCCTAGCTCAGTTGAGGCACGATTGGTAGTCATTCTTTTCGGCGTCAATAATTTGCTCTCTCAACTTCTTGTTCTTTTCCAATAAGTCCTTTTCACTGGCATGGGCTAGGTCCATTTTTCCTTGTACTGATTTCAGTTGATCTCGGGCAAACTCTAGCTCCTTCTGCTGAGCTGATACGGTGTCTTAGTATTATACAAACTTGTCTTTCAGCTTTTGTTGAGCGTTAGACAAGTTCATTCTATTTTTTCCTTTGAATTCCTTTAGTCATTAGCAGCGCTCCTTTATGGATTCATAGGCCTACTCTCGCTTCGCATCCTCTTGGCATTTACAAACACCACAGGAAAACATATGCAGGGCCTACGACAAATATAAAGGGAAATGATTAATAACTAATTAAAAACAACAACACCTTCAATATATGCACACACACTAGCTTGGTTATTAGCTTAGACATCAAGACAGATGAAGCTGACATGAAGTTAACCGTTCTTTCCTCCACAAATCGGGCCTTATCCCCAAGCATCAAGAAGACTTTAAACATCTTGGACGCCAAGTTTTTCTTATCTTTGTCTCAGAAGAAAGAATATGTCGCGATGACATCCGAGTTGGGTGTCCAAAAACCTCACAAGCTCTTCCCATATGAGTACTTTTAGAGGTTACTTCTTTTGAAGGGGAAGTAGGCTTGTCCATTTTTGAGAGCTCTTAAGAAGACCGTGACAACACCCTTTGCCCAACCTTTTTCAATATCTTCTTATTCTTTATCTCTCTCTAAAGTTCTTCAGAGTCCATGGACTTGCCGGAGGGAATATGTGGAAAAACTTCATGCAAAACAAAACAAACATGAATTCTTGTCCATATTAAAAATACAGTATTAGAGGGATGAAAAATCCTAACTATTATAATTCTCCATCCACTTCAAACTCTATGGGTGGGTGTAGTGTCACACCTCTTTTGTGGGAAACAAGTTATTGAAAGCAATGAAGGTCTTCTTCTTTTCCTTCCCCAATACGAACTCAGACACAAAAATAAAGTCTTTTATGTCTATCAGGCTCCACTCAAGCAGTTCAATTACCTCTTGGCCATATCTTTTTAGCATGAGAAGGTATATGACCTTAGGAATCCTTCATCGGATAGGCTAAAAAAGTTCTAAAAGAATTCTTGGCATGACTCCACCTTTCGACAATAACAATGTGTTAGAACAATATAAGCTCAAGTGTTTGTAGAAGAAGGGAAGGGGGGGGGTGGGGGGGTGGGGGGGGGGGGGCGAAGAATACACAAACATTTTGCTCTTTTTAACCTTTAAACAAACACTTGCCAAAAATAGCTGCAAAGAACAGAAAAACTATATAATACGAACACACAGATTCAAGTTAAAATAGTTATATTAAAACTTGAGGTTTTTCTGGAAATCTGTATAACCACAAATGTGATTAAACAGCTACAGGTTCTGTAATGAAATTATAGCTTCTATTTCACACTCACTAGCTTCTAAACTTTCTTTGAAATATTTCTCTCGAGATCTATTACAAAGGTTCTCTCTAGTGATTTGTGTGCTTCTCGTTTGTTGATCTGTTGGATTGATCTCATTTTTTGTGTAATGAGAACTTCTTTGCATATATAGAAGATCAGTGGTTGAAACCACATGCGAAGGTGTGCTGCTCTTTTCAACTTAGTCGCATATATGTCACATCGTTGTCATTTGGAAACTATGTGTCAGACTGCTGCTACTTTTGTTACTTCTTTTTCTTCCCCTGATCTTCGTGCATTTAATGTTTGAGAGTTCTCATTGGACCATAACAAACTTCAAGAAATATCTTTTCACTTAATATCTCTTGCTCATATAACAAGTTATGTTGATTTGCGTGTAAGAACTTATGACAGATGCATGTTGTCATAATCATTCACTGACGACCAGCCCTGATAGACTTGATCAGTGCTTCTGGATCCCCTGATTGTTACAGACTGGATCAAGGCTTCAACCTTCACTTGAGTTTTACTCAGTGCTTCTTGATCCACTGGTGTTATGATTGTCTACACACACTGATGGCTTCCACTGATACAGTGTTGAGCATTTCCCTTGACGGGTTACCCTGATGGGTTAGCCTGACACTGTCATACCCTGAAGTCTCACCCTGATGGGTTGGTCTGCCTTTGTCATCCCCTGACAAGTTCCCCCTGATCAGTTTCCCCTAATGAGTTCCCCCTGATCGGTTCCCCTGATGACATAAGAATCCTTCAATCAGTTAAATTTTTTTGGCACTAATTGCCTAATGGCTTCCCTTACTAGTTGAATGACATGCTTGAGGAAGAGAGTCAAAAGGAAAATGAAACCCATTTTTAAAAGCATGGGCATAGATACCCATTTGTAACCCATCTGGTCAATCAAATATTTTTTTTTCGAATTCGGATGCTACACAAACATATATGGATATTTATTACAAAACTTTCTTCTAGTGTTTAAGTGCTATGACTTGCTTGGTTTTTCGTGTAACAACTCTTTATATATATGTAGTAGATCAGTTGGTGAACCCACGTGCTAGACATGCTGCTTTTTTAACATAACCACAGTATGTCACATCAAGGTCCTTTCGGAGTGGTGTGTTAGACTGCTGTTGACTTTTATTACTTCTTTTTCATCCCCTGATCTGCATACATTTAATGCTCGAGAGTTGTTATTGGATAACCAAACTTCAAGGAATATCTTCCCAGTTATACCTCTTGCTTCCGTTTCAAGTATCAATGATTTGCTTGTAAGTCCTGATGACGAATGGATTAGGTCATAACGATCCACTGAAGACAAACCCTGATGTTGACTTGATCAGTGTTTTTGGATCCACTAATGGCAAGTTACTGATGGTAACTTGATCAGTGCTTCATTATCCACCGATGTCAAGCCCTGATGGAGACATGATCAGTGCTTCATTATCCACCGATGTCAAGTCCTAATGAAAACTTGATCAGTGCTTTATTATCTACCGATGTTATGACTTTCTTGTATGCATTGATGGGTTCCCTTGACGAGTTGATCCTTTGTCATCACCAAACTTGTCAGTCAATCCAAGTCATCGCCAAAGTCGACGTTAGGGGATAAAAATGACTAGCGCCAAAGTCACTTTTAGCCATTGCCAAACTCGTCGCAAGATACGTTGTCGCCAAACTCTGGACATCAGGGGTGGTTCCCCTGATGTGTTCCCTTGACGGGTTCTCCTGACGAGGTCATCCCTTGATAGGTTCCCCTAATGCGTTCCCCTGACGAGTTCATCCCCTGATAGGTACCCCTGACGGGTTCATCGCCTAATAGGTTCCCCTGATGAAGTCATCCCCTAACACAGTATTTTTAGGCTTCCCCTGATGGGTTCTTTTCACTGATATCCTTAAAAAATACTTGTTCTTTTGATCATTGATACTTTGTTGGATTTGCCTAGAATGTCTGTCGTGCGAAATTCTCATTTTCTTTTAAGTAACAACAGTCATTCCTTGACACTATCGAATCCGTTCAAGTTATAATTGATGACTCGCCCAGTGCAGTGTAGTTCATCCCCTGATGACTAAGTCGCCCATCAGTGGATGCAAAACTTATGCAAATATACTAAGATTTATAGAATACATTGAGTATTTACAGATGCACAATTATCCCCTAAACATCATCATCAACATTTATATCTAACAATTAGAAAGCTTTAAGCCTAAGCACAAGTAGAAAATTGATACAAAGCATAGTCGTACTTGAAAATTGGTCGATGGAAAACAAGTTTTCGTGTTACTCGATGCATGTGTCTACATAATAGATGAAGTTAGACAACTGAGCATAATATACAATTTCATAATTTATTTTGTACTTGTATAAGTTGATCTTTTAAATTTGTTATTACTGTTGCTGGTAAACATAGTTTGAAATTATTTCCAATGATGATTCTATGTCATTATCTTTCACGTCAACTTTTCCTAATTTAGTTTAACCTCAAATCTTATTGTGTTTTCTTATTTTAAGTATATATTAATGATTTAATTAATTAATGTTATCTATTTATTATTTATTGTATTTTAATTCAATCTTTTTAAAAACAATTTGCAATTGATTTTATATGAATTTATGAAAGTACCAAATCAACAATATATAACTAGTACTCCATCCATTCAATTTACATGGTTTCTAAAAAAAATGATATTATCTATTGGATGTCATTTCTAAATTTCAATGAAACATTAATGATTGAAATTTTTATATTACTCTTGCATTTTACTGATTTTATTCATTATTCTTAAAAAAATTTAGAAGGATGATATTGAATTTTTAAAACTCTTTTGATCCATTAAATATAAAATTAATACATTTTTTAATAAATATATTTCTTTTTGAAACGACATCTAGATATGAATAGATTTGGATAATAACTTCATAATAATTGAAATCATTAAAGTTCTGCTCGACTAAGTTATGATTGGAGTAACATAGAATTACTGTTGGAAAATCACTCGTTATTGGTCATAACCTATCTAGAATATTGACCGAAATATAAAAAGAATATATAATTTCGAATGTATATTTGGTTGTCTTATGTTTATAGCAACTGCCTCCTTCCACGAGTACGAGGGATCTACATACACCCTTTTTCCAGACAAGAAAAAAGAAAGATGGTTAAGGTGGAGATTAATTTTTATAAAACTTTTTTTATAAAGCTTTATTATATAAAACCCTACCTTAAAAGAAACCTGAGCTGGAACCACAATGAGACACTGTTGAGATCAATATAAAAACACTCTTATGTGCACTAATTATATGACTTGACTAGATATTTTACACACCCAAGAAAGATGTGCCCATGTTCTTGAAACAAGAAACAGGTACAATTCTCTTTTTAATTATATTATAGGAGTTTAATTGGAAAAGCTTGCTAATTGACTAATGCAATTGAGTACGATCGATCTTGTTCAGATAAATCAAAATCTTACCTTGAATAATTAAATTAAATTTTAAAGGCTAATTCAAATCATATTACTAAGGCTAGTATTGAGTTAAATATTTTGACATGCTTGTATCAAATCATAAAATTATTAAATTATATGCACCAACATATCTAATATTTTTTTTCAAATTTTTTTTTTTGTATTTTCGTGTGTAGTTTTTATGGTTGTACAATTTTCAATGCCTTATGTGTACAAAACAATACAGCACAAAATGTAAGGTTCACATGTAAAAGTACAAAAAAATTACCTAAAAAATAATTAGTAGATCGTTTGGAGTAGATGATTAGTTTTTTTCTACCTAAAAAGAAGGAAGACAAAGAAAAGAAAGTTGATCCAAGAGATGGAACCCCACATCCGAGCTAGCTGTCTCTATTAAAATTATTAAAATGAAAACAATATCAATGGAAACATAGCCATTGCTCACAAACACTAGAACAAACCTACCCCATTGGTTTCTTGGATTTGGCGTTTTAAATCTTTTAAGAAATAATAAAATATGTTTTGTGGATGTAGGGCATTAAAGAAATATATATAAAAGAATAAATGTACTTACACATTAAAATTCACATTAATTTTTACGAATGATAATAAATTTTGTCATTTTGTTAATATGACCACTAAAAGTTGTTTTTTTTTAAATTAAAATTTTAAATTTATTTAAATAAAACAACATAATTCACAAACTTTAGTAAAAATATGTATGAATTTAACCATATACGTTGTTGTGTGTTATATAAAAAGCATTTATGCTTGGATGGGTAGGTTGCGAAAGGGAAAGCCACCACTAAATTAATAATAACTTGGATGGAGTGAATCTAAAAATGGTTGAATGAGGAGTTGGAATCCACTTAAAAGAGGAGAGTTTGATGCAAAGAAAACTCATGGATTTTGGCGTTTTATATATCTATAGCTTCCGAATACTTTATTATTTTAACGCTACCCTCTACCTTTTGGTCCTTTGGACGTGGAAAGATGGAGTCCACTGAATCAAACCCATCATTGCTGCCTTAACTGAAATAAACTAGGTCTCTTTCTAAACTTGCCTTCAATTATTGGTAAAACTGGCGCAGCTTTTCGAAAGAAAGAAAATTGAGAGAGAGTAAAAAAAAGATCGTACTCCCTCTGGCCTCCATTCCTATGCGCCCTACTAGGGCTAGCGAGTAAACAGCTAGCTACTTCTACCCATAAATAAGCAGTTATAAGACTTCGCCTCCCAAAAAAATACAACCCCTTAAGCCTACCGGTTTGTAGACCCCTATTACTACTAGTGCTTTACATTTATAAACAGTCGTGCGCTCATTTGTTTTCCTCACTATAGAATAAAGATTTGGTGTCTATTCAATTTGTGAGTAAATATATCATAAATTTATTTATACACTCAAACTCACATATATTTTTACATATAATAAATTTATTTATACACTTAAACTCACATATATTTTTATGAACCATGATAAATTTTACCATTTTATTAATGCGGTCTATTAGAGTTTGTCTCTTCCCAAATTAAAATTTTAAATTTGTTCAAACAAAACGATGATATAATCCAAAAACGTACATGAGAAGATTACTTAAATTTGTGAATAAACATATTTATATTAATACTTTCTCTATTTCAATTTGTTTGTAATATTATAGTTTTAATGGAGATTAAAATATTACTAGAATTTTTTTATATAAATTATCCATTATTACTTTAAGTAAAATTTTAGGGAAAATATTAGGGGAAGAAAAGTAAGAGAAAGAAAGAGAGAAATGGAGTTTAAAAGAAAAATTGGAAAGAAAAAATTATAATAGTAAAAATAAGGTAATGATACCACCTGAGACTATGAAAAGAGGGTAAGAAACAGATTGGTTAATTAATTTTTATTCAACCGTATTTTTATAAAAGGGAGATATTGCAAACAACACGAGACTATACAAAAAAGAAATACGCTAATCGAGACGGAAGGAGTATATTATATTACAATCTTACGCAATAGTATTTGTGCATTTAGTGTGTTTGTTTGTAAGATTAGAGATGTGATTGAATTTTGTAGTTTAATTTTAAAATAGTTATGTGTTTATAATGTCATTTAGGATTATACTAATTGATTTTATAAAATAATATTATATTTATTTCGTCAAACGTAATTGGATTAATAGTCTAATTTTAAAAATAATATCTAAAATTTTAATAAGGGTATTAGTAACATGAGTTTTTTAGTTTAGTTTCAATCGGGTGTGACCCTTAATCCACTAGTAAGGTATTATTAATTCGAATACACTATTAGTGGTCGTTTAGTTCACATAAGAAATAACTTTCTGTGGGAAGTTGCACTTTCCAAGAACTTAATTCTCATATACACTTCCTAGAAAATGACATTAACATGTTTGGTTGACATTAGAGAATTTGCACTTCACATGAATTAACTTCTTATGTTTTATTTGGTTCAGTAGATCTATTTTCCATGCATTATATATGTTTTGACTAATATACCCTTTACAATTTTTAACTATTTTAATCATTAATAATTGGTATTGACAGTAATTTGGTACTTTTATCATACAACTGATGTGGGAAGTGTGACTTATCGAGGGAGGGGTTGGTAAACAACTTCCCACGTTTTGTGAGAAATTCTACTTTCCAAAAAAGTCTCACTCCCTCCATTTTAATTATTCATTATTAACCAAACAAAAATCCAACTCACTATTTCTCAAAAAATTTAACTTCTTATATAAAATCATGTGAACCAAACGACCACTTAATCTGTGAGAACCCAATAATTCAAAAGTAAAATTTTGAGGATTATTTATGAATTTATCATCCAGTAAATATATATTTTTTTTTTACGGTTACGTGTACGTAACGATTACGTAATTCATTAC
>CM025786.1:18659492-18740932 GCA_014636745.2 Centella asiatica
AAAAATATTGTACTAGATACAAGTACTTCTTGGGCGGTTATTAGCTGTTTAAGTTCGCTAATACGTCAAAGTAAACCCTATACGGATATAGAAGCCTTATTCTTTACCCCTTACTTGAAAAGTATATCCGTGTGGGTAAACTAACGGTTACGTGGATGCATATGCCTGGCATTCCGTGCCTATTATGGATAGGGAACGGAAACCGAGGCATCGGTAACCGAACCCTTACAGACAAATTTTTCTGCATTGACTACGTATGTCATTATGGTTAAGTCAAACGATCAGGTTGGCCATCTGATATAACGTTTGATTTAAGATAGTTTTTAAGGGCACCTGCGCCAAACAGACGGTGTTAAGAGTTCTTAAGGGCACGTGCGCCAAACAGACATTGTTATAAGGCGCATGTGGTTTATTCATGATTCCTTCAAGAAAAAGGGTCAAATCCCTCGCTATCACTCGGGGACCCTAGAAACTATTTTTCTTCTATATTATTGGAGGTGTTGGACATTGTTTTCGTCCAACCTCATAAACACTTAAACCATTATTTTTCATCGTTCAAGCTTACCCAAATACTATCGAATATATACTTGCTGAGCGTAAATCGCTCATGTTGCTATGATTATAATTTTTGCAGGTTTTGGCGAGACGACCGATGCGTCTCATAAGGGAAAAGAAAAGATGGAATTCTGAGAGCTTCCTGATATCCCTCTTATGGATGGCTTTCAAGGGTAGGGTGAAGAGGGAGAAAATTATAGAAATGTTTAGACTTTAAGGCCTGTGTGGGCCCTATTTTAAGACTTCCGCTGTATTAAATACTCTTTAATGGATAATGTAATAGAGATTCGTTATTTATCTCTTATTTAATGTTATGCATGCTTGGATGTAGTAATTATCTTTTGTCAATTTTTGATGGTGCCCGAAATCTGTTTTATGATTTTTGGGGCCGTCACATAATCTCACTAAATCTAATCCTGCAAACAAACACACAATTAATAATATATATTATCATCGATTACAGAAAAAGAGTTACATTTGAAAATAACATTTATTTTATAAAAAGAGTTTTTTTTTGTACTTCCCCGCCGATATTCGAGTTATCTCGACTGCAATTCGGTCAATTCATTTTGAGGAAAGTGCTCTAACAGTTATCGGAGTAGTGCTCCCAATAGTGTATGTTACACTGTCTCTAACAGTGTACTTTATATTTTTAAGACTTGAAACTGAGATATTTAGTTCAATAAACTCAAATACTTTCTAATTGAGTCAATACATGTTAATACAAAAAGAGCTATTTGAATTAGTTCTACTATTGTCAGTACTATTATTTTAAATAATATAATAATATGAATAATATTTAAAATATAAAAATTATTTTTAAAAATCTTCACTTTTTAAATAATATGATGATAAGAATAATATTTAAACATAAAAAGTATCACTTTAAAAAGTATCAAGGGAAGAGTTTTTATCTTAACCGTTTCATTCGCCGTTCCTCGTCTATCTAATTTCTTTTGAATTTGACATTAATCCTATAATTTGAATTTTTATTGAAAAACATAAACTCTCACCGAACACATGCGAATTCTGACAAAAAAAAAAAAAGACAATATAAACGCTAAAATAAAACTGCTCCATATAATAGACTAAATACTACATGTCTATGATGTATCCCTGTTGCTCCCACAAGTCCAAACACCTCGTGACGTGCGGCATAATAATATTCATGTTCCTTACGATATCAGTTTCACTCTGAAACATTTGTCTCAATAAAAATTATAATATTAAATGTTTAATTAATGTTTTCTTGAAATTTATCGCAGTTAAATACCAGATAATTCAATAACAAAAATTATATTACAATTTTTATTACTTCCTCTATTCCACAAAAAAAGAAATATTTAGTCTTTTAATAACTATTAATTTTGTACTTTTGACTAAAAATTAAATGTACAAATAATAAGTTTTTCTCATAAAATTTATTATGAATCTTTAAGTTATGACGAGATTTATAAGATTGTAATTGAAAGTTTTTTAACTTATAATAAAATAATAATAAAAAATTAAATACAATTTTTTTTGAAACAATTTTCTTTTAAATATAACTCTTTTTTATAACAGAGTGAATAGATAATTATTGCGATATAAAATAATGTAGCAACTAACACACCTGCATATGCATTTGTATCTACATGTGTTTACACTACTGCACACATTTTTCTCCCTTTATTTTTTGTGATACAAAACTACATAAAGAGACTATACGTGCGACTGTAACACACCGATAAATTCTCTCTCCATTTTACAATTAATGTATTCCGTGTTTTATTAATTCATTATCAGGAAACTTAAAAGTAATGTGAGTATTTTAAATCTGACAATTAAAAGCTTGTGTATTACCGTCATTGTTATATTAATAAAATTATCTGCTAACCAAAAAAATAAAATAAAATTACATACTTACTTTTATTCAAGTTATTAAATGTACTTTGTATATTCGTGAATATATGAATATATGAATATATATATATATATATATATATATATATATATATATATATATATATGTATCTCTAAAATTAAGTTTTAGAGTTAACCGATAACATGTCAAATTTTAAAAATAATGTAAACTTAATTGATTTTTCTAAGAAAAATTCAACATATATGTCATGTTTTTAATTTTATAAAAAATAAAATATATCTTTAAATTTAAAACGATTACATCGCTGTGGTATATACTAAATGATTTAGATTGGGCTCTCCTCCATATATGGATTCCTTCTGTACCATTTATAATCTAAATCTCAATCATTGATACTACAATTAAATTTATATTTTCTTTAATTATATATAAGGATGGAATTAAGTTGAGATTGGGAGTGACAAGCCTCCTTCTCTATTTTTCAAAATTTATATCATCAATTTTATGATCTTATAAATTTTTTTAATATAGACCTTTTATTATCTTTTACATCGTCTCGTCTGATCATATTTTGTTCTATCGTTTCTTCTGATATGTTATCCTAGGCCTAATTCTGCGCTGATTAGGAGGAATACATGTATGTATGAGCATTTTACAATAAAATTAGGATATAATTAAAAAAAAAAAAAAAAAAGGGTGTGTAGATTTAGTCTGCATGTAAATATGTAACGGTTCCATCCATCCATGTGTAAGGTGGCGATGAGGCAGCTTTTTAACAATGGAAGTTCAGATTGTCAGAGATGATTCCAGGAAGGGATGGTCCAAGTATCACACGTGTCTATCCTGTACAAAATTTTATATAGAATTACACAGGTGTGACTGTCTAGAGAATCGGTCCCGCCTAGATGGTCGAGCCATGCTCTAGCTATTTCTTAACCTTTTAAATTAGGTCTATCTAATTAATTAATTATCTTACATTTTTATTTTTTTCATCCCCTCATTCAAGATTTTAATACTTCCTCCAAGTTTACAATGATATGATACACATTTCAGAGATATGATACACATTTCAGAGAGTGTATGAAATTTTGTATTATTTTCTTCCTTATGAAAATTGACTTTTTTATAAGTAAGTTTAAATATAATTTTATACGTTAAATATTTTATTCATATCATTCTTTATTTAAATAGTTTTATTAATTTCAACATAATATATATATATATATATATATATATATATATATATTCATTTAAAATTATGTATAAAAAATTAAACGACATAAATAAAAATAAAAAGAATCATTAATTATTTTCATATTTTAAGATTAAAAGTTTAGAACTCTTCCAAAGTTAATCTTGCATCTCACTTCATTTACTACTAAAATTTGGTAAAATTGTGACAAACAAATTCATCACAAAATTTGGCAAAATTTGTGAGAACCGTCTGTTAAGAGTGTCATACATGACATTTATTTGTATTTCGAGTTAATTGCATTGTATGTTAACCTTATTCTATCTTCATTCATAAAAAAACATTAGAAGATAATTTTTAAAATTTTTTATTTATTTTGATTAATCAAACATGAAATTAATATATTTTATTTTAAAACGACTTGTCAAAAAAGAACTGTCGAGTATATAACGCGTACTTGGCCTAAAAATGTTGCATCTTTTCGCAACTGTGTATTTGAAGAATTTAATACTTTGTGCGCGATATTATTGATAGGTACCGATCTGATCTAAATACAAATTAAACATATTCACTCTATTAAATTCTTAATAGATTAACATCAGATTTTGCTTCGAAATCATACAAACCTTTTATTATAACAAGTTCAAGTATTTTTATTTTAATTTGCTGGAGTATCTTTTATACTACTCTAATTTAATATCGTGAAAGTGTAGAATATGTGTGGGTTATATGTATTTGTGTAGGTCATTAAACCTGTATAAAAAATGGTTATGGGTGTGATAGTTGGTCGGATGTGCCTCATAACTTATGGTCACATGGATCACCCATGTGACCCTGGTGCTATTGTTATGGGGAACAAATGAAATGAATAGTGCCCATATATGAGGTATTGGATCATTTGGTGGGATCCCTAACTACCATCTGACATCCATGCATGAAAGCTTCAACTCACACCACAACACTACTTAATGCTTTTCTTTTTTGCTACAAATTTAGAGAGATTTTTAAAATTTCAAATATGACAATCAAATGCATTTTCCTAGTTACTACTACGTTAATAGAAAAATAATACAGTACTATGTTTTTCTCTTCTTTTATGAGGTTGCAAGATATATGTGGTTGCTGACGAAATCAGTTATATAAATTAATTTGATGTATGAAGGTGGAAATAAAGATAAGTTTTATAATTAACGTAAATAAGTGATTGTCGATTAAAATAATTTTGTTTTTCTCTTCTTTATTTTTAAATTTTTGTTAGAACGGTAGGAGGTGCAATAGGGAAATCTTTTGCTACATGATATACATAAAGGTCTATGACAACAACTATATGTGGTCTTCTTTTCCTCTCTTTGATTGCAATTGCAAAGAGAATAATAATTCTGATCCCTCTCCAATCTCCAATCTCCACGCAATAATGCTACAGATAGATTGGCAGTGGTTGACTGGTTGGTTGGTTTGGTAACATTCATTCATCTCAAGTTTTGACTAAAAATAATTAGCAAAAAAAAAAAAGTTTTGACTTAAAGCTTGGAGAGAACATATATATATTTGGGTCACAGATTGTATATTGAGTAAAACCCTTTAGTCCCCTCATGGGCTATCATCTTCTTTTATTGTTTCAAGACAAATAACTCATCCACATTGACATAAATGTATGCATGTGGCATTCTTTCTTTTTTTAGTATGCATGTGGCAATATTTATTGGCTTTAAAGAATATACTACTAAGAAATTTTCAAAAAGAATATACTATTGATACCACATTAATTATGGAATCCAACCTGAAGTCCTGAACCAATAACGTTCTGTGTACTCTTATTTTATTCGGACTTTATTATTTGCATCTAAAAAAGGCCTATTAAATCTCCTTGCTTTGTTTTTTGGTAGGAGACTTGGAGCGTGGATAATATGCTCATTTTAAGATCAGTTTGTGTGGTGGCAAGAACTATTTTCCATTTTTTTTACCAACTGTATACGACATGCATTTTTTTGTTCTAACGTGTATTTTTATCATATTTATTTGTTTAATAATATCATATTCGTTTGTTTAAGAATTTGGTTAGTTATAACTGGTCCAAATGCACCAATTAGATCATCTACGTACACCACATAATGACATTAAAGAGTAGCATTGAACCTTATAAACATATTCATGAACTCAAATCGCATCTATTACAATCACTCTCTTATGACTTGATCCAATCCCAGGTAGTGTGGCTCACAATTCCATATAGCTGTGATACTAAATATAAAGACTCAGTTCGTTATTATGTCTCGAAGTGCGTCTATGTCCACGACAGATATCTCAAAAGCTCTAGATATGTAAGTAAGTGCGACTTAGTAATAGTATTAAATCTTATAAATACATTTCCTAACTCAAATTTCTTCAATATGAGATACTAATCGTACACCTAACACACTATAAAAGAAACTTGAAAACTCAATTTGATGCTCCTTGGACGAGTAGGTTCTTGCTAAAATAGCAGGATGTTACAAGTTGTCCTAATGATGTTTTCATGGTTAAAGTGAATGTAATAGATGTCCTACTGATCTTAAAATTACGAAAACTACTTTGATATGATAATATATTTCGTATGTTAATAATTTTATTTCTATATTAAATAAAAAAATTGCTCAGTTTCACAACAAGGAGTCAATGGACAGATAAATCCATACCCAAGAAATATTATCTATACTTATGCAATTACAATTATATATTTACATAGAAGGTGACCAATTTATATTTGGTATGGGAAGCATTCATTGACCAGTTTGTCGAAATTAAAAGCTTTCTTCAAATTTGTAATTTTGTAGCTTAATAATACTACAAAAGACAGTTGTAATGACTCTGGGATTCATGTTTAATAATGATTAAGGTAGGGAAAAAGAATTTAGAAAAATCTATCATCTCACAAAAAAGGTACATAGAGAAAAGCATTATTTGAGTCTAACCATGTGCAGGTGTGCATCTAAGAGAAAATAAGGTGATAATAATATAAAACAATGACAGAGAATGGAAAAGAGCCCAAGCTTTCAAATCTTCATTATTACCAAGTTACATAAAGCCATCACATAGTTTATAAAATAGAACGAAAAAAAAAAAGCATGAACACCTTTAAAGGTGCCCACCTTTAAATCAAATCTAACACTCTTTTAAAGTACCTCTTTCTTGTAAACAACTAGGTAGCTTTTATATAATTGGACATATAGTTTAATCACTTGAGCAATTGTATAAACATTACTGACTCATTTTTTCTACTTTCAAGGTCATGCATTTGTTGGAAGATTTTGCATCAGATGCAGCTAAATTGCACTTAAAGGTCTTAGATATATAAAAGTAGTCAAACAAGACATTTGTTAAGTTGATAAACTCAGTGTGCTATGTAGTTGGCGAGGGGTCCACTATTTTGTACTTTAAGCATGTCAAGTTATTGATAATACCTGACCACTGTGGTTGTCCTTGGAGCTAAGCTGACCATTTCGAAAAGGAATCAATAATGCTCCCTTCCTCGTGAAAAGAATCGTATTCCAATGATTCCCCTTGTTTAATATTTATTTATTTTTGGTTTTTGTGTGAAGTGTGAGATATGTATATCTTTATGTATAAATTAAAAGAATTGAGTTATAATTTTTTTTTATATCATATTTATTGATCTATTAATTTTATATTTATGAATTCATAATTAATTATGAAAATTCAACTATACCGATTAAAAACGTATCAAACTAGAGAGTGTATAAATTTTTTCATCTATTTATAGTGAATAGCTAAATATTTATAACATTGTAGATTAGTTCACTTTCAAAAGTTAAAATATTTATGATTATAAAAATTATATAAATGAATACGAATAAATTCATATGTTATATAGTATTTTTTTTAATGTTCTTTTAATTCGTAGCTATAGTAAGTCTTCGGACGTTGGGCTGGGCTTGAGTCAAGTGGTGAATGGGGTGTGCCCATTACATAAAACACACACTCTTTCTTTCTCGCTCCTTATTTGTTAATTCCATAATCACAAGCTTGAAGATATTGCCCTAGATTAAGCGTTAAGACGTGAAATATTCTCAAATTTTTTTGGGTATGTAAGATATATAGTCTAAAAACTCAAACACACATTATTGTTATCTTGCCGTCACACAAGTTTTATTCAATTTCTAAAGTTTGAAATTACAAAATATTCTATGGAAATAGGTGGTCGTGCCAACAATCGGGTCCAAATGGTGTCAATTTTAATTCGTACTAATAATGCGTGTGTTTGTTTTTTTGGTTCATTTTAAAATATTAAAATATAAATTTCTCTCTCGCCAAGTGCTGCAGTTTCTCTCCAGTTTTACACATAAGAAATACACTTGTGGTCTCTAGGCCAATAAACATTGAAAGCTAAAAAATAGTGAACCACAACCATCTGCTGCATGCCACTTACTTATTAACTAATGGACTCAAGTCGAGGAAAATTTGTGCATTGGGCTTAGGCTTTTATGTTTTATTTGTCAGATTTGTATACGTGAGGGAGCTTCGAAACGTAATCCTTCGGGTAAATCCCAGGCCCATATTTTTAGCACATTAAAATTCCTTAACAGTTTCGTATTTTTCTTATTATTTCCGAGCAGTGCTTTTCAAAGTGAAAATATCTATATTGTCTTTATATTTTTGTCAGGATTACTGTTTGTATACAGTGAGTTACTATTTATATATAAACGTATTACTATATTTTTGTTACTGTTAATAATGTTCTTTTTAATGTTAATAGAAGATAATGACATTAGGTTAGTTAAAAAAAACATCTAAACTTGTTTCGAACAAAGAAAAAAAAGATGATAAAAAAAATTTAAATAACTAATATTAACACTAACATTGTTCTTTATGTATTGTTATTATTTTTAAATTACTTCTTTTTTTTTTCCCAAGTTACTATTTGTAAGAATGACAACCAATTAATAAAAAAAAAATTATATGAACATATTCTAGACAAAGGAATAAAAAAGATGGAGAATATTCAAAAGACAAATATTTATAGTAACGGTGTTTCTCGTAATATTTTAAACAGTAACGTCACTCATATCACTATTTGTTTTTGATTATATTCTTCAATAAAATCACATCTAATTAATTCAAATAAAAAAAAAAGGAAGAAAAATTTCAACCATAACATCAAAATCGATAAAATAGTAACTTGATGGAGTAATTTCGGTAATAAAAGTTACTATACGTCTATTTATATCACTATTCTAAAAACTAACATTAAGATGGATAATTAATGTAGGAGATTAAGGTGGAGAGCCGCCACCGCAGACGGAGGTCAATGATGACGGCGGCAATAGAGGAGGTCGGTGGAGGAGATGACGATGGAAAAGTAGTTGTTAAATAAACAAGCCGGCGACGACCGTGACAGTGATAAACAAGAGATTGCGAAAGTGTACAAGATGGAGGAGATGAAGAGAAGATGGATGGCCGTTGGTGATGGAGGAGGCAGACAGTGACATGGGAGGCCAACGGTGATGGAAGAGGCCGACGAATGTTCAGATATGTAAATTTTAGCTCAGATCTGAAAGATGAGAAGTTTAGATCTAAAAATATGTTCAATACTACTCTACATGTGCGATGACGACGACAGTGGAATGCTAATGGTGATTGTGGTGGCATGGTGGCGGGTTGACGGTGATGCTGATGGTGATTCAAGGTGAAAATGGTTAGTGGTGAAACATGAGAAAAAGAAGGGAAACTACAAAAAAGAAGATGATCAATGGTGGTCTAGAAAGTAAAGATGACGAGAGCTGACGCGTGTGCAATTCGGAGAATAATGAAAAACATATCACCTCACTATTGTGGAATTTTGTTTCACTCAATAGACCGGCCAGGCATTTTCTGTAATCCTTTAGAGTGGATTGAGGGAGTCTGTTAAGAGCTGGGCTTTCATTGGATATGTACCTACGTACTATTCACGCTAATTTGGGTAGGCTCCGTTTTATTCCATACTTAAAATTTTAGTACTCGATAATTTATTATATATATTTTTATATATTTATTTGTATAAATTATTAGTGTTTATAATATTTTGCTGTTCAGATTTGTTCTTCTGACAACTTCTTGACCAAACCATCTCTAAGTATGAAATGTCTAAATTGTGTCTGTTTTTTAAGTCTCCCGCGCAAGTGTTCTTTACTTTCTGTAAATTATTATTTGTATCTTATTAAATAATATGTTATTCGTATTTTCTCATTAATATGCACTTGTAAGTTACTAAATCGACATAAATACACTTATACAAAATAATCATACTTTTACGAATTTCGGATTTCATGCTAGATCGACCAAGAATTTATCTATTTTTCTCATAATCGAATAAAATGTTATGGCCCCTTTCTATCTTGCTCTCTAATGTATATACTTTATCTCTTCTCCAAAAATAGCTATATTTTGTTTTATTTATGCTCCTTCGGTTCCACAAAAAAATAATATTTAAGTTCTTTTACATATATTAATATTTCATTTTTGATTGATTACAATTTTTTTTCATAAAATTTGTTATAAAATGTTCAATTAATGATGAGATAACAAGATTGTAATTAATGAGAAGTTTAGAAAATATATCATTATAATAAAGAATTTATACAAATGTAATTATTCTTTTTGGACAAATTAAAATATTGCTCTTTTTTAGAAACAGAGGTAGTACTAAATTGAAACTTTAAAATTCAAATCATGAGAAGAGTTTAAAAAGATTTTCATATAATAAAAAGTTTACTTTATTGGGATCTTAATTTATTTTGTAATGTAATTACGGAGTATCTGCATGCAAGTGAATTCAATTAAATTAAAATGAAATTTCGCAAAAGTACTTAAATTTAAAATCATTAATTTCTAATACCATATGCATGTCTTTAACTCTTACATTCAAGTGAAAACTTAAATTTTTATCGAAACAGGCTATAGTATCCCTTTTGGACTGAATCAAACGTTAATAATGTGCTGGTACCAAATTATATAAGATGTTTTATCTTTCGGAATCAAAATTATAAATTTTCTTCATCATACTTTATAATCAGATTATATATTTTCATTCATTTCGTCATAGTACGTAATCTTAAATTATTGTATCGAGAATACATAGCAAATCTTTAAACTACCTGCAATCTCAAAATTTTAAGTTAAATCAAATAAAGTCCAACATCGCCTAATATAAATTCTAACACCAATTACTCAAATTTAAATCTGCTAATCAATATAGAAACCATGTTTGATATATGGTTACATTCCTGTATATTTATAATTAAACTCAATTGGTATGGCGACGATAGTGTTGAAAGATGATGAGAATTTGAATGAGAATTGCTATCTCATTAATTTGGAAAACTTTTTCAAGTTATATGAAGGGATTTTAGTCCCACATTGAAAGTTGGAAAGAGTAGTGCTCACCATTTATATGAGAAGATAAATAAACTAGTCAAAATAATTAGTTATACTATACTCCATCTATCACACTCGTGCAGGGACCATTTACTGTTTTTGGAATTAATTATTTTATTGGGGATATGAGCTTATTCCATCAGTTTGGAAACACAGAAGTTTTGAGGGGACTAAACTTTTTTAAGGAAAACGTGTTCACACGTGTCTCGGATTTTACCCATTTGTTATTTAGCTGTCTCAAATACTAATTTGAACCCAAAATTCTAACAGATAGTGGAAGCGCCAATGATCATGTTCAGATGTTATGTTGAAAAGGTACATTGTCATTGGCTGCAAAAATGATTCGATTGGGAATGAATTAATCGAAATAGACCATGTATAGCCGACATGATATATTCAACTTATTTTTAAAAAAAATCTCTTAAAAGTTTATTTATTTATTATTGATATTATAGAAACTTTTCATTTATATTTTATTTGTTGCCTGATTATATTTAAAGTATCTTTATATAAGATTTGACATTTAATTTTATTCGTCATCGGTTATTTTTACTAAAAAAATAAAATTATATAAATTTGAAATATTATAAATTAATAAAATAATTAATGAGTGTGTCGTAACCGTTTTGGACATAATAAAAAGGCTAGAAGACAAAGAGCCGGGATATCCTGTACACCATTGACGTGAAAACTTGTGCAAGGAAATATCTCATGTATCATGATTGCTTTGGTCATAATAAATAAGACAAAATTGTGAATTACGCTTTTTAAGATAAATTACTTTATCTATTAAATTATGTACATGATTGCTGTCACAAATCTCTATTAGAAAACTCTCGGTCAAATGCAATACACATGATACATTCTCAATAAATATCAGACTTTACTACATTCAAAAGGCGATGATCCCCACTAATTTATTAATTCTTACCTCGAAGACACCTTGATATATCCAACGTGAGACCTTCTAATCCAAAATTTTCAACCTTGGTGACGGAGACAAAACAGAAACCGGAAGAGGCAATAATTCAAGTAAACAAGTTGAAAGGAAAGTATACTATTATACTTAATTAATTGCCTAAATGAGTGACATGAATATATAAAGAAATAACCATAAACCTCACTCTGAAATTTACACTCATCAATAAAATTGATCCTAAATGAAAGAAAGTAAGGAAATTCATCCTCGAACTATATAACTTATCAATAAAAACAAACCTTCACAAATGCAGCCGAAATCTGTCACCAAAATTTTCGCAATCATACTTAAGGGATCGACATTTACTTCTTTTTCTTTTTTTTTTAAAGTTCGGAACAGAACTTGTAACGTGCTGTATATTTGAGGGTGAGAACTGCAGGTAACCATGTAGCTTTAGAGAAAAAAAGGAATTAAGAGGGGAACAAATAAAATCTAAACAAACAACATGATAATTGAGCAAATACCCTGCATGTAAGATATAGTAATGACATACACAAACAAAATTGACTCCACTTAATATATGCAATTGGAGATCTAACGCAAGAGAAATCTAATATCCTACTTGTATTAGCGATGAGCAAATTAATAATATGAAATTAAATAAACTATAATCATCCCCTTCTTGCTTTTACCTGACAATGGGAGACAATTTAATGCTAAAGAAAACGAAAATCATTCATTAATAAAGGCCAAATATGACAATAAAACATCGGGCAAATACTCATCTCCTAATCTTTCATTTAATTACTGCACTTGGGAGCTGCAATCTTGATTTACAACTTTCGTTCCTTTACCCAATGTGTTGACCTTAAATTCACACCATACGACGATATCTTTGTCGGATCTGTTAACCCAACTTGAAATCTTTGTTTTGGCATATAATTTGAACCCTAAGGACACAGGTTTCTTGGATTTTGTGTTGTTCATGCTGTTTGCCATCTCACTAGGTAATGCCACATTTTCACCTTTTAAGGTTACATGGAGATTGCTTGGTTTCTTGGCTTCTTGGGAAAATGATGAGAAGTTTCCATGGGCTACCTTACGATTCTTGAATGTAAGCCAACCATGTCCATTGCCTCCATATAAAACATCCATTCTTTCATTGGGATTTGTAACTTTGAACGTGATTTCATATTCTGGATTTGCCTGGCTCTTGCTTCGAGGTGGCGGCAGTTGCTTGACGATAAAGTTTGCGACCGCGAATTCCGGGAGTTTAGGTTTATAAATGGCGTTAATGATCCCAAAGAACACACCCAAGGTAATGCCAAGAATGACAATGGCCAAGAAAATCCACAAACAAGTTTTAGGGCCCTTTTTTACCTGTTTTTGTTGGAGGTAGCTTTCGGCGATTTTCGAATTCTCCGGTGGTGGGATCCTGTAAACGATATCCCTAGGGTATTGGACGACCAATGTTTCTGATCCTGGCGGTGGTGGTAGAGTGGTTCTTCCGGGAGGAAGAGGGATAGGGAGTGGTGGTTCTAGGCGATCAAGCGGTGGTTGGTACACAAGAGGTGCCGGCAGAGGGGGGTAACTGGTTGTGTTCTCGGCGTTAGGGTGGGCCCGCTCCTCCATGAAAGATGAGGAGCGGTGCACATCAAACAAAGTATGTCGACAAAGGATATCACAAAATAAGGTAATGGTTTACGTTGGGTTGCTTGAGAATAGGAGTTTTTTTTTTTTTTGGAACAAGAGAATAGGAGTTGCTTTAGAGGGTGATTGAGAAGTTAGATCCATGCATTAATTATTCCCCGTCTGCCTATAAAAAATAATTATAATGATGTTATTTAATTTGCTTTTTCGGTTATAGAAGTTTACTTGTGACGGTATATTATTTTGGATAATCCTTTTAAAGTCAATCTTTAATATAGATAATTATTTTCAGTATGACAGATTTAATTAATAATTTATATTATAATTGATTCAATTGTCATTGATCGGTTACAATAAATTTTATTGTTTTTTCATTATTAATTTGATTATAATTGTTCTAATGGGGTATATCTAAACAATGAATGATTTTATTATGATTAATTTGATTTCAATTATTTAATAAAATATTTTAGTTTTGGAAGTTTGTATACTAAAGAATCTGGGAGAGTTAATTTGAATATTATGTTAAGCAAAAATATATAAATTTTAGTTACATGTAAAATAAAAAATTTATTAAGAGAAGTTATGCGTATGTTTTGATAATATAAAACAAACATGGCCTAGATGTGACCAAAGGTTACTAAAAATTGATTGAGAAAAGTTGTTGGAATTGCCATCACTTATGAATCAATACAGCGTAAGAAATGCATATATACATGATAGACTGCAGAGCGTACGGTAGTGACTGATGTATATATGAAGAGTGGTGTTTTTTTCTTATATTTTTTAATGGGCGAAACTTCTTTTAAAATTAATTTAATTATTATTCATTTATTGATATCTTAATAAGATTTCATCCTTAACATTAAAATCATAACGAATATTATAACCACTTCGGTTAACGACAATACGGTGAAAAGAGACATGTTGGCTGATGAATTTTTTTTTCCGGTACTTTCTTTTCTTGGATCAACAATTTTGGAGCGTATATGATTCATCTTCAAATTCAGAGTTAGTATAGTATATTCTAGATATTCTTTTCGTTTCAAAATTAGAGATATATTGTTAAAACAAAGATTTTTAAAGACAATATTTATATTTCAAATATATTTTTATTATCATGTTATATAAAGTAATAGTAATATTATATATGATAGAGATCAACAAGCAGTAGAAATAGTTGTGCTACTTAGTTAATTAGAATAGTGAAATAGTGAAATGGTATTTAAGAAATTTCATGAATTTTTATAATCTAAAAATAGAAATGTATCTGTACTTTTGGAATAACAAAAAAAAATGTATCTCTATTTTTAAAATGAATAAAGTATTATATTCTAATCATTGAACAATAATAATCTCATTATTATTTCAAAGAAAATTGATTCTATTAATAATAATAAAAAAAAAAAAATCGTCCTGTCGTGTTGAGAATTCAAGTTTATCGGGTGTACTCTCAAACTAAACGTTCTCTTAGCCAAAAATATATATTACATTAGTCTCAAATTAAATGACTTAATAATTATAATGACACACATTTTTATATTAAATTTATTACGTGTTAAATATTTAAAATAAATTTAGTTTTTTATGGTATTAGTCTTCACATCTCAAAGTTTTATTTCATTATTTTTGTTAAATAAAATAAAATATTTAATATATATTAAATTACACCTAAAATTACGTGCAAAAAATGAGTTAAGCCATTTATTTTAGGATGGTGGGAGTACTTGGTATCAATCATTTATTTTTATTACTCCCTCTATTTTAAAATGTATGCTATTTAACTTTTTTCACGTATTTTTAGATGAAATTTAATATATGTTAAATATTTTATTTTTTAAAAATAAAAATTAAAAATATTTTAAGTGAAGATTAATATGATATAAAAAATAGAATTAATATTTAACATATACTAAATTTTACTTAAAATTATGTGAGAAAAAGTTAAACGTCATATATTTTGGAATAGAGATGATAATAAATTATTATATATTTATGAAAGCGGTGTAAATGAGTCTATAATTAGAGTGAATCACTGATTCGATAAGATTTATTAGCTCTGATTTCATGATATGGTTTTTATTGGACCAACCAATTACAATATTGATATCATAACAACTAATTCAACTCATTATTATTCACCTAAAAAGCTAAACCCATCTGTAGTGAAAACAACATATTTGGGTCGTTGTCCTTCCCCATCATAATTATTTGAGATATCAATACTATGTGGACTTGATCGACCATACTAATAATCAACTCCACAAACTAAGGGGTAAATAAGAGAAAAACCAAAATTTTACCACACTAGTTACATATATATAGACTCGTGGTAAAAAATATTTAACCACAGGCAGCAGAGCACTCACATAGCAGCATCAAGAACATAAGAGCCAGAACCCTTCAACATTTTCCTTCCACCATCGCCACCACCATTCGCCGCCGCACAATAGTCTTTGATGACGGTGAGACTCCACGGCGACCTATCAGTGGCCAACCAGTCCTCCACCGTGAACAACTGCTGAGCACAAGGAATATGGGCCCCAGTGGTGGTGACCTCCACATAGTTGCAGTACCATCCGTGGCCCGACCCGGACCCGTCGGAGGTCAAGTTCATCAAACAGGGTGGTCCGGAAAGACACGGACCCCTGCCGGCGAATATATCGAGGTTGCCTCTCTCGAAGTAGTCGTAATCCGGACCCATTAACCCGCCCCATTCCTCCAGATTGTTGATCCGAACTCCATATCCATCAGCAGCGTAAAGGGTCAACGTTATCTTCGAGTCGGTTCCTCCCTTGATGACCGAACCGGTTCTAACGTAAACTGAGTAAACACAATCCGGATCTGTCTGCAAATATCATCGTCCAAATAAAAAAGTCAAAATAAATAACGATTCCGTTAAATTTTAGAAATTTTAGGTTTGATCGTAAATTACAATACCATAATCTAGAATCTCCAAACATTGACTAACATTTCGAAATAAGATTCCGCAACAAGTTTCTAAAATAATGAATTATTTTTCTGTTGCAGTGTGAATGTAAAACTGATTAAGATTATATCAAAGTCAAATATTAATTATTTCTTTTTTAAGTAAGGAGTATGAAAATACTTGTAAGTGTCGGCATAAGTAAGAATATTGTGTAATGTGAGATGATGAACTTACAGATTGGACGACGGTGGCGATGAAAAAGAAGATGAAGAAATAGAAGCAGAGAGAACTTAATAGTTTTCCTCTGCTTGCCATGGCTCGATTTTTATTTAATGAGGTTTTTGATTTCGTGTACTCTCTCTCCCTCTCTCTTATAGGGCGATTTTAAAAATGTAAACATGTAAATGTGTAAGAATTCAGTTGGTTTGTTTCACAAAAATACCTATATTTAAAATTTTGATAAATATTGATGTTTGCATATCTAATTGAGAATTTTATACAAATTATAAGTGTTTTTCATAAAATTTATTATATGAATATTTAATTAAAAATAAATAAAATATTTAATAATAAATTTTAAAAAATATAACATCATAATAAAAGAAAATTATACAAATACAACTGTTTTTTTTTAATGATATAGTAATAAACGGAAAGAGTAACGGTTTATGTTCAATTATTCTTGTTAAAGGACCGTAATAATCTTAGAGAATATAGAAGCGAGGATTCAGAGTAACCCAACTGAATTATGAAGCCTAAAGCTACTTTAGGCCCCCTATCTTTCACGAAAAATGATTTGTCAGAAAATATTTTTTGTTATTTATAATATTTGTAGAAAATATTTTTTGTTATTTGTGACGTTTACAGAAAATAAAAAATAGGAAAAACGTTTTTTGGTTTCTTTTTATTTTCTTAAGTTTTTTCAGAGAATAACTTACGGAGTTTAAAAAGAGAAAACGTTTTTCAAAAAAATTGGTGGAGTTGTTTATCACTATATATATTTAATAATAATAACATAATAATAATTATGATATAAAATAACATAATAACATTAAATAATATAAATTACTATTAAATAAGTAAATATTTATATAATAATATAATAAAAGAATAAATATTTAATATAAAAAATAAAATAAAATAATTATTCATAATAAGTGATAATAACCTTTATATACCTAATAAAATAATAGAAATAATAACATTTTCCTAGAAAATATTATCAATTAAACACCAAAAAATGAATTTTTCGAAAAATATTTCCCTAAAAAATATTTTCTTCAGAAAATATTTTTCGAAAAAATCATTTTTCAGAAAATATTTTTCGAAAAATATTTTTTTTGAAACAAACGAACCATTAGACTCAATAGTCTAATTATTTGTGTTTATATCATCATATATTTATTGTACATATTCATCTTAGTGTTATATGTGTTTATATATTTATTGCAAATATTAGTCTCCGTATCATTCATCGCAGTGTATAGAGTATTGTTAAAATTTTTCAGTCCCAAAGAAAATTAAAAATTTTAACTGCATTATTATTATTAGGGAAAATGGGAAATGTGTTAAAGCCTATTTTTTAAAAATTCGCTGTAATAGTTTCTTCATGTATTTTGCAAAATTTTTATGAAATTCAAAGCTACGGATGGATATTGCATTCAAAAACATGAAGTTGTACATATTTTCATGATTTTTGGAGATACATAGAGTCATTTTTATAATTATATAAAATTATACAAAATTTTACTCACGAAAAATTGTTAAACTTGCATCATTAAAAAAACTATGATGCATATCATATAAAGTTTTAAAATTTTATAAACTTTATTACTTTTTAAAGTTGTTTTAATCCATATAGTTACATTTTTCAAAAATATAATAAAATATTTTTAAAAAAAACAATTACAGCCTAAAATTGAAAACTAGACCATAATTTATTTTCGGTAATACCTTCTTCTTCTTCTTCTTATTATTATTATATCACCATTAGACTCAATAGATTCTTCTTTTTGTAACCTCACATAAAATTAATCAATATGTAATGGTTGACTGGTAGTTGGACATCGGATTTAGAGCATCATCGACGACAATCGGTTACAAATGATCATAGGGTGACACATCAACTTTTGTCTTTCCTCCGATTCATATCAACTAAACTCAACTGTTCATGCATATTCATGAACGTTTGCGATTGTCACATTAATTTTGCTCTTTCTTTTTAGTTTAAGTTTTTAAAATTTGTAAAAAAATATATCAATATGGATGTCTATCAATAGAGAATGAAAAAAAATATAAATTTGGATATATTTTATTTTTTATTTCTTTGATTTATACTTTTTAAGATGTATTCATTTGAAATTTGATAGAATTTTCTCACATGAGATATAACAAGTGGCACGTCTCAGTTGGCTAGTGCAAGTAATACATATTGTCGTATCATTGCTTTTTTTTTTCTTTCTACTTGAAGGGAGCCAGCAAATTATGTCATTTCCCTAAAAAAAAAAAACAAAAAAAAGAGAGATGGTCGGTCTGTCAAACGATCTAACGACTAACCGTGTTTTGATCGACCATTGCGCAGGTGATGAGCGTGTGCCCCTCCTTCTCTTTTGCCACATAATCCACAACTGTACCCATTTTAACTCTAGTGGATGCTCTTAGATCATAGGGCCCCACGTATTTTAATGATTAGGCAGGGAGTAGTTCAACATTTAATTATTAGCCTCTCGTAATTTCGGATGTACGATCTTGTTGTCCATGCTCCAGCCAACTAGAAAGCACCGAGCACTTGTATGTATGTTATTTTCGTTGGTAGTAATTTTTTAAAGTGTAAGAGGGGACACTGTTTAATAAATATCTCAATCTATTACTCCCTCCTTTTCTTTATTATCTTTTGACCTTTTCTTTTATATATGTTAAATATTTTTTTTAATTTTAATTTTCTATTTATAATGCTCTTTATTTAAAATATTTTTTGTTAACAATTTTTTTAAAATTAAATAAAATGCTTAACATGTATAAATGTTTATCTAAAATTACGTATTAAAAAATTAAAAGACAACTAAATAACAATGAAGAGAGTATATTTTATGTGAATTTTACTTCTCATGTGCATATTCACATTAAGTACCGTTAAACGAAGAACGAATAATAATTCAAAAAATATAACGAATTAATTATAACGAAAAAGGATACACTAATATATAATTTTTTGATTAAACAATACATTCTTGATATCGAATGTGTATTCGGAACACCAAGACTGCTGTCTCGAGTGGGTATATATATACCTATGCTCATAACCAGGAAATAAAAGTCTAATTGGATTGCCCGTCTCGAGTGGGTATATATATACCTATGCTCATAACCAGGAAATAAAAGTCTAATTGGATTGCCCGACAGGGGTTTTAAGGAGTCCAACCCTCTATCACAATTTTGTTCATATATAATTTTAATTAATAACGTATAATTAATATTTATCAATTATTATTTTTTATATAATTCAAACATATATTCTAATAATCTCCTTTTATGTTATAACTATAAAATAGAATAAATTCTTTTTTTCACCCTTTAACTTTGAGGTAAGTTTTATATCACATTCCAATATTCACAATGTATCGCAAAACACTTAGTATTTTTTTTTCTTGGTTTCATATCACACACTCGGATCACAATCATCATCATTTATGTTAACATCGTGAAATGTACTACTAAACAAAATGATATAATTGTCAAATTACCAATGTTGTCCTAAATTAATACCCTATGACGCCATTAAACCTGAAACAACATGTCTTCATCATCTTCCAGTGCAAATACGCCATTTTCAACTCATTACAAATCATCGAATGAATGTTTGCTTCTACGAACGAAAAGATATTGAAAGGACAGCTTGGACCGACGCTAATGCAGGAAGGAAATTTCTTGGTTGTATTGATTATGAGGTAATGACTGTATTACAGAGATGAAAAATACTTAGATAAAAAAATTTCTTCAAATTTCTTACTTGATTTGGCAGGAGAATGAAATAATAAGAAGTGGTCGTTAGTATTTTAGTGGATAGATTCCAAGTGTTGCGATCGATATAGAGCATTCATACATGGATTTCTTAGAAAAATAAATGCTTTTAAATTGGAGCATCAAATGGAATTACAAAGATTAAGGGAAGTGTATGAAATAGAAACTAACATGATCAGAGATGCACATAAAGCTGAAAGACAGAAGTTGCACTCTTGAATAAATGGGTAATGGGGTGGGAAATGTGCTTGGGTTTTACTTTTTGGAACTTGGATGATGATTGTGATTTATTGTCTAAATGGAAATGTTGATGATTATTGATGTATTGTAGTAGTTATTATCACTACTAGAACTCGGGATACTATGACGGACATATAGTCCGTCACAAAAGAGTATCTTGAAACATGTCGTTAATGGCTTCCAGTGGCGGCCGATAAGTTGTTGAAGAAGAAAATTCAATTTTTTTTTTGTTATTTTTGTGTTTTTTACGACGGCGTTAAATTTTTTACTACTATCATATATTATAGATATCATGAAAATTGATTTTTCATTAAATTTCAGTTGAAGAATACCGCAATAATAATTTGTGACAAACTTATCCATCACAAAAAAAATTTCTCATAAAAGCCTTTTTGTGACGAAATTCAAATTTGTGACAAAACTTACAATAGTGACAATGATCTATGCGACGACGTTTGTGACAGACGGTTCTGTCACAAAATATTTATTTGTGATGGATTACCTTTTTTTGACAATTTTGTCCATCATAATTTTAGCATATTCTAATTGTGTATACCTATGTAATGAACGGTTGTAATGAAATGAAGTAATGGTGGTTGTAATTGAATGTTCAAATTATTATTGCAATAAATGAAATGGTGGTGTTATGATCATTACTTCTTGTTGTCATGTTTTTACTTGCAAACGAGTAGCATTTTATACATAACTTCGACATAACAAAAACAACCAAATATTTCATACATAAACAAATCATTAGCAGTTCATACATGACTCAGACATTGTAAAAAATTACAAGTCAAATCTATAACAATCTAATAATTCATACATAACTAAATCACTTCTATAACATAACAAATACCCTGTTTTCTATTTGATTTCATCATTTGTTTCTTGGTCCTCTTTGTTGCTTCCAATTGCCTCACGCTTGTGCATGGTTTACCTTTTCAAGTGAATTTTTCTCCTTGAATATCATGAGGTCCAATAGTATTCTGTTTAGGGGACTTGAAAGGTTTAAATATTCCACCATGTGTAGATTGCCCATGTTCTTGATCTTGGGTTACTAGAGGGGTTGTAAATGGGATAATTGTAGATCGACCCACTTGTCCTTAGGCTTAGGCTTGGGTTTACAATTTCTTCCTTCTTCTTAGAACTTTCTTTGCACCCTCATTTGTATTTGGTCTATCTTGTGTATTTGGTCAATCTTGTTCACTTTGTTGGCTTTGGTCATGTTTCTGAAACATAATTGAAAATAACAATGATTTGGGTTTGGTCATGTTCATGTTTTATTACATAAGTGAAAATCAATAATAAATTAGAGATTCTATTTACCTCGACTTGACAGGTTCTACAATTATGGCCCCAACCCTTGCAATACCTGCATTTAATAGATGTATGTTGTCTCTTCAGTCTGGTTTCATTAGGGTTAATAAGGGTGTCATTTTTCTTATCTCTCATTTTCTTGGGCCTTCCTGGTGCAACTTTCTTCAGTGGTGGGAGCGATGGAGACGAATTGGTTGAAATCCAATATTCCTCACTATTAATTGGCTCCATTATATGGTTGTACACTTTAAGGTATATGTCCTTGTTGTAACACTCATGTATGTAAAGTGTGGCGGCCCCAAGAATTCCATATCAGACTCTGGGCATCGTTAAAATTTGACAACAGAAAAATAATATCATTTAAGCATGCATAACACTAAATAAGAGAAATATAATCTCTATTACATTATTCAAAATAATTGTCTAATAGCGGAAGTCTGTGAGGGACCCATACATGCCTTACAATCTAAACATTTCTATAATAATCTCACACTTCACTCTTCCTCTAAATGTCATCCACAAGAGAGCGATCAGGAAACGTCCATCATGTCATTTTAGCTTTGTCTTTATTAGACGGCTCGACCTTCTCGCCATAACCTATAAAACATTTAATAATAACCTCGTGAGCGATTTACACTCGCAAGTATATAATCATGCATTGGGTTAGCCTTGAAAGATAGATAATTTATAAGACTTAAGTGTTTGTGAGGTTGGGCGAAGACAATGCTGACACCTCTTGATAAATTGGAAAAATATATAACTTCCAAGGTCCCCAAGTGATAACAAGGGATTTGACCCATTACTTGAAAGAATCTTGAATAATTCACATGCGCATTGTAACCATGTCTGTTTGGCGCACGTGTCCTTAGGAACTCCATATCAAACAGTATATCAGCTAGTCTGCCTAACCACCGTCTGATTTCATCATAATGACATACGTAGTCAAAGTAGAAATCTTTTATCTGCGAGGATTCGATTACTGATGCCTCGGTTTCCGTTTCCTATCATTCCTAGGCCCGAGGTGCTAGACAGATGCATCATACTAGCCTTTAATTACCTACACAGATATACTTTACAAATATGTCGTGAAAAAAAATTAAGTCTTTTTATATCCGTATAGGATTTACCTTGGCGTGTTAGAGAATTTAAATAGCTAATATCCACCCAAAGAATGTTTGATTCTAGTACACCATTTTTTTCACGTACATTGGATCAATGGACCATACGTTACTTATTTTTAAAGACATTAAACTTGAATATGATATAACATATCACTAGATAATTACGTATATCAAATGAATGATAATACGTATTAAATGAAAAAGATAGAGTGAGTATATACTTGTATTTTTCCTTAGCTATTTCTAAATCAAATCATTTGTGAGTGAAAGGCTCTGTAAAAAATGTATATTGACATATCATGAGATATTTATGCCTTGAATATAGATATAAGAATGTACATATGCGATATTCTTATATTTTTAATGTTTTAATTTGACATCTGAAATGTTGACTTTTATCAATTAATTATTATTATCTTAAGTAATTAAAGAAGATAATATTTTACACCTTAAAGCTAGACTACGCATCAGTGGATAACCATTGAGACATAAAAGTGGTCATCAGGGGATGCATTTGTTCGTGAGGGGATGATTTACCCGTCAGGGGATAAATTTTGTTCATTGCCTAACTTAACAAACCAACGCTAAACTCTACATTTTACAAAGCACCAAACTTGTCGGTAATCCATTTGACTATCGCCAAACTCGTCGGTAATCTTTTTGACTACCACTAAAGTCATTTGACTAGCGCCAAACTCGTCGATAATCTTTTTAACTACCGCCAAGCTCACTTGGCTGTCACCAAGCTCACTTGGTTGTCGCCAAAGTCTTTTGGTCATCGATAAAGTCATTTGGCTATCGCCAAAATCATTACAGCAGTGAATAATATATATATATATATATATATATATATATATATATATATATATATAAAACAAGTAAAAGATCACGCTTCTGAATAAATCCGTAGTATGATGATCGATTACTGAAAAGTAAATTAATGCAGTACTAAATTAATGCAACATCAATATACAAGCAGATATAAAAAACAGTTAAGTAAAAGTTCACGCTTCCTGATAAATCCGTAGTATGATGATCGATTATTGAATTTATTACAATATAAAAACTATTACAAGATTGAAAATATAAAGGAAGCAGACCTTGGGGAGAGGATTCGGGGAGAGAACTTTCTAAAAATTTCATGCCTCTTTAGAAAGGAAGAGGTCGTTTTAAATAAACAAATTTTGGACTACTACAGTGACTTACAGTAAAAGTGCTACAGTGAAAGTCAAACTGCTACAGTGACAGTCTACGGTAAAAGTGCTACAGTGAAAAGTCAATTTTGCTACAATGAAAAGTCATTTCATTTTTTTATTTTTTTTATTCTTCTTAATCTCCTTCAGAGAAGAGGAGATCTTCATCTTCAGAGTCAGAGCTGGGAAGATCCTTGTCCTTTGATGCCGAAGTACTAGCTCTAGGAAATTTGGTGCTCAACTTTTTTGATAGCTGGAGCATGATCTTAAGGAGGTCCTCCTCACTTGTCGCTGCAGCTAGGCTGGCTGATAAAATGGATTTTTGAGCAAGGAACTGGGTTTGCTCAACCTCCATTGTCTTGATAAGTTGGGGGTTCTTTTTGAACCACTGTTGGATTGCTGGGGTGGTGGCATGACTGGAGTTGAAATCTTTCCACCATTTTGAGTATCCTCTGAGGGCGAGGAATGGAAGTCCTTGTAGACCTTCTGGTTTGTGGAACTCCACCTTTTGACAATGAATCCATGTTAGGGAGAATCTAGAGAAGAATTGCAGAGACATGGGTGCTGGGGCAGATTGTGGTAGGTTAAACCTACTGCAAAAATAATAATACCCTTCTTGGACTGGAGATGGAAAGACTTCAAAGGAAGCACTGAAGTAGTCCACCATTGATTGATGAACCAATTTGGAAAATGGAACTCTTGATTGCGTTTAAAGTAGAAAAGTCAAGAATGTTTTTCTATTGGGTTATGTTTGGTGAATGCAAGTTTCTATGCATCAACATAATCCCAGTAGTTATAGGTCTGGGGGGGTAAAAGATTCAGTGGGTGCAGACTGAACAGTATAACGCGCTTGAGGAATCCTGGGTTCAAGGTTTAAGTCTTGAAGTTGGGTGATAACGGTCGAGACAGAATGTCTAGGTGGCTGATGGTCGGTCAGGACTTCGGCAGGAAGACTATCAATTCTTTGGCTAAAAGACCTGTGGCTGTTAAACCTTTGGAAAGAGATCGAGACTGACCCACTAGAAAACTGTTGTATTCTAGAGACGGTAGTATTCTCAGGTTTCTTGGCAGGAGCGACATTCTTAAGGAGCCAGTTTTGAGGTAGGCTAACCTGGTTCCAAGAAATAGGTTTAGGGATAGATAAGTGGGATTTTTGCAAATCGGTTTGGAAGAAAACAGTTTTGCCTTTGTGAAAAGTTCTCATGGCTCCTGTATTAAAAACAGAATTCATGGCTTTGTACTGAATTCTATAGATAATAGCTACTGGTTGCGTTCCAGCCTTGGTGTTGAAGTTATTGGTCTTAACATTAAAGGTTAAGGAGTCGAGGATATTTCTATCTTTAAGTGAGACTGTGAAATTAGGAAAACAATCAAAGTAAATTGGTCCACTGCAGAGGCTAGTCTCAACCATTCCTAGAAGGGAATCATCAAAGTTAAGCCATCTTTTATCTTTAAGGCAGAGAAGGATAGATGTGTCCAAGCTATATATATATATTTTTTTGTGTGGTGATTCTTTTCTGCAGAGAGTAAGTCATCAATAGATAAAACTTACTAAGGATAATTCTTCATCATCTTTTCTACATTGTTTTTGGTATTGCATCTCAACAACAATTTAAACCCAGGTGAAAACACCACTACAACCTATTGCAGCTTCATAGTTATAGGGTTCTGAAGTTCTTGAAAATTTTGTTTTATCCTAAGAGGATTAGGAGGGAAAACTTGAGTCTTCCTCCTAATTTCTTACCTTTATAGACAACTGTTGATATTAGGAAACTCTGTTTGAACAAAAAAACACAACATGGTGTCTTTATACAATTTTAGCAACTGACATATAACAATAGTTAGAAGTTAACAGTTTGTTTATTAGGTAATGTTCAATATTTCTTACTCTCTTTTTGGATAACCTTTTAGGATATATGACTAATAACTCCCGATATTAAATGTACATTTTAAATTATACTCTTGGAAGTGAGTAACCAAAGTATTTTACAATTATGACATGAATAAAAAGGACAAAATAGTACAAGAAAAGAGTAGGACTTTAATATAGTGTTTTTACCTCTTTGTCTTTAAATAAGAAGTTAAAAGTTTGGGTTACTCTTGAGAAGGATAGTTGCTCTTGAAAGTGAAACTGAAATTTATGTAGGTGGTCGGCTGGATAGAAATTTATGGGAGTGGGGTTAGGGTTGTACCCCAAATCATATATTTATAGCACTTGCCAAACAACAAGAGCAGTTGAAATTTTTGTGAGTAGTTATCAGCCGTTGGCTGTATTGGGCAGTAACATGTTTTCGAATGAAGTGATTGACTAGATTGGCCGGTGTTGCGGTTGCCAAAATATCAGTCAATTACCTATCATAGCCGACAATCTATTGGACAATAATCATTCTCTTGTTGGTGCCTTATGCAGCAATCTTTCGTTAAGGAAATATATTTATAAGCACAGTTAGACAAATTTATCAGAATGTATTGCTAGAATTGATTTATTAGCCGATGGATCACATGCAGCTCAATCCCTGATATAATATAATTATATTACTTGCACACAACAATTCTTGGTTAATAATTTACACTGTAGTTCTCCTTTGCGGTGAGCCTTTCTCAAGTAATATTTACAATTATTTCTTGTTAGTACTTGGTTAAAATAGTCATTTAAAGATTTGAGTTAAAATGTATTTATATTCCTTTAGTGGATCACTTAAACACAAAATTATAAATAATAATTTTTTTTTGACATCACATTGCCATAGTAATTTACATTCAATATATGAATTAATTATTCATACAAAATGTAAATTAATCATTCATACATCATATGAATAAATCATTAATGCATCATATTTTTATTTTTATTTTTGAATTTTCACATAAAGGTAGGATCCTCACCTTAAAAAATTGAACGTAACATTACTTTCCAAAAAAAAAATTATAATGTGATATTAATTGAAAAAAGGAGGAGAAAAGGTACTAATCTTGAAAAAAGATGATAGTACTTGCATAAAAACAGGGGATATCAGTAAGGTCCCACTTCCTACGAACACGTCCTATTAAGAAAGTCCACAACAATCTCATGTCAACCATCACTCATTGTAACCGAATATCTTGCCCCCGTCTGACCAGGATGGTATAACCCCATTAGCATCACTTACAGCCTTGTTCAACAACTTAACAATCTTTGTGCATAGTGAAGTGTTTCTTGCCGTCATTTTATCTCTCGTTCTCTGCACCTTTAGCATCAACTTGTGTTGAATCTTTTCCAACATTGTAACAATAGGCAGGTCCCTGAACTTAGTTATGAAATTATTCCATACTTCACAATGATTATTAACAAACATATCAGATTTAGATATTGTCCTAAATTCAGATGTGGACAACTGTGATCTTGGCTTAGCAACAAAATATTCATGACACTTCTTTCACATTATTTTGTTCTCGATCACTTAATGAGTCGATTTCGAATATAATATTTTGTTCGTTAAATAATGTATGTTCGATTCGACTCGACTCGTTTAACAAATAAACTCGACTAGACCCAATCCGATTCGACTCGTTTACAACCCTACCTCTATCACTCTACATCCACCCAAAATTTGGTACTAGTTCAAACCAAGACTACCAACTGATATGAGCCAAAAATAATAAGACTAAATGCAATAAATATAATATAAGTACTAATGAGGCCCGAAAGGCCCACAACAACTGATGTGTCTACATTTAATGAACCCAATGTAGGGCAGAAATAAAGATAAGGATTGAGATCCCTTTGAAAACAGAATCCTGATAGGATTTGAAAAGACAATCCTGATAGGATTTGGAAACCATCCTGATAAGGACTTGGAAGACTAATCCATGTAAGATTCTGATAGTTTGGGTGTTTATAAATAGAGGCCAGACAATCACATATGAGGTAACTAATTCTTTCCATACAACTTTTACTTCTTCTTTTGAGCCCTTACTAACACACACATTCGAGGGTCTTCCAAAGGGCTGAAGCCCCACCATTCTTGGAAGATTTTCTTTGCAGGTTAAAAAGGCGTTAAATTTGCGGTCAAACTGAATCAACAATTAGGGTGTTTTGTAACCCTAACCCTAACGTAAATTTGACGTATCAGATTGGTGCCGTCTGTGGGAAATCTTACAAAAAGTCATGGTGAACACTCGTGCGATTGCTCGCGAAAGATAAGGGGGATCCATGCCCGAAAGGCAATTGGGTATGCCTTCCCTCCCAGAACAAGAAGTACAACAGAATGAAAGGAGAGCGGGGATCAACTCCCAGCCGGCCCGTGAAGAGGTCGGTCGCCAGGGAAGACCAATAAGAAGAATGCAGAGTGTGCAGAGGACTCATAGTGGTCCTTATGATGCTGATTCAGAGGCTGAAGATAACGAGCGTAGGAATTCGCGGGATTTACGCAACGTTCTGGTACAGAGAAGGTCAGCCGCTCGAGACCCCACTCCTCAAGAAAATCTGAGGGGCCGACTATCAAGAGAAGAAGCCCGCAGGAACCAGCCACCCCCGCAGGGTTATGAGGATCTCCGGGCAAGTCTTGTACAGTTGCAAAACAGACTGGAGGAGTTCGAAAGAGGGCATGAAAGGAAACTTTCGATAAATTCCCGACCTCAACAACCTCATGAAGCCGAGGAATTCATAGAGAGAGAAGTGCAGCGTAGGCTAGCCAGCCAAGGACATCGTGAGCCTACGATAGTGCCCGAAGTTCGTGTGTTGGCTCAACCTACTGCCATATCTACGACAATCTACAGGGCAGTTGCTCCACCTCTTATTCAAGCCATCATGGACGAACCACTCCCGGACAATTTTAAGATGCCCGTTATAGAAAAATATGACTGCATGAGTGATCCCACTAGTCATGTACAACAGTTTGAGGCAACGCTCTTACTCCTGAACCCATCGGATGCCATCAAGTGTAAGGCTTTTCTCGAAACCTTAAAGGGACCAGCTCAAGAGTGGTATAGGCAACTTCCCTCGGCATCAATTGGGTCTTTTGCACAAATTGCCCAATTGTTTGTCAACCAATTTATAGGGGGAAAGATGCAGGGAAAGAGCTCAGCCTCTCTAATGAACGTACGACAGAGAGAGGGCGAAAGCCTTAGGGAATACGTGTCTCGATTCACTAAGGAAGCCTTGAAGGTCCCAAGTCTGGATCAGTCAGTTGCTATTGTGGCACTGACAAATGGGACGACCAACAAGCACTTAAAGATGAGTCTAGCCAAGAAACCTCCAACATCAATGAACGAGTTGCAAGGCCGAACTGGGAAATATATGGTCGTAGAGGAGTCCCTTGGCAGAGAAATTGGAAATAAGGATGATAAAAAAAAGAGGAATTGAGGAGGTAAAAATCTCAAATTCAACAAAAAAAAACTAAAGGGGAAACTTCTTTCCCAAAAGAAATCATAAGCCAAAAGTTCAATGAATACACCACATTAACCCAGCCAAGAAGCCAAATATTGATGGAGATTGCCTCAGAGCCGTATGTTCGATGGCCGAAGCCGTTAAGGACTGATCCATCAAAAAGAGACTCTTCTCAATATTGTCAATTTCATAAAGATCATGGTCATGACACCAATGATTGCAAGCAGCTGAAGGATGAGATAGAATTTCTCATAAGAAGGGGGCAATTAACTCGATATGTACAAAGATAACACCCTGAACCTCGAAGAGAGAGAGAGAAAGAGAAAGGCGAGAAAGCCCAGAAAAATAAGTAAGTTATCGGGGTATTTTCTAGCGACGTGTTCGCCAATTTGGCCCGTTAACTCTCAAGTTAGCGGGGTATTTCTTAGCAACGCAATCGCCAAATTGGCCAGTCAACTTCTTAAAGTTGACGGGGTGTTTCGTAGCGACGTAATCGCCAAATTGACCCGTTAACTTCTGAAAGTTGACGGGGTGTTTCCTAGCGACGCAATCGCCAAATGTGACCCGTTAACTCTTGAAGTTGACGGGGTATTTCTTAGCGACGTAATCGCCAAATTGGCCCGTCAACTTCTTAAAGTTGACGGGGTGTTTTGTAGCAACGTATTCGTTAATTTGGCCCGTTAACTTTAAAAATTGACGGGATAAATTTTAGCGGGGTCTAAGTTGTTTTGGCCCTTCAACTTTGGTGGTACCCCAAAGTTGACGGGGAAAGGCACTCTCCATTAAAAAAAAAATTATTTAATTTTTGGTTTCAATAAATAATAACCAAAAATTAGGGGGCAAGTGATATGGGCCAAAAATAATAAGCCTAAATGCAATAAATATAATATAAGTACTAATGAGGCCCGAAAGGCCCACAACAACTTATGTGTCTACATTTAATGAACCCAATGTAGGGCAGAAATAAAGATAAGGATTGAGATCCCTTTGAAAACAAAATCCCGATAGGATTTGAAAAGACAATCCTGATAGGATTTGAAAACCATCCTGATAAGGACTTGGAAGACTAATCCATGCAGGACTCTGATAGTTTGGGTGTTTATAAATAGAGGCCAGACAATCATATATGAGGTAACTAATTCTTTCCATACAGCTTTTGTTTCTTTTTTTGAGCCCTTACTAACACACACACCCGAGGGTCTTCCAAAGGGCTGAAATCCCACCATTCTTGAAAAATTTTCTTTGCAGGTTAGAAAGGCGTTAAATTTGCGGTCAAACTGAATCAACAATTAGGGTGTTTTGTAACCCTAACCCTAGGTACGTAAATTTGACGTATCACCAACCAATACAAGATACTCTCTCTTTTAACTTAATAACATATCTAAACCTAGACATCCTCTTGATCTCATACATTAATGCCCTGAACCGCTTGAAACCATGCCACCAAATTTCATAACTTAGACTTTGATACCAATTTGTTATAAGATAGGCCAGATGATATCACAACGAAAGTAAACAAGCGAAAGTAAACCAACAAGTATACAAGTAAATAACAGATAACAAAACGATACAAAAATTTAACGTAAAAAACTCAAAATGTAAACAAACCACGGACCCAAGAAGAAAATATTATTATGAAATACGGAAAATTTATAAGATGAAACCATTAGAACTCACTCTTATCATGTGCACAAGAGAAATCTTACGAACTCACCGATATCATGTGCACTAGAGAAATCTTACGAACTCATCAATTCTGTGAGATACTCTCAATTTATCTAATGTACCATGGAGATCTCCTTAAATAAATATTAGCGTAAGGTATTTATAGGCACTAAAAAACATCTAATTCAATATAAAATAGAAAAAACATTATAAGAAAAAATCAACTCCCAGTAGAAAACACACATATATCTAAAACCAACTAAAAATTTGAGATACAATTTTTAATATAACATCACAATAATTTCGTTGTTTTACACCACATGTATAATTGTGAAATAAAATCAAATGAGAAATTTACTGATTCGTCGTCACAGCATGCGAGAGTGGTTCTAATCAATTAAATAAAATAATGTGTGATTAATAGTACTTCATCCGTTTCATATATGAATGGCTTTGTAGAGTAATTTTTTGGTTCTTAATTATATCTCATCTTAAACTCGTACATCTTAATACTCCCTCCTTGTCGGTAGACTTTTCTGAAGTTTTTCTATTAAAAAAGGTACACTCGATGGGACGAAAAAAGTATTATTTTTAAAATAATCTTATTTAATTCTCGGTCATTACTCTTCCTAAACCAATGCAATTCCAAAAAGATACTTATAAATAATTACGTGAATACGTAATAGTAATATTAATTTAAGAAACGTCAGGGAGTGAGTACTAACCTGCTTTGAAAATAATTTATATCTCATATCTGGATAATTCTTAAAATTTGAGACATAGATGTCATCAATAGTCAATATCACTATAGTCCATAGGTGGCACCAACGGTCAATATCACTACATATATGTTTTTCTTAACCAATTTGCTTTTTGTGACATTTGGTGTCCAGCACTTACGCACCTCCATGTTTTACCTTGAAGACAAACCCAAGGTGGGCATGGGCTTGTTAGAGCATTAATGGTAAGTAAGGTTAGTTATAGTAGGATACTATATTATTTATAAATATATAGTGAGGATGAATGGTTGAGAAAAACTATAAATAAATGAAATGTAAGGATATATCGATGTACTGCGTGTTTTTTCTTTTGCTCATCTAATAAAATTAAATTAAAGCAAAGTAAGATAATTAATCATCATAGAGCAAACGAATTCAATTGTAACAAGTATATTAAAATTAAAATAAGATATAAACATTACTAAAACACACACACGTCATATTATAGAATTATAGAATAATATGTAAGATAAGATATGTTTTGATCCATGGTCGAGAATGATTGGTTAAAATGAAATGATATAAATACAGTTGCTCTTTTAAATCAGGATAAGATTCTAATAAGTCAATTAAGATAAGATTCTAATAAGTCAATCAGGATCTACATTTTCTAATTCTTATTAATGCCACACAATTAAAATAGATCCCATGATAAAAGTGAGTTCAAAATTGAAAAAAAGATCTTACAAAAATAGAAAAATCTAAACTTAAAGAAAAAAATCATATAGAGAAAAAATTGGAAATATTTTATTCAAAACAATATAATAATAAGAGAAAAGATATACGAAAGTGTTTACTCCATAAATGGAAAAAAGAACTCTTTGGGAATTGGGAAGAAACTCTCATCAAATCTAAAAAAATACACATAGAGGCTAGAGTTTTTGAATTAAAAAAAAAAGGAGAAAAAATGGATACAAAATTTTGTTAAATTTTAATAAGTATATGTAGCAATATAAATGAAGATTGTTATAACTTTCCGGAACATAAGTTTGTTCTGTTCCGCCTTTAATTTTTTGAGCAATCTAAACTATAAGTATTGTTAGTTTGTTACATAAAAATCGAGGCCTAGGTTTAGATTGCTACGTAATATATAAATCGAGGGCATGCGAACGATATAACACGATAAGTTTGCATAAAGATGAAGCCCAAGTTTAGATTGCTACATAATACACATATTGCGGGTCGGTGTACCCAACGGTACAAAATTTCAGCCTAGTACTACTAATTTTGGACTCTTCCCCGAAAGTTGATTTGTTTTGTATCATACATATTTTGCCCTTTGTAACTACTCTTCCATAGAAACAACACCACCTGGTTCTCCTTTGTTCACCACCACAATCGACACTTCCTCCTTAACCACCGGTACAAACATCACCACCCATTATTGTTAGCACCACAATATCTCCGCCTTCCTCTACCGTCGTCATCAGTAATTCTTTCTTTTTTTCCGGTCATCTATGTCACCATCTATTTCTACCTCTTCCTTTATTGTCATTGACTACCACCAACACTTGCTACTGACACCGTCACCACTACTACATCATCATGAATACCAGATCCACCGCCGCCGTGATATCATATCCATTGCCGTCATAACCAAATCTATCATCTTCTCCCTAAAATTAGTGGTTCTTTTCCTCCGTTAGTGCCGCTGCTTACTTGGTCCCCGAAATCTAACGCCGCTTCGTCACGATCCTTGAGTATCACTTCTGACATTTTAGTTCATGTTTTTAGATCTTTTTGAATCGATCTTGGTCTCTTTCGTATTTTCATTAAGTTATGTTCCTAATTAATTTTAAAGAAATAGTAACATATATATAATAACTTAGAAATAATAACGTATAAATAATAATACTAATTACAAATCTTATTGTTTCTGTCAATTTTGATATTATTGTTAATATTTTCTTTTAAATTTTACTCGGGAAAAATTTGTTTGATTTGTAGATTAATTCATAGCTACTTTTCCCGTCCAATATTAGATTTATCAAAATTAATTCAAATCTTACTTTGATGAAAGATTTTATAAGAGAATGGTGTTAACCGTGCTTTTTACATTTTCAAGCTCAAAATTAAAACCTTTAGACCTTAAATTAACTGAACATTTCATATACATGCCCATGTTAGTTACTTTATTATCTCTATTAGTATACAAATATCTCGACTAATTTTTGGACCTATTAATGTTGGAAACTAATGTAGAGTTTAATTTTCTCCCTTCTCAGGAAAACACTAATTATTTTTAACTTGAAAGAAGAATTTTTTTTTTCCACACCTTTATATGCTTGCAGTTTATTGCACCCGTGGCCATAAGCAAATTGGAAAATACCTCATCATCATAACTCCGCATGCATTGTCGGAGATCGATGGTACACAAATGACATATGCTCAAATAAAAGCGAAAAAGAATAAAGAAAAAAAAAGAGACAAGTTTACAAAGAAAAGGGAAAAAGAGAGGGCAAAAATGGTCTTTAACCACTAAATTATACCACATCTAAGAATAAGGTCATTGAATTTTAAAAATCATTAATTCGTCAATTAAACTAAATATAATTTTAACTTTCAACTATTCTGTTAGATTTAATAGACGGCCGTCATCTTTTTGATACCGTAACATATTACTTTTAAAGTTTAGACCATTGAATTTTAAAAAAAATTATTTGACCACTAAACTTATTATAATTTATAAAATAGGTCATTTCGTCTATAATTTATTAAAAAATTTAAAAAGAAATAATATGCTATTATGATATTTAAACAAGATAAAATCGATAAAGAATAATAATGAAATTGTCATTTTATATCTAACATTAAAATTATAGAGAATCAACTTTAATATAAGTAACAATATAAAAGAGCTAAAATATTGATGACAAAAATAAAATTTATTTATAAAAATTTTATATTTAACTTAAAATTTTATACTCAACTTAAGATTTTATATTTAAGTTTTGTTTAATATATATTAGTAATTTAGTTATAATTATTTAAGTAGATTCCTCAGATTGCTAGCTAGCAATCTGTTTGTTTATTCATTTATACAATTAGTATTTTAGTATTAATTTAGTTAATGTGATTTATTATTGTAATAAATAATTTTAGAATTTAGAGAAATCAATTAATTGACTAAAATTTTCGCAATCAATCATTTATTTTTATTTTTGTTAATAATATTTTTATTTATTTATTTATTTATTTACTTTTTTTCTTTGGTTGATTGCCTATAATCTTAAACTTAGATATAAAATAATTATTTTATTATGATTCTTTAACGATTTTATCTTGTTTAAATATCATAATATTATATTATTTATTTTTTAGTTTTTAATAAATTATTGACGGAATGATTTATTTTATAAATTATAATAAGTATAGTGGTCAAATATTTTTTTTTTAAAGTTCAATGACCTAAACTTTAAAAGTGTTATGTCGCGTCATCAAAAAGATAACAGTCGTCTATTAAATCTAACAAAATGGTCAAAAGCTAAAATTATATTTAGTTTAATGTGTAAATTAATAATTTTTAAAGTTTAATAGCCTAATTTTTAAATGTAGTATAGTTCAGTAGCAAGTGACTATTTTTGCCAAAAAAACATGGTCGACATGTGAAACACACTTGATGTGTAAACATGTAAAGTCAATCCTTCTCAACCTTACGAGAACTGACATATATGCCATCCGATATGAAATAAAAGAAATCTTTACAATTATAGGCCCTCCGATAAATTGCAATTGCCCCCCACCTCCCCCTCCTTTTAGGATCTTCTATAAATTTTAAGTTATTTCTATAAATTCAAAATCTATTATTATATATTAATTAATGAATTATATTTCGGGGATATAGTATGTCAATTAAATTGAGTCAGTCTTAACTTGAATTCATTTCCTATATATTGTTGTTAAAAATAATTTTAATTGATATTGTAAATATCTATGATCATAAGCTCATGATTAAAATTTCTTTTGTTCTAAAAAAGTGTAACATTATGAATTTGTACATGTTGTAATTATAAAATTCCAAATTTCATATTCTATTGTAACTTTATTTGAATTTGGAGATACCAAAAGTTTATTTTGTTAAAATTTTATACATTTCTTTGCATTATATAATATCAACAAAATTTATATCTGAATTGAATATTTGTAGAGTTTTATAAATATGCTAAAAAATTATAATATAAGTAGTATATTTTAAAAAGGAGAGATTATTATATCTCCAATTTAAAAAAAAAACGATGTAAGACGATGATCTCTATGCCCAATGAAATAAGTCATTTTAGAGAATGTGGTGCCGTGCACCGCGGAGGAATTAATTCAGTCTTAAATATATGATATGATATGTATTTTCACCAAGGGAGAGAGTAAAACACACATTAAAAAATAATAATAATAGAAAAAGAAATAGGATAAGAACGAAAGCTACCAAAAGCATCACTCCTGAGCTGAAGAATACAACTTTATAACTTTGTTGGATGAATTAAAGCTCATTTTAAACGTGCATATGTTTGTTCATATGTCCAGAAATGTAGATTACCCTGTACAAATACTGATTCACACGATATCGGTATATTGTACCGGAACGTCTCCATACCATACAGTGTAAGTACTTAAACGGGTCCCACCGCACATCAGCAACACCCTAAACACCACTGCACTTGCGTATATATTAGCATATTACAAAATATAGTCACAAAGAGAGAATAAACATTAATAAGAGCGAGTCAGGGAAGAAAAGAGAACTCCAAAACCATGGGAAGAATAGCAATACTTACTTATATTTGCTTCTATGCCTTCATCTTTTTTGCCATTTCCACCATTGTTTCATCTGTAAGTTAATTGTTCGTTATATTCGTCACAGTTAAAACAGACGTATGTGAACACATTAGTTTTTTATATTATTTTAGAGATTTTAAATTTTAATAGTTTAAATTATATTACAAGAAACTTTAATCTCTACGATTTAAACTAAAATAAATAGGCTTGATGTTTGGAGACACAAACATGCTTTATATTTGATTATAATCTAATTTTTTTTTTTCATTTTTTTTTTTTTTTTTTTATGAATATGGCAGACCGATTGCGTTTACATGATCTATGTTAAGACTGGGGGAAGCTCAAATGCAGGAAAGGCTTCCACAGTAAGCCTGACCCTTTACGATTCGAAACTATCGGGTATTCGGATCGCAAACCTCCAGACATGGGGCGGAGTAATGGGCACCAACTACAAGTACTTCCAACCCGGAAGCCTCGACTTGTTCAGTGGCAGGGGTCCGTGCCTTACTGGGCCCACCTGCTTAATGAACTTGACCTCCGACGGGTCGGGTAACGGTGGGTGGTACTGCGACCACGTGGAGATCACCTCCACCGGCGTCGATACACCTTGTGCCAAGCAGCTCTTCAATGTCGACCAGTGGCTCTGCGCCGACAAGTCTCTGGAAGTCATCCAAGACGAGTGTCCGGTGGCGGCCGTTAGGGGCGGCGACGGTGGAGAGAATATGTTGGAGGTGGATAGGCCGTATGTTGTTGATGCTATGTGAGATATGAGGGAGTTAATTGTGACTTAATTAATCGTAACACATAGTAACGTTTGCTTGGCATGTTTTCTGCTTTAATTTGTAATTTCTAATTTGGTACGGTCGTCTTTGTTTTACTACCGGGTGTTAAATAATGTGATGTTTTATTTGAGTGGTGTGTAAGGTATTGGACAAATGGGATGGGAATTATGCTTAGGTGAATTTAATAACGAATTTATGTTGTTCTGTTCCTATGGCATTGGAACTTTTTCGCCGTTATGATCCTATGTAACACAAATAATCAATGACGATAATAATAATAATATGATCGTCGATTCAGCGGCGAAAAACGCTTCATTGGTATTTGGAAATGAGTTTTATTTGATTTTATCAATGGACATTGGAAGACATTTTGCAACCAAAAATTGAAACTTTTACTACGGTATTTGTGATGAATTGCGGTTATATTTGTAATGATAGCTAGCTAGATATGTATTAATAAATTGTTTAACTTCATGCGAGTTTACTTACTCTTTATAAATGGGGTCAATTTATAAATAGATGGATACTTCAGATGTCAGTTTTGAAATAACGTAAATTAAATTGTCATTTGCTAATTAGCTTATTCCTTTTAATTATTGACAATTGTTAAGTAATGTCAGATATCATGAATACTTAACATCTTCAAATCATATCCTCCGTATAAAATGAATCAGTAAGTAAATAAGAAGCAATCTAAGATATGACGCGCATTTCTGTGATATAACGGGAGAACGTTTTATGGATACAAAGATATTCTGTGTTTGACTATTTAGACTAACTTAGAAAAAAGACAAAAACAATATTAACGACAAAAATGTTATTTATTAATTCTATAAAATTGATTTTGCTACCCAAAGTATTACACATACTTTTTTCTTTAGAATTCCCAGTAGCCCTCTTAGAAAGTTTTAGCTTGAGAGATGAAAAGTTAGCGGAATTCACACTCATGTCTGATAAATTTTAAAAAAATATCAATTTCATTTGTAAAAATAGAGATTCACACATCAGATATGGAACTAAAACCTTATTAGGAGGAAGATAGCAATCCTACAAGATTTTGGAGCAGGAGATGTACAAGGGAATATTGTAGAAAAATTTATCCGGTGAAATAGTGATCGATTTCTCTATACTAAAATATGTTATATCGCCTCTAACTCACTAATGTTTATTCCCTCATCAAATGGTGTATTTTAAAATTTTACTTATTAAAAAATTAAAAATGGTGACTTATCAACTTACTTAATAGGAGATGAAATATATAATTGATGAGACAAATTAAACCAGCAAAATAAATAACATTGCAGATTTAGGGAACCAATGAAGTGCATGTGAACCCTACTAACTTATCATTGATTGTCACGAGACTCACGACATGCATGTTAAATTGTTAAGATTTAAAAGTTCCAAACAATAATAAAACATGCGAGGTCGTGGGTCACATTCGCATTTATTAATATTGGCTTAAATGGTTAGGTCAATTCGGATTGAGGTCAATTCGAAATAATGATATGTAATCATTCATCAAAACAAAAAAAGGGTAATGATTTATAAATCAATAAGTAAAAATATATCAATAATACGTAACCATTTTTTATAATTGAACCGATCAATACTACTTTTTTCAAGGATTAATTCGATATGAAGTGGTCAGTACTTTTGTTCATATGGTAATTCTGATGTACCGTAAGGATCCTAGGTTATCTACAAAATGCATTACTCCCTCCATTTTAAAATTAGAGATGGATATTTTTTTTTATCGTGCTAAAATTAAAGAGACATTAATATTTTTGAACTATAAAAAATAATAAAAAATTTTAAATATCATTCTGCAATTCAACTATTTCAATTAACTTTAGTATATCTATTACTTGATGATATTTACCATAATTCTCACAACTATAAACTAACATAATAATAGAGATATGTTTAGAATATGAAAATTATCTTTAAAACTATAATTTTAAAAATGTATATCTAATTTTGAAACGGAGGGAATATTTTTGATATTAGCATGTTATTTGTATTACTATATTTCTCTCGCAGCGATTTTGAAGCAACATCTGACATAAGGATTTAATAGAATTACTTTTCCGATTAATATTTAACCTAAATTTAATTGGAACATCTGAGTAACTAAAAATTAAGAAAGGTCTTTTTAACTACTAGTCTAATTTTTCTGAATATGTTTGCCAATGAGATAAATATACGTGTGTGGTCCTATATATATATATATATATATATATATATATATATATATATATATATATATATATAGAGCACATATATATATTATCTTTATCCGAAAAGTATAGCATAGGACATAGGCAGTAGTCGTACCTATGTGAAATTAGTATGCCTTCCATCCCGTAAAATTTATAATATTGTTGTTTTTATGTGAAAATTATTTTTCTCTTTATTCCATAAAATTTTTTCTTTTTATGTGAAAACTATTTTTCCCTTTGTCCCATAAAATTTATAACATTTTTTTTGAGATGTCCACATTTTTTACAATATTTTTTAAATAATATTTGAAGTGTAAAAAGTTAAATTAATTTTTCTCTCGCTTATTTTTATCTTATGAATTCATATGTCATCGTTACAACTTTTACTTTATTATTCAAAATTTTTCATTCTAAACTATTTTAAATTAAATAAGGACAACTTAGACATTTACTACATAGTCAAATATGTTTCTTAATAATTGTGTCAAATCAAACTTTTTTAATAAATATGAGACGAATAAAGTATATGTTAGGTATTTTTGATAATTTTCATTTTTTCATAGTATTAACTTTCATCTATTATATTTTTATTTATAATTTTTATTAAGTTTATTAACGTTTTTAATACAAATAAAAGTACGGGTAAAAGTCTATGTAATCCTCTTTGGGTCTATATATATATGGGTCGACGGGAAAACTCTTATCGCCATTATAGGTGATACCATCATCTTTGTCTAGCATATTTCGGCTACCAAATCAAGAGTTGAAACATGTAAAGCGAGGATAAAAGTAGTGGAGATGAATTAAAACTTGTTTTAAACGTGTCCTATACATCTCCGTGTATGTAGCGAAAATAAACGTTTAAAGAATACACACATTCGTACAATATTAAAATCTGAAGTATCCAAATATGTATATCCTAAAGTCTAAACTATATATAAATAGAGAACAAAACAATGGTGGTAAATAAAAGAGTAGAGAAAGAAAACAAAATAACTTAGAAGCCATGGAAAAAAGAGGAGCACTTACTTATATCTGCCTACAACTCTTCCTCGTCTTTGCCATCTCCACCGCCGATTCATCTGTAAGTTGTTAATTCCTCTTATATAACAATATTGCCATACGTAAATCAACTTCTGAGGTTCCAAAAGATATAGATATTGTCTAAGTAAAAATTCTAGTGTCAAACTAATAAGTTCTGTTAATAATATTCAGTTATAGTTTTGTCACTAAATTTTTTGTCAAATACTCAAGCATATCATCTTCCGGCATATATGTTTCGAAGTTATAAAAAGAATTTATAACAATTAACTCTTTCATATAACAAATATAGTTTCAAACATAGTTAAAATCGGGATTGCATTTCCCTAACAAAAAATACTTGAACTTTAGTATGACATAATAATTCTTGAAAGATTCAGACAACCCATTTGTTTCAGTTTAAATTTTGAAAATTTTAAATATAAATTATATTACCAAAACTTAAAATCTAAAAAATTTAAGCAGAAACATAATAGACATAATTTTTCTTGTTTTTTATTACGATATTGTCTAAGTTTGTCGCGTTGTATCTAGTTGCAGAGTGATCAAAGTTGTATGTACACGGTGTATGTCAAGACGGGGTCGATCCAATTTGCCGGAAGCGATTGCATAATGAGCTTGACAATTTTCGACGCCAAAGGAAGTGGTGTTGAAATAAAGAATCTTGAGGCATGGGGCGGGTTAATGGGCAAGGGTTATGACTACTTCGAGTTTGGGAATCTGGACATTTTCTCTGGTACGGGGCCATGTCTTAACGGACCCATTTGCAGCATGAAATTGGCGTCCAACGGGATTGCACTTTTTGATCTTCCGGCATGGTATTGTGAATATGTAGAAGTGACTGCCACTGGTGACCAAAAGGCGTGTTCTAAGCAGAAGTTCCAAGTAAACCAGTGGCTGTCTTTCATCTTCCCGCCTTTCAGCCTCGTCGCCGAGAGAAACAATTGTGTTAAGGCTAGTAATGCTACCAATGTTATCGACGGTGGCCGGAAAATAATGAAGGAGGCTGCCTCTTATGTTCTTGATGTTGCCGTGTGAGAGGACTTAATTTACTGTATTTCTTAAAAATAATGAGGAAAAAAAAAAACATTGCTTACTTTGAAGGCTATGGTTGTGGAGTTACTGTACTCCATAGGAGTTTGGACTCCATTGTGTATTAATGTTGTTATTATGATTTCTGCTAGAATAAATTGATCATGTACACCTGAACGGATTGCTAACTGCTTGTTTAGGTGAATTAATGAAAGCTTAAAAACCATTCCTGGTGTGTCTGAGGGGTGAATTAAGTTAGAATTCATAATTATGCTCAAATTTGTAGAAACTGTCTTATATCGGTTGAAGAAAAAGTGTACATACCATACACAAAACAAAAAATAAGCAGAACTTGACTCTGAGATGTGTCCCGTAAATTTATCACTTTCGGAGTATAATTTGAGAATAATTTTTGTTCAATTTATATTTGGTCTCCATTGGCATTGGATTTTTTTTTTTTTTTCATTTTTGTGAAACCTCAATGTAGTATTACATGCGGCATGCACGATTGCCCCCCCCCCCTCTCCGAGGGAGGAAATGTCACACGCGTACTTATAGATTATTTCCGATTTTTTCCCCTACTTGCATACTCGTATTAAAACACCCACGGGTAAATTTGTGATCGTTGATTTGATTAAATAATTTAAATTAAAATAGATTTAATTATAATGAATTAAATTGTTGTTTCTTAATTAAGTTAACTTTAATAGTTTATGAACATAAGTAATTATTGTATAATTTAAATTATAGAATATTTTATAATTGTTTGATTATGATATATGTAATTATTATATGATTAATATCGCACGCCTGAGGAAAACGAAGTGTTAGATGTAAAGATCAAATGTTAGATGAGAGAGAAAAGAGATAATTTATTTTGATGAGTGCCCTTGAGATAGCTTTCCGTTTTCGAGCATGTGCAAGGGACGTCTCTTCCGCCACAACTTCAAGCTAAATAAAGTTCAGGCGTAAGTGACTTTATTCTTTTTAAAAAAAAAACAATTGAAAATCTCTTCATTTGGGTCGTTCACATTATTTATTTAATTTTTAATTTTGGATTAATAGGGTCGTTTGATTAAAAATTTTATTTTTTATTTTTATCTTGTAGAAATGTTACAACCGTCGATGTCATTTAATCGTAAGACGAAAATCCTTCCGCCAGAATCTCAAGCGTAAGGGTAATGACTTAGTACAATTTTAATTCCTTATGCTAGAAATCTCAAGCGAGAGGTATATTTGATTTTGCCTTTTGGAATTATCTGGGCAATCAAATTTGTTGATCGATGGTAGGGAACATGTTAGATGGAATAGTGCTCACATCTAATATTAACCATGAATCTCCTCTTTATATATATATATATGCACACTAACTTTTAAACCCGTGCGAAACACGATAGTTTAATATATTTTAAAGAATTTTATTACATTATTGAATTATATTTTTTTGTGTGTTGAGAATTAATAAAAGATAATTATTTTATATATAAGCTTGCAACCAATAATTAGCTAAATTTAGACATAATGATAATTAAAGTTATACTTTAATGTGTTTTTGTTATAAGTATATTACATGGAGATATGTTTTAAAAAATATTTCAATTAAAATATAAGATTATTTTTTTTTATTTATTTAATTTCTTGTATTGAAATATTGAACTGTGAGTTTTTATACCATGGGAAATGAAAGTACTTTTTAATAGATATGAAGTATATAATTAGTTAATATCAACCATAATGTTTTGCTATAGTTATATTACTTGGGGATTTATAAATTTTATGATTTTTTTTTATAAATTTGTCTTTGTTTTTATCAAAAGATAATTCTTCATTTTCTTTTATTTCCTTATTTCATATAAAGTATTTTACCTTAAATATTAAATTATATTTTTTTTTTGTGATTGCACAAATAAATATTATATTATATTTAAAAAAAAAAATTTTAGTGTCATATAATATAATTTTTAAGCTAGAATTTGGAAAATATTTTAATTAACATAAAAAAAGTTAAAAAAAATAATACTTCAAATTAATTTAGTTTTATTACATAAGAATTGTAGATGGTTGCAAATTAAATTCTAATTAGAGAAAATATAAGTGATATTGAACCAAATTAAATGAAATTAGAGAATTTATAGAGATAAAATCTTTGGTTGGCTTTTTATATTCATATAAAGATATGTTGGGCTTATTCAAATATGAACGGGTACCCTACCTATTCTAGAGGCCCAATACATATTTTATATATTATCCGAATTTAAGGTATTACTCCATATATATTCAATTAGGACACGTATGAAATCTCCAAAAATTAAGGGGACAAGGAAACCTAATCCATGTCAACTTAGGTTTTCCATCTTATTTAGCCTGTTAGGAATTATAGCATTTGATGATGATACATAAACATTTAGAATTGTTTGATTTGTAATTGTACATGTACCTGTAGTAGTGCACTATGAGAAACTACTATCATAAATTGCAGGTGAACATAAGAGACTACAAGGAATACATTTACAGAGCTCAACAAAAGTCAGAGTTGGTCAAGCAAAATTAGTCTATCGGAGACTAAGCTTTTGCCTATCAGAGACTAAGATTTAGCCTCTTGGAGACTAAGTTTTTGCCTATCAGAAACTAAGATTTAGACTATCAGAGACTAAGAGTTAGATACTAAGTTTTTTGTCTATCGAAGACTAAAATTTAGTCTATAAGAGACTAAGAGTCAAAGATTAAGTTTTTTTTATCAGAGACTAAAATTTAGCATATCGGAGACTAAAATTTTAGTCTATCAGAAACTAAAATTTTAGTCTATCGGAGACAAAGGTTTACACTGTCAGATACTAATGTTGAAGCTATCAAAGACTAAAACAAGACTCTCTATTGCATTAAAGAGTGGTCAGGGGATGTAGCTGGTCAGAAGATATATCATAAAAGCTCCATTGGTGAACAAAGAATTGCATCAGGGGATAAAAGATTATCATCAAAGTTAGCACCAAAGTTCAACAAATCATCAAACTTGAAGATTGAAAGTCACCAAAGTCATTTACTTATCACCAGATTTTTCGACATCAGGGGATAAGTTTTCAGTGCCAGGGGATAGATTTCTCGGCATCAGGAGATAATTTCTCGTCGTCAAGGGGATAAGTTCTCGGCGTCAAGGGATGGATTTCTTGGCACCAGAGACTATTCATCAGGAGATAAAATGATCAAAGACTAAAGATGTTATATGGGATAACACATAGATGAGTTCACAAATCCACTAACTTAAGTTTAAAGGCGGTAGAATTAAAATATAGATGGTGTTCCAATAAGGAAATATTCGCTATCAAAGAACCTTCAAGAAGATAAGTTATATACACACAAATATTGCAGGTGTGAAGACTGATATGGAGATAAGTCATACGTATACACAGGCATGCGTATATAGTTGTAAGTGTAAAACCTACAAACCGCAAGAATGAAAACTGCAAAGATAACTTATATAGTCTTGAAGAGGAAAATATAGAAGTTGGTCAAATTAAAAACAAGGAAACTCATAGAGATAAGTTATTCATTGCAGAGATAACTTATCATGGGAACTCTAAGAGGAAATTAAGGGAACTGGTGTGCTGATACACCAAAGATGTTACATAACAGGTTGGCGTGCAAGGAAGGTCATGCAAAAAGAAGAAGTTATGTGACAGAGCTGCAATTACCAAAGAATATCATACATATTTTTGGAGGCAACTCATTAAAGAACCTTAGAGAACAAGGGAGCTATGTCTATAAATAGAGATATGGAGCAGCTGAGATAAAAACAATTAGAATATCATAGATATAATAGAGATACACGAAAACACAAGAGTACATATTATCTTAGATTATATAGCAGCCGTAATAAACTTACAGAGTGAGAGAAACAAGTTTTCATAACTTGAGAGAAGGTAGAAATCATTTTTCTAGAGTGCAACTGTTATTTTCAACAGAGTTGTTTGAAGTTGGTCATTCACACCAGTGAGCTATTGTAATATTTCATTGATTTATAAAAGTTCAAAAACTTTTGTGATATATTGTATTATTTCAATTCCGCAACTTTTAATACAATATATTCATTAAACTCACAAAATTCGAAAGAATTTTGTGATTTGTATTCAATCGCCCCTTCTACAAACTATCTTGTGGGACAAACACCATCATTGAGTAAGTATAAATAGATATCAACCTTAAATGACAAAGGTATGTATTATTATTATACACTTGTATAGTTTTCTCACACACAGAACCCTAGGCCCTCATTGTTAATTCTCAAGGATGCTTACTTTCACGCCGAAGTTTTTCCCTAACGGCAAACCATCGTTGGGTTAACCAGTCTTCTTTGTATTTGCATGCTTTTTAGAGTTCGTGGAAACCTTATAGCTGGATTTTTTTAACGTCAACATTGGTGTTAGAAGTAGGGCCTTTTAGCGTTTTGGGTTTATAATCATTTTTATCTGAATACCAAACATGTCAACCGCCACCTCTCATGTGAAATTTTCTAGACTCACATCTCATAGGAAATTTTCTCAATCAAAGTCCTCGACTCTTACTTACCAGGGCAAAGAGTCTTTGAACCCAAGGAATACCATCATCTTTTCCATGGATCTAGAAGGTGATATTTCCTATCAGTCCTATATTGATGCTGAGAATGCGACAAAAGCTGCCGAGGACAACACTACCTTAGTTATCACTATTGACATGTAGAAACAGGAGCAGGTTCGACTCCTTTTGGAGGAATAGAAATAGCTACCCCTCCAACAAATTGACAATGAGAAAAAAATTAGCACCTCTACAAGAGCCGGAGGAAGAAAACGAGCATGACGTCGACTTTCGACACCGACGTCATTCACGCCATCAAATGACGAAGAAGGGGCGTAGCAATTTTAGTTCCCCTGATACGTATTATAGCTCAAGGAGAAGTAGTGGTTGACATCGTCATTGGTCGAGCTTGGATTCCCCAGATATATCATCTACTGTGTGACGTCACTTAGAGACACTAGAGCACAAGCTTGATAAGGGATTCCATTCTTGACATCATCATCGTGGGAAATCCCCTTTGATACGGAAGATCGAGGAGGCAATCATTGAAAAAGACTATAAAATACCCTCTCTCGAATCCTACGATGGCATCAGTGACCCCGTTGACCATACTACCTCATACGAGATAGTTATGAAAGCCTATGGCCATGACAGCGACATCATATACCAACTATTCATCTCTACCCTCAAGAAGGTTGTTCGTGAATGATTGCAAGATGCAACTGCAAAGATATTTGATCTCGACTTAATCAGGCAATAAGTTTTCTTACTATCGGCCTCAATATTGATATTATTCTTTTCTATACTTATTACTTTTACCATTATTAATAAAAGTTCAAGTTTTAATCCTAAACACAGTTGTCCTTATCTTTGTTTCCTCTTTTTACTTTGATACTAGTTAAATTTTACTCTTACTACCTCGAAGTAGGGGACATCTATATACAGTTAAGGAATAAAACCAAAAACAGAACATAAAGATATATTCATTCAAACACCATATATGTGAAGACATCTAAACTTTCATATATACAAAACCATTCATTACAAGAAAAGTTTTTACATAAGGGAAAAACGAAAAATGGTAAAAGAAAACTAAGTGTTTGAAGGTCCATCTCGGCCTCGAAGAGCTCGCATAGCTTCTTAACTCTAGCCTCATTATCAAGATAAAGAATCCCAACTTCCTCAGAGTCTAACACAGCAATTTCATGAAGAATTGAGTGAAAAAAAATCCAATGGTATACTCTTCTGTGGTCTTCTATTTTAACTCTTCCTGGTTCTCCTTCGAGGAGCGAAACTCCTCGATTACAACATTCTTGATATCTCGAGGCAAGTTAGAGGATGAAAGAGGAGGATGAGGAGGACGACTCTACATCTTCTGAAAAAATGCGTCGTGTTGGTCGCGAATACCCTTCAAGTCTGCTTCTTGCTTCTAGAGGAACTCATCGTTCTTTGCCAAAGGGTCCTCGGCCCTACTAACACAAAGATACTCATCATTAAGTTTTTTGTCCGCATCCTGCCTCTTTGATTGCTCCTCGATAAGCTCTTTGTGTACACTTTTTATCTCTACTTCTTTCTCCTTAATTTTTTTTTCCTTCTACTCCAGCTTTCTCTTTAGCTTAGGAGCATCGCCCACAAGGGCAATCTTCTCATCGGCCTACTTTGACTGTTCCTCGTTAAGGTGCTGAATAGAAGTCTCGGTGTGCCTCTTTTCTTGAAGATCAAAGTTGAGTTGATCCTTCAGAAATGCAAGGGAAACAGAAGCCTACAACACAAATGGAAAAACCAACGGGGTACCGCAATGACTAATGTGAGATACATCAAATGAATTATGTGAATACGTACCCTATCCAAGTGGGAGAAGGTATCTTCAATCATGGCCTCGGTCGGAGTCCACTCATACACGTCCTTATCCACATGCATCTTCCAGCAACTTAAGAGGCCTAAAGGGAACTTAAGATCTTTAAAGTAGCCCGCAATGTGGAGGGTACTAGTGGAGGTTTCGATTTAAGGACCACGATGCTACCCTCTTCAGTGATGACTACTGGAAGAGGGTGGATAATGGTTTGTTGATCTAAACCCCTCTTTACCTTCTTCATCATGTACTCCTCAGGACCCTCAAAGACAGACATCTCAACTCATTTCTTCATAAGCAGAAGGACTTCCTCCTAAGCCTCGAGCTCCTTGTGCAAATCAACTAGGGGGGTTAAAGGCATTCTAAAGGGGAGGTTCCCTCAGCCCCTTGGTTCAATAGTTGGACGACCAAGGCCTTGACCCCTACAGAAGTTACCACAATGAGAGAAAACTTTTCCTTGTTCATTTTGCTAGTTTCAATTTGGCCAATCCCAATGGTAAGGTGCCAAAGGATTCGACAGTCTCGACCCTCTTGGGAAGGGTGCTGGTGGATGTAGGTCAAATATCCTCTACACCCTCCATGGCCTGTACGATTTCTTCATTTTGAGCATCTTTAGGTACTTCGGTCACTGTCCAAAGTAAATCAAGCACATTTAGTGTTAAAACTAATAGCCATGACATTCTAACATAAGAATAAGGGTAAAATACTTACACTTATGCTTGTGAAGAAAGTGGTCTTGTAGAAAATATTTGCTCTACTTCATTACCCTCAATTTAGGATGAATAAATTCCAATTACTTTCTTAGGGCTCTAATGAGAGTAGGGGGAGTCACAAATTGATTCCTAAATGCACCCTAAGGTCAAATGTAGTATAATCCTGGTCCTCGAATGAATACCACTTCAAATGTCATCCCTTATTGTTGTTAGGGCGCTCCATTGGAAGGACTAACCCTGCCCTTTTACTTAGTTGGGCAGGCCCTTTAGTGGTGCACCCTGTGAAATGCACCCACTGTAGAAATAGGTCAAGCGAAGTCTCCAAACCTAAATTAGAACATATCGCCATGAAATTGAATAAATAAATGTAGTTGTTTGGCATCAATTGGTTAAGAGACAGACCTGTCTCCAAGAGGAAATGAACGACGAAGGTCTTTAATGGGAAACTAAAACCATATTTGAGCATCCTCTTGTTGATTAGAACCCATCCACCATCGGGTTGCCAATACATCTTATCCTCTTCGATGGGGAGACGAAGTGCATACAAACTTGATATGTAAAATTTTACCCTAATTAGCCCCAAGTTCTCCTTTATCAAGATACTCGGTTCATTAAATACTTTCGAAGCATGATTGTCTCATTAAATACTTTCGAATGAATACCACTTCAAATGTCATCCCTTATTGTTGTCAAGGCGCTCCATTGAAAGGACTAACCTTGCCCTTTTACTTAGTTGGGCAGGCCCTTTAGTGGTGCACCCTGTGAAATGCACCCACTGTAGAAATACTATCAAGATACTATCAAGATACTCGGCTCATTAAATACTATCAAGATACTCGGCTCATTAAATACTTTCCAAGCATTAAACTTGGGGAGAGTGGGATTCTCCCTAAGTATGTTGGAGAGAACGACAATGTTGACTGCGACATGGTTGTTAAGAGGTTAAGCTGCTGGAATTTGAACATTTAGGTTCCCTTGCGAAATCAAAGAGGGCACATTCATCATAGTGTTTACACTGTGTTGTTGGGGTGAAGAACCGGGGTGACTTTCTCAATTTGAATGGTCAATTTCGTTTGGGGAGAACTATAATAGGTCGTTATTGGTAAGAGATGAATAAGATGCAGAGAATACTTGAGAAATTCTTGCTCTGAGAATTGAAATTGGAGTAAGGAGAAAAGAGAAAAGGGTAAAATCCCTTTGCTCCTAGTATTTATGTGACCCATTGCAAATTTCAAATTCCAAAAGTCTTATTTTCTCCCCATATGATCACTTTTGATCAGGTGGTTCACAATCATCCTTCGTACAACACAAGATAAACGACAACATACGGGGCACGTTTATTCCCTGTAGTTAATGTGCACAAATAATAAAGAGTAAAACCATGATGTACACAACTACCAAGTGTAAATTATGATTATCCCCCTACTAAGGGGGCTAATATTACCATTACGGTCCCAATTAATTGATTTCTCATTTCAGGTAAATTCGAACTAAACTGAGCCTAAGGATATTTTCCCTCTTGCAGCGTGGGTTTCTAGCCTACTTTTAAAGGGGTTGATGATGCCATATAGAGCAACGATAATTACCGAGATGGGATAATGGACACTAATAAATAAAGACCAAAGTTGATTGGGCCCCTATTTTTGGGCTCTATGGGGTTTGATTCACATACTCCGCATAGTAGTATAATTCATTATGAGAGTATGTGTCAATGTTGGGCCCAAAAAATAAAGCATAAGTTATTGAGCCTACTCAAATATGCACGAGTGTCCTGCCCATTCTTGAGGCTCAATACACTAGTACAAAACTGATCATATGCGTTGATTAATTAACGTATTTCGCGTCGGTTAAGAGGAGACGCATACGGCGGAGACGCAAATATCATAAATATTTTGCGTCAGTTAAAGATATGACGCAAAAACTATCATTTGCGTTGGATATTTATAAAGCTGACGCAAATAATAGTGTCATTTGTGTCGGTTCTTCAAGATACCCGACGCAAATGATTGGTTTATAAAAAATTTATTTTAAAAATGAATTAATAAATTTGCGTCGTACTTTTAAAAAAACCGACGCAAATTATAGGATCATTTGCGTCGGTGCTTAACTAAACCCGACGCAAATGATTGTTTGATAAAAATTCATTTTAAAAATAATTTAATCTATTTGCGTCGTACTGTTAAAAGAACCGACGCAAATGATTGTTTTTTTTTAAATTTTCATTTTAAAAATAAAATATCTAACCTGTACAAGCCAAAATAGTACAAAATTCAACCACTTCAATATTTGCAAAACAGGAATATATACAAATCCAAATTTACAAACTGTTCAAAACAGGAATATTTACAAACTGTCCAAATGTACAAACTGTTCAAATATGCAAAGGTCACATACAATGACTCATAAAATATTCTACAAACAAGTCTCTAATTTCATCTATATCAAACTGGGTATATGACTCTTTTGCACTCAAACCCTGTAGAATATTATAAAAAAGAAACAATTAAGCATATAACTAAAACCACTATACAAGCTACTTTGTTATTAGATTGAAATAGTTAATTGCATGCATATAATTAAAAACAATATACCTCAGTCCATTTTGTATATGGAGCACATTGATGTAACTTGACGATGTCATACGTATATGTACCTAATGACATAGTAGCCGCATTCAACACTTCTTTGTTGTTGAGGACACTATATAAATAATCAAGTTGATTAAAAATTTAATAAGAAATTATATTATTAGAACCAACAAACTCAACATTGTTTGGATAAGTTAGCAAGTATTTTATACCTTAACCTCTTTCGTATACCAATGCAACTTATTATTTCTCTTCTTGTCACCGTGAGCAACATGTAATCGAAATGCCCTACAAAATTATATATAGTATTATATATGAGTAAATAAATATGTTAAAAGAGTTTTACACGTTTAACTTATATTAATAACTTAAGAATTAATATATAATTTACTTACACTGCAAATGTTGTCTTGATTGGCATATTCCTTTCCTTCTTCAATGAGTCGAACACATATATTGCATTTTCCTCACAAGATATAAGAAACAACATTCAATGTTCCCTACATTTTTACAAATTAAATAACAATGTTAAATTATATCAATGAACAAGCTAGCTAGAATAAATTAAGTCCACCATTTTTATGTTCTTACTGTTGGAAGTACGACCCTAAAATGAATTTGGATCACCGGCAACCTAGAAAAATATCCGCAATGTATCGACTTGCGCCATCTGGATCATTTATTACATTTGCCACTTTTTGAGGACACAAGAATCCAAAGGCATTAGATCCCTTAGTCATCTCTTTCAGGTACCTTAAATATAATATACAAATTACTTATTAGTTAGTTTATAAAATAAACTTGTATAAAAAAAAAGATAAATGAGAACATATGAAACATATAATCAACGGTTCTCCATTGTGGAGAGTCACTCGGGTGTCTAAGCATCCCATCTGATTTCCTCCCTTCTGCATGTCACCTCAAATCTTTTGCATTTGCAAATAGGCGTTTGAATCGTTGCACTATGGGTAAATACCAAATCACCTTGCTAGGAGCCGCCCTTTTTTTATCATCCTTAGAAGAATCATTACCCTTCCGCTTGTACCGAGATGCTCCACACTTAGGACATGTGTGTAAATGTTCATTCTCATTTCGAAACAACACACAGTTATTTGGACATGCATGTATCTTCTTTACGTCCATACCCATAGGACACAACATCTTCTTTGCCTCGTACGTGGAAGTGGGAAGTTTGTTATTCACCAGAAGTATTTCTCGTAAAAGTTTTAACAATTCTGTAAAACTCTTGTCACTCCATCCATTCTTGACTTTCAACTTGCACAACTTCAAAGTTGTTGACAACCTTGTCAAGTCGTCACTGCACCCGGGATACAAAAGTTTCTTAGAATCGCGAACCAAACTCTCAAATATATCCGGTTGTGGCATCATATGGTCTTGCAGATCTTGTATCATATCTTCCACCCTATCAATGTCCACATCATCTTCGTCATTATCGACCGAATTATCGTATTCGGTTGCATAATTTGACTTTGAGCTACCAGTCATATCAAAGTCTATTCCCTCGCCATGCCAAATCCACTTTGTATAATCTTTCTTAAAACCACGACAAAATAAATGTTCACGCATTGTCTCTATGCTCGAATATTTTTTTAAATTACCACAAAGGCGGCACGGGCACACAATCATGTCTTCTTTTTCATGTTCCTTTCCGATTTTTTGGTGTTCAACATCACATATAATAAACTCGTTAACCCGTCTCACATATGTGTCATCGTTACGCAATATATTGTACATCCATGTTTGACGATCCATATATAACTAAATAACCACAACAATTAACTAAGTAAGCACAACAATTGTACAGATACCATAAATAAGATGCGGACAAACAATAGTTCAAGCATACATACTGATATTTTAAATAATGTCTTTAATGAATGTATTATTTTAATTAACAATGACTTACACAACAAAGCTGTCTGCCGGAAAAAGCTCTCCGCCGGAGACACAGAAGAAAGAAACCTGCAAAACTCAGTCAAGAAACCCGCCAAAGACGATCTCGCTCTCTCTCCTCTCTTACGAACCAGGCCAAAATAGTAAAAGTTTTAACTTAAATATACTTTTTAATAATATTAAAGAATATGCGTCAGACAATGAAGAAAACCGACACAAAGAACATAACCATTTGCGATGGATATTTAAATCAAGTGACGCAAATGTTTGAATAATTTATTTTTTAAAAATATTTTTAAAGAATTTGCGTCTGTTCTTTTAAAAACAGACGCAACTACATGTGAGTATTTGTGTCAGATCTTTAATCGATGTGACGCAAATGTGTTTTTGTTTATTTTTTTAATTATTTTTTATCTTTTGTGTCGGTTATATTAAACAACCGACGCAAATACTCATCATATTTGCGTCGGTTCTTTAATCGAGATGACGCAAATGCGTTAAAATTTATTATTTATTTATTTTTATATATTTTGCGTCGGTCTTTTAAAAGAAGCGACACAAATACTCTTACCATTTTTTTCGCAAATGTCACAGTGTTACTATATGGGACAGTTATATTAAAGAACCGACGCAAATATGGAGACGCATATGATCAGTTTTGTACTAATGATAAGTATTTTATATATTATCCAAATTTAAGGTATGATTCCATAGTCAATTAGGACACGTATGAAATTTCATATAATTAAGGGAACATTGAAATTGAATCCATGTCAACTTTGGTTTCCTATCTTACTCGGCCATTGAAGAAGTATAAATAAATATCAACCCTAAAGGACAAAGGTACGTATTATTATTATACATTGTTTTAGCTCTCTTACATTCAGAACCCTTGGCTCTCACTATTAATTCTCAAATATGTTTACTCTCACAACCAAACTTTTCCCCAATGACAAACCATCGTTGGTTAAACAGTGCTATTTGTCTTTGCAAGCTTTCTAGAGTTCGTGAAAACCTATACCTAATTTTTTTAGTGTCAACAAGATATATGTGGCGTCCTTACGATAAAGTGGTATCTTCTTGGTATCTCCTAATTAGATGTGAGCACATACATTAGAGATCAATTAGTTTCACATACACACACATTGCTCATTCACTTTAAACTTAATCACAAAAAAACAAAAACAGAAACAAAACAAAAAAATAATAACTTTTTAACTATTCAAATATTTTCAAAAATAGTTTTAAAACTTTATAAATAACAATTATAACATGGAACTGAATTTTAAGAGGAGAAGAGAGTAGAGAGTAAAACTTATTGAACACCAAAGAGATCACTTGTTTCATTTCATGATGTAAAGTATACAACTTTATGCTTAGTGAAGACCAATTAGAGCTCATTTTAAACGTGCGTGTGTGAAATCACATGTCCAAAAATGTAGATAAGCTCGTAAAAATACTTATTCACACAAGTCATATATTTATATAAATAAATACCCCGTACTATTTAACTAGGGTCCAACCCATACAACACCCTACGCACCACTACACTTGCCTGCAGTCGCACACGGAGTAATAATATATATACTTACTAACTTTTTATAAACGTAGTAGTTATAGAACAGAGAGCTTGTGAGAAAAGAAAAGAAGAGAAAATATAACTCCAAAGCCATGGGAAGAATAGCAACACTTACGTATATCTGCTTCCATTTCTTCATCTTCTTCACCATTTCCACCACTGTTTCATCTGTAAGTAATTACTCGTCCTACGTTACATTTGAATACACGTTCGTGGAAATATCAGTTCTCTATATTATTATATTCAATTTAAAACGAAAAAACGTACATCATTTTTAATTTTATTTTTTAAATATATGCTAACACTACTTGGGTAATTAATTTGCAGACTGATTGTGTTTACATGATCTACGTTAAGACCGGGTCGAACTCAAATGCAGGAAAGGCTTCAAAAGTAAGCCTAACCCTTTATGATTCGAAACTTTCTGGTATTCGGTTCGGTAACCTCCAGACATGGGGCGGACTGATGGGCTCCAACTACGACTACTTCCAGCCCGGAAGTTTGGATTTGTTTAGTAACACGGGTCCGTGTCTTGTCGGACCCACTTGTTTGATGAACTTGACCTCGGACGGGTCGGGTAATGGCGGGTGGTACTGCGACCACGTGGAGGTTGCCTCCACGGGTGCGGATACACCTTGTGCCAAGCAGCTCTTCAAGGTCAGCCAGTGGCTCCGCGCGGGTAAGTCTCTAGAAGTCATCCAAAACGAGTGTCCGGCGACGGCGGCCAGCGGTGGCGACGGTAGTGAGAATATGTGGAAAATTGCTAACCCTTATGTTGTGGACGATATGTGAGAGTTGCTTGTGACTTTAATTTAACGTACCAAATAAAAACTCTACTTAGTTTGATTTGTGTTATGTATGCGGTACCATTCATCTATGTTTTACTACAATGTCATGTTTTTATTTCTATTATGTACGAGTATTGGGCAAAGATAATAATGAAATGAAATAGTTACCGTCTTTTACACAAATTATGATACTCTCCCTTTTTAAAAAAACAACAATATTTTAAAAAGTTATCTAAATATTTTTGTAAAACTTTATAATTAAAATTCGATTGATTTTGATTTGAAAATGATTAACATTACAAAATATATTAAAATTCTAATAAAATAATTTTTTTATAATACTAAAACATTATTAAACTATTGTCAAATTTTGAATATTAGGATTTTACAATTTTATACAAACAAAATAAAATATTACTTTTTTTTAGAAGGGATGGAGTAATAATAATAATGTTGTCGTTGATCGACCTATTGGTAATAATTAACCGTCACCTGAAAAAGTTTTTATCTGGAGAATTTCTTAAACTATAGTGGGACTTTGTTATTTTAGAAAAGTTCTAATTTTTGAATTTATTGAAAATTATATGTAATTCATGTTATTGACTTTTAAATTCGTCAATACTTTGCATATTCAAGTCAGATAGGAGTACAAAATATCAGATAATGCATGAAGAAAGGTTTTTCTTTTAAATTGTTTAAAGTAGTTCATATTTTATCCTTTGATAATGCATATTATTTACCATTACTTGTATTAATTTTTCCATCTTTTTCTTATGATTTGCGCATAATTAGTAGATTTTAATAATATTTTATATCTTTGATGGTTAATTGAAGGTTGAAGACAAATGAAAGTTTAAAGTGGAGATTTATGCATCAAAAGTTCAAGTATTCGAAGTGGGAAACTTAAGGAATTCCAAAAAAGGATACAACATAGCAAAAGACTTTGTTCCATAAAATGTGGGTACGTCTTATACACTCTGCAAAAAATTAAAATACACAAAAGACCAGAAAACTTTGTTCCATAGAACGTGGGCACACCCAGTTGTGCGAGAATTAGTAAGAAAAATTATAAGGAAGTTGATTTCTAATAGGATTCTTATTTTATTTTATCTTCCTTTTTAGAAAAGACTTAATTAGGAGTTTACTTCCTATTAGAAATAGGAAGATAGTGTGTGTGTGTGTGTGTGTGTGTGTGTGTATATATATATATATATATATATATATATATATCAGGACACTCTCATTAGATGATATATCAGATATCATATCACATATTTTCTTTTCTATGATTGTTTTCTACAACTATGAGCGACTAACTCCATAAAGTCTAGCCAAGATTTTTCAAGGTTTTGTCTAAATCGAATTGTGCGATTTTTTTTTTTATTCTCTTCATCTTTTCACGAGTATTTATTTATTCTCCATGCTCTCTTGTTATTATTATTTTGATTAGTTGAATAAGATGCATATTATTTAATTGTCAAAATAATATATTGCTAATTCGAATATCAAATCCGGAATTGTTTGATTAATTTCAATATTAGTAGCAATTAACAACGTCGATTATGGACAAGTTTTTGATTGTTTTTATGAGAATATGTAATCTAATTTAAATGAACCATGATTTTGAGTTTGTTAATTAGAATTGATTTTTTTTTGGAAATTAAGGCTATCACTAAACTAAATCTCAAGAGCTTGTTTGGGGTTGTTTAATTGATAAGAGAAATAGTCAAAGAGTTTATTTTGATTATTGAAAAAGTAAGAAAAAATTGGTTGTTAGAGCTTGTTAACAACTAGAACCAATTTACTCGTGAATGTGAAGTGTCTTTTGTGTCAATGATCGATTTGCAAAAAGTCAAAACTGATATTACCTTTAGCTAGATTATTTTACATTCTTGATTACTCTTCATTATTTGTTTTCATTGTTTTATTAGGTTTAATAAACAAAATTCTCCTATTTATTTATATTGATTATTTAGAAGTAAATCTTGACCAATATCTATGGGTTTGACCTTATTTATCGCTATTTACAAATAGTTTGGAGTAAGAAATATTTTGGTAGTTTTGACACCCATCAAATTTTAGCGTCATTCACGAGGATTGGTGTCTAAAGATTTATTTCTTTTATTCTTTTGATTATTTATTTTGTGTATGCCTAGATCTTCTCGTATAGGTGCACTTACATACGATCCTGAGAATGAAAAGACAGCTCGTAGATTGAGGAAAGAAACTAAGTTATGTTTGAAAGTAGAATCAACTTCATCTCCCGGACTAAAATCAACCTTTGACCTAGTAGATTCTTCTACTGACTTGAAAAAAGAAACCATGGCTACAGAATTACCAATTTGTGATTATACTACTCCAGATATGAATCAACAACCATTATGCATTGTGTATCCAGATCTTGAGGTAACCTTTGAATTAAAATTTGATCTTATTCACTTACTTCCTACTTTTCATGGTATGACAGGTGAGGATCTTCATAAACATCTCAAAGAGTTCCACGTGGTATGTTACACAATGAAACCCTTAGGTGTTACTGAAGAACAGATTAAATTGCGAGTCTTTCCATTCACATTGGCAGATAAAGCCAAGGATTGATTATATTACTTGTCTTCTGGGTCCATCACTACTTGGAATGATATGAAGAGAGAGTTTCTTGAAAGGTACTTCCCTGATTCACGAGTTACCAACATTAGAAAAGATATAAGTGGCATAAGACAGTTCAATAGTGAATCTCTATGTAATTATAAGGAGAGATTCAAAAGACTTGTTGCTAGTTGTCCTCAACACTAGATTCTTAATTAACTCCTCATCCAATACTTTTATGAAGGGTTGATACTACGGACAAGAACATGTTAGATGCAACAAGTGGAGGTGGATTAAAGAAAAAAACTCCTACGGCAACAAATCTCATAATTTTTTAGATGATTTCGACACCCATCAAATTGTAGTGCCATTGCCAGGAATTGGTGTCTAAAGATTCATTAAAACCTTCAAAACTTCTTGTAAAATATGTAGATTTCAAATATAAAATTTTCATAATTTAATGAGTTCGTCTATTACTCTATTTTGCATGAGTAGAGTAAGTTTGTTAATATAAAAAATATCAAACAATTTCCAAAAAATCAAAATAAACTTTTTCTTTAATCCTTTCTGTTTCTATGACTTTTAAAAAATATAAAAACAATTTTTACTTAGTTTTTACATATTTTCATAATTAATTGCATGTATTAGTATTAATTAATTAGTTTTCTAGATAAAAATTTCTAAAATTGATTCTCTTTATTTAATTGTATTTATTAATTAAATATTAGTTCATATATTTGTCATTAATAATTTAGAATATGAAAAATATTTATTTTGTAATATTTATTAATTATTAGTGTAAATAGGTAAGTTTCTTAACTAGTAGTAAACTTCTTCATTAACTGCAAAATTCCCATTAATTGTAAATATTTTTTTCTTTAATGCAATATTCTGCCTCAAAGTCAAATCTTTAATTAATTATGTAGATTCTTTAATTACTTAATTCAATTTCCTTATTTGTGTAAATAATAATTTTTTAGTATCTTTTAATCAATTAATTATAAATTGTCAATAATTGTCTTAAATATTAAACAAGGGAGAGAGAATTGACAATTATGAGTCCAATGGATGTGACAGGTGCCTAACACTTTCCCCTTGCATAGTCAAGCATGCGAATTTACAATTTTCTGTTTCGTAGACAACAGAGTTATCAAAAATCAAAGGAATTATTAATCAATTAATTTTTAAAATTAAATAAGATGAGTTGTTACATTATTTTTCTTTTAATAAATATCAACTGGTAGCTCTAAAATTAAATGAATTATTTTGATTCACGTATAAATTCAAACTAATTATTTTAATTAAATTCAAACCCCTATCCAATTTTCCCCATGCCCGACATCCGGTCGTTTACCAGAAAAACAAAAATCGAAATATCCAGTTGAGCTCAATCCGAAACCAATCAAGAACATATGCATGTATTTTGTCGGGTTCCAAAAAATAGGCGCACAAATTATATTAGAGTTCATTATAATCACGAATGTCTTATCCGTTCTCAAGTCCTTGCTATTTGTGGAGACTTCGTTCGTGTTACACATTGGATACCTGACAATAATGTAGAATAGAAAATATAAGTAAATTTTGGTATTATTGACCCTTTTTCCTCTCCAATAATACGATGAAAATAAGAAGCGAATTCATTCAAATTAGCCACAGGCTATCAAAAATTTTCAATTTACCCCTTTTCGGAATAAATAGTAGATAAGATACTCAATTCTATTAGGTTTTTTTCCACATATATATATACATGTACGCACGCGCATGTGTGATGGTGAATTTTTTTTTCAGAAGAAAAGATAGGTACAAAACTACATTGAGACATGGGGTAGCGGACACCCTTTCTAATTTTTTAAAATTTTTATCATCACCCTTAAATTTTTATATGTATTTTATATTAATTTTTGTATTTTACCGCCTTCAATTATTTTTTCTTTCTCCTGTCTCTTAAATATGTCATCCTGATTCTGCATTTGAGGATAGAAACAAGTAACGACACATGTACTCAGATAACTTAAAGTTAAGGGTACTAGTGCGGATGGTTGAGTCTAAATAGATGAAGATATAATGTGAACAACTTCCATATATACCATTGGATTGGACTGGACTCGCACACAGCAGCTAACCCTACACGTTTGATTATCCCGACATGTACGTGAAAGTTCAATAATGTTACTATGTGACATTAATCATATCGGGGTCACATTCTCGTGTGCTGTACTCCGTTTTTATCTACCATTCATTCGAAAGTTATTTGTAACAGTCCAATTTGTACAAATATTTATAAGAATATGATTTTGATTAAATTAATTATATTTATCTATAAAATGAATGATTGAGAATAAATTAAAATGAGTAAATTAGCGTGAGGGGTAATTTGGTCTAACACAATAAAACATAAAATTTATTATAAAAAGTATATTGAGTTAGCTAATGCATTCATGAATAACACTTTTACTCATTTTATTTAATGATTATATATATTATTCATTTATAACTAATTTAATTCATAATTTGTCAGATTTTAAAATTTACAAACCAATTAGACATTCATAAAAAGAAAGTGCTGCAAATTAAACATGACATGTATTTGATTCATATAGTATACATGCTCATGTCCTTTTGCTATACCCCATGAAAAATAGAGCATATTTATTACACATGGCTCCACCATGGTTTTATTTTAGCCTTTCAAGATCACGTTTGGTGCATTCCACAGAAAGGTGACTCAACTCTATATCATCTACTAAAGTTAAAAGTTGAAATCTGTAAAGAATTAAAAAGAAAAATTTGTGGAGATGAATTAAAGCTTGTTTTAAACGTGTGTCGAACAAGATCGATATCCAAAGACATGAATTGAACAAAAAGGTCATGAAAAATCACTTTACCCGTTAAGAATATATTGTTGAAATTTGAAATCTAATGTATCATGCATGTTCTCCATAAATTTAATATACAAATTAAGAACACAAGAATTTATCCTGATTCATCCAAAATTAGGTTAGATTCGGCGTGTTTAAATATTATTATTATTGATTCAAGTTTTCCACATGATACAATTATGGTTGAATATTTCACACTCCGCAAATTTATTTTGCAAACTCTCGATAGTTACATAATATCATAGACCTCCTTATAAAAAACCTTCACAAAAATGATAAAAACTCTCACTTTTGTGATATTTAAATAAACACAATAAACCATTATATTTATATACTCCTAATATAATGTTAGAAATCCAAAAACAATTAAAAATAGCACAAAATCCAAATCTTATACAGAAACATATTTTAATTAGAAATAGAAAATAAAACTCATCCCAATGAGAAATAGAAAACCTATTCCTAATTGAAAATAGATAATGTTATAAGTATAAGTCAACCTCAACCCATATATTGTATAGTCTATTTTGTTAAATTATGCTTTGTATGTAATATAGATGAATTAAAGCTTGTTTTAAACGTGTGATTAAACCTGTCGTAAATGGATAATTAAATTAATTAATCATAAGTAAGTAATAAGAATTCATTTAATGATTGAAAATGTTGTCCGATCAATAGATCAACGAATTTGTTAGATATAAGAATAAATTTTCGCACACAAACAAATTTAAAATAAATATTTATAAAAGTGTATAAAGATAAAAAAAAATTGATGTTTCTCATTAAGTAAAGGAATAATGAAAATAATAAAATTATCTGCATATGAAATTTTTGTTGATGTGTGAGTTTCTATATTTAAAAGTATGTTGTTTATTTAAATTGTTCAAATTATATGTTCTGTGTACTCCTTATATGTCTCTGGACATAAAATTCGTTACTTCCTGTGTTACCAATACATCGATGCATAAAATATATAAAAAAGGATACCCCATAGTTAATGCAATTTTGAAAGCTCAACATTACAATTGCAGACATTAAAATATAAATTGCTCTCGCAAATCACATTGAAATAATAAAATAGGGGATGAAAGGTATATTCTGCCTAGTCACCCGATGGTATAGTAAATATAGGAGTTCGACTTGGACCTTTCGTAATAGTAAGAGAATTTTCTTAGGATATTTAAGGTTACGAAAAATAAAGTTGAACGATGAAAAAATGTTAATCGAAGCATGAAAGAAATTAACAAATTAATTTAGAAGATATGGAATGTATATAAAGGTTTTTTGTGATATTTTTTATATTTATATATGTACAACATAAAAGGAGATATATTATTGAAATATTTGTTATTTAAAAAATATAAATATAACAAACCTCAAAAATAAAAAAAGGAGGGAACTTGGGTTTTGGACTTAAATAATGAAGAAGTGCACTAAATCTATTGATTGGGTTACGACCAATGTTTTGATCGGGACTAGATCGGTGGGTCCAACCGGTTGAACCATCAATTGATTAAGTCATCGGTCTAATTGGTCTTCCAAAATTATTTTTGTTTAAAAAATTGTTTTGGTTTGTTGAACCACCAGTTGAACCGTTCAACTCATTGTCCAAACCACTAGTTCACTGGTTCGACTACCTATATTATATTTTACTATTTTAAGTTTTATACATTTTTAACTAGTTTAAAATTAAATTTTATACATTATATTTATAAAAGTGAGACATTTATGTTGTGTGTTAATCATTCAAATGAGCATAATTATAAGAATAATAAATATAAATTAAAAAATAATTTTTGATAAAAATAATATATACATATTTATAAAAAAAATACAATTATGAAATTAATGTGTTAATAATATTCAACCCATTGATTTAACCAGTGATCCGTGCGCCCAATAATCTTTCTGATTTGATGAATAGTCTGAATCTGAAAATATCGGTTAGAATAAAGTGCCACTTATAATTTTGTACGTGGAATGTAAATAAATGGTGAGTTTTATATATAACTGTTAAAAAATTATAGTGTAAATATTTATGTTCTTCCATTTCAACAAACGAAGCACAATGTGAGCAGCACATGACAAGATATCGAATAAAATAATTTTTCAAAATAGCTAAACTCATTCCCAGTATATCGTCTCTAATTTCGTTTGCAAATTTTAATTTTACATAATTTTTTTAAGTACAAAATGTTGATTTTGATTAAATTATGTATAGTAGATATAAAAACTCCGTCTACAACATGGATAAGTTTGTGATTGTGATTCAATAATAAAAATATATTTGATTATAATCAATTAAATTGTGATTACTTAATAGTTATTAATTATGTAATGCGTAAACATTATTTGATTATTACTTTTAAGATTGATTGTATAATCAAATGTTTATAATGTAGATTTAAGTTTATATGAGATTGATTAATTTTTCCGCAAAACAACTTTACTAAGTTGAGACAAGTTAACTAAGTACAATATCTAATTAATTTATTCGCGAAATAGCCTTCCTAGAATATATACTATATAGGTACAGAGTATTCTTCGAAATAAACTAATATGGAATGAATAAAACTATTGAGTCTTAAAGTTTAAACTTTGAAAGAGCTATGAATTAAAATAATTTAAAATAAGGTGGTATTATGATACAAGGTAAATAATATAGAGAGATAAAGATCAAAACAAAAGAGAAAACGTCTTATGAAAAAAAAAAAAAAAAAATATATATATATATATATATATATATATATATATATATATATATATATTAAAACTTTTTAATAAGCAATATGTTGCTAATAAATCAGGATAGAAAAAATAATTTCCTTAACACATCCTATCCAATTATTTTCACGAGTATCACGAACATGCATTTGCATTTATATACCGTCGCATAGGAGATATAGAGAGCGCCAGTAATTAACCAAAAAAGGAAGACGGAACCTAAAAGCGATGGGAACAAAAGGACAGATCAGTTATATCTGTTTCCATCTCTTGGTCCTCTCCACCATTTTCACCTTCGTCCAATCTGTAAGTCACTCATTCCCTCCTGCATTTCCATCTGCTAAAGGCTCGCATTCTGTCTTACTTTCCAAATATAGAAAACCATTAGAAACTACTTAGATTTGTAGTTATTGAGTGACAGTATATGCAATTGCATAATCACAGTACTCTTAACTAATTCCCTTCTAGTTTTTTCCAAATTGTTTTTTCTATATTGCACTAATATCCTAAACCAATTGATAATGTATCCTAAAGTGAGACGTTTGAACGTTTGCTTTTTTTCCTAGCCTGACCATTAATTATTTGGCGAAATTCCGTTTGTTTTCATGCAATTCGCTTACAAAAATTTAGGATAGATTTAGATAGATGTTGGTTGAACGACATATATATAAGTCATGCTATACTATCCAATAACAAATTTTTAGTTTTCTGTATCTCGGGTTACAGAAAACTCGTGTGTTTGGGATATGGATGTCCGTGATGATTAAATAAATCAAGATTTTACCATGATTGTAATTTTCGAGCCACACTAAATAGAAAGCTTATGGGATAGATTCTACATGGTTTTTTCTTCCAAAACTTTAGGATTGATGTCACACACAAATCTTAATTTGAATTGCAGAGCGATCCAGATTGTATTTATGCGATATACGTACAGACTGGATCCAAAATAAAAGCAGGAACGGACTCCAAGATAAGCTTAACCATTATTGATAACACAGGATTGGGTATGCTGATCGGCAATCTGGTGAACTGGGGCGGAGTCATGGGCCCATATCACAAATACTACCAAACCTCAGGACTCGACATCTTCAGCGGTTCGGGCCCATGTCTTAAGGGGCCCATATGCTCCATGAACTTGACATCTGACGGGTCGGGTAAAACTGGCTGGTACTGTGACTATGTGGAGGTCACATCCACCGGTCACAATATTGCTTGTGGAAAGCAGAAATTCTCGGTTGCGCAGTGGCTATCCAATGATAGGTATCCGTTCAAACTTTCCACCACCAAAGTCCTCTGTCCTACGGCGGCATGTGGCGGCGCAACATTTAATAGTGTTCGTGATGCTATGCGAGCTACTCAATTTGTTCGGCACATAAACGTTATCGTTTGAAACAATTTGGGTACTATGTTTTTTTATTTTATTTTTTTTGATAAATTTGGTGTGGGGAATGTGTATTTTCTTAACATGTGCTATGATTTTGTTTGAAAAATAAATTGGTCGCTTCCAAGTTACCTTGTTTGGTTTATGTGGATTTGATTTCAATATATGAATAGTTGTAGTATCTCTATTAATTAAGCGGTTGACCCTCTTAATAACCATTTGGTCATTTCGAGTGAACAAATAAATAAAAAGCAACTCTTTTTCTTCTTCGCATGTAACACTCACTAGAACTTTTTCTATTAATTAAACGGTTCACTCACTAGATTTCTTCTCAATTAATTAAACGGTTGGATCTTATCCATTTTTTAAGAAGTTATATTTGAATAGGTAGTTGTTATTTCATTTTATTTTCATACAATATCTAATTTAATTACTTACCTTCTATACTTTAAAATTCTTTCAAAGTAAACATCTCACTATCATTATATTAGCACACATATTTGTGTGTACCACGTACACTAGTATATTTTAATGGTCCAAAGAAAAAAAAATGATTCACATAATTAAAGAAATTAAGTGGATATATTTGTGTTTTAAGACAATCCAAAAAAAGAATTTAGACGGTTAGATTGAACACAAATACTATCTAATTTCCACAAATACTAACACAATCCACAAGAATTTTGTATATATTGCCATAAGTTTCAATCTACTTTCTCTAATTTTGCATTTTATATTTTGTGTATGTACATGATATGAATCCTATACGTGAATATAAAAATTAATAAATGAAGAGAGACGAAAGGAAAAATATATCCTCGGAAACAAGATATGGGTTACCGCATCTCTGAATATGTGGTACATCTCATACTCGTGAAATAAAGACATGATATGATAAGTAATTTCAGATTTTCTAAATATATTTTTCAAATAACTACTTAAATATTTTACAAATGTTGATTACTATCTATTAATTGGACTAATCCAATCGTGAAAAATTAAACACAATTCAAATATGTGATTACATTTTAAGAAAATATTCAAATGCCTATTCTTTTTGCCCATTTTATGTCTATATAAGTAAATTATCAATTTAATATTCTTAAATAATCCACATCATTTCTTCTTCTACTTCTCTTGTAATAAGAAATTCATTTTTTATGTGAGAAAGGTCCATATCAATAATTATGATTTTAGGTTGATAATTATGATTCCTTTTTCACGTAGATTGAGTGAGTAGATTAAGTACGCAGTGGAATGCTAATTTCTCTCGTCCGACTTGCATGTAAGGATGGACTAATTCCACACAAAAAGACCTCACTAGGAGTGTGACAAAACTGTGACTTGATGAATATCTTAAAATTAACTTTGGAATTATATATATTTGTGATAAAAATGATATTTCTTTTTTTTCTTCGTAATATATATATATATATATATATATATAGATAGATAGATAGATAGATAGATAGATAGATAGATAGATAGAATAGCACAATCAAAGTTAAAAATCATTCTTTGGTAATTATATAAGTGAGATTGATCGATACACGAAAAAAAACAAAAAAAGCTTCTATATAGATAGATAGATAGATAGAATAGCACAATCAAAGTTAAAAATCATTCTTAGGTAATTATATAAGTGAGATTCATCGATACACGAAAAAAAACAAAAAAAGCCATGGGAAGAGTTGCAACACTTACTACTTATATATTCTTCAATCCCTTCATCTTATTTGCCTTCTCCACGGCTGCTCCATCTGTAAGTTACTCCTACACTTGCATACGAACTTCAATAGTCAATACATCATTACCAAAATTTTTAAAGGGAACTCAAAGTCTCAATACTATTTATATGTTTTTACGAAATTTGTCCTTGGTAGTCACTCACCTTCCGCGGTGTGTGTTATATTTTAAACCAAAAAATAAAAAGTTGCGCAAAGAAAAAAAGAAGAGTAGCATTACAGTTGCATAACTATAGTTTAGTTTAAATTTTAAAAATTATAGATTTTATTTTTCGAATAGTTTAATTATATTCTTATCTTTTCCTCCAGGACTTCAATCATATTCTGACCTTGTTTGGGTGATGAATGGCAGAAAGATTGTGTTTACATGATCTATGTAAAGACTGGTTTGAGCTCTAATGCAGGAAATGCGTCCAAAATAAGCTTGAGCTTTTACGATTCCAAATTATCAGGTATTCGGTTCAACAACATCAAGACATGGGGCAGCCAAATAATGGGCTCCAACTACAATTACTTCCAGCCCGGAGGCCTCGACATGTTCTGCGGCAGAGGCCCATGTCTTAACAGGCCGGTTTGCCAGTTGAACTTGACCTCAGACGGGTCGGGTAATGGTGGTTGGTTTTGTGACCATGTGGAGGTCACCTCTACCGGTGTCAATAAACCATGTGCCAAGCACTTCTTCAACGTCAACAAGTGGCTCTCCCCAGTTAAGTCTCTTGAAGTCATCAAAGACGAGTGCCCGTCGGCGGCGGCGGAGGAGACGGTGGCCGGAAAAAGTTGGAGGGACATCCATCATAGCCCTTGTGTTGTTGATGCTAAATATGTCAATCCGAGTTCTTAGTTCTTACCACTTAAAAAAATAATACCGAGTAAAAATAAACAATAATAACATTAGTGGTATGTCTCGGTGTGATAGATGCATGTGGTGTGTTCATCTATGTTTTACTATTAATGTTATCCTTCGCGTTTCATAAATAAATGGAATATGCACTTGTACTTCGTAAGCAAAACTAGTGTTCACCTTATATGAAACCTGTGGAACAATTACTCGATTGGTATAAGCATCGTTAATTATGACTCGTTTGTGCTTCATTTTTATAGCTTTAATTGGTTCAAACTCACCTAGAGAAGCTAACAATATGATATGTGTGATTTTCTAATTCGATTGGTTTGTTTCAAATCATTTATCATTTTCTGCGTCACATATTCTAAAATTGACAAATGTTAAAGGTTCAATTAATCGAATGAATTGAAATAGTAAGAAATACGTGGCAATCTCCGGGATGTGAATTACATAATGAGACATGATTTTGAGCAGCCAATTGAATTGTTCATTTTCTAAGTACAACACAATATAGCTTAATTTATTTTGATTTTATAAACTAATTTCTAATTAGAATTGTGTCATTGCCTGCAAATTCACGAATTGTTAGATATGGTACAATAGATATTCCAGCACAGTTGAAAGATATTTTTTTAGCTTTGACCATAATTCTAATAGATGTGTTACACTCTTGTTTGGTTAGAGCTGATTCAAATGATAACCCATGTACATTAGATATATACAAGATTCTCAAGGTTAATTTTTTTATAGTAATGGAGTGATTTAGTTTCGCTTTCTGTTGATAATATATTTGTGTGTTATTTGTATTCGACTAAAAGTGAATACTAGTAATATATTTTTGTTAATATCTCTATTCGCTTTTAGCAAATATGTATGTTAAGGTGATATGTTCTAAACTAATTGAAAATCCATCACGAAATGAACATTAGAACCTAGCTAAAAAAATATTCCGTATTAGAGTACCCCAAAACTTTAAACTAACAGAAATCCCATACTATTAGCGAGAATAAAATTATTGTCGATATTTTAAACTATTAAAATTTATTTAAATATCAATTTAAGCCATGCTAAAATTTTAAAGTTTGAAAAATAATTGAAATAAATTCAAATTTAAAACAAATAAACGCACGAAAAATATAACTTTCTTGTCTAACTATCTAAATAGCTGTGAATTTCGTGGTAAGATTCTAACATGACAATAACTTTCTCGAATCTAATTCCAACAATAGATTTTCTCTAATTTGAGAATTACTTGGAGAAAAATGGTTCATCTGTATTCTACAATTTATATCTATAAATAAATATTTTTCCCCTAATATAAAATTTTATAGCCAAATGGGCTTGTACATCGCTAAATCCATGTCTATTCCTTAGTGGTGGTAGTTTTTTTTTTTTCCTTTTGGGCAAAGGGGCAGAAATGAAAAATAGACAGATTTAAGGGAACAAATTTGTGAAAGAAGCTTAAAAGTATTCAATATTTGTAAGAATATTAATATTTTCTAGCTAATTATCCCTTTTTTGTTCTTTGGTGGTTCACATAGATCGGCATGTTGAACGGCGAAGTTTCGCCCCTCTCTCTCTCTCTCTCTCTCTATCGCATCGCCGATGACTTATCTCTTGCAGATAATCCAATATCAGAAGATGACTTAGTCCTACACGTCTTGCGTGGAGTTAATTCAGAATATAATTTTTTGAAAGACACCATTTCAATGGTTCTAGGCCATCTTACCACACTAATAGCAACAAATTTTCCAAGCAATGATGCTCAAACAAAGTTTAATAATCCGGAAACATGGCAGCTTTATTGTCAAATTTGTGGCAGCTTTATTGTCAAATTTGTGGCAGCTTTATTGTCAAATTTGAGAGTACAAAACCTCAAGTTCATGCTACTGCATAGGTTGGCTTGTTAATTCAGGTGCATCGTACCATGTTACGTCATGTCAAATTTGTGGAAGATAACTTTCCATTTGCTCAGTCCGGCACTTTATCTCAAAATAAAAATGAAATTCTTGATACATGTTTCTCTCAATCTTCAGCTACAACCTTACCTCCTGCTCTACCAGTTCCTGTTTTTTTTGTCCATTCCAAGCACACCTATTCATCAGACATCATCTTCAAATTCTCCCTCGTTGAGGCAGCTAGTACATGATATTCCTCCAGCCGTCCATGATCCTTCAACAAATCCACCACCTCATAAACCAACCAACAGATCCCAAAATAATATTTTCAAGCCAAAAAAAAACATTTTCTTTAACTATTTCAAAACATCTCATTCCACCTTCTCTTGAACCCACGTGTCAGTCAAACTCTGAAGGACACTTGTTGGAGGGAAGCAATGGATGCTGAATTTAATGCCATTATACGTAATGGTACTTGGGATTTAGTCCCAAATGATGCTTCTAAAAATATAGTTGGTTTTAAATGGGTGTTCCGAATTAAACGGCATCTTGATGGTTCAATTGATAGATACAAAACACGGCTTGTTGCGAAAGGTTTTCATCAAAGGCCTGGGATTGATTTTACGGAAACTTTTAGTCCTGTTGTTAAGCCTACAAGCATTCGCGTTGTTCTCTGTCTTGCACTCACTCGTGGCTGGCCTTTTAAACAGTTAGATGTGAATAATGTCTTCTTACAAGGAGCACTTGAAAATGAGGTTTACATGGTGCAGCTTCCTGGATTTGTTCATTCTCAATTCTCCAATCATATTTGCAAACTTAAAAAGGCTTTATATGGCCCTAAACAAGCTCCGAGGGCTTGGTATCGTGAGTTAAGTGCCTTTTTAATAGCCATTGGTTTCACTAATGCCATTTTTTATGCATCATTGTTTATATACAATACTAATGGTCTCCAAGCTTATATTCTTGTCTATGTTGATGACATGGTTGTTACTGGCAACAATAACGACTTCCTGAAAATATTTCTTGACAAACTATCAAACTGTTTTTCTCTTAAAGATCTCGGTGCTCTAAATTACTTTCTCAGTGTCGAAGTCATTAGTTTGCCTCAAGGTTGTTTCTTATCTCAACAAAAGTATATTCGTGATTTGTTAACACGGTTTCAACTTAATGGTGCTAAAGAGGTTGTGTAGCTACTTCAGTTCCACTAAACCTTAGTGATGGCAGCACTCCAACAAATGCAACATTATATAGACAGCTAGTTGGGGCATTACAGTATCTTTCATTGACACGTCCAGATGTAGCATTTGCAGTCAACAAACTCTCTCAATTCATGCATACCCAAGCATTGTTCATTGGCAATCGCTCAAACGGGTGATTCGTTATTTGAAGGGAACCTTATTTCATGGTTTATTTCTCAAGAAGAGCAGTCCTCTTCATCTTACATCATTCAGTGATGCCGATTGGGGAGACAATTCAAGTGACAAATGCTCAACGGCAGCCTACATTCTTTATTTAGGTTCCAACCTAATCTCTTGGAAATCACCAAAACAAAGAGAGTCAGTAACTCGTTCTTCAACAGAATCTGAATATCGTGCTCTTGCCAATACATCGGCAGAATTAAACTAGGTTGAGAATTTGCTATCTGAACTTGGAGTTTCACTAACCATGCCACCTCAAGTGTATTGTGATAATGTTAGGGCAAACTTATGTAAGCCACAATCCAGTGTTTCAATCAAGAGTGAAACATCTTGCATTACATATTCTATAAATTGTACTCCTGAAATGAGAAGTAATGTGAAATTACATATTCCTTTACTCCTACCAGTCGCAATGTCATATTTTTTAGTTACTAAAAACATTAATCTATAAATAAATTTAAGTTAGTAATCATGCTTGGTACGAAATTTGTTCCCGATACAAACCTAAAGGAGAAAATGTGTGACTACAACTTACCGAGACCTTAGCTCCTTTTAATGCTCAAGGCTCAAATTCGTGACCTACGATAGTTAATGAAAAACAAACGTATTAGTTGAATTTTGGAACTGATTATTTAGAATAAAGTTAAATATTTGGAAGTAAAGTCGGATAGTAAAATTGTAGAATTTAAATATTAAAAAATTATTATATTAACTACTCGAGTTCGAATCTATTATATAAAAGTTAATTAGAGTACAATCTAAAATTCTTATTGGTCAGTCAAATTCGATTGATTTACATCCCCATTTGTATAACGAAATTTATTCCTAATACTATGTACAAACCTGGGATAAAAAGTGTGATCGAGTCGGCTAGCTAGTCATCCGCTCCCACTAATGCTGAACCGTTGGGAGCACAAATTCATGAACTACAGTAGTTGATGAATACGAGAAACATTAAATAAAAGAAAAAGAACGAAACAGTAAACATGATACTTGGAATAACAATAAATAAATAAATAAAGGAGAACGAGAAGAAAATTGATATTTGGAAGAACATAATTGTTTCAATCGTTTTAATTTAAATTTTAAAAATTATACACTCCGAATGATATCATACTAACTAATTAAAATTAACTAATTTATGATATACCAACTAATAATAAAATTGGCCATACCAAAATTTTAAAGGGGTAATCATCATATTTGTTATGTTGTACAAAAAGTGTGCAAACTTCCACATATTGCATCAAAAAACGGAAATATGTAAGGAAAAGTGAATAGGGGTGATGAATTAAAGTTTTGGGCGAGTTGTTTGTCACATTTTAACATCTCAACTTCAGAATTTAGTAACTTTGGTGTAATTGTTGTCAATTATCACACGTTATCGGTGTTAATTTTAGAGTTTATATTATGCAATTCTTTGTTCTGTATATGTAATTTTGGTAAGTTGACTTAATTTGATAATCAGAGTTTTCAGAGAATAGTTACTATATTATAAGGTTTCTAACCATTCTTATTCTTTTCGTCCATTTCTTTTGGACAATTTCATCTTATATTAATATATTTTATGGTAAATTTCTATTAATAAAATTTTTGCCTAGGAAAAAAAAAGTAAAGCTTATTTAATTTGAATGTGTGACTATGAATCTCTACAAATGTAACAAAGACAATGAGATAAACATTATTTAAACAAATACTTTTATAATTACGTTTGTGATTCTAACAAATTTTAATATTGCATATTGGCATAACTAAATATTTATATAACAAGTTTTTATCATAAAATGTGTTAAAATATTCAATAAATGGTAATATAAAAAAATTATAATAACAAATTTTAAAAAATAAAATAAAACATTATACTTAAAAAAAATTATGTAAATATAACTCTTTTTATTGAATAAATTATATTTTCAAATATAAGGATGGAGGGGCAATGTATCCAAACCTAGGAAAGTCTAAAGACTTTAAGCTAGTATATATACGACGGAGCGAAGAAAAGGGTAGTAGCAAATTTCAAAGAAGACACATAGAAAGAGAAAACACAAAACTCAAAAGCAATGGAAAGAAGAGGAACACTTGATTATATATGCTTCCATCTCTCCATCTTCTCCATTTGCACAGCTGCTTCTGTAAGTTAAACAACACATATTTCGATGTCATATCTATACATACGTACATACATATACTATTTGTGTATTTGGATGACTTAGATATTATAATATCATGTAATTTTATGTGAAATATAGTACGTAATAAATATATATTTCAGATAATTTTATTTTTTTAATAATTTTAATCTTCTTCTATTATTCTTTTTTGTATTATATGGAGTAATTTACATTGAATTAAAGAACATATCTAATATGTATTAGATTACATTTAAAATATATACATATAAAAAGTGAGTTAAGTTATCTTTTTTTGAGACGAATGGAGTATATATATGTTATATGCAATATTTTCATTGTTTCACAACAAAAAAAAAGTAAAAACACATTCTTTTCTTAAAGTGTGACATTTAATTGAGATCTATATTAAGGTATACGGGGAAATACCAAAAAAAAAAAAATGTAAGTCATTACTTTCACATAAAATTTTACTACATCCGTTTTATCTTTTGTTTTATTAAAAAAAGTGATTCATTTTCTTTTAAAGGGATTTAATACTTCCTTTATATAATTACACTTAATAATATTAAATGAATGTCGGTAATTTTATAGAGAGTGAAAAGAGATTTAAGTCTATGCATTCGAAGTAATAAGGTTATCTTTTGTATTTTTATTTAAAATTTTAGATAATAATTAGTAATTTCTTTATACATACATACATACATGCATACATATATATATATATATATATATATAAATCATAGATTTCTAAAATAACTTATTAATTCCGTGGAATATTATTATGACAAATGTCCCTATATATGTGTCTCACATGCAAATAGAGATCTATACAGCTCCATATAAAACAAATATATAAGAAATTCATATGAAATGAAAGATATCAATACAATTCTCAAGTAATGTTGATTTTTAAAATTTAATATATAATAATCAGATGCAGCCGAATCCAAGTTGCATGTACACGGTGTACGTTAAGACAGGTACGGCCGCATTTTCCGGAACGGATTGCACAATCAGCTTGACGATGTACGATGCCAAAGGAACAGGCGTTAAAATAAACAACCTGGAGGCTTGGGGCGGGTTAATGGGTTCGGGTCATGACTACTTCGAGAACGGAATTCTGGACATCTTTTCGGGCGAGGATCCGTGTCTTAACAGACCCGTGTGCAACATAAAACTGAGCTCCGACGGACCCGTGGACGCTTGGAAATGTGAGTATGTAAAGCAGTGGCTGGCTTTATATTTTCCTCCCTTCAGCGTCACCGCCGACAAAAACATTTGTAAGAGGGCTAGAAATGATACCGTTGCCGACGTCGACGGTGGCCGGAAAACGGATAAAGCGCGGTGATGTCGCTTGTGTTCTGGATCCTGCATGCTACGTAAAACTTGTTAATTTAGTAAGGTTTACTACTGTTAATTATAATCAAGCAACTTTAATTTAATTTCAAAGGATATTTCTTTAATTTTAATGGTCATCTTTCGTCTATCTATTAATTAAAGATATAATTGTGTCATCATCAAAGAATAAATAAATTTATCCACAACTCCAAAATTACCCATTTACGTTAATAATCTCCCCACTTCTTAATTATTAAAACTAATTTAATTTGATAAACAATTTTATTCATTATTTCGGATCCTTTGTTCTCACCATACGATTTTCCTCCACTTATTTTAGCCAACTGTTTAGCCATCAATGTAATCAGTTTCTTCCAGATGCATTCCAAATTTTCGTTTCCTTTTCAAATAAAAATTGATTAAACAAAAATATCATGCAGTTACTCTAAGAGCCAACGCCAAGCCAAACGAAGCACACGCGTGTACAAATTTTTATTTAATTGCACACAATGATTTGTAAAATCCCTTTCAATATTGTTTAAACCTAATAAATCAGAAATATATATTTAAAAAAAGTATATACCAAAAACAAATTCAATCACATACTCTTAATTAATGTTTCATAAGCACAAGAATTTAGATAAGGGCAATGAACTCTTTCATGCAAATTATACTTCATGCAAGCATTAACTATTTCATGCAAACATTCAAATTAAGGCAAAGAAAAGCTAGAAAGCGGCTGTAAGAATGCGACTAATTTTTAGGAAATGTAAACTTCCACACCACTGTACCAAAAAGTAACACCCCTTCGGACTTTATTATATAAATCTTCAGACTTTATTATATAGATGTTCATGTAATATACGTAAAAGGTAAAAGTTACAAATAATAACACAAGGTGATATAAATTTCAGATATTTCCACATAACTAATCTTTGAACAGTTAGAACAACATAACCCCTCACCAGATTTAACATAAATCAGAACTGTGTCTGTATATTTTGGTTAATTTTCGGCCTTCTCAACTGGTTGATAAAATTGATGCCTAATTTTCATATTGTTAATAGCATTCGCCGGGTCGAGACTCTTCGGGCAAGTAATGGTGCAGTTCTTGATAATCCTGCATCTATATAAACGCTTTTCATCCTCCGTCAGTGACTGCAGCCTCTCATCTGCAAAATCATCTCGGCTAGAACATTGTCAAAACAAATCAAATCTTTAGAAACCATATATATCTTATCGTAAGACCGTAAATTGAAACAAAAGTGACAAGAATATACACATGTTTCACTTGATCAACATGTACATAAATTAGAGTTGCTCAAACAGATCGAACAAATTATGTTATAAGTAATTATTAACGAATGTACCTGTCAGATATCCAACGATAAGCATGTAGTAAGGCTGCTGGTCCGAGAAATTCTTCAGGGTTCCACCAGTAAGAAGGGCATGAGGTGGTGCAACACGCGCATAGAATGCATTCATATAAACCATCTAGTTTCTTCCTGTCTTCGCGTGATTGCTTGTATTCTCTTCCATCCTCCGGAGGTTTTTTGGTCTTTAGCCATGGCTCAATCGACCTATATGATTTAATCAAAATTTTGCTTTGCATGTGTCATTACAAATGATAGTTACCCACAAAAATATGATCACATAATTAAACTACGAAATACAATACTAGAATCCAATAAAAGTATGACGGACGAAACTGTCCATCCGTCACAAATAAATTATTTTGTGACAGAACCATTTATCACAAACGTTGTGATATAGATCATTGTCACAATTGTAAGGTCCATCACAAATTATGGAAGTTTGTCACAAAAAGACATTTGTGACCGATCTGTCACAAATTATTGACAGACAATATGTTCACCACATGCAACAACCCATGACATATGTAATTGTGACATTCTTCGGCCAAAATTTAATAGAAAACTCAATTTCCATGGTATTTACAATATATAATGACACTAAAAAATTTACCGATATAGTCAAAAACGCAAAAATAATTAAAAAAAAATTGGGTTTCCTTCTCCAAAATCTCGTCAACCACCGGCAAAAGCCATTAACAGCTAAAGATTCCTTTTTGTGATGGATTATGTGTCCTTCACAAAACAGTACCTTTGAATTTTTAGTAGTGATAGAAATAATATATGTCTAATCTAACGAAGTTATTCATTATAAAATAAGAATAAGAGGGTGGTTTTTTCCTTTTCTAAACGGCAAAATCACTCCAAACTACACTACTAACCCAACTCTCCCCAACGTTTGATCCCTTGCCTCTCTAGGTCTTATGACTTAGTAGTTCATATTTCAAGTGTAGTAACTGGAAAATATTAAACCAGAATCGGTTACAACATTGTTGAATAATAAGCGTTCCTTTTACGATTTAATCTAAGCTCGTCTAGCATCTTTTATAGCATCACATATATTCCATTATGGAATATGCGGCTATATATTGAAACTTATACTAGGCAGATCATATGAAGATTTGAAACTTCACAAATACTGCTATTATATTTCTATAAATACTAAAATTGAAAATATTTATAATTCTATTAAATTATGTTCGACTCATCCTAAAAAATAAAAATCATATTTTCCAGTATAATAAAGTAACTAAAGGAACACCAAGGATGATTCAAATTCATTCATACAGTTCGGCCTACGGCCACCACTAGTTGTACTCGCAAGACAAAATTTGCCAATTTATTGGGTCTCAAAAGAGAAGACAATCAAGCAAATTAAGAATATCTGATGAAGAAAAAAGCACAAGATGAATTATGAAAAAATAAATCCCATGAGACTCACTTGTATTGCTGATAGAAATTGGTGAGATCCACAACCAAATCTTTGATAACATACATGTGGGGCAGAGGAGTGATATAAGTGGGCTTAGAGGTGTCTCTGTCAATGGGCTTGAGGCATGCCACTGTGTTCATCCCATCTATATTCATTGAACATGACCCACATATACCTTCTCTGCATGATCTCCTGTAGCTCAAGCTAGAATCCTCCTCTTGTTTTATCTTTTGCAATACATCTAATACCTACCCATTATATCCCTTCCAAAATTAGAAAGAAATATGTTTCATTTTTAAGATCAAATGACAACAATTAGATTTCAAAGTTTAGGATCCAAATTATGTTCAGATAAAAAAAGATATTTGTTATAAACTATAAAATTGTAATAATTATATCAATAAAATCAAATTTAACTTTAAAATTCAACATGTTTATCTTTTTACCCAAAAAGATTTGTTCCATTTTGGAACAGAGGAAAGTTAAAAATAGGGTCCAAGCCCAATTCAGTTCAGCCCATCCCTACTACTACAATCATTAAATTTATTTAACGACTCTCTCAACCTTCATAAATAAGTGCACATACTACCCACTTCTTACGAAATACAAATAATGTACTATCAACTTAATTTTATATAAATGTTACTCATGCAGTAAGTAGCATCCACCACAGTTATCACTATCAAAACAACATAAGACTAACTCATCAATTCCATTCATAAAACATAAATTTAAACTATAGAAATTATCTTTAAAATTCGTATGTATCTAAACCGTATGAAGTAACGGATAATAAGCTCTATCATGCATCAATCATACTCACAAATACATGTGAAGTTTAAATTTTAGAAATTCTAATAAACCTGTAAAATCTATAACCTCCAAGTTGACCAAGGGGAGGTAGAGATTGAGAGAAATATACCATAGGGCCACAAGTAGACAAGTCAACAAAGTAAGATTGAAGAAAAGGCTTTTGGTTAGGAAGATGTGGGCTCCATCTGTAAATCTTGAACTCCTTCTTCAAAGCTTCGGCCTTTTGGGTCACACTTTCATGCAATTTAATCACTTCTTCTGCACGTTCTTGAGCATTAGGATGCCCTTCTATCACTGGAAACCATTTATTTTTCTTTGGGCCTGCACCAACAGATCTACTACTAGTAGCATTAATATTTTGTTTTTTCACCAAACCTACCAACTTCTCGTACCCTTCCTTAAGCAACTTTTTTGACATCTTTCTTCCTTGAGCTGAGGCTCTTGTTTTTGTTTTAACTAATTTTTTTTTTTTTTCTCTCTGCAGATATTATTGTTTGGGATGAAGTAGATGGCAAATTGATCGGCAATTTTCGCATGCAATGTTGGTGGAGAGACACCTGTTTACTGCACGGGTGACACGTGTAAGTGTTTGAAGCTGCCCAGCTGGCTTTTTGACATGTCATAAACTTCCTTCTTTTTTCTTTGACATACTGACCAGAAAGTTTGTAATCAAATTTTCAGCTTAATCAGTAATATATATATAAAATGGAAAACAAGTTATACGTATTCTTTTTTTTCTTTTAGGTGAGTTGTACTAAAAACTTTTTGGTGTTTATGATATATTTAAGAAATTCAATCTTACGGACAGAGCATCTTAAAATATGTTTGTTTAAAAATATTTATAATTTTTGATGATGTATAAAATAATTTTTACAGCTAAACAAGATCATAAGAAATTTATTTTTGAAATGTTGTTCAATTTACATTGTTATAAAAAAAATTATTATGCATTATAAAAACTTGTAAAAGTTTACAAAATACTTTATTTTTTAGTGTTACTTTCACGAGTACAGTTGAATTTTTCAAAAATCTTATATATACATACATACAAATATACATATATATATATATATATGTATGTTATTTGCATTCTTATTGTTTATATATGCTTGTTTTCTCTCTAAATTCATAATAAATTCATATGACGTCCAAAAATTGTTCTGTTTATTTTTTTTAGATTCCTGCTACCATGTAGACTCCCAGTAAATTTTTCATAATTCTTGAATTTATATTTTGTTCGTTATTAATTAATCAGTAAACGTAAATTCTTTTGATAATTGTTGTTCATTTTCTTCTTCTTCTCCAAATTTTGTCAAACACTCTAGTACCCAATGGAAAAATCCGTAAATTTGAAATCTAAAATTCAAAAAGTTTTTTGAACACTGATTCTTCAACAATCATGTTATGTACAGTAGTATTTATTGCATAATAATTACATAAAATTCCAAAAAAAAAAAAATTTATTTTCTTTCATGCATGAGTGTTCTGAAAAAAAATGAGAAAAATATTTCAGTAAGTTTCATTCGTAATTAAAATTCTTTGTGTGTTTCTAGTAAAATTGATAAGATTTTTCTTTAAATTAATTAAAGCAATTCATAGCATGTTCTTAATTCATCAAAACCTTCAAGACTCCATAAAAAAATCTTTAGATTTCAAATATAAAACTTACATAATTTTTTCAGTTAATTTCGTATTATTAGAGTGATTTTTATAATATAAAAAATATGAAACGATTTCCAAAGAATCAAAATGAAATTTTTCTCTAATATTTACTATTTTTAAGACCTTTAAAAAATATAAAAGTAATTTTTACTTACTGTTCATGTATTTTCATAATTAATTGCATGTAACTAGTATTAAATAGTTAGTTTCCTAAATAAAATTTCTAAAATTGATTTTCTCTATTTAATTTTATTTCCTAACTAAATCTCAATCCACATCTTTGTCATTAATGATTTAGAACCTGTGAAATAATTATTTTGTAATTTTCATTAATTATTAATATAAATAGGTAAGTTTCTTAACCAGTAATATCTTCCACATTAATTGCAAAATCCTCATTAATTGTAAGTATTCTTTCTTTAATGCAATATTCTAGTTTCCTTTTTCGTATTTACTTTGCCTCCAAGTCAAATCTTCAATTAACGATATAGATTCTTTAGTTACATAATTCAATTTTCTTAATTATTAATAATATTAGTTTCTTTTAATTAATTAAATCGTAAATAATTGTATTAAATATTAAATAAAGGAGAGAGAATCGACAACCATGGGTCTCATGGATGTGAGGGGTGACTAATACCTTCCTCTTGAATAATCAATCTTCCGAACCTAGATTTCTCTATTTCGTAGACAATAGAATCATCAAAATCAAAAGAATTCTTAATCAATTAATTATTAAAATTAAATTGGATGAGTTGGTATTTCCTTTTCTTTTTAATTTAATACCAACTAATGGCTTTAAAATTAAATGAATTCTTTTGATTCGTCGCATAAATCCGAAATAATTATTTTAATTAAATTCAAACCCTTCTCCAATTTTTCCCAGGACAGGACAATAGGATTTTAGATTTTACTTATTAAAAAATTGAAAAAGAAACACTTAGCAATTTTCTAATATATGTAACAATGGTACACATAAATTGGTCCCCTATTTGTCTCATTTATGTTTTGCAGACGATATATTTTATTGTTTCAAAAGCTCAACCTCCTGCAGTTCAACATCTTATGAACATTTTGCATGAATATTATGACGAATCTAGTTTGATCATTGATGTGTATAATTTCTGCAAGTGCACAGATCCTTGTAGTATCAAT
>CM025786.1:18740942-18850378 GCA_014636745.2 Centella asiatica
TGAGCATAATTAAGGTGGTAAAAATATATAAATTATGGACTTATCAATCATAATTCAGCATCCACCAAATGCATGAATTTTTATTAGACCAAATGCACATAGCGATCGATCTTAGGAATTCGATTACAGGAATTATCAATATTTCTCTGACTACTAATCTGGACAAGTACATACATCGGCTTACTCCTAGTTCATCATAAGATTAACAAGTTTGTTTTTGACCATGCATGTTTTCGATCTCCAATCTTCGACAGTCTCTTTCTACCTAACTAGAAACAAAGTACTTTATCTTTGGCTGGTGGAGTGTACCTTGGCGCAATTTATTTATTTGCAATATCAGAATTTTAGAGTTAAATATGTTGTGATGCCTGATGGTTGTTAGAATTCTCAACTTCTGCAATAGTTCCTTCCTCATTTGTATTATTGAGTCTATAGCTTATAATATTCCTATTTATAAGCAATCTGATCATGCTTTCTGGACTAGTCACAAAAATGGATATGAATGACTTGACTTGACTAAAGATCTGAATTAAAATATGAACGACTGGAGATGGTTATGGAGACAGAAATTCTTAGCCCCCCTAAGATTATAATGTTTATTTTGCTAAAGAAAACTTGTTACAAAGTAATTGTGACTCTCAGCTTCTAAATTAAGTTCCATGCGGAAATGGGTCATTAGGTGAAATTCAATCTGACTTCTTTCTTACATCAACATTTTGGTGACATTCCTTGGTATGTGTTCTTTGCCTTTGCCTTGTGAAATCTATGGACTGCTAGGAATTGTGCAATGTTTGATAACATTGTCCTCAGGGTTTCTCACGTAACTCGGACATTTTATATCCAAGTTTGGTGGTTTTATTACACTTAATTGAGAAAGCACTCAATTAGTTCGAATCGTTTTAATTGGCAGTTAGTTCCTTCAATTCAGAAGATTAGTTTGGGTTATTTGTGGATAAAAGTTGTACGCCATATGTTGGCCTCTCCGTGGGGGTTGCGGCAGCCATGCTAAATCCTTGCAAATCTTTTGCTATGGCTACAACGAGGAATATCGTGGATTATACAGGATGTATTAATTTTCGAGAAGAGAGGAGCCATGGTGATGGTCTCCTGTACCGCCAAGATCACACGAATGTTATCTTATTTGAAAAGTTCAATGGCCTAAATCCAAAGAAAAAAATTTACAAAATTGACAACGCAGTTGGGTCAAAACATCTTTTTTCCCTTTTCAACTTACTTAAAGGATGTCTTTTTTAAGTGGAAAATGGTGGCAAGATTATGACTCAATCAACAGTTTCCCATCAAGAAAATTCAAGGTAAAAAACTTGAAAAGGAGCAGCATTTTTGTTTCGTTATGTGGAACCAGAACTCTCTTATGAGGTAACGGAACCAAATTTGGTTTTTATTGAATTTTTGGCAAGAGGAAGGGAAGACTTTGAAGTTTCAATGTCATGTCAATCGTATGATTATTTTAGAGGAATTTGTGGATTATAATTTACATTAAATAAAGTTAATGACATTGACCTCCACATATTCATGTGATCAATCTACAGCATTAAGGTGCCAATTTCAAGGTTTAGTCAAGCAAAAATTATTTTAAGAAATTATAAAGTATAATGTTGTAAGTGGTGTCTAATCACTTGTTTATGAAATGAATATGTTTACAAGTTCTAGTGGAGTTTGGTGATGAGTGACCCCATTAGAGTTAAAATTTGAGAGGAAAACATAATAATTGTTTCAAATAAAAAATAACTTTTATTAGAGTTGCAATTTTTGTGTTAAATTAATAATGTATTAGACTTGGAGATGCTCAAATAAGAGTACAATGTAACTTTTTTCCATTAACATGAGCAAGAAAGGGCAATCGTGCAGCAGTTTTTCTGCAAAGAGAATTTACGATAAGTTGTTTTTTTTCTTTTTATTTTCTCTCATTTAATGTAACGCAAATTCATCTAATAATTATTCTAACATCCAAATCTTCAGTATAATAGATACGTGAATTTTCGGTATGTGAGTCAATATGAACGTTAATTATATTCTGGTATCGGCTGTAGGAATTTTGGAACTTGCTACGTAGCTAGAGTCTCCTGCACTATATTATAACCTTGAAATTCATGTACTTTCACAATAAAATTTACTCCGTATTATTTTGTATGCCAATTTTATCTATTATACACTGAAATTTTGTGAAATGGTATGTAGTAAATTCTATACACTATTCTAAAATTTAAGATATTATGATCGATTATTTGCATATTGTTTGTCATTCATCGGTCACAATATAATAAATCATAAATAAGATCGGTCGATCAATTCAATGTCACAAATTAAATATACTTTAATATATGATATAATAACTGGATGATAAGTAGGAATTTCATGTACTTAATGCATGGTATTGTCATTGGTTTATTTATTTTAGAAAGATTTTGAGACTTTAGTATTGTTTTCTTGCAAATTCAAGATTTATACTTTTGTTTTGGTCTGTAAAGTTGTTTTATATGTAAGAGATCTTAATTTAATGATTTGAGGTGCTAAAATATGCTTGAAAGATTATTGGAAGCAAACTTGAACTTGAAGTAAGCTTATACAGAGAAATCAAGAAGAAAATGTAGACGTCACCAAGGACACGACCATTCCCTCGACCATATGATTTCAGAGATTGGCAAAATATAGCAGATTTAGACACGGCAAGGACGTGACCATGTCTTGCGACCATACTTTGGACACGGGAGTGACGAAATTCCTACGGAAAATTGTGTTTTTCTTTCTTTTTGATTCATATGCTATTTAGGTTTTTAAGGAACCTTGTAAATTGTATTATAGTACTTGTAATTTTAATTTTTATAATAATCTTTGTATTTTATATGCACTTTCAAATTAGTGTTTTTGCAATAAACAAACTATAAATATTGTCCATGTATTAAGATAGTTTTACCCTATATCGACAATCATAAATCGTATATTTTTATGATCGGTATTTTTCTTTGCTTTTTTTTTGTAATTGATGTGACGAATTTACTGCTTGATATAAAATTTATTCCTATAGAAATATTAAATTGCCGTGGAGAAATACTAATTCTCTTTAATATTTTATTCTTATTTTCAATGTTAAACTTCAATTTCGTGGTCTCCAGAAGTTCAATCAATTCCATATCTTATTGTCGTATCAGTTCATTTCTTCTTTTTTATATATTGTATTCCCTGATTATTTGGAATATTTTAGCTGGCAAACTAAAACAGTAAGGAAAGGGCAGAATATTTCATGTGGTTGTCGAGCATATTTATATTTATGTTTATATATATATACAATGATAGGAATATTATTACTAAGAAATATACTTTCGGTCACATGTAAATTTATAATGTTTCATACCTTCAATAATAATCATCTTCCTTTCAAAATTATAAATATATTTTAATTATTTAGGTCAATCGGCATAGTAAACTTAAAATTAATATATTTTAGTAAATTTTAGTTGATATCCAGTCATTATAATCTTATAATTTATAAATAAAACTTTTGATTACAACATCATTTGTATTTCTAAGTTTTATATAAATCAATTTTAAATTATGTTATTATTTAGTTTAAAAAATTAAAACATATTTTTAATTATGAAATTGAGGAAGTAATGTTTGCTTTGGGGTGCAATTACGCACGGAGATGGCGGTGCAATTACGCAAGGAGATGGGAGAAATCAAGAGAGAAAAATAGAGTAATAAAATATACTGCTATTTTTGTTATATAACATAGCAATGAGTCATTACTTTTTTTCATTGTTGATGAAAAGTATTTCGCTCCATCCCTCTCATAATTGATTTTTTTTTCAACCTTTTTTTTGGTACCCTTTATAAGTAACTGAATTTAAATCTCAAGGATATCATATTTGCTATTTATATATTTATGTCTAACTTTATATATTTCAACCTTTTTAGGATTTAGATCTTTTAATTAAACAATTTAAAACAGCCACACATAAGATGAGACAAAAAATATTACCAAGTTTTTTTTCGTTTTGAGATTTCATTATCAAATAAAATCTAATTATAAGTAAAATAAAGAGGATTGATTCTCCATAGTATAATAAATTATATTAAATTTAGCTTTAAAATAAGAGCAAAAAGATAAATGACATATCTTCAATTCAAAAACTAATGCAAAACCATATGTAGGAAAGTATGATTTGATCAGTCGAAATGGAAGATTACATGTGCGGTCAATCCATCAAATGTATGAGAATATCCAGTAGATAACAAAATCTCATATTTTGAGTCTTAATAATCACCGATAAGAGAGTCTCTCGTAAACAAAATAGGTCTTTGATACCAATTTTGGAGACATATATTTCAAATACGGAAAAAGTGACATCCCATTTAAAGAAACCTCTAATCGATAACAAAATACATACATACATACATATATATATATATATATATATGGGAGAGTTTTCTCTAAAACTAGGAAAAAAAGACTTTCTCTGTGATCTGAGTAATTAATAATGGAGGGCAAAGATTTTTGTATACATGAGGAATCAAAAAAAAAAAAAAAAAGATAGGAGGGGAGAGGAGAGGAGACTACTATAAAAAGATTTTTAAGAGTGTACGTTCATATATAGTATCTTAGTGAAAATTAGGCATTTTAAAAGGTTCATTTCGAGTTTTAAACTTTGATAATCTTATGAGAGAGAGAGAGAGAGATGGTCAATTTGAGTTATTTTTGTTTATTGCAATAATTCAAAGAAAATTGAAAGAAAAGATTTACAAGGGCAGCTCAAACATAGGTGGTTCATAACTCCTACTAAAATGATTTGTTAAAATGTTCAAAAACGATCTAAGTTACATGACATTATGTCAAACCTCTAAACTAAATTTACTGCCATAATAATTCATAGTAGATTTAAACCTCATGTGAATAAAGTTTTTGATTTTCAGTAAAAAAAGAGATTCTCAAGTATTTTGTGTATATACTAGTACCAGAAAATTCTCTAATATATCAGTTTTATGTTAAAATTGATACACCATTAAATATAGGCATTAATGCCAAGTAATGATACTTATAACAGACAAACATTGAGTTAATCAGTATTCTCATTTAACTTATCAACACAGATTTACATGAAAAATAAAACTAATCTTTTAATGATCAGTAAAGTATCGTAGAAATACCAGTTATAAATTTCAAAATTATCACACCGCCCAAAGACAATTTGTAAACAATTGAGCATCTAAATGTGACTCACTAAGGTGAACCAAAAAGATAAACCTTTTAATTAAATAATACCTTGACTTTTTTTCGTATTGTTTTGACATATTAAAAGTTTTTTTTATTAACTAATTTTGTTATAAATTTTAAGATTGTAATATTTGTACAATCAACTATATTAATATTAATTTAAAATTTAATATATCATCATTTAACTCAAAAATATCAAAATATATTCTATTAGTTTTGCAGAAAAATGTTGAAAGTGAAACCGTGAAACATTGAAGGCTGATTTGGAAATCACATTTAAGCCACTTGTCACCGGCTTTTATAAAAACATTACGTGTAGACCAAGAAGTCATCAAAACCTCTCTTACCTTTAGGGTTAGGGTTTGGTAGTTTTCTATTCGAAGCTGCATCTATATAATGTACTATATGTATGCTATAATAAAGAAATAATATTAATTGTACTAGCAAGTTGAATGATGACAAAGACAATTTATTGTGGCCACATATAGATAATATTAATAAGGACTACTTACGGAGTATATTAATTATTACTACTAGCTGGAAAAGTAGATATGAAAAATAGAATTAATTTATAATATACCTTGAACTTTTTGGTTCTGATTGTTGCAGCGAACTTTTAAATGTTGTTGAACGGTTCAACTTGAACTGAACCATCTAGCTAAAAGCTCCATCCTAAGGTGAATCTTGCATTTTCTTTCTTTTATTCGTTTTTCCTATTATTACGTAAAAAATTATTGTCTAAAAATTCACTCACAATACTTTTTTTTAGTCTATAAAATTAATCCATGACAGTAAACTATCGGTCAAATCTTCTTTCTTCAGCCTTTTCACCTATTATTTTTATTGAAAATTTCTAACCAAAATTAAAGTAAGTCAATGAGGAATTTGGAATATGAAGTTAAAAGTAATAAACGTAAAACCAAGAAAAATTACCATACACACACAAATGTGTGTGTTATGTCATGATCATGATTCACCCACTGTGGTGGAAAACTGTGAGAGATTCTCTGTGCTTCTTAATTATAGCCTGGCTATATATATACTTTCTGGCCAGATTTTCTGATTTTTGACTTGGTCAATTAAATGTTTAGAGAATTATTTATTTTAAATAATGTATTCCTCATTCTTAATACTTTGATGGCCAACCACCTGTTTGGTGGTTGATCGGCTAAGGCTACAAATTTGAATGTCAAGATACAATTGCCGCCTACAGTTTTGTTGTTCATTTTCAATTAACTACGACAGAACAATTTTATTTTGAATTGAAGTTGTGTTATGTACATACAATTTAGTTTTTTCAGAATAAAATTTTAAATTTGTCTTATATGTACATAACATATGTTGTAAAAAATCATTTACCATAATTAATATCACCAATTATAATATATATTTTCAATTTGTCAGACAGTAAAAGTGCAACACTTTTTGTTGATAAGATCACTTATCGGAATACATTCATAGGAATACGTTCATAGGATTTTTATTTCCACATGGTAGTTTCACGTGTTATGACTTTTTTTTTTTTTTGGCTAAATTGTTATGACTAAATTTGGGTTGTAGTGAAATAATAACATCCAATATAGTTCAAATAGCATTATTCGATTCATATTAGTGCTACGGAGTAGATATAGTGAAGCAAAAGGTGTTGGAAGATCTAATAATAAGTTATAAACTGATGAATGTAATATAAGTTGTTTTTTTTCCTATTTAAGTGTTTTTTGTGTGTGGGGGGGTTGGGGGGTGGGGGGGGGGGGGGGGTCTCTGGTCTGTGTTGTGATTCATAAAAATTAACTTTTAGTTGTGTGGTGAAATTAAGTCACTCAAAAAGTTCCATTAATTGTCAGAAGTGAATGTCATCAAACCATTAAGTAATGAATTCAAATGAGTCGTAAGTTATTTTAATAACAATCAGGTACCTTCACATATAAATAACACTAACTTTTACTCTCAGGTCCAAAAAAACAATTATATTTAGAAGAAAAAAATATTTTAAAATAGAGTTATATTTGAAAATTTTATTTGTTATTTTGTTATAAGTTAAAAAAAAATTTAATTACAAACTTATATATTTTATCATAACTTAAAAATTTATAACAAATTTAATAAGAAAAATTTATTATTTATACATTTAATTCTTAATCAAATGTGTAAAATTAATAATCATCAAAAATTTAAATATTATTTTTTTTTGGAAACTGAGGGAGCAATTGTTTTAAACATTTTATGTTGATTATTGATTTTGCAAGCGAAGACTAAAGTAGTACAAGGTATGGGTATAGAAGTTTGACCCGTTGCGGTTCACAAGCACCTGTCGTCGTCTCTCATTTTTATACAAAATCTGCTCCTAGGTCAAGCTTAAATTCAAACTTCAGTTACAAATTTTCCACTAAAAAAAGGTTGGAGACACTCAAAATTCCACTCTAATGAAAATGTTCGTTAAATTTTAATCAAATAAATATCTACGATTCCCATTAATGTATATATATGTGTATAGAATCTCACATATATGAATAGACTACAGCTTATTTTTAAAAAAGTGAACTGTGTTATAAATATTTCTTTGTATAATATTTTGAAAAATCTAATATTACCGACGCATAACAGTTAAAAATATAAATGGTTCCAAATTTTCATAGGCTTTGGTAATATATAACTAGTCCAACTGTCTGTGTTTAACACTGATTTTGTGAGTGTTGCTAAAAAACTTTCCATAATGTTTGTTTGTATGATGTATATCTTGTGATATATGTCAGAGTCTTCATTATTTTTTATGTGTTGAATATTTGTAATGTGCTATCCATATATAATTGTATAAATATGTGTCAATAATTTTTCAACCACGATATATTATTGTGCTAAGTTTTCAATACGAGTCGTTTTGTTAGAAGCGATTATTTTTAATTATATTATAATTTTATATTATCTTTTTTCTCAAATTTATAATATTAAACAAAAATTATATATTTTTAAACTGGTTAAATATTTATATCATAATAATTTTATCAAAAACAAAAAATTAGACCATTAATATTATACTATTTATATATTAGATTATCCACGTATATATCTAATGTTATTGAAAAAGTTGTTAACAATATTTAACAAAATGTAGCTATTCAATTTATTGTGTTTGATTAGATGGTACTGTAATTTTATTTTTTATGATTAAATTATATATAAAATTAATTATGAATAAAAAAATTTCATGTAAAAAAATTTGCTTACTTTATGTTAGATTTGTGGAGAGTTTTATTGTTAAAAATATCCTCATTTTCTAACTTTTTTCGTTGTTAATTATATTAGTTTTTTTCTCCTATTTTTTCATTTTATTTTCTCTTGTTACAGATTTTTTATTGTAGCAATTTTTAAAAAATATTTTTTACAATTAAAGATTTCAAGAGTTTACTAATTATTTAGTGATTTTAAAAGACACCTAGGTAAATTATAAAGTCAACTATTAAAAATTAAAAAATTAATTGAAAGGATACCTAAGTAAACTAAAGTCAATTATCTAAAATAAAAAATAATTAAATAGATGTATATAATTCGATTGAGTCAGCATACTCAGTGAGTATACTGAGTAAATTCACTGAGCGACTAACCAAATAGGGTACAGAAAAACATGGAGTTCACTTATGTCATTATTCAAATTATGGAAAACAGTTGCACATCATAAAACTAATGAAAATTTGTATAGTACTTTATTCTTTTTTCATTTGTAAAGTTAAAATTTTCAAAATATTAACGATAATTTGCTACAGCTAATTCTATTTTCCCATAAATGTGCTTTGTAATAATCTAATAAAGGATAATTAAGTACTTTTTAATTATCAATTTTAAAAAAATAATAATAAATTATGTTGTTAACAGTTGTATGAAAACCTTGAAAGGCTTATATTTTGATCACAAATTAAGTTACTTAACTTGTTTTTTGTACGTAATTTTAGGTGTATTTTAATATAGGAAAAACCTCTTCGACAGCCCCTAAACTATATCAGTTTTACACATTTGGTTCTCAAATTTTTTTTGCAACTTGTTTGATACACAAACTTCTTAAAACATGCATAATTAGGAAATTTCATCAATCACTTGTTAAATTTAATAGAAAATACACTCATGCAAATCACACATATAATTTTCAAAAATTAAAATGCTCAATTTATATCATATCTAAACTTTCTTTTCGACTGTTCTCGAGTTATATCTACTTTGCAAATTTGGTCAGAAACATTAAAAGAAAAGTTTTCAATAAAATAAAGATTAAAAATTAAATGTATAACTCACATTAGTGCATATTTTGTTAGATTTAACGAGATATTGTCGAAATTTACTGATTGTGCATGTTTTAAAAAATGTGTATCAAAAAAATTTTGGGAACTAAATGCACACAGTTGATATAGTTATGGGACAGTCAAAGAAGTTTTCCCTTTAATATATTTTAAATATTTTATTTTATTTAATAAAAATAATGAAATAAAATTTTGAGAGGTGAATATTAATACCATAAAAATTAAATTTATTTTAAATATTTAATACGTAATAAAATTTAATATAAAAATACGTGTTATTATAATAATTAACTCACTTAATTTGAGATGGGGGTTGGATAATATAAATGAAATGAATTGTAAACCTTTCATTGGAAAGATCGATGGAGTATATATTTTGTCACGCGGCGAGGGACCCTTCGTTTTTGTGATATTTTGAGTGGAAAAGTGAGTTGAAGCCACCTCTTATATGAGTGGCATGATACTAAATGTACACAAGTAAATATGTTCAAAATAATATAGTTTAAATTTTTTTTGGAGATGGATGAATTCTGAGGGCTTATATTTTAAGAAGTACTCCTCTTTTTTTTTTTATTTAGTGCTTTTCTCAGAGTTTGAATCTTTCTTTCCCTTATATTTTAAAATATAGACAAAATTATTTTTCTTTTATTATTCTTTTCATATTTCTTTGAAATATGAGTATTTTTTTTCATACATATTAAATAAAGATAATCATGGAATAACATTAAAAAATTTAATACTTTTATACTTATTAATCATTATTTTTTGTCTGGATAATTTCAATTAAAAAATTACTAATACAAAACAGAGGGAACAATAATATAAAGTTTATTATATATATTTATATAGTTTTGTTTTTTATTGATTTTTCTAAAATTATTGCCCATAGTCTCCCTCTCGGCCACCCTTATGTTAAAAATGTGTAGTTAGAATGAATGGTAGGAGACGAACCTCCACCCCCCCACCCCATACCCCTCCCATGACTTCCTTTTCAATTTCAAATTCATATGAAAACGAAAGTTAAACCCTATAATTTCATCTTGATATAAACTCATTCCAACCCCCCCCCCCCCAACCCCAACCCCAACCCCACACCCACCCCCACACTATTTTCAAGTAAATAACCAACAAGCAGTCTGTTTCTTCTACAGATAGCTACACACATACTTCTCTCAATTTCATCATCCGTGGGCTGTTGCTTCACTTTCTTTCTTTTTTTTGTTATTTTCCGATAGCTTTCTATTGACTAACTTTATTTATTTTCCCTCTACCTAGCTACCTACAAATTTAGCTCCCAAATAAAAACCAAGAAATATTAAATAACCAAACCAATCTTTTTTTTCTTAATTTTTCAGCAGATACATCATCGATCATCCTCATCAGAGCTGATCATAACATAAAATATAAAATGGATTCCAATAACAGTTCTGGCAGCTTACAATCATCAAGCGGCGGAGGTGGTGGCGACGACGATACTTTCGACTCACGCGCCACTGATTCGTCTTTCGTCCACCCATCCAACAACCCACTTTTCAACCCCTCATCTCAATCACAACCACCACCACCACTACCATCGTCCATGTTTGATCACTACCCACCACCTTTATCCAACTACTTCGACCCACTCTTCTCTTCCAATTCACGCCCCAACCCAAACCACCTCCGCATGATTTACAACAACAATTCCAAATCCCAAAATCACAACACTCAAATCAACCCTTTCTTAATCACCCCCGATCATCAATTCCAGTCACCACCCACCGTCGGCGGAGGAGTTTCGGCACCAGCATCTTCGTCGTCAACGGTGAATACAACTCCTGCCGATCAAGTTCCTACGACAACACAAGCAGTGCCACGTAATCCGAAGAAAAGATCCAGAGCTTCGCGGCGTGCGCCTACTACTGTATTGACTACAGATACCTCCAATTTCAGAGCCATGGTTCAGGAATTTACTGGAATCCCAGCACCCCCCTTCACATCGTCAACACCATTCCCTAGAACCAGGTTCGATCTTTTCGGTACACCCTCCTCCATCAGATCCAACCCCCTCAACCTCTCTCAAACCCCAATATCTTTTCCCCATAATCTCCTTAGACCTTTTCCCCAAAAACAACCACCACCACTACATATAACTTCTTCTTCTTCCTCAACTTCCACATTTTTAAACAATTCTAACAACATTCTCTCTCCTCCTCCTCCTCTTTTTCCCAACACTGCTACCAATACTCCCTCTCCTGAATTAGCACTTTTGAAAAATCCACATCCTCAACAACAAAACAACATGCAAATGCAAATGCAAAACCCACTTTTCACATTTCAATCCTTTTTGCAACCCTCATCTCCTAAATATCCACCTCCCGATCCATCATCCCTTCTCGCCTCGAAAACGCTTCCAGAATCTTCTTCCTCGCAGTTTCCCTCAACAGATTCTCGTCTCAAAATAGGAGGTTTAGATGAATTCAATTTGAACTACGGTCATGTTTCGAACTTGAACTCATCAGAAAACGGAGACAGAAATAACTGCGATCTTTTGCAGAATGTTACAAACGGGAAGGTGAACTACGACGGCCGGAAGGGATTGACGACGGCGGCAGAGAATGTATGTGTTTCAACCATAAGAGGTGAGGGTATAATGGAATCATGGTTATGTTCTTCGGATTAATTATTAGTGATATTTCATTTCAATGAATTATTAGAAAAATGAAATGATTACATAATGGAAAGTTTGGAGAGACGGACATTGAAATGATCGATATGATGAAACTTCTTGTCAATCATGTGGTTAACTAGTGTGTGTTTGTGTTAATTCAAATCATCTTAATTAACCATGGTATATTTTCACTTAAGTTTCTATACTAATCTTTAGTGTACTTAAGTCTAGTTTAGAGTAGTATTATTGTACTCCGTATATAACAATTAATGATAAATATTTCATATTCTATCACTGAAACTTTTGTTTTTTATTTATTTCGTTGTATAGTAAAAATAGTGCCGTTACCTTCATAAGTATCCGACTTTATTTTCATGGATTCACATGCGATTGGTACTGTATAAAATCATATTAACTATTGGCAATGACTTCATATACATATATATATATGTGTGTGTGTGTGTGTGTATACACATACATACATACATACATACATATATTGCAATCTTATTTTTGATTCTACATATTACGAGAATAAGCTTGTTACTCCGGAAGTAGTTAGTTTTAAGTGTGTTTCATTTCTTATTATAAAATTTTAAAAAATGACATTTAGGGTCTTCATTTAGTAATTACTAAATGTAGGGACTTAAAAAAATAAAGCTAAATATGTGATAATGTCCTAAGATTTTTATCAAGAGGATAAAATACCAATCGGTGTAGACCGCAACTCATTCATGTTACTCGTTATTTCTAGTGGATCAATTTATTCGCATTTTGATGTACTTTTTGCATATATATGATGTTTAAATTTATTTGTATTTAAATTATTCAGACACCAATTTTACCCATTTTTTTATATATTTATATCCAACTTCGTAATCATATTGCTATATTTATACAAAAAATACAAAGAAAAAACAAATATACAAATAATAGTATTTAGAAAAAAAAGACACTTTAGTACTTTCTCAAAGAAAAAATTCGACTCTAGTTAAACAAGTATTTTACGTTTTACTTTTGATAGTAATTTTAGTATTTTTGATAATAATTTTATTATTTTTAATAGAATTTTAATAATTCTATAGTGATTTTAATATTTTTATAAATAATTTTAGTATTAAAGTGAATTCAATAAAATTTCCGTAGTTGTTCATATGAAAGGAATTACAACTCTAAGGACACATGAAACCCCGAAAAGAATGGAATATAAAATAGATAGATCAAATTGACAACATATTCTCTTTTCGGTTCCTTTTAATTCTTCATTTTTCTGTTCTTCTTTTTCTTTTTCTCTTTTTTGTTTTTTTGTAGATAGGAATATATTTTTGGGTTAAAAATATATTGGGAAGATACGTAGGAGGGATTGGTGGCGAGATTCGGGGAAGCGTTAGGCGCCGCAATCTATCTTCCAAATTCAAATGTATCTTTTGTTTTGCTTTGCATTTTAATAAATGTAATATGCTTAAAATAATAATAAAATGCCATATCTTTTGTAACAAAGTTAAACTAATGCCCACTAAGCTAGACCACAAGATGCCCCTTTTTCTTCTCTCTTTCATGGAATTGTCCTTTTTTGTTTTTATTTATGACAAATACCTCTCCTAGCTAGCGGTGAAAAAATAACTCTATTTTCACAAACACTGTTATATTTTCTTGTTAAATTCCATTTGAAGTTTACATATGTTCCCTAGGGTGTGAAAACATTATATCCGAGCTTAGAGTTGTGCTATTGATCTCTACATATTATTGTATTTAATTTGAATCTAATGCTACTCCCTCTTATTCCAAAAAAAAAAAAAATATATTTTAAAAAATTATCTGATACTTTTACGAAAATGTATGATTAATATTTGATTTGAATTTGATTGACTTCGATTGAAAAATAATTGACATTACAAAATAAATTAAGATCTAAATCAATATTGTTAAACTATATATTGTCACAATTTAAATTTTAGAATTTTACAATCTATTACAAACAAAATAAAATTTGATTTTTTTTTAAACAGAAAGAGTCCGTGTTAGTACATTTCAATTATCATATTTGGCTTTTTCATTAGTCTTAATGCAATTGTCGTGCATAGGAATCAAGAAAAATCAAGAGATATATTTTTCAATGACATTTATTATAGAAAATAATAAATAAGTATTTTTATAAAATTAATTACAAAATAGTAGTAATAACGTCATTTTTTACTGTATGTGGAGATTTCTAAGACAATAATCGAAAATGGACGAAGGAATAATCTAAACCCACAAAATTGCATATATGAAAATTTAAAAAACAAAATGAATAAATAATTGTTAATACAACCCTTTTAAGTTGAAGCATCAATGAAAATCATTATTGAACTTATTTCAAATTATCTAACTTATCAATTTATAATGCATGAGACACTGTACTAATTAATGATCAAAGTTTCTACTTCTTCCATTCCATTACATATATTTAATTTTAATATAATACACAGTGACAAACAGAGAGAGAGAGAGAGAGAGAGACAGACACACACACATCAACTAAGGTCATACTAATGCAAGCAAGTATTTTCATGATTGTACTTTTTGGACAGAACTCCTATATATATATATATCCTTGTCTGAAGTACAACCATGGAAGCTAGCAGGGAGCGTCAGCACGTTTACTCTATCAGTATCCTTCTACCACCTTATTTAATAAACAACATTACTTTGATTATTTACTGTGATGATGTATGCAACAAATTCACACACACTCACGCACACATATACATACACTAGTACATCATAACGTACTAAAGAAAAATAAATACTATAGCATAGATGGGTGGCTTGATTGCCGATAAAGCAACCCTCTTAAACTCTCCGGTTGAACCCACCTCAAATTTTAGGTGGATTGTTAGCTTCTTTTCAACGCAGTGGATATGTTCTAAAATTACGTTTTAATTTTTTAATTTAAACAATGATATATTACACTTTAAATTACTATAAATTCAGTTATTTATCGTTTATGTAAATATTATAATCTTAAGATTTATAATAAAAACATTTAATCATAATATAATTTGCATATAAATTTTTTATAAATTACATTAATTTTAAATATTAATATGTTATTATTTGATTAAAAAAATCAAAACATATATATAATTTCAGAGCAAATAGAGTATTATGTTATGGATGTAATTACATATATTTATAATTAATAAATATATATACTCTTTCGGTCTTCCGTCTTGATTTATTTGTATAATTTTTTTGAATATGTACGGTATCAGTATGAGTTTTAAGACCTGATTTCTGTGTAATAAATATTTTTTCCTCCCTTTTTTATATCATTGCTGAAGTCCCACGGTTTTTTTTTTAATGAGGTAAAGTTTAGGGCGTGTCACTAGCTTCTTTGATCTCATTTTTTTATATATTAAGCAACAGATACGAAATAAATTAGATATTATAAAAGTATAATTAAATGGATATTGTAATAAATTTTGATAGACTAAGATATCATTTTTTAACCGTATTATAAAATATTAAACGGGTGCAAGGATTAAATGTAACTTTAAAATACCTTAAAATTATGACATATCAAATTTAAAATATTCAACAATTGAAAAGAGTATTTAATATAAATTAGGTGTAAATATTTTATTTTATTTTTTTAAATCAAAAAAAATTCTCTAATTCTAACTCAATTCTCACTCTTATACTTTAACTTTGAGGACCAGATGATCAAATACAATACTCTCGCCCATAAAAGTTGTATAAGAAGATAAGAAAATGTATAAAACAGTAGGTAGGAATTGCGTAATATAGGTATATAGAGTGATTTTCTGTCTATAGACACTACTTCCATCAATAGGTCTATTGTATGGCCGATATATATATATATATATATATATATATATATATATACCACGTTAACGAAATAGATTGAAGTAATTCGGAGTATTAATTGGCCGATAAATAGGGCGCCGCTAGCACAAATTAAATTAAAATTTTGTTATACATACGTCGCGGATGATCCAAGTTTTCTTTTTCCGTTTTTTCCTTTTGCATTTTAGCACCTATACTCCTACACCATAGTTATCTAGGGAATCCTTTTTAATACTTCATTCGTTCCCAGAAAAAATGATTTAAGCATACTTAAACACATAACTAAACTAAACGAAAGAAAGTGATATAAAAAAATAGAAGAAAAATGGTGTAAAAGAAAAAATAAATATAAAATAAATATTTTTTTCAAAAATAACTTTTAAAATTTACTTAAAATATGTTTTTTAGAACGGATGTAGCAAGTGTTTAGGGGAGCCTGCGGACTTCTCATGTACATCACACTAAGAAGATAGTCTTTTTTTCATTAGGTTATCATTTTTAGTCTTACGGGTATGTATTTTATTTTATACATTTTGTGTACTACTTCCGTTTTCGCAATGAGAATGAAAAATTATATATATATATATATATATATATATATATATATATATATATATATAAAAGGGACCGATTCATAGCTAACATTAGCTGTGGAGTCTTTCGTAACTAACACATTTATAACCATTGATCGAATAATCTAACGCTGGAGATCAAACTTAAAAAATAGAGAAAAAAAAATTGGCCTCGGTAAGACTAGCGAAAGGTAAAAAAAAAAAATGGCCATTTTTTTTTCCTTTCGCTACTAACACTGGCGGAAGGGGAAAAAAATTTTAAAATTTTTTTCCCCTTCCGCCAGTGTTAGTAGCGGAAGGGACTTTTTTTTTTAAAAAAAAATTTTCCCTTCCGCTACTAACACTGGCGGAAGGGACTTTTTTTTTAAAAAAAAATTCTTTTAAAATTTTTTTCCCTTCCGCTAGTGTAGCGAAAGGGAAAAAAAATTTTAAAAAAAAAGTCTCTTCCGCTACTAACACTGGCGGAAGAGACTTTTTGTTTTAAAAAAAAAAATTTCCTTCCGCTACTAGCACCGGCAGAAGGGAAAAAAATTTAAAATATTTTTTTTTTAAAAAAAAGGCCCCTTCGCCTGGTGTTAGTACCGAAAGAGACTTTTTTTTTTATTTTTTTTCCCTTCCGCTATACTGGCGAAAGGGAAAAAAATTTTAAAAGAATTTTTTTAAAAAAAAAAAGTCCCTTCCGCCAGTGTTAGTAGCGGAAGGGAAAAAAAAATTTTAAAAAAAAGTCCCTTCCGCTACTAACACTGGCGGAAGGGAAAAAAAATTTTAACGGAAGGGAAAAAAATGGCCATTTTTTTTTTACCTTCCGCTAGTCTTACCGGCGGAAAGGCCAATTTTTTTTTTTTTTCCTTCCGCCAGTCTTACTAGTGGAAAGGCCGAAGGGATTTTTCTATTTTTTAAGTTTGATCTCCAGCGTTGGATTATTCGATCAACGGTTATAAATGTGTTAGTTACGAAAGACTCCACAGCTAACGTTAGCTATGGATCGGCCCCCATATATATATATATATATATATATATTATTTTATTTGTTCCAAAAATAAAAATATATTTTAATTTAAAGAAAACAATTGGTGAACTTTTGAAATATTATCATCATTATTTCTACGATTATCACTATTGGTGATCTTTATTGTCATTATTACGGTCATTACTAAATAACATAATATCATTAATTACTCGGCACTAAATATAATATATAACACATATTTCTAATTCAAAAAAGTGTTTTGTTTGTCTTGTGCAGATGCAAGCATGCTACTTCCCAGAAGAGAGAAAAACATCATGAAAAAATGATTTGAAATGCCTCCTCGTTATTATTATACGTAGCAAATATTAAAATATATATATACATATAGGAAAATGATTTATTGTTAGTGTTGTAAAAATATATTGTTTTTCAAACCCAATTTTCACCGTTCAAGTTTAAAAAGAATAGTGAGATTAAATTTAGGAATTTTGCGTCCGTTACAAATTGTACTGGATGTAAAGTCCTAATTTTTTCTCGTCCGCCACATTTTCATCTTCAAAATACTTGATTTATGGTCGCTTATAGTTTATTTAAATTCTCAAACACATACATCTTTCTTTATACTGGAATAGAAGTGTAAGTTTTCAACTTTGTTTCCCAACTTATGATTTGCAATGGTTATGATGATGCTGACATCATGAAATACAAATTTACTTTCGTGATGTTCATTACAATTTCTATTAGTGATGTTAAATTGATGAATAATATATTCAAAGTTGTAATTAAAGTATTATACAAATATATATTTGATTGAAAGTTTTAAAAGATTGTCAATGACGATTAAAGAAGGAAGAAGATGATGATTACAATTTAAAAAATTTGGGAATTTTATCCCCCACAATTTGTTACGTATATAAAAAAAAATTAGGATTTTCATCCGTTATAAAACTCTTTTTTCGAAAATTTGGTAAAACTTATTTTCAATTGAATTCAGTGAGAAATAAGTTTAGTCGGAAATAACTTTGCTCGTGGAAAAACATCAAGCTGCCAATAAATTTGTTTTATTTAGATATTATCAACGGAATATATGTTTTCAGTCGAAAATAAGAATTTTTTTTAAAAAAATATATGATTAATTTGCTTATTTACCAAGATTTTATCCACAATTGAACTTGTGCTTTTCAACGACATTCAATTCATCCAAAGGCCAAAACATGCCGAATTTTAGATTGAAAATCAAAATACGCGAACACAAAATCCATAATAACATCATCTATACTATCAACTTACATCCAAATACTATCAACTTACATCCAAATACTATCAACAATATCAAACTATTCACACAACATAATAATAAAAGTACGAGTCTATCACCTACGACTAGAGTCTAACACCTACGACCAATAGTAGAACCTCCGGTATGAGGAGTACTACTACAACCCAATGAAGACTCAACTCGTCTACGCTGATGCCTCGTCGTGTGAAAATCCTCGCCATCATCCTCACACTGATCCTGATATTGTTGCTCTCCACCCTCTTTTTACAAATTAAGAAAAAAAACAAAACATGTAATGATAAAACTAAGTCAAATATTATAAATTATATAAATTATTCTTAAGCACAAATATTTATATTTTAATTTTTTTTATAAATTCATTATAAAATTATAAGAGTTATTAAGAATAGTATATTGAAAAGAGGAAATCGGAGGAGAGCAGTTTGTCACTTTGTACCATGCAAAATCCTATTAAAATTACTTGCTCCTTTACTTATTTATTTATTAATTCTATCTCTAATTTATCTACTCTATCTTATAATTATGTATTTTTCTATTTTACCTTTTTAATAGGGTTGTGCATGGTATAAGACGAGTAAGTGCTGACCTTTCATTTTTTCTATTAAAAGATATATATCTAATTTCAAAACAAAAATAGTATGAATAGATGTGTGTTAAAAAGTTAATAGTAAAAAGTGGAGAAATATTGTGAAATAAATTTTACAATGATAAATATGATCTCTGCGGAAATGAGGAATCATTCGTTGTATACATATATTAATGAAATCACAGTTTCCTTCAAATTTTAATTTATTTTACGGATATCATTGTCATCTACTTTTTAGTTTTAAACTAAAATTATTATTCACATATTCATTTAAAACTTGTGAGAGGATATGTATACTTGTTGATATATATTGCTAGTTGAATAAGTATAGCACAAATTGGGAGAAACTCATTTCCGACTAACTCATACCGATCGAATTCGGTAGAAAATATAATTTCTATCAATTTATTTTCCACGTAAGCAATTACATAAAATATATTTTTTAAAACTGGTTATTTTCGACTGAGTTCTTCGTCAAAAATAAGAGAATGTCGTCGGAAATATGTTTCTATCATAGTGGGGAGATTTGGGAACAAGAAAATGATATTTCCAATTGAATTTAGTGGGAAATAAATTAATTTTGATCGAAGTATTTCCGACTAAATATTCAATCAGAAATAAATTAAGTTCTACCAAATTATTTAGTCGGAAATAATATTTTTTCTTGTAATGGCGGATTCATTGCTAACATTAGAGAGATTAATTGTTTCATCTAGCACATCCCTTGTCGTTGATTATACAATTTGATGGTTCAAAATTATACTAAGTCATGAGTTTTTTGCCTCAAGTTCCAGCAGAAGATCTCATCCTCTGAATCAAATTTGATCGTAAGAACGAGATCCTTCTGCCAAAACTTCAAGCGGAAGTCTCATAACTTATTACAGTTCTGGATCCTTCTATCTAAGATTCTAACAAAAAGGTATTTTTTTCGAATTATATAGACCATCGGATTGCATAATCAACGGCAACAAATATGTTATATGAAATAGTGTTTGTATTTAATGTTAGCCATATATGTGTATATGTACATGTATATGTATATATGTGTGTGTGTTTGTATAAAGCACATTGCATACATACGACAGAACAATGTGCTAGTTGTTGTACTATAATGTACATGGGATGTTTAATTTGAAGTGTACCGATGTTTGGGAGCTTCATTCTCTCTCACACAAACACAGACTCCCTCCCTCTCTCTAAATGTTCAGGGAAAAGCACGAATAGATTGCTGAGGATATAATCCAAAATTTGAAGGTGTTTTACTATTTTACCAACTTTATAAAAGAATCAAAATAATAGAATAACTCGGAGCATCAAATACCAAATATAAGGTGAAAAGAAAAAAAGGAAAAAAAAATCTACGAGAACAAAAGAGAAAAGTTACAATCCATTCATTTCCAAAGAAACTTTACTCGGTGGTGATCTATGTATGTTAAAGGCCTTAAACTTTTTCATGTCACTGATTGATAGATCATGAACTTTTTCACTGGTGTAATAATTCATTTTTTGCACCTTTCATTTAAATTTTATAATGATGATCATAGTAATGATCGATGCATATGGTGGAGAAAGATATGAAAGGATCCATTTATTTTCTGCTCATCTTTTTTCCTTTCAATTAAGCAAGTAAATTTTATTTTCCTTTTTTTTTTTTTGGCAAAATATATGATTGACATTTGATTATCAGATTCTCTTAAAAGTGGGGGAGATTTTTTCTATTTTTTTTATTTTTTTTTTACAATGGACACTGGAGCTCCCTGATTTTAACTATTGATACGTCAAAAGAATTAAAAATGAAAAAGGAATTACTTCCTGCATCCCATGCAATTGCATTCCTTGACTTTGCACAATTATTAGGGGACAATTGAAGTTTTAATCAAAATTTTCATATCACCCTTTAAAGTGAGTGGTTGTGAATAAATTAATTTGAAATGAATAAAAATAGTGAAAAAGAAAATATTGCTAATAAATAAAATATTTAGAAAAGAAAATTAGCATTACAAATGAATCAATACAAAAGGTATATAATTGAAAATTAGTAAATAAAATGTTCCATATATCATATAAAAGACAAAAAAAAAAAAAAGGAAAAAGGTTGTGGTTACAGCATTTTCTTATAACCTTGAGGTCAGTGTTTCAAATTTCATCTTCAATGAAAATTGAGTGAGAAAAATGGATAAAAATTGAATTAGTTCCGGAGGGATTTCATAAATCAAAAATATGTATACATATATAAAAGACAAAAGAATATTTACCATGAGATTTTGGGGGCCCAATGCCACTTGTAAAGTAAGAGGGCTTTCTGAGCTGTTGTATATAACCTTTAAACATAATGGTGGCCCATATTGTTCAGTAAATAGGGAAGGAGGTTGGCAGGCTCATTGCAATGATGGCTCTCTCTTGTCCCTCACTATTCCTCAGCTCAGCCCACAGGGATCGCCACAACTCAAATACTATTTGATTAATATTAGATTCCAAAATTTTATATATATATATATTATTTAACATTTTAACTCAAATGATAGTATATTTAATTTAAATTAATATTAAGTTAGTTGATTTTTGTTGATACAATTATTATAGTTTTACATTTTATGACAAGAACAGTTTATTACAATATAATTTACATTTAAACTTAGTATATATTGCATTAATTTTAAAATGCTCAACAAATTAAAATGTACTTTTCATTTTGGAAGGAGAGACTAGGAAACATAGTAGACCATATCCTGATGAATAAATTTTGAATTACGACATGAAAAAGTAAGACAACTTTTTGTTAAGAACTTTATGACAAAGAATCCTGATACACCTGCAAACAATTTTTATCCGACATTTTTAAGCGGCTAAGGTATGAATCAATTTATCAAAATCGACTTAAATCTTTTGGATTGTTTATCTTTGTTGTTAAAGCAATAAGCATTGGATAAATTGTCCTTTCTATTCTTTCATATTTTTTGGGTATTTCAAGGCACATAGCTAGAAAAGTTCTTATTAGTTTGCTGCACTGATGGATAATTTATCATTATTTAATTGTACATTATGTGTACAAATTAGATATCCAAAAAGGCAATTAAAATTTAAACTGATCACATAAATAGATAAGTTAGATGTGCCTATCAGATTGAAATTGTATGCGCACTCTACTATCTTAAGATTACGAAAAAAATTTGTGATGGATTTTGCCCCTCCTTTTTGAAGGATACAACAAAAAAAAACACAATCAGAATCTCTTTTTTTTTAACTAGGTGCAAGAATCAAATAATGACCATTAATTTAGAAAGTACGGAGAGAATTGAAAAAAGAGGTTATGAGAAATAAATAAGTGTTGAATAAGTTATTTTAACGGACGGTTTATAATAATGATAATAATAAGATGTACAAAGTATTTTAATTTGACACAATTTTTATACAATCAAATTTACAAAAATTAAGATAACTAAATAAATTTTACAAAGAATTGGTGAAACTAAAGGATCTTCGATTAAAAAATTATTAATTAATAATTTGACACTTGTTTCCTATTTTTTCGTATAAAAGATTTGCATACCATCTAATTGACAGATTAATAGTAGAAAATTGTATACTCTGATTCATAACCCAAGAGGATGGATCAATTATAATTGCTCATTCTAATATCTGACAAGATCCTGATAAGGTACATGCAAGATGCAGAATCAAAACAATACGGCTTCCTATTTTAATTATAAACTGCTAAACTTCTAAATAATTCAAATTTGCTAATAATATAAATAATGCAATTCCTAATAATATAAATAATTCAATTTTGCTACCCCCTCCTTTTTGCCATCTTAAGATATTAAAAGAGAAAATAAAGGTTGAAAAAGCATAAAATAAAATAAAAACAAATCTATGATCGACTTAAGAGCTTGTTTTATCTCTTCTCCTGTCCAAGTGCAACGAACCAAAAAGTAGTAACCTTACCTACAATACTATAGTAGTTGACTTAAGGTTGCATAAATCTAGCTATTGATGAAAACCACTCCCCTCAATTCTTTAATACATGGCTTAGTGTCTTACCTTCGTTATAGTTGGGTATCGTGGCACATGTAATATGTTTTATGTGTGAGTGCAATGCAATGTATTTTATAGTAAAATAGTTATTCCATAATTTAGATGTATATATAAAACTTAGCAAACCTTATTTGAAAAACATGAAGAATAGACGAATGAAAGTTTTTCACGGTTTTGAATATTCAATCTTCTAAAGCAATAACTTTCTCTAAAACCTTTATATTTCATTAAAACTCTCCACCTTTACTAATTTTTTACACGATGGATTTTGTGAAAGACGCACTCAATATTTTCCGACTTCTTCTCTCCTTGCAGCTCATTTGCGTGTTATCTCCAACCTATTATGTCTTAATATTCATTTAATTATTACTTTAAAAATAAAGGTTGTAAGTAAAATTAATTACAATACAAGCTCTTCCTTCTATTTCTTTTTATATTATTTCTTCTATTTCATAAAATTTGTATATTATTTTATTGAATTTCGTCCCTTTAAATTATGTTTTATTTCTCTTCTCTCTCGATATGTCATCCTGATTCTGTCTCTACCCATCTCATCATTAAAATCTCTTTCTCTGCGAAATCACTGCATTCTTTATTTTATCTAGTATAGCAACTCACAAACTTATTTCAAAATACAATTGAATTTTATTATTGCTTTGTCATGTTACTATTTTCGTGTTACTATTTTTATGTTACTATTTTTATGTTACTATTTTCATGTTACTATTTTCATATTACTATTTTTATATTTATGATCGAAACAACAAACACGATCGATCAAACTTATTTCGAAGTGCAATTGAATTTAACTGTCGCTCTCATATATTACTATTTTCGTGTTACTATTTTAATATTACTATTTTCATGTTACTATTTCAGAATAAGAATGCAGAAGAAAAAAGAAAATAACTTCAGAAATAAAAATTGTCAACAGAAATAACCAAAAAAATAGAAATCCGACTAATGAACATCAAATTACTAAATAGTCATCAATCAAACAAAAACAGTAACGTATTAGTAGTAACAGAAGAAAAAGAGAAATAGACGAATTCAACTTATGAAATTGTCATTGATAAACTCGTAGAATAATGAAATCGAAGAGAAATGAACTAGATTAAGCAATTAAAACAAAAACAGTAACTTCTCAACAAAAGAAAAACATGAAATCGTCAAACAAACTTTGTTGCCGAAGATGAAATCAACGCCAATATTGCTCCAAAAAAAAATTGATAAACTTGATAATTTAACTCCAAAAAACAGTGTGTGGGAAGACATGGATTTTGGGCTGAACGTTTTGGGAAATATGGACTATAAGAAGTACCGGCCTAGAATTATATCTTACAACATTGTCACTCAACTATTCCCCAAAACAAACATGGGCAAATCCCAAGTCGGTGCATGACTAAGCATGAAATTTCCTAACAGTGTCGACATTTTCTAACTATTCTATAGCAGTTGATTTTCATCGTACAATTCCTCTATTACCCTTTTGTGTGCTAGACAACTAAATCTGTATATTCTGTACATATCTTCAAGTTTTAAATCATCTTTCTTGTTTTGATTTCCGATCAAAAGTGTGAAAACGATTCGTTGTTACGCTTCTGTTCAAAGGATTGATCAATGTTATTTTGAATTCTAATTTCAAATTTCATGTTATTGTGTATATTTAATGTTATTATTTCTCTATTACTATATATATATATATATAGGGGGCCGATCCATGTCTAACGTTAGTTCTGGAGTCTTTCGTAGCTAATACATTTATAGCCGTTCAAAGAATGATCCAACGCTTGAGATCAAACTCAAAAAAAAATAATGCCTTCCGCCAGTGTTAGTAACGGAAGGGAATATTTTGTTTTTTTTTAAATTTATCTTTCCGCTACTAACACTGGCGGAAGGAATTTTTTTTTTAATTTTTTTCCCTTCCGCCAGTGTTAGTAGCGGAAGGGTAAATTTTAAAAAAAAAAAATTTCTTCCGCTACTAATACTGGCGGAAGGGAAAAAAAAATTTAAAAATTTTTTCCCTTCCGCTACTAACACCGGCGGGAGGGGAGAAATTTTTTTTTTTTTTTCTTTTCCTTCCTTCGTCATATGCTCTGCCCTTCCAATTTTCCTGGTTTTGAAATGTCAATTGTTGATAACACGATACAAGGTGGCCGGAATTCCATATCTATTGGATACGGATCCCAGTATCCTTGGAGGCCAGATGCTGGTGTCAAGAATTTCACCAAACTGAAACATTACGAATACATCAGTGAGTTTGCATATTCCATTATGAAAATCTGGCTTCTTCAGATTTTACTTTTAGTCTCGTATGTTTTTTAGCTCCTGAGATCAGAATCTTTGAAATAATGATAACATCAAACTATTTGGGGCAATACTTCGCCATTTTTTTATCCATGGGTCTCAACAGAGACGACGAAGGGACAGAGTCTTAAAACAGGAAGGAAAAGAAAAAAAAAATTCTCTCATTTCCGCCAGTGTTAGTGGCGGAAAGTAGCGGAAGGGAAAAAATTTTTAAAATTTTTTTTCCCTTCCGCCAGTGTTAATAGCGGAAGAGAATTTTTTTTTTTTTAAAATTTATCCTTTCGCTACTAACACTGGCGGAAGGGAAAAAAAATTAAAATTTTTTTTCCCTTCCGCCAGTGTTAGTAGCGGAAGGGAATTTTTTTTTTTTTTTTAAATTTACCCTTCTGCTACTAACACTAGCGGAAGGGGAAAAAAATTTTTAAAAAAAATCCCTTTCACCAGTGTTAGTAGCAGAAAGGTAAATTTAAAAAAAAATAAAATATTCCCTTCCGCTACTAACACTGGCGGAAGGCATTATTTTTTTTTTTTTGAGTTTGATCTCAAGCGTTTGATCATTTCTTGAATGACTATAAATGTGTTAGCTACGAAAGACTCCAGAGCTAACGTTAGACATGGATCGGCCCCCATATATATATATATATATATATATATATATATATATATATATATATATATATAATTCGCTTATTTGATTGTTAACAAATTCAATAAAGTAATATGAAAAAAGTGTAGAAGAATCACATTAACAAAAATATTCATATCAGCATTATTATAGTAATAACAGTTGTATTATTGTTTGTCTTCACACATTTAAAATGATAAAAAAAAAAACAGTAACATTCACACAGAAATTAATAGTAGTAACATGACGCAACAAAATACAGAGACAAATGGGTTTAACGACAATGGAAGAGTCCGATGACAACAGGATTTGACAATGATGAAAGAGGTCGACGAATGATAATGAAAATTCAAATCTGTAATTGGAAGTGCATATCTAAAATATACAAGTTTAGATCTTAAAAAATTATGTTCAGATTTCAAATATTTTTCTTTTAGATTGGTATTTTTGGTGATTACGGTGATGGCATGGTGGCGATAGTTGTGACGGTGGACGGCGATTGATGACAATGACAATGGTGGCAATAGTGGTGGTAACGGATGATGAAGATAGTAATGGGTGGAAGAAGATAATAAAGATGATAAAAGAATATCAATAAAGAGAAAGAAAGTGGGTGAAGTAGGTATAACGATAAAAATCACTTTTAGGGAAGACTTACTTTTTTTTATTGTACTTTTGTAGAATTTTGGATTTCAAAGGTAACCGGCCGGAAATTACCTCAATTAATTATGCATTTAAGTGGTGTGAGCGATTATAATGCAGGTTAAGCTATCATTATGCGGCTGTTAGATGAGTTATGCTCAACTTATAACAAATCAATTTTTTTTCTTTTAAAAAAGATATTTACAAGATTATCACCAAATCTCCAACTTTCTTCAATTTCATAAAGTTTACTTAAAATTAAATAGAAAAATATTAGTTCTCTCAATTATGTGTTGCTAAATTTAAATTTGTACTCATAGAAGTATTCAATTTCATTTGTTTACTTAGCTATTTGTTGTGAAATGTTCTATTTGTACTTATCATATTTTTTATAAATGAAAATATTATATGCATATATACATGGCCATAAGATAATCGTATAATAACCATTTAAACAGCCACATAGATACCACTTATAAAATTTATGCATTCCAAAATCAATTGACCGCATAACTCTATTTGACGCACTTGAAAATATTATGTTTATACAGCAAACTTTATAAAAAGAAAATCAAAAGTCTCACGCACATATCAATAATAAAAATTACACACACCTTACATTGCATGGTTCTCACAATGCAAAACACAAGCTCAAATCATTACATACCTATATACAGCATTAACTATATTAATTCACCGTATCTCTTGATATGTTTATCATTATCCACTAATTATACATAAGATTATTCACACTAATTTCTCTTAACGGATTCTCTATTTTATATAATTAAACAAAACTTTTATACATAACAAATTATCTATTTATCTTATTTACACCAAATTCCCTAATATATAGTATATCATAATAGAATAATAATATTTTAAATTTTTATTATTTGTATTTGTTAATTATTTAATTAATATATAATATATTATTATACATTAAAATATATTATATAATAATATATTAGATGTATCCCATTTATATATATGAAATAATTATAATATAATATCAAAATAACAGTACATATAAATAATATTTTAAACATTATAAATCACATTTTAATATATTATAACATATAATATTACTATATAAATATTATTAATTTAATACATATATATTATGTATTAGCTTTATATATTATAATATTATAATATATTTTATATGAAATACTATATAATAATTATAATATAATACAAATTATTATAATATATATGTTAATATTTTGTACTAATGTATTAATTAATCACTGTAATATATGTATTAATAGATTTAAATATAAATAAAACATTAGTTTTATATTAAATTAATATGTAATATTGTAATACAAATAATATATATATGTGTGTGTGTGTGTGTATTGATTTATTTACTAAAAGAATATTATAAAATATAATAATATAATTTTGATAAATATGAATAGTGATATTATAGATTTAAGGATGCACTATTCACAATCATCAAACTAACTTTAAAATAAAGATACTGATGCAACTCATGTTTTATTCACTTTTCATCTAAATTCTCTAATATAAATATAAGGAATGAGATTAAGTTTAGGGAAACTGATGCGGGTGCTATAAGGTCATCCGCAACAGAGATTGTTAACAGATTCTCTATTTTACATATTAAATTACTATATTTTTTATATCTTTCACAATCTTTATTTTTTTAAAACTACACCATCATCCCTGTTATACAGATTGAAGAAATTTGAATAGTAAATCATTTAGTGTAGATATTAATTGTTCAAATTTTTTAAATGATTATTTATTTTATGAATTGTAATGCATAGATGATTTTTAGATTTTTAATTTTAGATTTCTTAATATAGAGATTATAGAAAAACGGGTACGAGCATTCTAACATATGAAATTTGGCATGCATAAATAGAATGAAATTTATTAACTTTTCATGTCAGTGGACTTATAAATTCAAAGCCTCAAGCATCCAACGTCAACATGTCAATACATTCTATATTTATATACCCATTATTACAAAAGTATTATAATAATGAAGTATAAAAATTATTTATATAAAAATTATTATAATATTATCAGTATTGGTATCGGTACAGTATTTATCAAAATTTTCAAATGTCGAATCGGTACTAAAACCGAACAACCAATAAATACCGATTAAAAAATACTACAACCGATCCGGTCTATTTTTTAACCAAATTTCATACCGGACAAAACGGATTCGATAATTTACCGAAATCTTTGGACACCGGTACTAATAACCTCCAAGAAAAAACACTAGTTACGCTCATCATGCGATCTTTATTAATTTATAATTTAAAATCAACTATTCATAGATTTAATAAATAATATAACTCTTCTCAGAAAATGAAAATTGGGATTTTCTCCTAGGTGGATTGTCATCACTAAGTGCACTACTATAAACAGAACACTTTTTACACATTTAAAAATGACATATTGATATGGAGTATATAATAAGATGGTGCCCTGTCTAATTCGTATTGTGACACCAGTTTAGCTAAGTTTGTCCGCTCCGGCCCTTTTCAATAAAGCCCAAATTAGTCAAGGATACGTTTCTAAGGTCATTCGCATTCGTATCGGATTCTCTATATTACATATTTGAATATAACTTTTTATTTATTTAATTTTTATTTATTTATCTCATCTGTGAAAGATTTCCTAAATTAAAATATATTTTGATTAAATAATAATATTTTATTTTTTCTTTTTGTTTACATTAGTTAATTCATCATACTAATATTAATATTATAATATATAAAAATTTTATATATTATAATATTAATATTATCTATGTACAATATATAATATCAACATGTTTATAGGTAGTTAATGTATTAATGTATATTAATATGTATTACAATATATATTAAATTATAATATATATTTAATATATATAAGAATTAAGATAATTGAGCTATAACTCAAATTTCAAATCCTACCACTTAATTTTATATCTATGAATTCATAATTTATTTAAAAAAATCAAAACATATAAAGAGTATCAAAAGATAGAGTAGTATACAAATTTTTAAATAATTTTATGGTGTATAGCACTGGCATGGTTTTTAATTTTAGAACGGATAAAGCAATAATATGTATATATGTATGGTGATATATATATATATATATATATCATGGTTATGGAGAATTGAACGAAAATGGTGGGAAATTCTTTTTATTTTGAGAATATAAAGATTTGAACTCTTTACACTGTGGCTAGATTTAGATAATTATAATACATAATTACATTAATATTTATATAAAAAGGTACTTCAGTCTATACATAATAATAAATTTTCTAGTAAAAAAAGGAAAGGAAAAATTTTATAGTACGGATATATATGACATTAATGAATCAATTTATTACATAAAATAACTAACGTTAATTATCACATTATTAAAATTTATTACCAATTGTTAAACTTACCAATTATTTTATCATTATCATTATTAGATAATAGTTATCGATTAGTTTTTAGGAGTTAGTCAATAAAATATGGATTAATATTTTCTTATTAATAAGTTTATCATTATAGCCTATAAATAGACTCCTTACCTATTGTAATCCCTTCCTCACTTGTTTTTTATCACGTCAAATATTATGAAAATACTCATGCGTATTCACTCTATATTTTACGTTTCAATTGATTATTAATCATGTCATATATTTTGATAATCTTAGTTGATCCGAAACAAATAAGTCAATTCTTACGGTATGCATGAGACATGTTTGAAAATTTTTTGATTTAAAAATGTTCGATATCAGACGTTTACTTCAAGTCCATAACTAAGTTAAAATCGCTTAGGTTAATAACCATTTATTAAAATAAAATGAAACATTACTAAAACTGATAATACAAAAGAAATAAAAGAATTATTTAACATTAAATAACTCTTTTATCTAATGAAAGAGTTGTTTAATAAAACAGTTATTTATTAATAAAATAATTATTTAAGAGTTATTTAATGAAAAAGTCAATTTAATAAAGAAAAGAGTTATTTATTAAATTTATATTTGATTTAACTTACTTCTATAAAATAGTTTAGAACTAACTTTCTAAATAATTATTAATCCTTAATATTTACTTCTCAACATCTGACCCAAAAAGAAAACAAACACCTAATTTTTTTTTCTTTTTGTCTAATAAATAATTTTCTCACTTCTTTTGTAGTCCAACAACCGTAACTCATATTTTCTAACTACTGTCATATTTTTATGGAGTATGCTAAATCATGTTTGGATTTTTGAAGAGAATTAAGTTGACTTCTTAAGGAACAGGTATAGAAGTGGACTTTGAGAAATAAACGTTCAAAATAATTGTAGCCCAACTTGCAATATCATAAATATATAAGAAAGCACGGGTTGTACAAGACTATATTGCTTTGGTGTCTAGTTTATTTAGTGCTATATATAGTTTGTGGGATTAGAGTTCTTTATTGGATGCATATCATAAATATTAATCAAATACTAATTATATTAGTTGAAAAGGAAACTGAACAATGGGACAATGGTTCCAATATTAATTAGTCCAAATAGAGAAGTTGAGCGGGAGCTGTGGGTGTTAAGTGAATCATAAACCATATATATATATATATATATATATATATATATATATTAATATCTGACATCTTACTCTTTAAATATATTTTTATAATAATCTGTCATTTAATATATGCAGGACCTTTTTAAATGTAGTTTACTACTCCTGCAATAATTTTAGTTTGGAATTATAAAATGGTTGCACAATAAATACGAAACAAGTATTTAGTATTATCATTTGTTTTAAAATTAAAGATATGTTTTTAACTTTTTAAAGTCAAATGACTACATATGAAATTTCAAACTAATGTTAATATAATTAATTTTAGTTAATATAATTATTATAATCTTGTAGTTTATGACAAAAAAATATTAAAACATAATTTGTATTTAAAACTTTCATGAATTATATTAATTTTTAAATTCAATATGTCATCGTTTGATTTTAAAAAGTTAAAACATATATCTAAATTTAAAACATAGTGAGTATTAATTAAGAGTAAATTTGTCATAAAAATATTATGTTTATCATTGAAATTAACTTTCATAATAATATGAACAAGAGTTAGACGTCATATATTTAAAAATGATTGAACTAATGAATAATTATTTAATAACTAAAAATATTGTCTATGAATTTAGTGGATAATTCATATCTGAGATATAGATGTTCTATATACTTTGAGCATATATATATTATACTCCGCACCAGAATTGGGAGTGTATGAAAATTTGACTTTATAGAATATACAACTTTGCGATCATGTCGGCAGAAGAAACATTAATTCCTTGAACTTTAGGCATTACTTTGTTTTGGAATTAATAGAAGATAAAAATTTGTACAGATCACGAATAAATTTGTAATCATTGCTTGAATTTTAGTTATATCAATTAAGATAAATTTGATTACAATGAATTAAATTATAAAAAGAATTAATTGATAGTTTCTAATTCACTCCAACAATAAGAAGCACCAAGCAAAGTTGACGAAAGAGAGATGTTGATAAAAAAAAAACATAAAGTTAAGTTAGAATAAATTACAAGTAAAAAAGAAAATTTGTTGATTATTTTTTAATAGTAATTAGAACTAATCAACGAATCAATTTAATTTTTCAAGAAGATTATGTTTTACCGAGTATACTTAGAACTAGAATAATTTTTTGACATAATTTTACTGAGTATTACCACGTATATTTTACGGAGTATAATTAAAACTAACAAATTATATTCATTAGACTTTATTTTTATTGACATTAATATTTTGAATACTCAGTAATATTTCATTATTATAATTTGAATACCAAAATATTTTAATAAATCAATTTTACTGAGAATTCAAAAAAATATTTCAAGTTACACCTTCCTCAACATTAAAATTTAATTGATAAAAGTTAAATTACAATTAAAAAGAAGATTCGTTGATTTTTTTATTTTTTTTTTGAGATGTCTTTGTTATAGATTACACATAAAACTGATGGGTATAAGTCAACACCCTTCTGATTAATATTCTCTTCATTTCATAAAAATATTAATATTTAAATTTTTGATAATTATTAATTTTGTATTTTTAATCAAAAATTAAATGTATAAATTATAAGTTTTTTTCATGAAATTTGTTATAAATCTATAAGTTATGACGAGATATATAAGTTTGCAATTGAAATTTTTTAAATTTATCATAAAATAATAAAAAAAAACAATCAAATATAACCTTTTTAAAAAATATTTTTTTTTCAAATATTTTGAAATGGAGGGAGTATAGAATATTCGCACAGGATTAACATGTTAGGGTGTCTCAGCCCAACATGCAGCCATTTACTCACTATTAAACATAGTTATACATATAAATGTACTAAGGATATAAAATATCATATTCCCATTTGCTTATAAACTGAAGCATAGTGTGACAGTGGTTCTTACTTTTTTTAAATTTTTTCTTTTTTTTTGCAAAAAGTTGAGGGATTACGGTGGTATTTACAGATTACGAATAATTAGTAAAATTTAAACTCTCGATTTAATAAAATCACTTGTTAAGTTTTACCAGTTGAATCAACCTTTGTTAATAGTTTTTTTTCTTTTAATAATCCAGACATCCGATAGATTAAAAAGGGGACATAAAATTACAACTAAAAATATGATTAATCTGATTAAAGCTTAATTTTAATTAATCGACAAAATTTTGAATAAATGTTATTAGCTTGAAACCTTAGTCAACCATTTCAAATGGCTATCCTCATTCTCCATTCATATTGGTCGCCAGATCATAGTTTTTATAAACGAGTAAATTTATACTCTTTCTATTTCAAATTTAAAGGTATATTTAAAAAAAAATAACGATATATTAAACGATATATTAAAATTTAAAATTAATGTAATTATAGATGTATTGAATGTACATTTTATTATAATCAAAAAATTTTGTTAAAAACTTTAAAAGTATAACAGTTGTATTAACTATAATCAACTAAATTAACATTAATTTAAAATTTAATACGTTATTATTTGACTAAAAAAATTAAAATATATCTCTAATTTTAAAAGACATTCAAAAATTACTTAATTACTACGAGCACATACTGTGCATGTCAAAATTTTGATAGTAACATAACTCAATAGTCAATATAACCTTTATATTTTTCGTTTTGGTCTTCCACTCTTCCAATGGTTCTAATTTTGGTCTTCCACTCTTCCAATAGTTCTATCTATACCGTTATATATATGTGTGTGTGTGTAAACCCCGTGATGTTTAAATTGATTTCGTTAAACCATTTTTTTTCTTTTTTGAAGTTGAATTCATTAAACCCGGGACATGTTTCGTAGAATTGAACAAAAAGAATCTAATTAAATAGTGGAATCTTGCTAGAACTATTTTAATAGACATATTTTAATAGTCTTATTAGTTGTCTTTTTTGATAAATAATCTGTAAATGTCTAAACCAAAACAACTTTCCCTCATCTAAACGTTTTATAATGTCCTAATTGGCCTCAATTTAAGTATAACACTGTAATTATGGTGCATTGAAAAAAAAAATCTTATTTTGGCATTAGAAAGGGTTGTGCTCAATACTTGGAACTCATATGTTTAAAACCAAATCGAGAAGATCCACGAATACAGTTGCTAATGGGCTTCTGTTACTGGTACTTGTTTAATTGCGGAAGGTGTACCTTGAAATATTCGGAGTATTACTCTAAAATGCAAAACTATCCTTAACATGACATGCGTTAGTTCAAATAGAAAAAAATTGAGTTTATTTAACTTTGAGTTTTCGGATTAATCAAAATAATTTGGATGCCAGCTGAAAATTACCCCAAAAAATATACAAAATTATCTCTCAAATTTATGAGTTATTTACAAATTTCTTCCTTCAAATAATATGTTTGCAAAAGTATTTGTTTATTTTTCAAAATTTATCAAAGATAACATGATATAGTTTTCCATTTAAAAGTTTTAACGGATTTAAATAAAAATCATAAGAGAGTAAAAAAGTCATTTAAATAGATGACAATAAAAACAGTAGAAATATAACCTTCCCAAATGAGCACATATAAAGAGATATCGATGAGATCAAAAGGTGCAATTGAATACTTTCTTCTTCATTGGATTGTTAGCTTCTTTTAAAATTACTACAATAGTGGTCACATGTCCTTCCCATGTTATGATTTTGTCATTTTCTGTTACTTCCAATAAATTTTTTGGGACATAAAAGTGATTTAATTCAAATTATTAGCAAAATTTTGTTACTTACATGAACACTTTTAAAACTAAATAATTTTAGAGAAAGGAATGTACAAATTACAATAAGTTGGATGGAGAATTTCACAGTTTAATTAGTCGCTCCAACAAAGTCTATATTTACTTATGCTTCTTCTCATAGTCGGGTAAGTTTGTAACTGTCCATGTAAGTCTTTTGGATTTTTATATTTATCTTCAGTTCAGTAATTAAATTATTTTGCATTCTACATTTTATGTGACTATGAAAATTGAAATGTAAATAAATTGAGTGAGAGAGAGAGAGAGAGATTTCATTATTCAATTGATTCTAGTTTCATAAATTTTCTAAATAATGAATATAATTTCGTCGAAGAGATCTTTTTGTTCAATGTATTTGAACGATACGTGACGTTGTTTATTATCTTTTAATTACATAACGTTCTTCACTATATTTTTCTTAATTATATACACCTTGTGATTAAAATCATTTTAATTTAAAACGATTAATCTACTTTTTACTTGTAATTTAATTAATAAAATTCCAAAAAATAATCTGCAACTGCCCTAGTTATTTTGAAACAAGATTTCTTCAAACTAGCTTTAAAAATTACTCCTTCCGTTCAGTTTTATATCATATTTGACATTTGTATTTGTCTAAATATAATTGTGGCACACTATATTTAAGAAGAATTTAGATGAGTAAATTTTTATATTATCCTCACATTTAATGTAATAGTTTAGTTTTTAATTTTTATAATGTTTATTATAGAAAATAATAAATAAAAAAATTTATATTAAGTATTTAATATAAAATAATAATATTATTTCCTAATAAGTTAATAAGTATGTAGATTCCAAAAGCCATGTATATGTATAGAGGGAGTAGTATATTTCGATCAGACGATCAGTATATGCATAAATAAAGCAGTTCATGAAACCCGGAAAACGGATTTTGTTTGGTAGCACTTGGGTCCGTTAATTAATAAAATAGATTAGATAAAACCGCGTAACCTACTATATTCCAAAAGGAATTTAATTAGTTCGGCCAAGTCAATGACCTCACTTTCTCCATTTCCCCCCAAAAAGTCAAATTCCCAAACCAAGAAGTCTAGGCTACCAACCAAGTACTATAATAATCGCCCAAATTCGTTCTTCACTTGAAAGATATACTTAATTTTTTAAAGTCAAATTAAAGTATGTTCAATTTTAATTGGTGTAATTTTATTTATATAGTTATAATAATGCTATAGTGTATTAAAATATTTTTTAAAAAATTATTATGGTTATAACTTTTCTTAAGTTTAAATACTCGTACTTTCTTTGTTTCACAAAAAAAAAAATATATTTGAACTTTTGATAAATATTAGTTTTATATGTTTGACTAAAAATTACATGTATAAATAATAAGTTTTTTTCATAAAATTTGTTATGAATATTTAATTAAATGTAAGATAAAAATATTGTAACAACAAATTCTAAAAAATATAGCATTATAATGAAAAAAATTATAAAAAAATTATTCTTTTTTTAGAACTTAGAGAGTAGTTTATATTATAATGATTAGTTATAATTAATTTTATATCATTTATAATTATAAAATAACAATAATAAATATATGAATATTCATAAAATATCAATAATGAAAAAAAGAGTATATTGCAAATTGTATATCTTACTGCTACGTTAGTTATATTATTCAGCTAAGAGATCAACTTATAATCTTTAGGAAGTATATTGAAAATGAGGAATCATTACCGATGATAATTTGTTCTCTATGTCTTATCAAATAAATCATTTAAAAATATTTTTTATCTCGTCACATAAGTCATTTACGTTTTTTTAATATCTAATGAAAACTAATTATTTAATAGAGGAAAAAAATATTTATTTTTATATATGAAAAATCATGAAATTATTTTTGACATTATATACAAATTCAACATAACAAAAACTGATTTCTTAATGTCTAAACATAGTAAAAAAAATGACTTATTTGATACTCCCTCAATTCCTATTTATTTTTTTGCACATAATTTTAGATAAATTTTTATACGTGTTAAATATTTTTATTATTTTTAAAAAATTAAAAAATAAAAATATTATAAATAAAATATTTAATATATATAAAATTACACATAAATCAAATGACATATAGAAGGAGGAATACGACATTGGTGGTAATAATGATAATAATACTCTTTAATTAATGTCTTTCTCATCTATAAAATCTAGATCCCAAAGCTTGCCAAGCATATTTTTCAGATTTCCTGGTACCAACAAATGGCTCCACTCTACAACCTTCGTTTAAGAAAGGCACATTTCCTCTGCCTTCTTCTTTTAGTTGTCATCATTTCTTCATGCCTTCACATTGCTTTCAGTGCTGAAACTGAAAATGAAACCAAGCCTCTAGCTAATATAGGCTGGAGTAGTACTAGAAGACTTCTTGGATTACAAACACAAACAGCAGATGAAGATGTTGATGATGATGGTGATGATGAAGAGAAGCCAATCACAAAGGAAACCACTTCTACCCCTTTCAAGAAAAATCAAACCTCCAAACTCCCAAAACCAAACACTACTTCCAATTCCAAAAAAAATCAAACCAAACTCTTCAAAACCACCATTGACAATAGCAGCTCAACCAAGAACAAAACCAAACTCCTTAACCCCAATTCAAGTTCATTAACCAAAAACAAAACCAAACTCATCAAACCCACCAAAGATTCCACAAAACCCACCATTGATTCCACCTCAAAACCATCAAACTCAACCAAAATCAAGAAACTCCCCAAAGATCCAAACAAAGCCAAGAACAAAACAACCAAGCCAATTACCACCACAGATCTCAAGTCCAAAACCCCAGATGAAAAACCCATTTCCCAGAAACAAAAACTACCCCATTTGATTGACGAACAAGAAGATGATTTGGTTTCAGACTTCATAGATCTGCCCTCCAGATTTCAAGAAACTTTATTGCCAGATTTGGAGAAAATCTCATCAACTTCCAAGGTATATCTCACAAAGGCCAATAAAAAAATCACAAATAGGTTCAAGCCCATTGTGGGTAAACAATATGCACCAGCCATTGCTTCAGTAGTGTCATGTGCATTTATTTTAATCCCTCTTATTTTAGTCTCTTTTATTTTCAATCGAATTAAAGCTTATTTTAATATGCAAAAGCTATTAATTTCGATCCATATTTATCTCTCTGTCTATTTCTCCGTTCTCTGTCTCTCGGGATTGGTGACGGGGCTCGAGCCACTAAGGTTTTTCTACGCTACCTCGGCAACTGTGTACGTTTGTATACAGATTTTGCAGACACTCAGCTATTTGTTGTACCTTGTGCTTTTGTTGATGTACACTATTTTGGTGTTTTCTATGGATACTGGGCTGGGCTCGAAATTGTTGAGTTTGGGCCAGGCTTTTGTGGGCCTTGCTATTGGGCTACATTATTATTTGACAGTGTTTCATAGGGTGGTGTTGCATCAAATGCCCAAGACTAGTTGGAAGGTCCATGCCATTTATGCCACGTGTTTCTTTCTGATTTGTTTGTTAGATAGGGCTGAAAGGAGGAAAAAAGCTTACTTGGCAGAAGATGGTTCGCAGGGTAAAAAGAGCTAAAATGTAAATTTCCTTCTTTTTTTTTTTTTTTTTCATTTTGGGCTACCTTTGTAAAAGAAGTGAAAAATTATGCTTCCAAATACTTGTTTATAATTTGTAAGGTATTATCATTATAAAATAACATGTTCAGTTTCATTTTAAATTTTAGAACAATCTTTACTTTATGAGTTATTGAAGAAACTGTAATATCAATATGAAGTTACTTAATCTTTACTTTTAGATTATAATTCACTTTTTAACTTCAAATTTTACTTTTAAGAAAGTAAGAACACTTGCTTCTTTTTGTAGATTATAAGTTAGTATTAAAGTGTTATTGTTCATCTCTGAAAATAATTTTTAGATTAAAAGTAGCTCCAAACATACAATTAAAAAATTACTACAAAACTAATTAGGCGATACTATCATAACCATATCTATTAATGACAAAATATGGTTGAAAGAATTTAGAATTTTGACATTCCAAATTAATTAAACATGATAAGTTTGTACGATATATAGTTTTTTTCTTCTGACAAGTATATATAATATCTTTCACTTCATTGCCAAATTATTGGAAATTCCATTATATTAGAATTTTTTATTTTATCGTTGGAAATTGTATTGGAAATTTCATAAAGAAAACTCAAGTATCATGTCGCTCTATGGTCAAAAGTTATTATATGGGAGAGAAGAAGAAAGAACATAAAATATGTCTTAGCTAAATTTAACTAAAGTTATTAATTTTTATTCTTTTTTTAGTTAGCACTAAAGTTATTAAGTCATTTAGGAATCTTATATATTCTACTTTAAAATATATAGTCACGAGAAAAAATTGCTATGAGATCCAGATTACTTCATTTTATTAAATAAACTTAGATTGTGTTTAATAACAATTTAACGAACTGAATGACTACTTAATTAAATAAATAAGTCATTCACTTTGTTTAGTTTAAAATTTAGCTTCCCTCGATATTGCTTAATGTAACTTAGTGACTCAAAACTTTTGCTGGATCGATAAGCAAGTCATTATGACGCAAAAGCAGGTATTGTCTTTTATTATGAAGGGTCTGGAGTAGTTACGGGCTATATAAGAATGTAACATTCATATATTATTATTTAATTTGTCTAGTTTTTGGTTAATTAAAAAAGAAAAAGTTTGTTATTTTGTCTAGTTTTGTTATTTTATGATGAGATGTAGATAACTAATATTTAAAAAGGAGCAAGAAGAAAAAAAAATAGTCGGTATAATTTTGTTATTCTCACACATAAATACAATCTTTAATATATATAATAGAAATATTTAATGCATAAAAAATGAGACTACTTATGAAAATAACAAAAAAGATGTAAAGGTAACAATTTTCTAACTTTTTATGTTTATGATAAGATAATATATATTTTGTGTCTTATACTACCATTTTTTGTTGGTTATTTTAATTTTTTTAATTATAAATAGTCCAAAGAATTTAATTTTTATATCTTTATGGTAAGTTCAAATAAGAATTTTACTTTATTCATCAAGTAAAATAGTTAAAAATTACTTGGGAGGATAAAATTGAAAAATCATATCATTAAGATGTTTGAGGTGTCATTTGTTTTATTAAGCATTAAGTATTGAATGATGAATATAAGATGTGAATAATTTTATATTATTAAAAATAATGTTTTAATACTAAATGCTGAATAAATAATTTTATTGATAATGAAATTGAATACGGAATCTGAATAAGTGCAATTTATAATTTTATCCCTTCCAACGGTATTTAACTGTACTATATTCATAGTCACAATATTTTTAGATATTTCTTTTATATATTAGTAATATTACTAATGTATATTTGTAATAATTTACAGTATCAATTCTAATAAAATATAAAAAGTACGGTATATATATATATTATAACGTTATATGATTCACAAATATTAATATATATTACAATAATTTTTTCTATTCCATATTTCTTCCCACCGTTTCAACTCCCAAAATTAACTTTTCAGTTTTCTAAGTTTAATTTTGCTCCCAATTTTCGTAGTGTATTTTTATTTATCTCAGCTATTATAGTTTTTCATATGATGATAATAGGATAATTTAAGTAGATTATTCTGTAGGAAAATCAAATTAGAACAATAAGAATGTTAAAAACAAGAAATTAAAGTGGATGGAGAAAATAGTTATATTAGAATTCAAATTTGAACATATGGATTTGAAAAGAAAAACAAATGAATACATGAACAATCCGATTGTAGTGTGCTCATCAAAAACTCAAGGCAACATATGGGAGTTTTCTGTCAAAAAAAGTCTTTCAGCAAAGTACTTGATATATAAGAGGAAGTTCCTCATCTTTTTCGTCAAGCACCATTAAGAATCAACAAGAACCAAATGAATCAACAAGCTGAATCATGCTGCCTCTTATTCGCTCAACAATTCTCTCATCAGCAGCCAAAAAGTGCAAACAAATAGGCCCAACAAAATAAAATGGCAGTTACCTATTCAAATATAATTTCTCAACAAATGGGATAAGATCCAACCGTTTAAACTTCTCAAAAAGTACAAACTCAACTTAGTCACCAACATAGTGAGTAGAGTACACAACATAAAAGTAAAATAACATAGAGCATGACCAAATGAAATACAAAAGTAAATATCCTGAGGTTATGTTTGTTTAATCTGATTAGACATTTAATGGACATCTATGCTTACCGAATAAGTTTGTTTTAAAACATTGCGTGTGTTCGTTTTAAAACATTCATTCAATACTGAAAAGCTTCTTATTGCCTCCAAATGAAAATTTTTAAAGAAAACTTGAAACTCTAACAAAATTGTTATACAATATTGTACAACACAAATTATTCTAGTATCCATGATGAATTTTTGTTTATTATGATTTTATGGATTTAAGATTGTTGTGGGTGGGGAGGTGAGATGTCGAACTGGCAAGCGGAGTGGAGAATGGAGTGAGAGGAGTTAGAAAGAAAAAACGGTAGAAGATAGATGTAGATAGAGAAGGAGAGGAACATAAATGAAGGAAAAAACATACATTTCTTTCTAAATCTTCTCATTCTTAAAAAAAACAAAACTACCTTTTCTCTTCCAATTTTCCTTTCTTTTAGAGAAAAAAATTGCAAAACAGTCTAACAAAAAATTCCTATCTCATTTCTTTTAGGCTGTATTCATTAGTTTGTTTTTGGCTAAAAAAGAAAAGAAATGGATAGACTTGTGTTAATAAGTTTTTAAGAGGATAAAAAAACACTTAACATTTTTCTTGTAAAAAATGACAAAATTTGGATAAAAATAAATATAAAACAAATTTAACACATGTTATAACATTAATAATATCTTTACATTATAAATAATATAAAATATAATATTAAGATTAATATAATCATTTAACATCGTAGTTATAATTAAGTTTTCTTTCTATTCCTTTATTAAATTCAAAAACAACAAAAATAAAAACCTATAAGTTTTCTATTATATTCTTTTCAATTCGTTAAAAAAGTTTTAATCATTTCTTTTAGTGAGTGGAGCTGTGCTGTTGGTAGAAAGAAAGAGTTGGGTTTATTTTCAAAACTAGTCTAGGGTTTCGGGACTGAGCATCTTTCTTCTGCATCGTTCCGACTTCCGACCGACTGCAATCTCGCTCGTGTCTTTCTGATCCTTCATCATCCTCGACTCGGAAGGTGATAGAGATCGCGATCAGCTAAGTTCCTCCTCCCTGACTCCTCCGGACGGTGGCGAGAGAGGAGATGAAGGTCGCGATCAGGTAAATTCCTTCTCCCCTCTCGGATCTTCTCCATTCTTCTTCTTTCCCTGTTTGTGACCTGCAATTGTGATTGACCATCCCGCACTCGTGCCGACTCGGCTGGATACTTCACCCTAAAGTACCGAGTCCGTGCAACACTGGTTGAAAATATATTTCTTTTTGTCTCGTATGAAATCGAATTTTTTAAAAAGAACGAAATGGTATCAAGATTTGAACAGGGAATTAAATGTTAATATGCTTGAAGATAAGAGTTACTTGATTGAATTATTGCCTTATTGAACATGATACTCATTCCTCATTCATTCTTTGTTGGAAAGGAATGGAACCAAATGCAACATAAGTTGAGTACTTCATTTCACACCCCAATGCAACATAAGAGTTCAGTACTTCGTTTGCCCTCGGAAATGCTACATCAGTTCTGTACTTCACTTGAATATGAATAAAGTCAATAAAGGAACGACAATGGATGAAGTCAATAAACTTGTGCGGAATGACTAATAAATGATGCAATGGAGTGAGAAGGAATGTCGATTTTAAATAATTTAGAACAATCTAGATAATTTTGTAAAGGATTCTACTGGTATCAAATTTTCTTACAGCTCTTTAGCTAAGATACATATCTAATATCTTTGACTTTAGAGTGAACTCTTTCTTATGTCTTACTCTTAATGCAGTATTTCAGAAGTTAAGATAGCATTCCAAGTCCTAGGAGCTATTAATTTATGATTTTTAAACAATTAATGCTGTCAACATGGACAAAGTATCCCAAGATTGTCCATACCCAGGCTGCTTCTTTTGTGTGATGAAGGAAGGGAACCCAAGTAAACGCAGAGCAAGTATATTGAAGTTCTTTCGAGAACTTCCATCTCAGGATGATGATGGTCAAGTTCTTCCAATCAGTGGCCTTTGGAATACAGCCATGGCACATCCTAATGATCCTGAATTCATCGAATTGGGGATATTTGAGTGCATGACAGCACTTATTTGGAAGGGTTTGAAGAACCGCCGATGGCTTTCTCATGACCAGAATATATATATTCCTTATTATGCAGCACATATTATTGGTTCCTACACTATGAACATGGAAGAATTTGCAGAGTCTGCTGTCCATGCTGGTGTAATCCCTGCCTTGGTTGAACTTTTAAGGGGGAGGTTAACTTGGGTTGAACAAAGAGTAGCTGTCCGAGCTCTGGGCCACTTGGCTACATATGCAAGCACCTTTTCTTCTGTAGCAAGTCATGGTGAGATCCTCGAGCTTTCAATTCAACTTGCAATGAGCTCACTTGAGATAGTGTACTCTCACTTTTACCAGTATGCTGATAGAAGGCTAAGCTATCATTGTGATCTACTAACACGAGGTATGGGTGGTGTTGATATGGAGTCAAGAAAAGCAGAGGAATGGGCTAGTCAGCTGCAATGCTGGTCCCTTCAACTTATTAATTGCTTTGCTTTCAAAACTGAGTTTCTTCCGACAATATGCAAACCTGAATTTCTTGTAAAACTACCCGGCATGTGGGGTGGACTTGTAAATGAAAACTCACCTGCCGGTATTGGCTTATTACGAACAATCTGTCATCATAAACTTGGTAAAGGACCTGTTGCCGGCTGTCCTGGTATTATTGAAGCATTGTGTAATATTGCACGCTCATCAGATGACTGGCAGTATATGGCTATTGACTGTCTTCTATGGTTACTTCAAGATCCAAGCACATGCCATAAGGTACTAAATGCTTGCTCTATTCTTATAGACCTGGACGCAATGTTTCACCTTTTCAAATGTTGAGGAAGTCTTTTGAAGGATTTTACCAACTTTACTAGCTCAAGATTTCTCATATGCACATTCGTGTGGATTTTGCTCTTTATAAAATTTTGAGTTTGTGAAGTAACATCATCCACTAAATTCATGACTTCCCTGATATCAATGCCTCCTACTCTTCAGCAATTATTCACTACAATAACACATATAGTTTAGTGAGTATCCAAGTTACAAACATGATAGCTGTCTAGCTATCCAAAATACAAGGGAAATGTTTGTTGATTCAACAACTTTTATTAGTCTTATCACCTGCGGAGAGAGATAAATAATAACTTGATATTACATCTTACTTATTACTCTTGTCACATTTTTAAGTTACCTTCCCATCCCAGCTTCTTCCATTTGTACCTGGAAAAATATATTTGAGACCTGGTCTGTGGCCAAAATTTTCACACCCACCTCTTTGTAAAGAAGAGGTCAGGGTTTAAAATCTTGTAGGCTGCATAACAGTAGTATGACTTCAAAACAAAGGTAATGTGTGTGTGAGATTTTAGGCATTGGCCTCCTATATAACCATCAATGAGGGGAAAAAAAAAAAGAAATATATTTAACTGAGTATACAGATTCCACCAAGTGAACTCTTCTCCTTATAATTCTTCCCTCCCGTTCCTTAATCCAGCATAGTATCACCGCATAATGTAATTTAATTTCTTTGATTGACCTCTTCAAGATCAAGTCATGCCAAAATGCATTTTTGGAAATCAATACTCTATGTTGATGTTCACCAAGAATCTGACTGTTTCTATTAACAAAAACAGAATCAGTAAGCAGATTCTTAATGACATTAAATTACACTTATTATTTGGTGACCAGATTTACCATGATCTGGGCATTCTACTTTTTATTCAAAATTAAATTAAAATTAGCAAATTATGGATTGGATGCAAGGCACTGGATTATGTTTTGACTTTATAACTATTGGATTTAAGGTTCAAATCTTAACACTCATAATTGTTGGAATTAAATGTCAAATTCCAACATTTATCTATTCTTTTCTTTTGATACACATCCTCTCATCCAACAATACTTCGGTTTTGAGTTGAAATCGTAACATATTGGTGAGGTATGAAGAGGACAAATTTACGAACTATTACTTTCTAAATAAAACAGGTTACCTATTCAATCAAGTCGAACTTGTATAGTGGGTTGCAATTTATTTGCATTACCTTTTGCCAATAATTCAATCCGAATTTAATTTATAACAGGAAGGAAATATAATCCTAATCAGCAAAAGATGAGTAAAAGCTATAAAAGAAATACAAGCACATAATTCAAATGTAAAGCTAGAAGCATTAAAAAAAAAAAAAATTTAATAAGCCCGTGCTTTATACGTGTCTTAATGGTAGTAACTTCTAAATTAAAGCTGTTATATTCTTCTGTAGATAGAGATGTCTTGCAGGCATCCAATAATTGATTCAGCGAATGAATTTCTCTTTCATGACATACAAAACTAGTTATATAGCAAGTATTGCAGAAAATCTACAGAATTACTATCAGCAGATTGGTTTGTTTTAGTTACTTGCCGGAAGTAAATTGATTGAAACCCCATAATAAACTTCGAAATGAGTGGTGGAAATTGTCTGCTTCAAAGAAAGTTCTCTACTTGCCTCAAAAGCATGGTGTCTTTTATATATATTTGGAGTAATATTCTTTTAAGGCTTAAATATGAAATACTACCCTCAACTTTATGTCTCATTCAACTTAAGGGATCTACTTCTTAATTTTTTCTGTCAAGGTATTCAACTATAGATTTGTTGCAATTAAGTTAATTTGAATAATTCAAATCAACAAATTAATGGTGTGGCATGAATAATCAATCATTTTTTGCTAATGTGTATTAATATAAAATTTTCAAATGATTTTTGTAAGATTTTAAAATTTTATAAAAATAGCAAAAAAATTTCACCTCAAATTTGAACTTAAAGGAAATTTAAAAAGAATAGAAAAAGTATTAGACCACTTCCCATGTCTCCCCCCTGTCCCTACCTGCTTTACCCACCCCACCCTGCCCCAACCCCATCCCCCTTTCTCCTTCCCCATCTTGTCATCCCTCGTCAGTCCTCACTCTTTATTCCCACACATTGTCCCTTCCCTATCACCTCTTCTTCCAACTCCTTTCCTCTTCCATTTTCTAGTTGAGCTGTGACAATGAGAGTAGAGGTTAAAGAGATCATAAAACTTGTTTTTAGTCAAGGTCACTTCAGCAGTTCGCTAGGGGAAGGGGGAGGGGAAGGTTTTCTTTTTTTTTAAGGAATTGTAAGTTCAATTGTTCAATTAAGATTAATGTGTATTCTTAATATGGTTTATAGTTTCAGATTTTTCTTCAGTTTGAAGTAATGATCATCTGTCCTGATATTACTTAATACAGGTTATATAGATATAATATATTGTTTAAAAGAATATTTATACCCTTATGGTATTTTAAAATGTAAAAAATAAAAGAAAGGGTTATCTTTTCACATCAGCACAAACTTGTTAAGTTGGAAATGACATCAACAATTGTCAGATGTCTAGATTAACTGATCTCGATTGTAACAACCTATAAAGTTAAATCCCTTGATTGAAGAAAATAACAAAGTATAAAGTTGAGGATAATATTTAATTTTAAGCCTTTTTTCAAGATAATCAACCTCTGCTTATAGTACTCATGATTTTATTCTAACTTGTATACAGAATATATTCCCTGTGTCCAATATTAGTCAGCTTCTTTCTAATTGACATGTGCTAAAACTGATCATTTCCTAACTATTCATATCTCAATCCAGTAACTTTAATCTTTCTGTCATTTGTTTACATAAAATGACAAGGTCAAGCGCTCGTATACATCTCCTAAACGTAGTTATTAGACGCTCGCCTAGGCATGTGCCTGGCTCAAGACCCACCCTGTGCCATCATCTGTGCCTCGCCTCGCACGAGGTTCATCCCATTATAGAAACATGCGCCTCAGCCTCAGCTTGTGAGGCGCGCCTTATTGGGCCTAGGCCCTCTTCCAATTTGTATTTTATTTTAAAAAGATTATTTTTTTTCCAATAATCTTTTGGGTACTAGGCATTCATATTACCATTTATCAATTGGTAATTATTTGAATAGCACTTACTACTTAATCATGTACTTGAGCAATTTTCGGAAAGCTATGCTACCCAATTTTTGTTTGGGTACTGCACACTAGAATTGTCTATGCTTATTAAATACTACTTGGTAATTAGTTTAGCACCATTTGCCATTTAATTAAGTACGACCTATCAATACATAACTGTTTTCTTGATTTTTTATACCAGTAATTAACTATTTTTTTATTATTATTAATTATTACATTGTATTACTGTTAGAATATGCATGTGTCACTTCGATAAGGCGTGCGCCTGGGCCCCAAAGAGACCTATGCTCCTCATTTGCTTTGCACCATAAACAACTTTGCTATTGAAACTATGTGGTAATCAAACAAATTCACTTAATTTGGGAAATAGAGTACTAATAATCAATTTGAAAAAGAACAGTTGTACTGATGACGTAAGCTTTCTGTACCCTTTAGATAACATTTTAGCTGGTTGACAAACTGATTCTGAACGGTAGTGAAATGGTATTGATTGCTTGAGTTGAGCACCTAGATGTATAAATTTCGGTCCTTGGTGGTTGCTGATACGAATGGAGTGCTGCAGTTCGTTCTAGAGTGTCTTATCACCAACTATATCCTTCCCAAAAGTTTTACATTTACCTTTCAGTTCCCTTGGAAACCAAGAACTCAGCTGAGCATAAGGGTGATTTGGCATCTAGGGAAAATGGGAATTAGTTTTCGATGAGAATCAACCACTTTAATTTTTAAATAAGGTATATACACACAAATTAAAAATGTATTAGAAGTTCCATACAAACAAATTAAAACTTGGCATAATATGATAAAGCATTCATAAAAGCAAGATTTTGTTTACTGCTTTAGGAATTGATACATATTAGGTAATATTATACTATTGTTGTAGATCCTATTAGTAATACAAATTATGGGTTAGAATATTTATGTATTATTACCAACATATTGAGTTTCTACAATTTGCAAAAGAAACTAAAGAAGCAGCCTAGTGAATCGAGAAGATTCTTGAAATCTGTATTTTCCAATTGACCAACCTATGAAGAATCTATACTTCTCAGATTTTCTTCCTTCGTGTAGTTTTAACTTTTATATGGTTTTTAAAAGCCACACTAAAACACGTAACAGATGGCTTTTGAGTTAGAAGAGCAAAACGGGTACATTCTAAAAGGCAGAAGCACGCTGCTTAAGCATTCTGGCTGTCTGGCTGGCTGAGATGATGGTAACATGTCCCACTCGACATATTCCAATTCCTATTACTCAAAATAACTTATTGTAATCATAATATCTCCATATATTAAGGATGTTGAGGTTAGAATAACAGCCGTTGGTCTCTTCCTGTCAAAATAAAGAAGAGCTATATCATTTCTATCTCCACATACTCTTAATTTCCCTTCCTCTTGCATTCTTCCTTCTCTCATGTAGATAACTGTCATATTCTTAAATTCTTTCCTGCTAACATGCTTCTCTTCCGTTATTAATGTCTTACCATTGGGAAATTCTGATAACATGGGTAATTTCTATATCCACATTTACCTCCTCACAAACCGTATCTCTTTTATCTCAAAGTCAAATCTTTTTTTTTTCTTTTTTAGTTCGGTTCTGCCTATTCACTTTGTCATCCCTCTCTTTCATCAATTATCATTCTTTTGGTTTATATTTTTTCCCCAGATGGTAGGCATTACTTCTTTGAGTTGCATTATATCAAAGCTCAGAAAAACAATACAAGGTAACGTAAATAATTTCCTTTCTGTTTGTTATGTGTATAGAACTTCTTAGAGGGTATCAATCCTTAAAAAGTCTATTTTCTTGTCATATAAGTCTATATTGATAAATTATGGGAATATGGGAATGTATTAATTTTAAGACGTGGAAAGAAAATGTGTAATTACTTCCATCCCCTCTTTCAGAAAAGAGGTAAAGAGATGAACATGCATATTTTCTTATATATTACTTATATGACAAGAAAATGCCAGAGTTTGTAATTTTGTCCGGATTATGTTAATTCTCTATGCTCGAGAAACTTGTGATCACATTACAACTCAATAAATTATGCCTTAGTTCTAAACTAGTTAGGGCCATCAAAAGGAATTTTTTGCTGTCATACTGCTGTTTCTAGGGCAATGCACCGTGAGCATCAATCTCAGGAGTAGGCTCACTAGACACAATCACTGGCTTTTGTACCATATCTTCCTCCATGATTTCAATCTTCTCAAAATCATTAGCATTTTCCTCTTTTAAATCTGCATAGGAAGCTTTAATTTAGGAATGACCCGATCACTGAATTGGTTGATTGCCTCTTGCTCTGCCCTATACAATTTCAACAAGGGTTAAAGACCACCCCTTGTTGAGGGGAATCCTTCAGAATTTCCTTTTGATGTTTCCTTTCTCCTGCCTTTTGTTGTTGGTATTGATATTGACCTTTCAAATTCTCAAGATGATTGTATGCTTCTTTTAGTTCTTTGAAACGACCATTATACTTTGGCAACAAAGAGCGATGTTCTCAAACATAAATTTCATAACCGAAATACTCACATTCAGTCTCATAACATGTTATATGATCTTCCAACTTTTCATCTCTGGTAGTCTGGAGATAGACATGAGGGGCTATAAGGACATAATTTTTTATATTTTTTAATTGAAAATTATGGCCCGGTGCGGTTAAATTCTCAATGAGAAACTAGAGACAGAAAGCTGCTGAACATATTCAAAGGGTTTTGTTTTTCCCCTTTAGGGTGTAGCCTGTAGCTTATGGTTATATATGGGAATTAAACTGGAAAATAAGTTAACTAGATGCTGAATGTACCAAAAGAAACAGGGTGGATGTGAATAAATAAATAAATGGGCTGTTGGAATTAAATTGGAAGGGGGTTAGAAATCTCAGATAAGTTTGGGTCTGGCAAAGTAATAAAGGTTCATGGTTACCTCCTTTTCAAAAGAAGAAGCAGCATTGAAGAATGAAGGAGCCGTGAGCAGTGGTGGCGTATGGGCTGTCCGTTGCGGCTAGCATTAATTATGGCAACAGCAGCAGCAGTTGACTCATTCCTTCTTTCCCCTTTCTTAAGATATGCAGCAGTAATGTGGTGCAGCAGTCGTGGCTATGGTGGTTTGATTTGGTATGATGATAATGAAGGCCGCGTTGTTGGACCAGCTGACATTTGATGATTGAAATCTGCGATGGTGATTTCATCGTGCGAAGATGATGACAAAAGCAGAAAACAGCGGTCTAAATTCTCAGAAACTAATCCCAAGTTTCAGCTCTGATACCAAATATGATGCAGGACAAGGTGTAAAATTGACCGAATATAAGAGAATAACAAACGAAAGATAGAGCTAGGGTGATTCAACTGCAGCAGAACCAATGCCCTCAGGGTTCCCACGTGCAGAAGGGAAAAAAGTCATTGATTGCAACCAATGGAAGAGAATATTCGCAATATTCAATAATCCAAAGTCTTAAGTCTGATTTTCTAAAAGACGTTACAATAGCATTTATAGGGAACAAACCCCAGGAAGAAGCCTAACAATAAAACCCCAAGTCCATTGGCCCTATTACTGTAAAATAACATTACTAATGACAATAATACAACTAATAAATTACTAATAACTACTTATATTAGTTTTGACAATAATAAAATCTTTAAATAAAGGATTTGGCTTCTTTGATCGGTATTTGTTTTCCCCATCGATTGATCACCTTGTGCCAAGACATCCTTTTCAAATTGTAGTCAAGTTCAAAGTTCATTTTACTTGTATACATTGATATAACAGTTTATCGAATTCCAAATTGCATATGTTACTTGGTAATTGAATAGTCTGTCAAGAACGATAGCTTACACACCTTGTTTTGTATTTATGGATTCTATGATTGTTCAGTCCATAGCATGTCATATCCATTTTTATAATATTTTTGATTGACAAATTATGTAGGTAATCGATAAGGCAGTACCTGCACTTCTTGATCTTGCGGAGATATCCACTCTGGGTGATCAGAAAAAGCTTGGTGATTCCATTGTTAATGCTCTTCAGGAATGTATTCCTTCACAAGGGACTGGTCGTAATTCTGTCAGTAACCGCACGAGAGACGAGATTGAGGAAATACTAAGTTCCAGGCAGAGATTAAAATGGGAAAAGAGTATGCCAAAAGAGGATCTCCATATCAAGCAAGCAGCAGCGCTAGTGGTAAAACTTGAAGGAAATTCTCTATTCTCATCTGGGAATATCTCTGGAGCTGCATCAAAATACTCAGAAGCACTAGCACTGTGCCCAATGAGATCAAAGAAAGAGAGAGTTGTGCTCTTCAGTAATCGAGCTCAGTGTCATCTTTTATTGCAACAACCTTTGGCTGCTATTAGTGATGCTACCCGTGCGCTTTGTCTTCATAATCCTGTTAATCGCCATGCCAAAAGCTTGTGGAGAAGAGCTCAAGCTTATGACATGCTTGGATTAGCTAAGGAGAGCTTACTAGATGCTATTCTCTTCATTAATGAATGCTCTCAGTCAACTGATCCTGACCTGTCTTTGAGGCAAAATAAGGTTCCTGATTATGCTGAACGGTTAGTTAAGAAGCAGATGCGTGCTGCATGGCTATTTAAAGAGGCTGCTATTAAACATGGCGGTGTTCACATTGATGGTGAAGCTGGTGAAATTTATGGCCAAGAAACTGATGATTCTGAATGGGAAACAGCCAGTGAAAGTGACATTGGAAATGATGGAAGGGATGAGATGGGCGAAGATGACGAATGGAAGAACGATATTGAAAGTAAAGATAAATATGATAAACCCTCAATGAAAGGTACCAAGAGCTATTTCTTTTTTTTGGCTTAATTTATTTTCAGTTACTTGGTAGAAGCACTCTACCATCACATAAATAGGAGTTGATCTTCTGTTATGAGTTTCATTGATGAATCCTTATAATTTTTGTTTGTGCCTGCGTGTGTTTCATCCAATTAACCTTCCCCTTCATTATTTCCCATAGTTTTCTTCTTATGTTACATATTCCTCTATGTTGTCTGTTTTATTGATGATTACATTTGATGCTATATTCATCAAGCATGTTCAAGCTGGCTTAAAATCATAATTTTGACTGTCTATGAATTTCAGATGGATAGTAGCAATCAAGAAGATAACAATGAAACTAGAATGATATCGTATGGATTAAAATCCATAACTTCCTCATTTTCTAATCTGCTTACTCTTTAAATTATATTCTATATATTTAAATAGTGCTTTTATATGCAATACTGTCTGTATTTGTTTCCATATCTAGAATGAAATATATGACTGCTACCTGCTGTCTTATTGGTGGTCTTCACATCAGCTTAAGTATAGATATTTCATGTTGCATGTATTAGAACATGACTGCTTCATAGTAATGACGGCATGGAATTAGAATGTGCTACTGCACAACTTGGTGCTGTTCTTGCTGATTCTCTGTACATTGAAGTTTTATCATACTTTCTACCCTGTATTTGTAGGAGTTCATCCCATAAGAAATAGATGTACCCGTGGTCCGGTCTCACTTGCAATTGCACTTATTATGGTGCTTTATTCAATTCTCTTTTGCTGCCTGACATATCCTTATTAGCTAGAATCCTGTCTTAAACTATATTTTAAGTCTGTAACTATTCGAAAGTATAATTACAAAAGCTAATCAACAATTTTAAGCTACATCGTATTGTTGAGAAGTGAATGGTTATCTGTGTTTCCTTCAGTGCTATGTTTTTATGTTTGCTATTACGTACGTTATCTTTGCAAATTCTTTCCATTTAATGATTACGTCTTTGGAAAGCCACTCCCAGAACCCTAAAACTCATCAACGTTACTTTATATTGCTAGTTTTAGGAATCTGTGAGTGAACTCTTACATAAAACCCAACTAACTGATATGCTAAATGCTACATTTTTATAATCATAGTGACTTTTAATCGTAAGGATATATATAAAAACTATAGTATTTAAGAATTCTCATATTAGATATGTATATGAATTTTGGAACAGCGGGATCTGTACTTTCATAATGACTTTCTGTCAGTCCTTGTTCTTTCTCTTAAAGTTAGTAACCGTCTTGTGATGAGATCTTAGATGATAGGTTAGTGTTACGGGTGAAGTCTTATCAGATGTTCGAGAAGAATTTTAGGCAGGATCTAGTGTTTGCCTGCAGTTTTGTACATTGGGGCGAACCAGGGGTTTTATGTTCTGTTGTAAGGTGTACCATTTTTCTGAGATGGTGAAGACTTTGCTGCTCGGTTTTCCCCCTCTATTAAGAGGGTCTTTTCCACGGGTTGTGTGATTGTTTCTTTTCTTTTCCAATTCATTGCATTTTCAGTTCTCTAACAGTTAGGGGACCTAAATCCTGGTTAACGTTTTCTGTAACTCTCATGCAGACCTGAAGCGAGGATACAACATCCAGCTTGCAGAAGATGAATGAGGGCAATTTTCATCATGATTGACCCCGCTATGCATTAGGGGAAGCGTAACATCAGATGTCACAGGTTGAAGGGCATAATCTGTGTTCATGTTTGCAGTTATAATTGTGTTATAGAAATTTCATTTTTGTGCATGTCTCTTTTCTTTTATTATTCAAATGCCAAATGATGGCATTAGTGGTGTGGTTTGGATCTTTCTGCATTGTGTTAGTTTTAGTTATTCAATGTGTTTTGAGTGAGAGAAACTCTGTATATAACCCCGTCGGGGATTTTGACCGTACATCAAAAAAAATTATTGGCATAACGGTTGTGAATTGCTTCTTGTATGGAGTTTTAATTTTGGCCCAAGGCTCTTTGTATTTGTTGGTCTCTTTAACAAAGTTTCAAAAGTAGGTATCTATTTTGACTTTAAAGTCAAAAGATGACATACTAAACTTTGAATTATTGTCAATTTAGTTGATGTGGTTATTATACCGTTATAGTTGACAAGATTTTTTTATCATAACATAAATATATTAAAAATTCTCATAAAGTAAATTAATTTTAGTATATCCTTGATTTAAAAAATTAAATTATATCTAATTTAGGATGAGAGGGAGTATTCTATTAAAAAAGTCTATGTTAGCAGTTAGCTAGATCTTTCGAGTAAGATTTAGGACCATCTGCATTGGCAAACGAAAAAGGCCTAATTTCTTTGGCAAACAAAAAAGACCTAATTTCTGTGTTAATTCAGTTTTTTCTTTTATTTACATATTTATATTCACAACTCAATCAAATATTTAATTTTATTTCTGTAATAGACACCACCAGGTTGCACGTGCTTAGATCAACCGCAGTCCCGCAGCGGGGTAAAAGAGCAGGTCTTCCATTTTGGACCGTCCATGTGATTCACCTGGTCCTCCCTCTAAAAATTATATAGTTTCTTTTTCTTAAAAGGTTTATATTTTTGGCTCAAAATTCAAAAAAATAATATATATATATATATATTCACCATTTTTCATCCTCCATAAACATAAACCAATATTAATATATTTCCTCACAATTTTAAATTTTTTTTATCACCCTTCTCTTTAAATCATGTATGTGCCTATTTATAGTTGTTAATGCAATATTTAAAAGTACTTCAATTTTTTAAAATATTGTCAAGTATGAATATTAACTAATCTTTATTAAACATTAAATTATATTGAAAAATTATTCAATTTATTTTATTTAACTTGATCAGAAAAATTACATATTAGATATTGGATAATATAAAAATATAGTGACAATGAAAAATAGAGTGAAAAGTGAAGTCAGTAGAATGCTGAGTGGAATGATGAGTTGACACGTGTAATCATGTGTAACCTGGTGGTTGGTACAAAGACAAAATCAAATTTTTGATTGAATTGTGGTTATGAGTATGTGGATGAAAGATAAAACTAATTTGACTTTTAAAAATTATGTTGTTTTCGATTGTGAATGCAAATGGTCTTTATATTTATCAATTCAACATTCTATTAATTTCATTCTTCTCTCTTCTACTTCATTTTTCACTATATTTAATATTATATTTGATATTCAAAATATAATTTTTCAATAAGATTTATGTTTTAAATTAATTAATATCCATATTTCATAATATTTGTAAAAAGATGTTGTCTACTTATAGATGGTGAAAATGGAGAATTTAGAATTTTTTTTTGTTGTAAGTTAAAAGATACTCCATCCGTTCCATAAAAATAGTTACATTTGTGTTTTTTGTAAATATTAATATCGCATCTTTGATCGAGATTTTTATCTACAAATCATAAGTTTTTTTTTATGAAATTTGTTATGAATCTTTAAGTTATGATGAAATTTATAAGTTTGTAATTGAATTATTTTTTTTTAATTTATAGCAAACTAACAAAGAAAAATTTCAAATGTAACTATTTTTTTTAACAAAGTTTTTTTCCAAATGTATCTCTTTTTTTTTTTTTTTTGGGACGGATGGAGTATGATTTTGAGAAGAAAATGAAAAAAAAAAGTAATTTTGGAATTTTTTTATATTAGAATTTTTTTTTTATATTATCAATATCAAAATTTTTTATAATATCCAACTCATCAATATTAGAATTTTTTTATATTGAAGACATCAGGTGCATCATCCGGTGGGAACAAGACCTTGTACTTCACCTGCTCTTCCACTTTTGACCTATGTGGCGAGTGAACCCTCATGCAAGACCGTGTTTCAACCACCCGTTGCGGATGGTCTAACAGTATTAGAGGGAGTATGAAGTGCAGGTCATACTTTTCTTTCTAATTTTCTTTTCTTTTCAAGTGGATGTCCATTTTGTTGTAAATTGCATGCGTTTCATTTTTGTGGAGATTTCTCGACAATGGTTTGCTGCATTGTGCAATTTTTGTAAGACAAAATTCGTTCCAAATGCTTCTTCCTAATTGTATGCACGCGTTGTGCAAATTTTAGTTAGAATATAGTAATAATCTTCTCATCATTGTTAATTCACTAGACCACTGCTTGGGGCTCCTATGCTTTTTAATGATAGTTTTGTTTTCAATTTCTTTAATCTACTTCGTCTCTTTGGTCTTTTTAGCTTTACCATTAGGCGCGTAGGGAGTTTACAAATTTTTAAGCCAAGAACCGCAATATGATTTTGTAATATTAAAGGATCTCACTTACAAGTTTCTATCCCTTCATTCATGACAACACATTCATCTATCTAATTACCACTATGAAAAAGATCTGATCTCATTATTCAATTACCAACTTAAATTGATATACTCAATTTAATCATTAAAACATTTTCTCGAATGGTGTATTAAATTGTACCACACTGAGGTAGTTTACATTTATCGGATTATTTCATGATTATCAAATACATAATAGTTGTTGTACTTTCATCTACCTCAAAATATTATATTAACTTACATCCAGTAGGTTCACTCTGAGAATTTGATTTTCTTGACTTTGGAAATAATTTGTGATAATTATAGTAGTTACTATTTAACTTACTAACAATTTACAATTACTTTCTAGTTCAATTCTCATATTTGGTTCTGTTTGAATAATCAATCCTTTATCCGACACATAACAATATACACGAATGACTTGAATTAAATAATTAAACAAGTTATTGCTTCAAATTACTAACTATTAGGATCACCCAACCCATCATACATAGCCACTCGGGGCATTTTGAACCCTTATAATAGGGGTTTCTCAATAATTTGGAGAACAAACAGAGGAGCCTTAGTTAAATTTGTGTACAGGAATACACGGTCAATAAGTAATATAGTAATAAGATAAATATCGTTTTCACGAAGACTTGTACTAGTTACATACCGATCTAAGTACTTTGACAATTTATCTAGCCGATTAATAAAATGAAAATTAATTTAGCTAAAATTAATCAACTAAATCTAAAGTAAATAAAATGAATACTCAATTAGAACTAGAAATAACACGCAATAAATAAAAATGAGAGAAAATCAATATGATATCAACGTTAGAGCATCCCATTTCACCGAATCATATGAATTAACATTCAATTCTTCTTACACAATTTAGTTAAATTATGTTGTGATGGTAGAGATCCATATTCTAACTACTATCTTATCTTTAAGCGTAACAATACTGTCCAATTTAAGTAATCTATTATGTCTCCATGTGAATTTAAGTAAACGAATTCATTAAGTTCTATGGATTCTTCTGACTTGAATAATTCACCATCGATTTACCTACTATCGAAACCATACAAATTGATTGTTATATTTTTATACAACCTAATTTATGGTTATCTATTCAACGTACATATGCATAAAACCTCTTATGGATTTCAATTATGCAATTTAGATCATTCAAAGTGGTGATCAGGCTCCCAAAAGTATTAATAGCATGAATAAATAACTCATAAACATAAAAACCCTAGATTGCAATAAAAATAAGAGAATGAATTAATTCAACATGAATGGATACATCGTAGCTCTAACAAAGAAAAATTTAGAAAGACATAATTAAAAAGAAAGAGAAGAATAGATAATTAAATAGATCAAACAAATCTTGAAGTTACAATCTTCAATTCCAATCCCTTGATCTCTCTCCAAGAGGTGAAAAAGTCGAAAGATCCCTCAAAACAAAGAAAACAACTATTTATATCTTTCATACAAGTTTTTCCAAAAACCTAAGTAGAATAGGACACAAAAAGTACAATTTTCTGTAGGAATTTTGTCAATCCTGTGTCTAAGGCATGATCATGCCTTGTCCGTGCCCAAATTTGCTAAAATTTATCATTCTCAATTTACACATGGTTAAGGGTATGGTCGTGCTCTTGGTCACATTTACGATATTTTTTCTTGATTTCCTTTTAAAAGTCCAATTCAAGTCTAAGTTTACTTCCAATGATCTTCCAAGCATACTTTGACCATCAAATTAGGCCCCTTACCTACAAAACAACCTTACCAATAAATATTAAAACATAAATCTTGAATTTACAAGAAAACAATACTAAAAACTCAAAATCTCACCAAAATACATAAAAATGAAGATCAAGTAAGGACAATACTACATCATTAAGTACCTGAAATTCCTACTTATCACCTATACGTGACCCTAGGAAGATTGGATTGTATAATCGAAGTGACATGCAACTGAGGTTGAGGTGGGGAACTTCGGCGGTTCCAAGAAGTTATCTTTGACAAAGCCTCATTGTACTTCAAATATAATCAACTGCTTCAACTTTTTATCTCGCATAAGTCTGGAATTTACAGATTGCTCATTTTCACTCGTCTACTCCAATCAATCTTAGATCTCAAGGAGACTATCCCTCGTATTATTACTGCATCCTCGCCGAGCAGACCTGCTATCATAATTCCTTTCATGTTTGTCACTGTGGTGATCAAAAATATCTTCAGACCTCCTTCGCTGCTCCAAATCATATAAGACAATTCCATCGAGGGTGGTTTACGTTTTGTTGTTCCCTCACGACTGTGTCTGTTTTTGTGTTTACATGACTTTCATGAGTCTGTTGAGGCTCCCTAGGTCTAGGTTGTTTGTTCCTTTTTTTTTTTTTTTTTTTTTTTTTTTTTTTGGGATCCCTTGGTGGATTTCAGATAAGGTTTGTTGGAGGTATAATTAGATCGGTACTCTATTATGGGGCTTGTGTAATGGCCTGAGGTTATTCCACTAGTGGTGGTACGATTGGCGGCCTTTTGTTGTAGATGTCTTATCTCATTGCGATGATCATATGTTAAACATCCTTGATTATACTTTTTGTCCATTTCTCATATATGACCTTAATTTTATGTGTCAACTAACCTAGTCAACATTGTTTGACCACAGACTTGCTTCCTTATATCTCATTCTTCATAATTATTTGTAAAAAGTTACTCCAAGAGGTGGGATTGCAATCCTTAGAAGATCATACGGTGTGAAAGTAAGTAATTATCTTAGAAAGAAAATTAGTGAATTGGTATAGATTATGTACCTCATAATGAGGATGAAAACCTTTATTTATTGTTACTTGTGGATGTATGTAGAATTGGAATAAGAATAGGAATCTTTGATCCTAGCTTGGATTATTGAAAAGCCATGTTGACGATCTTATGTTTGTTATGTTGATTAAACACATTTTGGTCATTTGTTTTTCATTTGTACCTTTGTGACCTTGTATTATGTTTGTGTATATATACATTATGTTTATTGATGGTTAACAAGGTCCTTGTTTCTATTTTGAAGTTTAAATTAAAATTATTGATACCTCTTATTAATGTTAGAGGCAATTATGTTCATATATGGTACATAGAAGGAACTATACGTATAAACATAGAACCACTACGATCTATATGAATCTAAGTTCCATTATGGCTTTAAGGTTGACAAAATTATGTTAATGGTTCTAGCATACGATGTTTAAGTGTTAAAACTAATATATTAAGGTTAGGAGTCGCATGTTGCTAACCCGCGATTGAAATTCATTTTTTGGTTATTTCTTTGTGTTTTTGTGTGGTCTAAGAGTATACATTATTGTATTAATGTATATACCAATTATAACACAACTTTGGTTAAAACAAGATAGAGTAAGACAATAATTATATAGTAATATAATATATAATTATTGTCTAACTTAAGTTTAAAATTCAAATTTGCTTCCCCTCTCTCTCTCTATAAATATAGTCATTTATCTCTATTTGAAAGGCGATTTGACAGAAATTGTCAGCAAACCTATTTACATCAAATTCAAGGGAATTACAAACAAGTTTGGTTCATTTTCATCACCAAAAGACATGGACAAAGGTTAGTACTTAATTTTTAAAATTTTAATAGGCGTTTCCATAATATAATTGAACAATGGAGCGAATTTGATCGACGAAGGCCTAGATGCAAAGGTGATGACAGATTTAACGGCAAAGAAAAGAATAAATGTATAAGAAAAGTAAGTATAAGAAGAAAAGATTTTTGGCATACTTCATAAATTGCAACAAAGAAGGTGATAAATGAAGTAGAAGAAAATATCTAGTGAAAACGAGAGTCGGCTAAGATCTAAGAATCGAGAAGTGTGGCCATGAAGACGGAGGACAACACGACGGAGGAAGGATTTCAAATTAATTGTTGTCATGGTAGTGATGTGTTGCAGTGACGACACCACGACGGTTGCGATGAGATAAATTATGGAGATTAAATCGTAAGTATGACGATAGTGCTTGGATGATAACGTATCTAACAGTGAGTGATTGTAAATCTAGATAGATCTAATCATAGTGATAAAGAAATGGTGGTGCGGCGACAACTGTAGTGTTCGAAGAAGATAGTATTAACTCAAATCTATAGTTCGGCACTTTCAGATATGATCGATGATAACATATCGATTGGAGTATCAACGTGGTGTTGATACCGGAAGATAATAAGATATAAGAGAAGAAAGATGAATAGTTACTTGTATAGATATATCTGATAAATGAATTACTTAATTAATTTATGAGTAGTAACAATTTTACATATTAAATAATTATTTATTATTTATTTATGACCTGTTTAACTTTCATTTGCCAAATCTCATAAATGAATTACTTACTTAATTTATGAGTAATAATTTTACACATTAAATAATTATCTATTATTTATTTATAACTTGTTTAACTATATTTGCCAAATCTTGATATATTTAGAGAGATTTTAGTGTATACGAGGTTGTTATGTAATTTTATTGCAGTAAAAACACTACAACGATATATTTTAAAAATGACACAACTATAGGGAAAATCATTTTTATATGACAGATTGATCGCATGTCATTTTGTAAAATTGTTTTGCTCTTATTACGTTATCATGCCTAGCATACGTATTTAATTCAACCAATTGTAATTTGTAAATAAGTACTGCAATCATTTAAAAATTAAAAATACATATTATTTTTTTAATTATTCAAAAATTAGATATACAATTCTATTGTTAGACTAAAACAAATAATAATATTTCTTAAATATCATTCTATTACTTCAATTTTCACTATCTCCACCACTTAGTACTCACTCCATCCCTTTGTATAAGAATTTTTTGATAATTTATAAATATTAAAAAATCATAATTACTATATTGACTTTGTTGGAATGTTAAAAATAACTTTATATTTTTTCAATGCAAAAGAGTAAGTATTTCAAATTTTGCAAACTAATAAAAAAATTTGTAAATTAATTGATGTGTGTATAAGTGTATACACGATTTTTTGGACAGTGACATTTTATGTAATAAAAAAAAACTAACTTTCATTATAATTAATTGAATGTATTTTAAGAATTAATCATTAATTTTTTTCTAAAAAGTGCAAATAATTTATTTAATAGAATAAAAATAAATTGTCTAAGAGATTTATTTAATGAGAGTAGTTTTTTCTATAAATGTTACAACTACCGTAACTTTATAACAATATAGTAGGAATATATTTAGAAAATGAAAAATATCTTTTAAAACAATCTTTTCAGATCAAAAGATACCTTCAATAGGTCCACGCTAATCGAGGCCAATTACACGCGTCAACCAGTTAAACGATTGTCTGTTTCTCCAATCTATACAGAATCCATGCGTCATATGTCACATCGGTGCCACACCAACAATCATATCCACGGTTCAAAGTATCGGCCGAGACGACGATATTTCGGCCAGAAATATCGGTATCGGCTGCCTCCGATCCGATAAGTTTGTCCGATCCAATTAAACAACGATATTTATGTACATCGGCGATTTTACTCGGGTATCGGCAATACAATTCGTGTATGGTCGAATTTTTATCCGTTGACATCGGCCGAGTCGCGAGTGAGTTACAGAAGGAATGAATAGCAGTTGAAACGTTTTACAACATATTGCATCTTCTTTGAAAAACAAACATCTCCGAGCTCGATCCGACCAAATTGAGGAACAGAAAATCTCTATACAAGTGGAAAAATCAGAAGAATCAGACAATCGTCGATAGCCCAAACAAGCAGATTGCCACTCCGTTGTCTTGTTTATCATTATTCACGTTTGAAATACAATTCCTCCATCACCCGTTATTCCCTCCATCGCTAATTATAAGATGCAATTCTTTCTTTTTTACCAGAAGCGGCGCTTGTTTAGAAATATGAGGCTAGGGCTTTGGCTTTTATTGTCTATTTACAAACTTGCCCTTCAAATCTATGGCATGATATGAAATGTTTCCGGAGGGCTGGACAAGTGTATTCAACCAAATGCTTGTGAACGTCAATTTCATCCGATGCTTCCTCCAATTTTGATTATAATGAGATTTGATTATTTAAATTTTATAACATTAAGATAGGTTATAAGATTTATTATCTCATCTCATTTAACTTTGACTCTGACCTGTTTAAATATAAAACATATTTTATAATGATTTTAAAATATTTTGTAAGAGAATAATATAAAAAAAATAAATTAAATAAATTAATAATTAATAATTTTGGGTAACGGAGTGAGATTGGTATAAATGTTAAGGAGACGAGACATATTTGAAGAACTATGTAATTTTAGTGGATAAAATTTGAGAACAACTATTCCGTCCTATGTCCGTTTTGTTGTCATGCTTCCAAATGCTTATACTTGGATCATATTTAATTTCATTTCATTGCCTTGATAACATTCTTTTCTTTTTCTTTTTTAACTATACTTTCATAATTAAGCACTAGTATTATAACTTATAGTTCAATTATTATACATAGTGTTATTACTTGATTTAGGTTTTATTTGATTTTAAAGCATTATATTCAAATTTCATAAATTTATTTATGCTAGTGTTATTGTTCATTTACCCACTAATATTAAATGTTCATTTTTGTTAAACTTAGTTGAAATTATAGGCATTCTTTAAAATTATTATCATTGAACACCATGGCAATAGATAATTAGCATATTATTTGTGAAATATGTTGAAAATGTCTTAAAATTTGACATATATGTATTCGTGATACGGAGTATAATATGATGTTATATGTATTTAATGACACTTTTAATGTATTAAATGTAATACCTTGTTTGCTCTTATTTTGTTTATAATTTTTAAATAGTTTATTAATAATTTAAAGTAATATATAATTTTTTTTGTGTATCGCCCGATACTAATACCCGATACCGCGATAAAAAAAAGCCCAATACGTTCACCAATATCGTGACTTTTAAATCATAATCATATCCGTTCTAATAAAGGCAACTACTGAGCTTTTTATATTTTCAAGAAAGTGAATAATCCAAAAATAACAACTCTTCTTATTAAAAGCTTTAGTTAGTTTTCCCAAAATTAGTTTTTGATGTATAACAATTAATTAATACATTTTCTGATTTACATTTAAAACATAAATTGTGAACCATCATGGTACTTGTTGACTTAATTTTATAACTGCAAAATTGAAATTTATATCTATTTGGTTGTGCAGATAATGTAACAATTGCTAACCGCACGAAAATTTTATTGCGAATTTATTTCTTGTCAAATTGTGTGACAAACATATTATCATATGATTAATAAATAAATGCTTACCAAAAAAATAGACAAATGCTTACCATAAAAATCTTGTATAATTATTTCATAAAATATATACTAGATCTATATTAATCGGAAGCATATGATATCCAAAAAGAGACGAGATTTTTGATGGAGAGATAGAATTAATTGAAAAGAAAGAATTTTTACTAAAATATTTTCGTTGGAGCGATATTGTAAAATAAAAAGCTCTTCTTAAATCTAAAAAAGATTCTCAAGGTTTGTCAAATTTCTAAGCTCGATAAGGTTTGAGTTTAAAAGCATTTTCAGAATGAGTGATGAGTGAAAAATAAAAACTTTTGTGGATGAATATTTAAAGTTCATGATGTGTCTTTAGATTTGTCTTAGAATTGTTATCTTTATTTTATCTAGAACAGTTTTTTCCGGTTATAACACATGATTTTTCATTGAAACATTTTAATAAAAAAAGCCAAAAAAAAAAAACGGACCAAGTATGTGGGTGTGAACATGTAATATTGAGATTATTTTTGTGATTAACTACAAAATTAATAATTCGGGCGTATTTAGTAATTACTTAAATATAAACCCATTATGGTAATATGAATCAAAAAAATTAATAAACAAATTTCATCCCACATTTTTTTTAACGTTGTAACCGCTTGGAGTATATATTTATCCTATCAAACATTATTTTGTCACAATCATTTTCTATAATTCTATAAAAATTAGTAAATATTAACTAAAATATAACCAAAAAAAAGATATGCTTTAAGATTTGAACTCTTTAGGAAGAAATTTTAATTTCACAAATAAAACAAAGGAAATGAAACAAGACAGCAGTATTTTCCCAAATCCCTAATAATTCCACACATTTAATTTCGTAAATAAAATAAATACTTTTATGTAATTTTCCTCTTAATACTAATCGTTGTCTTTCTCTTTCAATCTCTCTCCTCTTGTTCGGAAGTCTGTTCTGTTCAATTTTCTCATATTTATACGATAAAAGAATTAGCTACAAGGAGGAGAATCTAGGGCTTCCAAATTATAAAAATCAGTTCACGGTGGATCCGCTTGTTGTAAGAAGATCGTACTGTTCTTGGATTTCTGAAGCTTCAATCCATATTTTGAGCTACTAGAAGCTGATCAGTAGCTATCAATGGTGTAATTTTATGTTGTTTCTGATTTTGCTACTGATGATCAGGTAGACAGGATAACCTTAATTTGTTATGTATGTATGTATGTATGATTACCAAACTTGTTATATATGATGCGGGAATTTTGTGAATGCTTAATTTGGGATTTTTGTTTGTTCATCTCAATTCTAAGCTTCAATGTGTTTTTATGTCTCTTCACGGGAGTTAGATATTTTTTATTTGATATGTCATTTTTTTGAATTTAATACGGAGTGAGTATGTTTTGAAGAAAATTTAATCTGAACTTTTGGACCTATAATTCCAGCATAAAGACACTCTCTTCCAAAATTAGAGACACACTGGGTTCATTGTTAATACCTAGCTCATTTGTGTAATTCTATTTTTCAAATTTGACATAAATTTATTTACTTGTAACCGTCATGAAAGTTGATACTATCAAGTACTAAGAAGTTGTCACTAAATAATACTCCCTCATCCCTTCTAGAATTCAAGATACATTTAACTTCACACTGAATAGGTCAGTGGCATCCTATATTTCAAAATTGAAGTGAAAATTTGAAGTGAATTATGTTGAAGTACGTAATGATTACTCTTAACAGTATAAAATTTTGATCTATGTTTGATGTACCTTGAAGAAAATTTGAATTGATATACCTTGATGAAAATCTGAGGTTCCTCTAAGATTGGAATGGAGGATCAAATACAAATTTTGTTACTTAAAAATTTTGTCAAATATATGTTGGAGTTCATACCATAGGATTTCACACATATACAATAAAATTAAAAGATATCTTTAATTTTGGAGCGGCGGGAGTAGAATAGATGTTTACGAGTTTGTTGACACAGTACTGAGTTGGACTCTTTTAGATAAGAGTGTTGCGTATTAAAAGAAAGGATTACCTGGCAGAGAAAGAAACAAGGCAAATTCAGTGACTTATCATTCTGGGAAGTGAGGTTAGTGTGATACATTACTACTGCTAAGACATCAAACCAGACACCTTAGACCTGAAATGTGGATGCAAACATGGTGGGAGGTTGATAGTTTTCTAACTTCTGTAAGTGCTAAATGAATTCAGCTGGGTAGGATTAAGCTATAAGCTATAAGACTAAAAGTACATGATCTTCCCGTGAGTTACATTAATGAATTTCAAGTTTAGCTGGCCTACACGGTAAGAAAATGGTACTTTATATCTGATTTTTTTTTTCAGGCTATTCTAAGTAACAAATACAATGGTTTGTCTATAGCTTTAGCATAAAAACATCTATTTCCTTTTCGTTCCGTTGTGTGTTTTTTTTAAACTTCTTAAAGGTTATATGTTTCCCAGTTTTTACCCCTCCATGAACCATATATAGTTAAGTTAATTGCATATGACTGATTATGTTTTACTGTTTTTTTTAATCTCCAGAATTTAAGCAAACACTACCACCATTTACTGATAATTGGTGGTTGAGGAATAATCTGCGGCCATGCCTTCTCTTCAGCTATTGCAGTTGACTGAGCATGGTAGAAGTTTTCTAGCATCAAGAAGGTACATATAAGTTATCCTCATTCTTTTGATCTTTTCTCATGACAGAATTAGATTTATCATATTGACACCTGCATATTCCATTGAATAATTACGCTATAACCTTGTATGCTAGTCTTTAGTTTATTTTCTCAAATCTTTTCCCTTAATAGAAGCTGCAACTTGTCCTCTTGCATGTTTTACACTGTACCCAACTTCTCCTGAGTTGGGTGCAATTGTCAAGAAACTTTCAATTCCAGTAACCTTCTATTTTATTGCTTGAAACACCAACTACATAGCTTATTATTGCTATAAAAGAGATTTATATGGATTTCTGAAAAATCTTTGTTGCTTTATTTTCTATAAATATAGCACCTCATATGCTGCCTAATACTTTGCATATTAAGATGCATCCTAGAAACTAATAACAAAGCCAAATCTTTTTTAATTTATAACAGAATTCTGAGAAAAAATGTATATCTAATATGAGATTCTGTAGTAATTGTAAATACACAGAAAAAAACATCATATGTCGCTAACTTATTTGTTGCTTTCGTGCTTCGCTCCATGTATTAATGTAAAACCGTCAGAGCCTATTAAATTGGTGTAAGTTTTTCGTCTTCTCTGGTGATTGTTGCTTTTGTCACATCCTTAATATAGGAAAAAGAAGTTATTTTCCAAGACTGGTTAAATACTGGAGCGTAACTTGGTTTCTTGTATTATTAATGTTTTTTAACTGGTAAAGATTTGAACATGTTCATTTTTTACTTCCAAAGTTCCAATGTTCATGGCAGAAGATTAGAGTTATTTCTTTTGAAAGCAGAAATCTGCAAAACAGAGCCAAATTTTGCGTAAAAATGTTAAGAGAGTGGTTGTGATCACCTCACATTTAGACTAACATAAGAATCTTGAGAAATATTTCATGGAGGATTGACCTAGATCAATTTTGTACTCATGAATGTTTATTCATATTAACAGTCGATTTCCGACCATTCTATATGATCAAATCATTAAGTTACTTTTTTTATGGATAATGCTGCATGCTCCCTATGTGTACAACTAATTTTCTTTGCCCTTATAGGAAATCTCTACTGATTGCTTCTGGCATAATAGTTGCTGGTGGGACGGCTGCTGCATATATGAAATCACGTAATATTTCTAAAAGACCTGAATCTTTCCCTAAGCACAATGGAGTCAAAGATAATGAGCAAGAGGACAAGTTGGTTGGGAAAAATAGTTTTGTAAAGAAGAGCAGGCAAAAGAAAGGAGGATTACGCTCAGTCAAGGTTTTAGCTGCAATTCTAATATCTCAAATGGGCAAAATGGGTGTAAGGGACTTTTTGTCGTTATTAGCCATAGTGGTAAGAGCTTCTTCATTTCAGCTCATTCGTAGTACATGGTATACTGTTTAGATGTGTTGCACTCATTTTGCTGTCCTTTTGAGCAATTACCTCCTTCCCATGTTACCTGCAACACTCTTTATAGTGTGTGCAGCACGAATAAGAACATATGAACACTTTTGATTCTCTTCATATTGCATGTCTTTTATTTTGATTTAATCAAATGTTATACTTCTTTAATGTTATTTCTAATTTCTTAAGATATCGAATAATTGAATGACGTGATGTCTTAATGCCACAAATCAATAAATTTGGTGCACAATTCTAGATGGAGGGAGTAAATTGTATGAATTGTGATGATAGGATAAAAACAATTGCAAGAATTAAATCTAAATCTATAAACTTTGTGATTTAATAATACACAAAGAATGACAAAAGATTGGAAACATACTTATAGTCTAAGAAGTAGGGATTCTAGTTTGTCATACGGGGATTTGACAGTTCGAAAAGTTTCACAAAGTGGGGATTCGTGGATTCGGCACATATATAAATTATTACATGTTAAAGCATAGAATTATACAAGAATCATTCCCATTTTTGTATTAATTTCCTAGGTAGTCTTGGCATATTACATTACATTAATTAGTACAACATATAAAACTAGTTATATTTGCAATATTTTATCATTCAAAACAAAAGATAAACTACACAAGAATCCCTTAAAAGAATCGCACCATAGTTAGAAGAATCCAAGAATCGAAGAACGAGATTCAGGGATTCAACAACCTATAGAAGAATCCCTGCTTCTTAGGTTATAGTATTCACTTTGAGTAAGAGATAGTGATAGATCACAACTCTAAAATATAAGTATTCATGGTACTAAATCCCTAGTCAGAAAACCTAGAAAAAGAATAAAACAAGACAAAAAAAGGCCACGTAAAATAATAATTTTAAAGAACTTTCCAAAACTACTTGGTATTAGAAAAATATTAACAATTTAATTATTCTAAACACAATAGAAATCATAGTTGTGAAAGGTGCGCTGAGCCGTGCGAGGCGCAAGCTTTGGGCCTTGCCTCAGTTGAGGCGAGGTGCCTTCATTGAGGCACACGCCTCAGTCACTGAGGCGCGAGGCGCAGTTGAGGTGCATGCCTCATTAAAGTGAGGCCGTAATTATTTATTTATTTAATTTTTTATTCTATTTCCATTTCATCTCTCACTGAGACAAGATGCTAGAAAAGGATAGAAGAAAATAAGAGAGATAAAATAGAGGAAAGAAGAGAAGAAAAGAAGCAAGAAAAGAAAGACAAGAAAGAATATAATGAATAGAAAATAGCAAATGACATGAAACGATTGACTTAGTGTCATCTTTTAATTTCCTTCTCTTTTCTTTTGTAGATGTGAGGTATTATGTATGGTTATCATGTTAAAGTAAAAAACAGTTTTAGTATATCTACCTTGGAAAATTATAGAGAAGTCTATTATATATGCAGTCCCCTTGTTATGCATTCAATATGGTGAATTTGTAATTTCACTTGTATACTAACTGAATCTCTGTTGTACAAAAATTAGTTACAAATGTTCTGAGCAACCTTATATTTTCAAATTTAGACATTCCTTTCCACTTTCCTTATAACAATCAATCATATCATTTTACACGCGATGTGTATATGTGCATGTGTGTATTTGGGGTGGGTGTATGTATGTCTGCATGTATATATTAAGCATTTACGCCTCACCTCGCTAATGCGTGCCTCGCCTTGTGCCTAAGCCCCATGTGTGTTTGTGTGTATTTGGGGTGGGTGTACATGTATGTCTGCATGTATATATTAAGCATTTACGCCTCACCTCGCTAATGCGTGCCTCGCCTTGCACCTAAGCCCCAGGGAGACTTTTGTGCCTCGGTGCGCCTCTCGCCTTTAATAACTATGACAGAAATCTGGATCACATCACGAATCCTGATGAGAGTCGACTTCTCCGTGTTATTCCCCTTTTATTGGGGAAAATTCGTCCTTGAATTTTATAGTGATGAAGTATCACGTACCAAAAAGTCTTCACAAGCAGTCCTCTTTCGATCAATTCTGCACACTTGTATCATTCAAATACAAATTTCAGGAACAATTAGCAATAATCAAGACCTTGACATTAACCTGCGTCTTTTTAAAGAGGTCTCATGAATAATGAAATTAAAATTTTCCTCCTCGTCGGGTATAGGAATATGACCAATCTCATTATCTAGGACTGCTGGAGTTTTCATATCCTTGTATTTGCACAAAATTTATTTTGCTTCTTTGACCTTTATGAAATAACATGGTTGATTAAGTCGAATGTTTTCAATATTATCACTAATCTCATGTTGACTTGCTGTTTCCTCAACAAAATTTTCATCATCTTCCTCCATTTCACAAAAAATTTAATGGTTGTTACGCTGCCTTTCGTATTTGCATCTACTTGAATTTCCAATTTTTTATCAACTGCAATATTCTCTTGCAATTACATTTTAGTATTTTGTAATTTTTTTTCTGTGATTTGCTTTGGCCGAATATGAACTTCATCTTAATACCTCAAAAATTTCACAAAATACATATTCAAAGTAGAACTAATACAATTGAATCCCTGCAGATAGAATTCCTTAGCTAACACTACCTTCATCCTTTCCCAAGAGCAAATCAGTGTTACCAGATACTCTTCTAAAACTAGAGGACCACGTATTTCTACTTCTGTATCTAAACATGGTACTTTACATACCAAAACTCTAAATTCAGCATACCTACGTAGATAATCTCTTATTCTCATTCCCAATTGCTCATATATCAAGTATTCCAGTAAATACTAATAATATTTGAATGCTCAAATATTACATTTGAACTTAATATTTTCAAAAAAGATGATACTTAACCACATAGTGTAGACAAATTTAACCCTAACAAGCATTGCGACTCAAATTGATGTACTAACTACCTTTACCTCCCCAAATTCCATTTCCAAAATCTAGCAAACCTCATATCAGTACTCGTGCTGTGTACTAGATGAATCACAAATTAGGTAATAATGGAATAAATTCTTTCTTCACCACCAACTCTTTGTCAAGCTGAAAATTTCTACGTTATTCTATAACGTATGTACCAAGATTACGAGATCAATTTGGCATTAGCTTCATATGGAACTTGGTAATGATGAAAATATTTATTGATGTCTTAAAACTAGTCCAGAAAATTAAGAAAATCGAGTGCATCCCCCGGCTGTGGTTCCAACTGACGCAGTGGAAACCATGGTAGAATAGAAGCACTCGCAAGAATTGAAAATTTAGACTTTGTAAGCGCAAGAGTACACAAAGAAAAATAGACTATAACATGAATCCAGTATGCACTCTGAATAAGAGTCAATAATAAAAGTTGAGAATAAGATATGATGATAATAAAATAATGATACTAAACTACAATTGATTCTTCTAAATCCCTAATGATACAGTATAGAACCTAGGAAAGAGTACAAGCAGCCCAAACAAATAGTAAGTCTTTAAACAACTTTTCATAACTACGTAGGAATAGAAAAATAATAAATAACAAGAAAAGTTTCCTAAATCTGTCAGACATCTGGGAGGTTGTGGTTAACTCAAGTGGTCAACACTCCCATATGACCTAGAGGTCAAGGGATCAAACCTTATTTCGCTGACTAAAAAAAAAAAAAGTAACCGTCAGACATCTGGATGACTGGATCCTGAATAATCCTGATGAGAGTTGACTTCTTTGTGTCAGTTTGTGGCTTGAAAATAATGAAAGCATGAATATCTTTAATGTTTTTATTTATTTTATTCATTATGGAGTGCTCATGTTCTTCATGGAATACATGCTTTTCATACTGATTTGTATGACTACACTGGGAATGCATTGAAGGAAATCTGTTATTTACTTATGCTTTTCGTTGAAACTGTTGAATTTCGTTGTATTCAACTCTTTGCTCAAGTTCTTTGTTAAAGAAGTTGGGTGTACTGTGTTGAAATCCCGATTGTCCAAAAGATAGACCTATCATCGTGATTAATGCATATTGACCTATCATGGTTGCAGTATTTACATTTTATATCTTTTACCTTTTCAGGTGTTAAGAACTGCTGTCAGCAATAGATTAGCAAAAGTGCAAGGCTTTTTATTCCGAGCTGCTTTTCTTCGACGTGTACCTACTTTCTTCCGTCTAATTTTCGAAAATATCTTATTATGTTTCCTTCAGTCAACTTTGCTTTCTACATCGAAGTACATAACGGGGACCTTAAGTTTGCAGTTCAGAAAAATATTGACAAGGCTCATACATTTACAATATTTTCAGGTACAGATGGATGCCTACTGTCTAACTCCAAAGGCAGGAAAATTTATTTTCTTTCAGTTTGTATTATGCTCCTAGTTTGCCTTTGATAATATGTTTTATTTGTATTGTGGCTTTAAAAAAAAAAAAAAGAAGAAGAAAAGTTTCATTAATGTACTATACTTAGTAATGACCATCTACCTTAATGGCTCATGTACTAAAAGGTTTTTGTCTGCCAATGAATAACTCAAGCACAAACTTCAGAGCTATAAAGTGAGAAAGTACGAGATTACTCCTTACGAGAATTATCATTTTATGTCTTCACTGTGATGTACGTGTAAAATTGGAACTTACCAATATCATCATTTTCTGCACTCGTTCTTTGGAGGATAGAGGAATTTATTTTAGTTGGTAAATATGTATTACATTAATCACTGTGATCTGTTAAAGTCTGTTCATCATACTGCTTACACAACTTTTTTTTTTTTTTTTTTAACTTTTTGTTCCTTTTGTAATGGTAGCCTGGTAGGTTATGTTTAGTGAAAATTGCTGAAGGGTGTAAATCCATGTAACATATGCTATAAACAAGTTTACCTGCTATAAGCTTTGAGGGATTCCATGAAACTAAAATTTGTTCAAAGGACTTAAAACAGGTCACCTCTGATTTTCTTCCCCAAAAAACAATAAAAAATAAATGTAAGAATGACATGATTTAGGTAGTCGACAGCTCAAGATTGTCAAAAGCCTTTAATTTTCTTGTAACATATTCACTCACAACTGGGGGAAAAAATAGGATAAAAAGTCAACGAATGAATTTCCAGACTCCTTCAGTTTTTTGTGCCTCCTTTCTCTCCTATATACTACATATAGAACAATTCCATGAAATGTCCCTTTTGACCGAGCCATAACTCGTGGTAGCCAAATTGGGAATAGTATATTAACATCTCTGTAAATTCTGCAGTAACGTACCAGGATGGCATTATTATTGATGTAATGGTAACGAGTCTTTGCCATTACGCATTCTATTAGCTATTTTGCCAGGTCTACTATGTTCTGTGGGATGCAATTATCAAATTTTAAGAGTGCTCTATTGTTAATCTACTGTTCTTGAGGTGTATGTATTTCTGCTTGTTTTTCTAACAATTTTTTTTGCTTCCAGAATATGGTATACTACAAAATATCCCATGTTGATGGGCGGATAACAAATCCTGAGCAAAGAATTGCGAGTGATATACCAAGATTCTGTTCAGAGTTGAGTGACCTTGTACAGGAGGATCTTACTGCAGTTACTGATGGCTTGCTTTATACGTGGCGCCTTTGTTCATATGCAAGCCCCAAATATGTATTTTGGATATTGGTAACTCTCTGGTCAGACTTTTTAGTTATATGGTCCAATATAAATTTTTTCATTCATTTGGGAATCTTGAAGTGTATTAGAGATTCAGGGGCTTTATGGTCTACGAGATTCATTTACGTCCCAATTTCTGCAGAGTAGATTATTAGTGCATTAATTCTGCACTCAAAACTTATGATGTTACTTTTCAGGCTTATGTATTAGGAGCAGGAACAATGATCAGGAATTTTTCTCCTGCATTTGGAAGATTAATGTCTCAAGAACAACAGTTGGAAGGAGAGTATCGACAACTTCACTCGCGTTTAAGGACCCATTCAGAAAGTATTGCATTTTATGGTGGTGAAACGAGAGAAGAATCTCACATCCAGCAGAAGTTCAAGACTCTTGTTCGACATATGAGAACTGTTCTTCATGAGCATTGGTGGTTTGGCATGATTCAGGACTTTCTACTGAAGTATCTTGGTGCTACTGTTGCTGTTATTCTGATTATTGAGCCATTCTTTGCTGGAAATTTAAGACCAGACACATCAACTTTAGGGCGAGCAGAGATGTTGAGCAATCTAAGATACCATACTAGTGTCATAATATCACTCTTTCAATCCTTGGGAACCCTTTCCATAAGTTCAAGAAGGCTTAGCCGCCTGAGGTATATCCTTGTTGATATTATTTATTCAGAACTCTTGGTACTGAAAAACGATATCTTCTATAAAAATGTCGGTTTCCATATTATAAGTGCTATGACATCTCTTTATTTGGTTCATACTTTCCCTTATTAAATCCCTGTATGAATATTGGTTTTCAGTCGGTGCTTTCATGAATTAGATTGTAGGGATTTGCCTTGATTATATCTGAAAAAACTATGTTTTTACCATTTAACGACCAATTGCTATGCAAAAAATCCCATTTTCTAGACTGAATCTACCTTAAATTTATTACTATATTCCTAAAAAACATAAATCTATTTCTAGTGTATAATGGATCTTCCACTGGTTTTAGTTGCAAATACATTGTAGAAGTAAGAGTTCTATATTTGGCCAAGATTTGTAAGTTCACCTTTTATTTGTTTGTTTGTTTATGTTTTGAGGTGTTTGATTACAACAATCTTGAAAAACAACTACATTACCAACATAAAGCATACATGAAAGTAACAATAATAAATAATAAAAAAAGCATTCGTGAAAAAACATGAAAACAACAAAAAAAAAAGAAAAGAAAAGAAAAAAAAAAAAGAAAAAGCAATGAGAGGAGTTCTTACGGTGGAATTCAAAAATCAAAGCGTTGGAGATTATTGAGGATTTACTTGAGCTCCTTAACAGCAGGGGTAATTATATAGTGGGGCTAGCTCTCATAGAAAAAACTGAGAAAACTAGGTCCAAAAGGTTTATGTGTATTGTTAGAACTTTCCACAGGTAATCATGATCAAACCCTTCTGTCTACTATACAATTACAGCTTACTTGGGAAGCAGCACAATGTTGATGAGTGAAATTGACTTCTGATAGTTACTCTTTTCTATCAGCTGCATTCTGTATTATTAATTTGGTGTTATTTTAATGTAAAATATCTAAAAGAAAAACCTTAAAAATAATATATGATGAAAGGCTTGAGGATATTTTCATTAGTAGATTCGGATTGAAATATGTTCAAGCATTTTATATTACTACAATATTTATATGCTTTCAAACTCTCTTTTGAACCTGGCAGTATTGAGCTCTTTCCTCCCGCATGCCTGTTAAGATTTAGTGCTTGCGGCATAGGCTGGTCATATATATTGAGCTTGTTTTGTATCAGTCGTAAATATTCTCATTGACCACATGGAAAGGATTTTTAGCTTGCTACTTTTGATGTACTTGGTAATTGACAAAAGGTGGGAAAAAAAACAAAAAGAAAAACAAGATAACAGAATAGAAAAAGAAAGGCATACTTTGCATCAAGGTAATATCATGAGTGTACAATAGTACATTCTCATTACTTGTATCCTTGTCCTCCACCTGCATCGTAATTTCTGTCTCCGGTATCAGGAAATTCTTCTTTCACCTATATCGTCAATACACAAAATGATTATAATTAGGTTTATCCAACATTTGACAACGTGAGGATTGGTTGCAGGGGATGGAAAGGTTTTTGGCTGAAACTTTTCTATTAATCTTTTGACATTCACTGGCATTAGTAAAAGTTGTTGCTACTTGCTAAAAACAGTTATTCATAAGTTCGGATCCTCTTTGTGTGCCTCTTTTTGGCAGTTGATGAGCTTGTTATTCATTTGGTCATGCATTTTGAGATATGGGTATGTTTGGATTTGATAATGTTCTCTTGGTAAAAGTTGTGGCGGATTGCTGGTTCTTTGATATACATCTTCGAGCAGTCTGTTCCTTTAGTAGATGTTGGCAAGATAAGTTCCTTTTTTTGTTTGTTTGTCTTGCGACAGGCGCTTCGTCTCCCTTTTCTTTTGGTCCTGCTTAATTGCTGTTTTCCAGTACTGTATATGTATTATGGAAGCAAAGAGCAACCTAAGTTTTAACTAATTTTTGGGTTTGTATGTGTTAAGCAAGAGTGCTAATTGAATTCCTTCTATGATATTTTAGGCACTTGATAGAGTAAATTATGTTCTTGCATGCACTTTACAATAGCTGAGTTTGTCAAACAAATGCCGCAAGTGAAGAATAGTGCAAATTATTATCATGCTTGACCCATTTTTGTCCAGGAGTTGAGGCTTACTGAAGCAGTAATCAAGCACTCCTAGGTGATAAGGTGCTTGCCTAGGCACCAATAAAGCAATATATTACTTCTTATAGTAGCTTACAGCCTGGATGCATAGGCGCTCCTTGATAAGTATGTTCCACAATTTATGGTCGTATCTGATTTTAACTCTCAATTCTGCAGTGGCTATGCAGATCGTATTCATGAACTGATGGTTATATCTAGAGATCTAAGTGCCCAAGACTTATCCTCTTTGCAAAGAAATGGGAGTAAAAATTATGTTACTGAAGCAAATTACATTGAGTTTGAAGGTGTCAAGGTAGATACATACTTACTGTAGATTTTCTAATTTGTTGATCATTTTTATGTTTCCTTGTGTTCTGAATGAAGTGTATGCTGCCATCCAGGTAGTTACACCTAGTGGAAATGTTCTGGTGGAAGACTTGACCCTGAGGGTTGATACGGGTTCTAATCTATTAATTACTGGTAGTCTCTTTATTGTAATTTTATGCTTTTGGGATTATTTACATTTCATTTATTTGACTTGAGCTATTAATTATGTCAGACTCATCTAGCTTATGTGCCTATGACACTATTTGAATGGTCTGTATAGTCTTTTGGGCATTATCCATCAGCATCTGTTATTGTATATGTACAAATCACTGACACTGATTTTCCATGAAGCCACAATAATGTGACCAAGTTGACACAGGATACCAGTTAACCACACTAATTTTGCCATTTTGACCAAGAAAATGTTGTTGGAGAGGCAGAGAGCATAATTCATGTATCATATCTGTTGTAACGGCTTTATGTAACTCTTATTTTCCCCTAAATTTATTTTTTACAACATCCATAGCATACATAGTAATCTTAGTGGACACAGTAGCAAGAGGGTTTTCTTCTAATGGAAGTCTACCTATGCTCACATGCATTTACAAGATAAGAGATAATTCTGATTAACAATTCTTTTACCTTTAACATGGTACTTACAATTTGTATGCATTCATGTTTACGTTTTGGTATGGGTGCTATTTCTGATTAGGTCATCATTTTTACTACTTGAATGTTTAATCTATTATTTATTTATACACATCATTGTTAATAATGAGTTATACCATGATGATTGACACTTTCACTTTTGACTGTATCCTTGTGAAGGTCCAAACGGAAGTGGTAAGAGCTCGCTGTTCCGAGTTTTAGGAGGCCTTTGGCCACTAGTGTCTGGGCATATTGTGAAACCTGGGATTGGTTCCGATCTGAATAAGGAAATTTTCTATGTGCCTCAACGGCCATACACAGCAGTAGGAACTCTTCGTGATCAATTAATCTATCCTCTTACTTCTGATCAAGAGATCGAACCTCTCACAAGTAGCGGAATGGTTGACTTGTTAAAAAATGTAAAAATTCTGATTATTATGTATGCACTGTTAATCTATTCTTATGAATCATTGTAGGTATTTGGTCACCTCATCCTCCTGTTAAGCTAGGTATTGTTTTAGGCCTGACTCAGTAGTTGTTTATGTATTACTAGGTCGACCTGGAGTATCTTCTAGATCGTTACCCAGCTGAAAAGGAGATAAACTGGGGTGATGAACTCTCTCTTGGTGAGCAACAAAGATTAGGGATGGCAAGGCTCTTTTACCATAAACCCAAATTTGCCATTCTTGATGAATGTACCAGTGCTGTGACGACTGATATGGAAGAACGTTTCTGTGCTAAAGTTCGAGCCATGGGAACATCATGCATCACGATATCTCATCGCCCTGCTTTAGTTGCATTTCATGACGTGGTCTTATCCTTGGATGGTGAAGGAGGGTGGAGTGTTTACAAGAGGTTTAGTTTTTTCAGTTTACTCAACTTATAATTCATCTAGGATGGGAGATAATATTTTGTTAATTCTCTTGTTATTTGTAGGGAGGACTCTGAAGTTGCCACTGGTTCAGAAGTTGAGATTAAAAAGATGAAGCCTTCTGAAACAGACCGACAAAATGATGCAATTATTGTCCAACGTGCATTTGCAGATACAAAAAGAGTGAGTTTTGTCAATTTCTGTTGTCATTGTAGTTTTCGTCTTTTCTCTCTTTGTTTTTCCTTTTTGTTGTCAGGACTTGTATAACCAAATCAAATTTATTCAAAGGACTCGGCATTCTCAAATACGAAGTCCCAGTCATATTCTTCGGAGTTAATAGCTGCATCTCCACCAGTAGATGATAATATTCCTTTACCTGTCATCCCACAACTCCATATTGTTCCACGGCTGTTGCCATTGAGAGTAGCTGCAATGGCTAAAGTACTGGTGAGCATGCTCAAGCTACCTACATATATGCGAATCTTTTATTCATTTTCTTGATTGATATTATTTGATGACTATATAAGATGATGAAATGCCATGTGTTCATACACACACAGACCCACACACGTAATTGTGTGTACTTATTTGTTGGTTGAGTTCCATATGTAAAAGGTATGATGGGCGAGGTGCTGCAGTGTTCCATACAGTAAGGGATTTGAATCTGAGCATGGTCCACCTATACTTAATCTAGATTCAAGGTATAACTTGGAAGTGCAAAAATCTAGTGGCTCCGAGGATAAAATTTTTTCCTGTCTGGATAGGAAAAAGAACCAAAAAACAGAGAAAGAGATTACATAGGACACATTTCCAGTGTCTTAGACACTATTGGTAATAGAATTAATATTGCAAAGATGATGCAGATCTTAAGAGAATTAGTTCCTTTACATCGTGAGATTTGGATATCAAACAATTATGAAGAGAACATGGCAAGAGCTAAATTTAGCAGCAGTTGCTGTAAAGAAGGTACTGTAGGTTAAGGTTCATAATATGTCCAAAACCAGATATGTCCCATTGTTTTGTCTTGTATTTTTGATAAAAACTGTTGAGGTTCATGATTCCTAGGTTGTAATTGCATAGTAATGTAATTCCAATTCATAGAAACTTCGTGTCAAATAGTGTGAATATATATTTTTCACGTTGTTTACATGTCTTAATCTAATATACACAGGTGGTGGAAATTTAATTATTTTTATTTCATTAATTGCTATTATAATTCATACAGTGATGCTATTGCTAAATCTTGTACTTTCTTCCTTCCAAAATTAGAGATACATTTCACTTCACACAAAAAAGATCACAAACCCTTTTCAAAATTGAAGTGAGATTTTTTACTTTTTATAACTTCAAAGTGAAATATCATGATGTACATAAAGATTTCTCTTAATTACAAACTTTTTTACTTTCATATTTTTGCAAATTCATATCATGAGCTAAATGATGAACTTCAAAATAGTACTACATTAAGGGAGAAATGTATCTCTAATTTTGGTACGGAGGGAGTACTTGATATTTTCTGTTTGCTATTATTGTGCCCTGATCATACCTACAATTATAAAACAAATTGTATAGTGAAGGATTTTTAGCTTGACATCATAGGTAATCAGATCCTTGATCTTCATGATTATGATCATCAACTGACGTATCCTATTTACTTTACTGGTGGTTCTTTTAGGTTCCCACAATGCTTGATAAACAGGGGGCTCAACTCCTTGCAGTTGCTATACTCGTGGTCTCAAGAACTTGGGTTTCAGATCGTATTGCCTCTTTAAACGGTATTCTTCCTTTCCTTACCATTATTTGCTGTATTTAGTGAATAATATTTCCTCGGAAATATAACGATTGGGTTTTTAGGGACTACTGTCAAGTACGTTTTGGAGCAGGACAAGGCGGCATTCATTCGGTTAATTGGTGTTAGTATCCTCCAAAGTGCTGCTTCATCTTTCATTGCACCTTCTTTGAGGTAATTGCCCACAGCTGTGATGTTCGCCTGCAAAGATTTAAATTATAATTTTTATCCTACATATGATGACAATTTTGCTTTAAACTTGTAAGGATTAACATTGAATTATCATCAAGAACTTTGTAAATGTTAGTGAAACTTGTAATTATTTATGTTGTTTTGAGATCTATGGTAAATAAAACTCAATAGGTGACTGACCTTGGGCGACAAAATATGTTGGTCATGGTTCACATGAAAACTATGTCAAGTGTACTTTTAAATGGGTGAAATACATGTGTGGGACACGCAACACATAAGGGTTTATGGTGGTGCATGCATGTAGCTCATGCAATATCAAAGTTAAGATAACTGATAGAGAAGAATAAATTGTGGGGAGAAAAAAGATGAGGTAAAGAACGAATAGGTTAGATGAGATAGATGAAGGAAATAATTATTCAATCTTGATTGGATATCTTCATTAATCTCTTATTGTAAGAATTTTTTTTAATATATCTATTGACATAGCGAAGACATTGTTTACTCGGTAAGCGGGATAGCTCACATGGAATGTCTCATCCACTGTCAAGCTCTTGACAAAGGTTGAAGTGTTTAAACTTCTGAGCGAGAAGTCCAGTAAATAATTTTGTTGAAGTTCATTTCTCTCATACATATTACTTCTTATTCTGATAAGTTTGGGAATTTTGTTTTCATTGTGGTATACAGTACAAACATAACCTTTGAGTTCTTTATTTCAATTTTTAATAAATACTGTGTTCTTTTTTCTCTCATAGTGGGCTTTGACCTAATGCGGTATATGTGAAAACCATTAATTTTCTTGTTTTTAAGGCACTTGACAGCAAAACTTGCACTTGGATGGAGAATTCGTTTGACTCAACACTTGCTGAAGAACTACTTGAGAAAGAGTGCATATTACAAGGTCAATATACGCTCTCTCTTCTTATATTCTTTTTGTGTGAGGTTCTCTTCTCACTGGAGCGTATGCAACCCATAGTCTTTCTTAGAAGATGTTCCATCTGTGTAGTCATATAAATGTCCACTGCTATTCTGCTGCAATTGGAGCTTAAAAATTAGTTGAAATCTGCTTGTCACTCATCAAGCATTTTAAGATTACAATATCCAAATTTTAAATTTTCTTCCGTGAAATCCTCTCTTGCATCCATAGCCTTTAGGGACTTAGAACCGCCCATTTTCACTCTTGAAGGGGCTGCAAATTGCACCGAAGCTAGACACCATCGATTAATGATAACCAATAAACAGAGAAGTATTATAATTGGAAGTTTTACAGTATCCTACATGTCAAATGTTTGAAATACTGTTAGAAGAATATAATGTACTTTTTATTTGTTGAAAAATTGGGCTTGGGCTCTAGTTTTGTATTTGAGTGGCACTTGTCCTTTATGATTTATAAAACTTGAATGTTAATACACCATTCTTCTATGGTTGATGTAAATAATGATCTTGATGGCATGTGTTGTAGGTATTCCACATGTCAAATGTAAATGTTGATGCAGATCAGAGATTGACTCAAGATTTGGAGAAATTAACTACCGACTTATCTGGGTTGGTTACTGGAATGGTAAAGCCAACCGTGGACATATTATGGTGAGTTCATGTAGCAATTGCTTTTCTACTTGCTTATTCTGCTATTGCTTCATCAGAAAGATGGTGGTGTACCGGCACCCATTCTCCGCTTAAAATAAAAATAAAATTAAAGAAAACAGATGGATTAAAGGTTGTGAAGCCTGACCTTGCTTTCCTCATTTATCTACCCGACTCTCTCCTTATAACTAACCAAATCTGTCAATCATTGGAAACATGTATATGATTGTGATTCTATGGGACCCTTTCTCGTCAGTCTTTGTTCATTTAGTTGCTTTGACATCATTAAACAGAAGAATAAACCTCTTTGATTCTTTTATTTTATTATAAGCTTAGACTTTTTTTTCATTATTTTATTTTATTTTATAGATCTTTGAATCTATGTTGGCTTGATTCAGACACATTAACTGGGTAAGCTTTTCCTCTTGATGTGTCTTATGTGTCTCCGAGGAAGTGGGACTCATTTTTAAGGGTGGGAGTCCTAGATTACCAAATCATTCTCTACCAACTAATAACCACTGATGACACTTAAAAAAAAGAAAAGAAAAGATTAACGGCAACGGTACCCCAAAAAAATTAAAAAAAATCAACGATAATGGTACTAGAAACTGGTACCCAACTGGTAGAGGTTGATCTGTTACCAAAATGGTTTGGTAATACCTGTTTTGTACAGTTTGTATTCTCTTTAAAGGAAAAACATAAGCATCTGGAGTTTGGAGGTAAATCCATGAGGGAGGAGCAAGCATAGAGAAGAATTACAGATGCTGTGAGGAGGAGATCCAAGATGTAGAGGCTGTCAGTCGAGGATCTCTTATCTTTAGATTTTGGACTTGAGAATCTGATCAAGTGGAGGATGTTCTCATTGTTGATGGCTAATGAGAGGTGGAGGGAACTTAAGTGGTAAGGAGTCATGAAGAATGGGAGAATTAATCACCAGTTATCTGATGTGATGACAGATGAGGAGACTAGGACTGGGTAACCAGCATTTAATATCACCTCTCTCTCACACACACATATCTGTGCCCATGCACCGCTTTTCTGGTGCAATGTATGTTAATTCTCAAAATTGTGTTTCTTTATTTAGTAATACACTGTATGGAAGCAAACAATGAGCAGAATTAGTTCCTGTTTAAATTTGTGGCAATTTTTTTTGTTAATATGTAAAACATGTAATGTTTGAGTGGTTGAGATTTGTTTATTCTGTAACCATTATTTAAAAAAAAAACTCGTATATCTAAGTAGTATAGAAATACACATAACTCTGTATTTTACGTACTTTTTCCCCTTATATGGTTGAATTATCAAGTTGTATTATGAGCCTATGAATGTTCTGAAGCCATATGTGTGTGTGCGCGCGCGCATGATAGAACCGGTTACATATGAAGCTTGTTGGTTCAGTTATCAGTGTTGCTGAAAAATAGAAAGTTACTGTGGGATGTTTGGATAGAGAATGATGCAAGGATATCTTGGGGGACTATAGATGAATGTTAACCTCCCCTGTTGTAGATAGCTTTGTTCTAGGGGTTTTAGTCTAAATTCTTTTGGGTTGAATTCTTTTCTTCCATATGCATTGTTGGTTTCAGTTTCTCTTCTCTATAGAATGTCTTCTTATATGTTTTCAGGTTCACCTGGAGAATGAAGCTGTTAACAGGTCAAAGGGGAGTCGCCATATTATACACTTATATGTTACTAGGTTTGGGTTTCTTAAGGGTTGTTACTCCTGACTTTGGCAACCTGGCAAGTCGTGAACAACTACTTGAAGGAACATTCAGGTTATATGTTTGGTTTTATGCTTTTAATGTTGTTCTTGTGTTATATCATAAATTTATTTTGACTTGTTATAAGTTAATTGATCAGGTTCATGCATGAGAGACTGCGTACCCATGCTGAATCTATTGCTTTCTTTGGAGGTGGATCTCGGGAAAAAGCGGTAATTTTCATATTACTGTATATCTTGGTGTCGGTGATATCTTTGTTTGTATTGGTTGTTGACAGTCAAAAACATTTATGGTGGGTGATAAGTCATGGAATTATGCATTTAGTTTATAATTGTCTTCCTTATTAGGCGCTGGTAATTGATCATGATGTTCCAGTGGTCTTGGATGCTTGTTTTGGTAGAGCCTGGAGGTTCATGATTTATGATTTGCACTTGCAGTTGATAAAAACATACAACCCATATTCCTAAGACACTATCGTAGTGCATTTAATGTTGGAAAACTATTGCAAAGTGTTTGAATAGGATCTTGAATTTAATCATGTTTGGGTCACAATGTTCATCCTGTAATGTGAACCTTGAGAGGGCTTTGCTGAATTATGAACTGGCTGCTCAAATAACTTGAACCTTTGTGAAAAACCATAATCCTCTTAAGTTAGTTTTGATCACCATGGAATAATGTAATATAATCTGGAGCCTGATATTAAAAGAGAATGATGAAAGCGATTTTCCAAATTTCTACACGTACAGATTAAAGTCCTTGAATCTTCAGTTTATGATGAGAACTATTCTAGCAATTCGGGTACATTCCTTATGTTTATCTATTTTTATTTACATAGTAATGTCATAATGTCTTGATTCAATTTTAAGCCAACAGCTGCTGAATTTGAGCACTGGTCGAATGCTCAAATAGTTAAAACGACTCCGTAGAGGACAATCATTTATCTTATGAAACACATGAAAATCATGGCAAATTTCTTCCATTTTGAGTTCTTCAGTGAAGCAGAGTGATGGAAACAAATGTCCTTGTACTTTACTATATTTCCGTTCTAAAGCGATTTCCGGGTCTAATAATTATCTACTTTGACTATGGCACTTTATGGAACCTTGTGATGTGGGAGGGAGGTTACTATGTGAATATGTTATGAGTACAATCTGGGGAAATGAGACAATTTGTGAATCCTCGTCTAGTTCTAGTTTCCTTCAGGAATGTTAGACTGTCATAGAAAGAATGGAGGAAAACAGATTAAATTTGATTTTGCACCCCTTAAGTATATGTCATGTTTCACTTTTCACCTTTAATTGTTAAAGATGTCATAATGCACCATTAAGATATCCTTTTTGTTTGAATTTGCACGTTATTGCTCTTTTTAGTTAGAATTATACAATATTTGGCAATTTTAAATGAAACCATCTAATTGACTAATTTGGCCATATAAGCACAAAATACTACTTCGTCTGTCCCAAAAAGAATGGCAGAGGTACTGTAACGGCATATGTTTTTATGTGAAATTTAGTACATGTTAGATATTTTAGAAAATTTTCATTTTTCATAATATTAGTCTTTATCTATTATATTTATATTTTATAATTTTTATTAAATTTATTAACATATCTAACATGTACTAAATTGCACATAGAAGTACGTGCAAAAAGCTATCTAAGCTGTCCTTTTTATGATTGAGGGAGTATAATTTTGTAAGAAAAATTAATTAAAATTGGCTGAAAAGGTGCAATTCAGAATATAAAAAGTTTCTTAAGAGTGCAATTTGATACACGTTAAAGATAAGGGTGTGAAGGGAAAGTTTCTTTACTTAACGGGTGCAAAATATAATTTACTTTGAAAACAATACTCCCCAGTTCCATAAAAAGAGTTGCATTTTGCCAATATAAAGGTTGTTTACATCTACAAATAATAAATTTTGGTATGAAAGTTGTTATTAATTTTTAAAGTGATGATAAGATAAGAATTGCAATAACAAATTTTAGAAACTATAGCATTATAAGAAAAAAAATTATACAAACGTAACTCTTTTTGTGAACATTCATTGTAACTCTTCTTTTTGGAATGGAGAGAGTATAAGATATGAACCTTCCTCAATGAACACAGGGGCAGAGGGAGGTATGGGAAAGGGGGCACCATGGTCCTCCAAAATTTATTTTATCATGTATTATCTAAGCTATTTTTTAGGTATAGTGCTCCTAAAATATATATATGCGCAACTATAAGTGCTCTCTTGATCCAATTTATAGATATCTAACTCTATTTTTAGATGCAAATAACTTCTTTAACTCACTAATTTTCAAATCAAACTGACCTAACTAACTAAATATATTTTTAGTGATTTGTTCTTAAATCTCAATTTTTTTTCTAACTTCAAGTTAATTTTGTAGTGAAGTTTATGTCGTTTTTATAAATTTCAATGTTACTCTCTTTTGAATAAAATAATAGTACTTATTGGTCCTGACAATCTAAAATTTATGGCTATGTCACTGAATGAACACAAGCATATATACATTTAGATAACTTCAAATATACGAACCCTGAGGAGTGTTAGCTCATGTATTAGGTTAGCTTGGTGGTATGTGCTTTTCATAAAAAAATAATTCATAAAGGCAATGATCCAACCAATATTGTTTTCTACTTATTAATAAATACAAGTTTCTGGTTATATGTGTCTTGACCATGTGGTTTGTTTTCACATCCATAATGTACTAATAAGATGAAATATGTATTTGAAGGCAAAATGGAGAGAAGCCAAGTTATAATGGCTTGTATGGGCACATACTCTCTCGTGGATAATAATTTTCAAGATTTCTCCATATGATTGTGTTTCATATTTAAGGCTGTGCGATATAGTACCAGTGTTCTTATTTCATGTTGCAAATCTAAGAGGGAGAAGCCGAATTTGCTTTTCCTTCCACCATATTGGGGTGGATAACTAGAGTGACTTTTCATTATACAATGTAAATAAATGCCCCTGTAGATATCAAGTTTCCTGTTTTCCCGTCTGCTTTTACAAACATGTTCTGGTTATTTAGTCGTTTTTAATTTAAAAGTACAATCAGTTTGGGGTAAAGAAGAAACATATGTTGCATGGTTGATTGGGTTTTTTGTGCATTTGTTGGTATATCAAATGCAGAAAGAGTGACTGATGTCCACTTTGATCCCAAAATACTATCAAAACAAATAGATCGAACACATTTGTCTTCTCTTGAAAAATGACAAATATATACTTCGAATCAGACATCTCTTGTGACATTTTTCCATGATCCAAAGTGAGGCTAATTGACGGAAATAGGATTTTAGAATAGCTTCTGTATTTGTATTTGTATTTATCATTTTTTATTTTTCTTTGATGGGATGGAGTTGGAGTTGGAAGTCATCCCGTCTAGGGATGAGACATGTTACTCTGAAGCATTATTACCATTTCCCACTGTACAATGTTACTGCATGTCTTGTTTAGACGGTAGGAATCTTCAGAAAGCAATTGCTACTTTTCCCCCCTGTTCTCCCCCGAGTCATAGTATAAATTTATTTTACAAGCATGGTACTCTTTTGTGTGGAATTTTTTTTGTATAAAGGTTTTCTTCCTTCCTGTAGAACATAGTTCTTGTAGAGCAGTGTTTTATTGGGCTTTTACAGATTGTCACTGTCGGTGCCTCCTTAAAGACATCTACTGCCCAACAGAATTATCAATCTGTATATGGGATCTATTATAGAACTTGAGAATGACTCAATTAATTTTCTTTTTGGAATCAAGAAGCCATCCCCATTCATTTTTAATCAATGCACATGCATCAACATCTAATCATTACCCATTATTTGTACTAAGCAGATGGTGGAGTCAAGATTTATGGAACTTCTCGATCATTCTGCATTGCTTCTGAAGAAGAAATGGTTGTTCGGCATACTAGATGACTTCACCACTAAACAACTACCTCATAATGTTACCTGGGGGTTGAGCTTGTTATATGCCATGGAACACAAGGGTGACCGAGCTTCAATTTCCATTCAAGGTGATTTTTGTGGGTCTGAATCTTAAACAGCTAAACACAGATTCACGCAGACATGACATGCACACAGTCACAAGCATACGTACATATATAATATGCAGAGATTTTAATGGCTTAAATATTTCTTACTGCCGCAAACATCTTGATAGAGATAAATTCTTCCTATGTTCATTATGCTTTCCTGTACCCTGGTAAAAGTTATTTATACATTAGTCTTCTTGTAGGTGAGCTGGCACATGCACTCCGTTTCCTAGCATCTGTTGTATCACAAAGCTTTTTGGCTTTTGGAGACATACTTGAGTTACATAGAAAATTTCTGGAGCTATCCGGTGGCATCAATCGGATTTTTGAGCTGGAAGAGCTTCTAAATGCTGCTCAATCAGGTGTGTGCAACTGCCATGGTAATTGATTGTGAAGTATATTTTGTGTCGTAAACTCAAGATGTGATATATTTATTTATGTTAAAGTTCAACAGGCTATATTCTATGTTGATGTGTCTTTTTGATCTTTGGCATAATATACATTTGGTCTGAAAGATATCTAAAAACGCGATCTCTGATATGTATCAGAAGATCTGGTATTATGTATTAGAAGATCTCTATATGGCAGATATGGTCTAGTAACTATGACTAATATGTCTCAGTCATCATGGAGTTGAAGTCTAGTGCAAAAACAAAGAAAGGAGAAATTCAGTATGTTGGTTACTTGATAACTCTGTTGTTCTCTACAATTCTTGTAGTACTTACAGAAAAAGCAACTAAAGAATATTTAACAGACGTTAATTCTTTCTTTATATTTGTGCATTTCTAACTATGTTTGGGTGTACGCAAATCTTATCATTGCATAGAAATCTTATGAAGCCTCTACCCAAGCCCTAGAGGTCCATTTCTGTTTCTATTCTTCTATTTATTGGTAGCAACCTTTGAATAAAAGGGAAAAAGGTATTCTTTAGAGGTAGATCCTGAAGCTGCTTTGGTAACTCCTTCTCGAAAGTAACCAAGTTCATATTACTATATTCTTTTATAGAACAAGCTTCAACAGTTTGTTGAAAGTGCACAAGACGGTGTCTAAACCGCAAAGAATACATTCATTTTTGAAATGCTAAAAAGATGGTGCTTCCAGTTTAGCAAAAGACATGAGCTTTTTATTGAGACGCCTTGGTAGTTTTGTGGAGTTCAAGACTCCAGAAAGTGACAAGGTTAATGATTTGCTTATCAAATTGTTGGAGAATTTGAAGACTTGATTGCAACATAATCATAATTAAATCACAAAGAAGAGAAGTAGGTAAGAAAAATCAGGCATCACGCTTACAGTCAGGTGCTTGCAGTCATTTTTCTTCCAAATTGTGCTACCAATCTTTTGATAGCTTGGGTGATACCCGTGGTGTATATCTTAAGTGAGTTATTGAGATGTTATATTGTATCTTATGTAATGTCCATAAGGCACCTTCACAACCCAAGATTGGAAGTACTGTTACATGGTTTGTATTTTCTCTGAAACTCATTTCTTATCAATAAAATTACTTGAACGTTGTGCCCTCACATTGATGGAAGTTTATTTTCATACAGATGATTTAATTCATAGTTCTACATCTTCATCAGAGGGGAATGAGTTACACTCTGGCTGTATCATTTCATTCTCAAAGGTTGATATCATAACACCAACACAGAAAATGTTGGCTAGGCAGTTGACATGCGATATAGAACCAACAAAAAGTCTCCTTGTGACAGGTTAGTGGAACATTTTCTTGTGAGCCATTTTATCGTTAGTAATATATTTCATCTGATAAGACTTCAACCTTGAAGGTCCAAATGGGAGTGGAAAAAGTTCTGTCTTCAGAGCCCTTCGAGGTCTTTGGCCTGTAGTTAGCGGAAGACTTATTAAACCACATCATGTTACTAATGAAGAGGCTGGTTCAGGCTGTGGTGTATTTTTTGTTCCGCAAAGACCATATACGTGCTTAGGAACGTTGAGAGATCAAATTATATATCCTCTCTCACATGAGGAAGCAGGGAAAAGGGTGTATGCATTGCATGAAAACGGTAACTTAAAGTTTATTTGTCTTTCTGGATTTTTTTCCATAACTATGTGTAGTTCTAATTTCATTTTCCGTCAACGAAAGAACATGTTTGACAGTCTTAGCTTCTGTTTCCATATTAAATTATATCATTATCGAGGGATGACGATTATGTTAACAAATGTCATAACAGATATTTACTTGGTGATCTATCTGCAAGTAGTGTCCATGATGATTTATCAAAGGCCAAGTTTTTGTACCATTTTGGTTTTTGGCCCACCTGGACATAGTTGTTCACATCAAGGAAATACAATCGATTCCAACTATTTCACTGAAGGACTGGAATTAGTTATTGCTTTAACTTTGTTAATTTATCATGTGCTAGTAAAATAATTAATGTTTACTCTCTGAGAACCAAACTCATAACAAATAATTGGCATGACACTTATTTAGCTGAACTAAAAGAATGTAGTGAGATACAATATTTCTGCTGATTTCCAATGGCTTAAGAACACGAAATTGGTGGATTTTATGGTCTGTTGGATAAGCTCTAGGCAGTTTACTTATTTCATTATTGGTAGGGGTAGTATAGTCTCCTTTATATAGTCTGGTGAGTCTTGTCCTTTGCTGAATGAGTCATGTTCTCTGTATATATGAACCAAGCCTGTAGTTCTTCTGTTTCAAATTATATGATGTATTGAAATGTTCAAGTGACATGATCCCTCAATTATATTTTCATTATGATAATGAAATTACCAAAACTTTCCATCAGTCTCTCTGTTTGATTTTTATTTTATTCTGTGAGTTTGTTGTTTTCTGTTTCTTTGCCGTGTGCTTGAGTTGGTGTATATTTTGTTGATCCATTACAGAGACATCTGTTCGGCTCTTTTCTTTCCTTGTGTTTCTATAAGCAGTTTAGCTGCACCTTCCGGTTTGTTAACGTCGGGTGATAACAATACTTTTCCTTTTATATGCTCTATCTCGTCTGAATTATCAATGATGTGATCTCTCTGGTTTTTCACCTTTTCTATACTCTTATCTGTTGATTTAATGATGCGCTACTAATTTATGGTCAAACATATGTAGGCAACACAGTTGATTTGGATACACATCTGAAAACTATTCTAGAGAAAGTAAAGCTGCTTTATCTTTTGGAAAGAGAAGGTTGCTGGGATGCTAGTCAGAACTGGGAAGACATACTTTCTCTTGGTGAACAGCAGCGACTAGGCATGGTGAGCTTGATTTATTGAATTTAGCTGTCAAAGTTTGAGGGTTTAATATGAGGTTAAATGCTTGACTGTATGACGTGATATTTACGATAGCGAGTTCGTTGAACTTCCTTTTCTTTGACAATCCTTGGTTTCAAATATACTTGCTTCATATATGATGCAATACTGAAGTGTGTGTCATCTGTTCTGCAAGGCTCGCTTATTCTTTCACAAGCCCCGGTTTGGCATCCTTGATGAGTGTACCAAGTAAGAAAGAACAGTCTATTCAATTTTACGATTTACAAAGATCAACTTTATAGTTTATATTGTTCCTTAATATGATTTCCCTTTTCATTTTTTTTCCATCTGAAATTACAGTGCTACTAGTGTTGATGTTGAAGAACACCTTTATAGACTTGCAAACGACATGGGCATAACAGTTGTGACCTCTTCTCAGGTAAGTCGTGGTTCAATTAGGAAGAGACTTGTGGAGAATAGCGCCACTGCAATTCAGTGTGAATGAGATTTTTCTCGTCATATTCAACTAACTAATTTAATCTTTACTTCCAAAAGAATTTTTTAATATACAAATTTTGAAGCCAATGAGGACTATGAGATTGAGAGTTTATTCTGTTAGGTCAGACCAACACAATACTTTTCAGAGGGTATTTTGAAATGACTGATTTATTTAATGTGCATGAGATTCACATCATTATTTAATGATTAAAACCTGATTGCTTTAATAATTCTATGAAGCCAATGAAGGGCACTGTCTTTGAGGGATTAAATATTATTAGCACTTTACCATCCTTAATCACATTATAACTCATTATGGGGCCTTTAAAATGACCTCTAGTTATGTAAATTACAATATATGGATATTTTGATGTGACTAAGTTCTTGCTTCCACTTAAATTTGGGAATAAGTCTTGGTCTAGAAGGCGAGGGTAGATGATCACTAAACCTCGTGCACCCAACATTTAGTGTATTTATAAGACGAAATAATCAGCGATTCCATCTGTAAATTAATCAGCCTTCTCCTACAATTTATTATTCTGTTGAACAGATTTTGTTTATTATTGTCGGTCATATTGTTTGTGCTTTGCATGTGTATCATCTCAGCGTCCAGCTCTGATACCATTCCATTCAACGGAACTGAGGTTAATCGATGGCGAGGGCAAGTGGGAGCTTCGTTCAATAAAGCAATGAGTTGGGAGCAGCGTTGCCTTTAGCAGCACTCATGCGGAGGCATTGTTTCTGCTTGTGGCGGTGACTGGTGAATGCAATCCCAGTTCCAATAAGCAGCCCTCGGGGAACCACTGGAAATCTGGGTTTAGAAGTAACATATCCACGTTGGATGTCTAAATGATATAACCACAAAGTGAATTCCATTACAGATGTGAAGAAAATAAGAACAGGGTATACGTTCATTATTTTGTGTAATATAGAAAATTATGTATAGGCATTATTTCCTGTCGCTTATCTTCTACTGTATGAACTCGAACCCTATCAGTTCGATTTAGTCCTCGGAATAAAATCACAAGGAAGTTAGGGGTTGCTACTAATTTCCATAATGTTTGCCTTCAAGGCAAAATATTGTTCAATACTCACCGATCGGGACAACTTCTACGGGTGTTAAGAGCAAGGAAAAAATTTCAGAGTTTAGAGCATAAATATTAGTTATGACTTGTGACTCTGTACCTTCAAAGTTAAAACCCTATATTTATGACTTATGAGCAACGTTTCTCGTCTGTAACTATCCTATCCTGTTCCTACTTAATTGATATGTACGTTATTTGGTTGAATCGATCATTTTTTGACTTTAAAATCACTTGTATAATTAAAAAAATTGAGTTGTATTGTAGATTATTGTTGTATATTGCATAGATGTTCTTTTGATTATAAACTGAGTCCTGTATATTGCATCGAGTAATCTAATTTATCGATGAACTTTACAAAAATTGAATCGATACTAATAATAAAATGGTGAGATTAGTTTATGATTATAAATGATTTAATAACTTGATGTATGTTTGGGATGCGGTTATACGCTGTAATTGTACCGGTAGGGCTGAAAAGGGTTGAGCCTACCTGTACTATAATTGAGTTGAACCTAACTAAACTGAACATCCTTGATGAATAAAAATTTTTGTATGAGATTGGCTCGTTAATTAGTCAAACGTTCCGAACACCGTAAACCAATTAAACCGAGTACAGTTGAGTTCTCGAGTTGGAACTTAAAATGAAGAAACGGACATTTCGAGATTGAGCCTAACAAACTTTAAACTAGTTAAACCGAGTAGAACAACCGACGGTTTGGTTCCTAAAATTTAAAAAAAATAAAAAATTAGTAACAATCCCTCTAATATTCCTGACGATTCTACGAAACACATTGCATGATCAACATATCAGATCTGAGAAATAAAAAAAATAAAAAATAATGAAAAATGTGATACAGTGGGTGGATTTAGCAGAGACAATGATAAATATAATGGAGATATAACGAAGAAGAAGGTAACTCCAATAATGGTGGTGACTATGGAGTCGTCGACGGTGGTGGCTGCCGGCAATAGAGCTAGATCTATATTGTATTTGAATTCTCGGATCTGTTTGTATTGATGTTAGAAGTGGAGTTTGTGACGTTGGTGATGTCGGTTATGGTAGTGATGCCGGCTCCAGTTGACGGTAGCGGCAGCAATGACGGCGATAGATCAAGATTTAGATTTATTAGATCTACTGTATATTGAAGCAACGGTGGTAGTGATGATGAAGATGGCGACGGTGGTCGGACGGCAAAGGCAAAATGACGGTGGTCGGACGGCAAAGGCAAAATGACGGCGATCGGACGACGGTGGAGGCGATTCTTGAGGTTGAGAAGGGATAGAGAGAGAGAGAGAAATCTGGCGGTGGAAATGGAGGAGTGAGAGAGAGGTGTGTGAAGGGAATAATGCCGAGAAAGAGAGAGGAAAATATAAATGGAGTATAATAGTATTTGCACTAATAAAATATCACATGGATGTTAGTACAAAAAAAGAAAAAACTGGAACGAAATTTCTTTTTGAAAACCTAGCTGGCCTGTCATTTCCTCAACACACATTATGATAACCATTTTTTGCTCATATTTAGTGAATTATATCATAGTTACTAAAGTATAATATAAAGTTTTACTTTTGTTTTGTGTGCATACCTATATAAAACGAATTCATTTTAATCTACTAATTCAGAATAAGAGAATATATTCGATAAGACTCTTTAATTTTATTTGTCAATATTAATTATCTAATCTTACAAATTAGGCTGATCATGTCCATAATAATTACATATTATATTTTCATTACGAATCACACCGATCAAAAATAGGTTCTTTTACACACACACACACACACACACACATATATATATCAACCAATTTATATAGTTATCTATTTATATTAACATATTAATTAACATTAGTTTTTTACGAATTACATTGATCGATTGAAGTGAATCTATTTACAGACTAACTTACAATAGCATTAATCATAATAATAATAAATTTAGTTATTAATCAAATATATGTGATTAAAATAGTTATAATCAAATTGATAATCATAAATAATAATGTGATCTACCATATTTAATAAATGCTAATTAAATTAATTATATCAATTATTAATTAAACTAATTTATTCAAACAAATTAATTATAATCAATGAATAATAATAAATTACCCCCCCCCAATTGGTATTTGAAACTAGTCTATACTAATTCACAACAAACGTTCAAGAGAACTATTTAATTTTATTTGTTAATAGTAGTCTACCTAATTATACAAATGGGTCAGTCATGCTTATACTAATCTATTTATTTATTCTTTCATTACGAATCAGATTGATCAAGAGTAAACACATTTATGTACTATCTATATTTATCTATCCATTAATCAATCTATTTATACTAATTTGTTAATTAACAATAATCTTTTACGAATTAGATTCCATTAATCAATCTATTTATAACAATTTGTTAATTAACAATAATCTTTTACGAATTAGATTGATTGAAGTGAACTTATTTATAGACTAAATTACAATCAAATTAATCATAAAATAATAAAATTAATTATTAATCAAATTTATATAATTAAAATAACTATGATCAGATTGATAATTACAAATACTAATATAATTTACCATAATTAATTAATATTAACTAAGTCAATTATAATATAAATTATTAATTAAACTAATAATTAAATCAATAATAATAAATTACCTTGTTGACACGAAATTTTAAACTAGTTTTATTTATTTCACTAGCAAGAGATTTAGGGGCTTAACTTCTCTTAATTTCTCTCAACGTACTTTCTACTTCTATATTATATAATTTAATTAGATGAAATCTAATACGCTCTCCTATTACTTTGTATTCTATCTACTCGTACAATTACAACAATTATATATTTTAGTAAAAATTATAAAGTAGATCAAAAAAAAAGGAAAAAGATAGGAGAATAATGAAGATGAGCTATATAGTAGTGTAATATAGTTATGTTTATCGTTATATAATGAGTTTGAGCATTTGCTCTAACAGTAAAATCTCATATCCCTTTAAGGTATAACAGTACATGAAAAAAAAAACGTTATATAATTATACTAAACGATGAGATTAAGTGGTCGTTTGGTTCACATAGGAAGTAACTTCATGTGGGAAGTTGCACTTCCCAGGAACTTAATTCCCATATACACTTCACAGGAAATGACATTAACATGTTTGGTTGACACTAGAGAATTTGGATTTCACATGAATTAACTCCCTATGTTTTGTTTAGTTCAGCAGATCTATTTTCCACGCATTATATATGTTTTGACTAATATACCCTTTATAATTTTTAACTATTTTAATAATTAATAATTGGTATTGACATAGTTTACCTTTCCTTTTATCATATATTTTTTCTTTTTGTACCTACGTAACTTATATTTGACTCACAGGTCATACCTATTTGACAAGGTATACTTCATACTTACGAACTTAACATACTCAAGTATCCATAAATTTATGTCTATTAATTTGACATGACTAGAAAAATAGAAAGTAAACTTGAACCAACTATTTTATAACAAAAAATTATATATAAGAAGAAGAAAAAGAAGCAAATGTTAGATGATTGCAATAATCTAATATATCAAACTCCAAGCCAAAAACCAAGGTCTGAAATGAGATGGCAGTAGAAAATGCAAAGTGTTCAATACTTTAACCAAATAACTAACATAATTCAGACTCTAATGTAGATAATAGTCCAAAAGGATGGAGCATATATAAATGCAACTCCAAAAACATAAATTTTCAGTTTTTAAACGCAAATAGGTAGTAAGGATAGTAAATTATCACTGATCTAGAAGCAGTAAACCTTGTACATATGCATATCTAAAATCTTCAGGAAGGTTGAAAAAGAAATCAACTTCTAGGGGATTGAGAGCAATCTTTTTGGACACCAACAAGACTTGAGTAGGAGTTAATCCTTCAATTTTCAATACCTCTGATGTCACTTGTATCCTTCTCTCAGCAGAATCAGACTCGTGCTGGAAACAATTAGCAAGACGCCCTATGTGTTCACCAGCAGCTTCCATCACGTTACTCATTTTGTCAAACTTGGTAGATAGATCTTTCAAAACCTCAATAGTTTCAGTTTTTGCCCTCTTTGTCCTCCTACTTGAGGGTGTAGTTAATGGTGGAACTCCCATTAGACTATGTTGGGTAGTTAGACTTATATCATCTGTAACAAAAACAGGGACTTGTTCTTCTAGTACATCTCTTTCTTCTACTTCCATTTCCTTGAGTATATCTTGTGCATTTCCTGACTCATTCCTGACAGCCCTATCTTTGCCAAATATTTTACCTAACTCATCAAAAAATGGGAAAGGCTTGTTTCTCATTCTTATAGCATTTTTGTGGCTCTGCCATGAAAAAACATAAAATAGTCATGAAATAAAAATAGAAGGTAAGACATGATATGAAAGTGTAAGATATTCCACAAGTGAATCAAGTCACCCAAAAAAAAAAAAAGATCCAATAATATTACCTTTACCCACTCTTCCCAAACTGATTGTGGACATGTAACAAACTTTTGTTCATCATTCCATTCAAAACCGCTAGCAGTTGGGCTTAACATTTCTGCTATAGCATCATATTGTTTCCGAAGGAGCTTTACTCTAGACTCGATATGAGGTTTAGCTTTCTTTTCACACCCTGGCAGTTTTTGCTCCATAAGAGCTTCTAACTTGGCATAGGCACCATTTTTGAACTGACCATTGTCTGTTTTCCACACACCTAGATCAACAAGATCACTCATTGCACTGATAAGAGCACAGTCCTCAGCAAATGACCATCTTATGCAGACTCTTGCAGAGTTACTGCCATTAGCAACTTGGCTACCCCTCATCTTTACAAAACCCAAAATAATATGATAGAAACATAATAGACAATAGAATAAACCAATCAATGAAAACAAAAGACCAACCAAAAAGATAATTGATTGTTATAATCGTCTTACAAAATTGCAATCCAATACCCAAGCAGAATGTCACTTTGGTCATACAAAATTGCACACTAAAAAAAAAGAAAAGTCAATACTAGAAAATATATCATATCATAATCATGATGAAGAAAGTCGTGTATGCAACCATGTATTATACATCTCATTGGCTACATCATTCCTAAATGCATTCCATGCGATGCTAGGCTCCATTATTTCAATATTGTTGTCACCAATTTCTTTATCCATGCCATCTGCAATGAGAGACTCCATAGGGTCTACACTCATGTATGTTCGAATAAAATTATGCATCAATGCACATGCCACGATAATTTTACCCATAGTCCTTCTAGGGTACCAAGTAGTGTTTCTTAGGATACCCCATTTCATTTTAAGCAAGCCAAAATATCTCTCAATGACATTTCTTGCTTGAGAATGCTTCATATTAAAATATTCCTCGACTGAAGTTGGTTGAGCACCAGTCTTCCATACACTAAGATGATATCTTTGTCCTCTAAATGGCGTTAAAAATCCCTCACAGTTCATATATCCAGCATCACATAAATAATAGTTCCCTAGAAAACAACCAAGCAAGGTCTCAATCGTTTTATTTCAATAAGATTTATAAGATATAAAAATAAAATAAAAAAAGCACTACTCATATTACCTTAGGGTACTTTAAAAGGATTTCTCCTAGAAAGTGCATCGCGAAGTACTTTATTGTCAAGTGCTGAACCCTCCCAACCGGGTAATATATAGATAAATTGCATGTCTCGCGTGCACACAGCTAAGATATTGGTAGTGAGCTCTCCTTTCCTATTTCTGAATCTAACTTTGTCCTTATCTCCAACACGAACCTTAATATGTGTTCAATCCAAAGCCCCTAAACAATTCTACACAAACGGATTTGTCATTTATTAATGTTTATTGTCCAACTATGCAAGTATTTATAATATCTATTCATCCCAAATTATTAACTTACCTTAAACCATTTCCACCTTTCATCTTGGCAATTTTCCGTCACTGGTTCAGGTTTCTTCAATAGAATATGGTGGCATCTAAGAATAGCACGAAGAACTGTATTGAAGTGTCTAGATATTGTCTCACCACTTCTTCTGAAATGCAATTGGATTCGCCGATTTTTTGTATCATGAGCAAGGGTAAATAAAAACAATGCAACCATTTCCTCCAAACTTGTATTCCTATTCCCATTCAACCCACCAACACCCTTAAGCATTTCACATAACTTATAAAAGCAAGCTCTATCCATTCTGAGATTATCCAAGCATGCTACATCACTCTCTTGGATCATTGGCCTAAGATTTAAAAGCCTAGCATAGGATCTTTCCTTCGCAGAAGTATCAAAAACAAAAGTTATAGGTTTTGGAATTGTAATATTTAGAATGGCAAGAAAATTAATGAGCTCGGCTATAGTCTCAAAAATCATGATAGTCATCTGCTTATATATAACAATACATGTAGCCGCAATCTTCTTCCGTTTACTCAATGGTATGCGAGCCATAACTGTATAACATGTACATATTACATATTACACAATTACCAATAAAAAAAATAAAAAGTTAAAAATAGTGTAATTGAGACCAAATAAACAAAAAAAAAAATATACTTGTTCAACCAAATAAACCAAAAAAAAGAAAGAAAAGTAAATGAGGACAAAGATATGTACTTACCGATAAAAAATACTTGTTCAGCTGCTAGAGATACTTTTCATTGTATTTTGGGAGAGGAGGCGAAAGAGATTATTTGAGAGCATATGGATGGAGGAAGTGGAGAGTCGTCGTATATGTAATTAGGGTAGCAAAGAGGGTTTACAAGGAATAGAAAAAAGCGGGAAAAAAGGAGGGGAAAGAAAAAAAAAAGGCGCATGATATATAATTAATAAGGACAATTTGGTACTTTTATCATATAACTGATGTGAGAAGTGTGACTTACTAATGGGGGGGGGGGGGGGGGGGGGGGGGGGGGATGTTGCGGTCATGGGGGGGGGGGGGGGGGGGTCGGTGAGCAACTTCCCACGTTTTGTGGGAAGTTCTACTTCCCAAGGAAGTCTCATTTCCTTCATTTTAATTATTTATTGTCAACCAAATAAAAGCCCAACTCACCACTTCCCAGGAAGTTTAACTTCCTGTATAAAATCATGTGAACCAAACGACCACTAAGTGTAGTTATTTTATTATAAATTTGATAGGGATTGTCATCGTTTGAATATAAGAAATTAAAACAAATATATAAATAGAAAATAAAAGAGGTGTTTAGATGGACGCATAACATTTTACGCACATTAATTATTTTTTATTTTTTATTTCAATTTTAAGAATTCTAATCATACAGATCAAAGAGCACCATAGTTTTTCCCTAATAAATAAAACATAGTATTATTTTTTAATAAGAATATCTTTTTTAAACAAACTCCATATAATATAACTATAACAAAGTAAAACAAAATATGACTTTGATGATTTTTTGTGACAAAATTTAGCTTATTATTGGTTCGCATGATACAAAAAAATTATAAATTATTAATTTAATAGATATTTTATAAAAAATATTATTAATACTATTGTGTTTCACATGAGTTCAAAAGCTATATTGATCTTATCCAAAACTCCTAATTAAATGCCTAAATTAACTCTATGATTCATTCCAATTTTGTTTACCATTCAATAAAATCTATCCTGAAAGAGTTACGAAAAACAAAATCAATATCTTATATTTAAAAATTCACCAATTTTATTTTAATTTGGTTCAACTTCACATATCACTTTTTTAATTAAAATTTAATTTGTAATCAACTACAATTCTTATATAATAAAACTAATTTATTTAGAGTTTTTAAAATTTAAAATTTTTATTGTAATAAAATTTTATTAAAATATGTCTAAAATAATGATAACCAATACTTATACAATTATAAAAATAATTTAATTTTAAATTGGTTTATACAAATATACAAATATAAAAAATAAAATTCGTACTTGGCATGGATAACAAAACTAGTTGTATATAAACAGTCAAACCAAAATCTTATCCTTAAAATATCTCTAATTTTATTTAATTTAATTTAACATCACTTTTAATGTTTCTCTCAATCTATACCTATATATAAAATGCCCAAGAGGGATCTTATCCATAATTGATTAGAAATTTTTAAGTTTTTTTTTTCACAAGGGAGATCTTATCCTGAATTGATAAGAAATCTTTTTTAATTTTTTCAATGATAGAAAATAAAAGACATGCAAATATGCAATATTATATAGTACATTAATTGAGTTTTACAAATGGATATATGCACTATGTCATTGGAATTAAACTAAAAAAATAAGTTTTTTTAAACCCTGCTACATTAACACAAACCAAATAATGATGAATACGAACTATAGACTACAAAAAAAATAACAATCATTTTTAAACACAATAATAATATGTTTAAAATAAAGATATGATAAAAAATAATAAACTTACAAATTTACAAGTTATATTTCATTATAATAATACTATCTTATCGTTAATCAATACTAACAATAAAAAAGTATATAAAAATAACGTGTAAATTTCAATTAAACATGCAACCTTAATATTCACGAAGGGAAAAAACTTTATATAATGAAACAAAAGAAAATAAACCTTTATCTTTTAATAGAAAACAACTATATTAAAAACAGAAAAACACAACAAGCTCATATATATTTAACTATAACAAGATATTGTGATTAATTTTAATTAATCATAGGCTTTATATCTATAAAAGAATTATAATTTCTAATGGCATAAAAAAGTTACAATTCAATATTTTAACAAATGTAATTAAAAAAAGTTAAATAAGAACGCTTTTATTTGTTAACAAAAACAAAAATAGAACTTTCAACAAATCTCTACGCAAACTACCTGTAATAAAATAAAAGGGGAAACAATTTTCATTTTCTTTTATGATTAAATTTAACTAATTATTAGTTACAATTTTTTTTTAAAAAAATATTATTAGTTCTCATGACACAAAATTTTATAATTTATTATAAAATGTTCTATAAAAAAATTATAACTATGCATTAAATTACTCGTAATTCAAACTGGATATAAAATTAGTATTTAAAATTTGATGTAATTTAAATGATTTTTTTAATTATTAAAATCATGTGTTAACATTGTAAAACTATACGTAAACTAATGCACTCACCTACAATTTTTATGTTTAATCTATTCGTGTAGTTGACATTACTTGAAAAATTTTACTTACTTCTATGGGATGCTTTTTGTTAGTTCACATTTCTCTATCCGCTGTTCATCTATATATCTATTAAAATATATTAAGAATTGATTATGTAAAAATCAATCCTATAGAATTATTGTAAAGTACTTAGAAAAATTCTAAATGTATATATTCGAATTCTCAAAGTATAGATTTTTGAGCAAGCTCAAGTTAAATGCAGTCTTAAATATAAAATTTAAGACTCAAGTTCATACTCTCAAACTTGACAAATTCATTTAAGTTATAAAATATTTAAAATTCTCCGGTAAACATTAAAACCTGAACTATCTCAAGGATTAGCTCTCTTTTCATCCACTTATTCTAGGTTTAAAAATTTGGTGTGTGTGACTGAATAGAGCATGTATGACTCTGTTGTAGTGGTTTCAACTCCTTGTTTGCATAACTAAAAAGTTTGTAGTTCTATGTGAGCTTATGTTAGTGAATTCCTCCAAGTAAAATAGAGAAAAAGTGGAGAAAAAATTGTCGAACTAATATAAAAATTATCGTCTCTGATTCTGTATTTGTTTACATTCTATATTATGTTGATTTTGTATTTCTGCTTATTTTACGTTGTCAACTTATTGTCTATTCAATAGAGTTCTTTGTTTTCCTTCAACAAGATTAAAATACAGAATATTTTGTTTAACGCCGCTAAGCTCTTTTCAAAAATTCTATTAATCTTTCCCTTTAGTATTTTTCTAATCCCTTTACGATCATTTCACTTTTCTTTAGTCAAATTAAGTTTAGATGTTTCCAATTTTGCGAGATCCTTTCTTTGATATATTTGTATTATTAATATGTTATTGCTAAACTCTTTCTTTCTTTCTCCGAAAGATAGATAAGAACTTAAAACATATTCTTTAAAGAATAATCATACAATCGTACACGTAGACTTGTGTTTCGACTGATTGTTGTTGGTAATGAACCAGAAGCATATTATCCTAAATGTATATAATTTCATGATAGAATATGTATTTCATTATTGTTGTTGCGTCCTTCATTTTTCTATTTTTATTGTTATGGATGTACCGTAATTGAGTTTATTTTATTGACAGATTAATTAGTAATTCAATTTTTACAATGAAAGAAATCCAAAGAATTTGGAAGAATATAAATAAATTTATGGAAATAATTGAACGAATTTTATAATATGATTAGGTATCTAATTTTACACAATTATAGTACTGTAAGGTTATAAGATACATATAAAAACAAATATCTAATTATCCAAATAAAATTCTTTCACTTTCAACGCATAATAGTACTCCCTATATGATATCCCCTTGCTCTTTATTTATTTATTTATCTGATTCACATTTTCATGGTTTGATAATATATCCGGAAGTGCTTATCTTTAAGATCCAACAGTTAAGTGCTTATCCCTAAAGTGCTTATCTTTAAAATATCGGACTTGATTCCCCTTTACTATTTTTCTCCGATTTCTCTTAATGCTCTTTAGTATATTGAATAAATTACTTACGAAATTTTAATTATATAGATGAATTTAATATGAAAATATATAAAAGTGTACTAAATTTCAAATAATTAGTTTGGATGTCCGTGCATAGTAAGGGTAGTTTTGTTTTTCCAAGCAATATTAAGAGAATTATAATTTTTTAGATTTTTTTATTCATAATATTTATATACATGTAATTATATGCATAAGGTAATATTTCTTTAACTATTAATCCGTTCAAAAGTAAAATTAAATAGTATTTGTTCTAATAATGAAAGTAAAAACTTATTTAAAGTCAAACTATATAGTATTTAGATTTGACTGAATAAAATTATTTTTAGTAATAATAAGAAAAAGAAAGAATAATTAAATTGGCTGAGTTAATAATTGATTCAACAAAATTGACTAGTTTCTTGAAATATGATTTTTCAATAAATATATAATGATAGATTTAACAATGTACTCGTGATTTTAACAATCTAAAAATCATCAAATCTTAATAATTTAAATTATATCAAATTTCAGTAATTAAGATGAATGTATTATATTGTTAAATTGCATGAAATTTAGTACATCCTCATATTCTTTTATATTTTATCCATTTATACAGTTAAAATTACATAAAATAAATTTTATTAAAAAAAACATATAAAGTGCATTAAAAATAATTAAAGAGAATTGAGTGATGAAAGAGCCAAATTCTAAAATACCATCATGATTTTATACGTACTTTTAAGATTTTAGCCTTTCAAGGATCTCAAGAGCATTTTCACAAAGATGTCAAGAGCATTGTCTAAGTTGATCGCTATTTTCACAAAGATCTCATGGCATTTTATTGCATATACTTATAAGCGCACTTATACAGAGTTAGGGTTCTTTTTTTATTTATTTATTAAATTAATATAATTCTGAACGGTTATAATTCTATATAAAATACAGTCGAATATTTAATACTAAAAGAGAAAACTTATGCATCATACTTAATAACATTATAACTACAATCATATGAATATATTGAATTTGTATAAATTAAATAATCTCAACTTTGATTATCGTTAAAAGCAATTTAATTAAGAGATGTCTCTTAATAAATTAGCATAATTTTTAATCAAGACGTTGTAAGAGGTTTTAAGGGATGAATGTTCACCAAACAATAATGCTACGTAAACAAATAAAATATACTATAAATTAAAGTACACAAACATAGGCGATTATATTTGATCAACTAATCTTTAGTTGACTGGTTTTCAATAGTCCCCAATAAGATTTTGTCATATTTTTATGCACATTTTATTAGATACAAATTAGTACCCTAACATTATATTTTTTCTCTAAATTTTAAAACTTCTCAACTGCACTATACAATAGTCATTGCAATTCAGAATTCTTTCGACAACGTTATTATATACTCCGTACAAATTTGTGTTCAAAGAATGCGTTCATTTCGAAACTAGAATTACAATATGAGTTATCAAATAATGACACTTAAACAACGAGATTATTTGCTGGAAAACAACTGTGAAGCTTTTTTTTCTTTTTTTTCAGTTGTGTTTTCCTTCTAATTTAGATGCGTTGTGGGAGTGAGTTTTGTGTTTTATGGGAAGATGTTTGTAGCATTTTGTCCAAAACTTTTAGACTTGTATTTGTATTTTTTGGGTTAGCTATTGAAATCTGTTTTTTTTCGCCAATATAGAAAAATGACTTATCAAATTTGAAATTTTATTTAAGTTTAGCCTTTAAGTGATATAATTATTATAATCCGACAATATACAGAAAACCTATTATCACGATAACTATTATATTCTGAACTTAATTACTTTCTAATCATAAATTATTGTATAACTTGAAATGAACTCAACTAATTAATTTCAGTATTTTATATGTTTGCAAATGTTTAATATATAAATGAAGATTTTTTTTTTTTATTTACAAAGTTTATGTAGAGGACATGTCACTGATTTTTTTAAAAGCTTACAAGTTACTCATCAAAGTGGTAAGATTCTACGACTGTGTACAATAAAACTAAATGATTAAATCTGAATAATTAGTATATCTACACAGTATAGAGCTTCCAAATCTGAATTAGAAAACCCGTTTGATAACAAAATTATTTTGATCATCAGAATAACATCAAAACTAAAATTAAGAGGTCATTATCAAAGTAAAAGTAATTTTCAAATTAGCGTATGCAATAAAATTTGTAAGATAATATTTTTAAAAATTTAATAATAATATGTTCGTTGAAATTCTTATTAAGAGTTATCTCTTAATAAAGTAATATAAGTTTCTTTTCTTACCAGTTAAGTGGTATTAAATGACATTTAAATATCAAATTTCTTTATCAAAGAACATACACTTCAGTTAAGTGGTATTAAATGACATTTAAATATCAAATTTCTTTATCAAAGAACATACACTTCTTACTGATTAAGAAATTAAATTGTAAAGATGTGTTAAAAAACAATACAACACTGTGATTCTCAATTTAATAAAAACCCTTCTTATGCATTGTAACGTTGGTTGCTGTTTTATTTTCATGTATGTAGATGTAAATCTATGCCTAGTAGGAAAACCATTGGTTCAGAAAGAGAAAGAAGCTTCCCTTTTTCAAGTAATAAACAACATCATGAATAAACAAAGCATTTCAGAAGAAATGAATCAAAACTTACGGCTAATATGGTTGCTGATAAGGGTTGAGCCAGTAAAAAATTGTACATAATGATCAATTATGATAAATACTGATCTTACTTTATGGGTGTAATCCACCTTTATATATATATATATATATATATGCATGATCTAGTAATATTTCAACCCTGCTCGCTCATAGCCACTTACTACTGCATATTATAGTCCATAAAATCAGCAACTTGTCCTCCAAATACAAGTACAAATGTACAATCTAATCCTCCTATAGCTCTTCATTAATAACTCTTTAAGTAAACATAATAAAATAATATAATGAAAAAAAGAGATTCAATAAGGGAGACAACCAGTGCATCCAGCTCATGGCGATCATCAAACTGTCAAGTCTATTATTAAGACGATCAATATGTGATAATCTGAGTCTTACTACTACTTTTGCGTTAAAGGATAATCTATATATAACAAATAAGATAAACAAAATAATTTCAGATAACACTTTATATGATCGATAATATAAAATGATTACTTATTATGGTCCTTAACAAATGAATCCCCAAAAATATCATGTTACCACGAATGTGCTTGTGTGTCTCCGTATTTGTGTGTATACGAGCGTGTATAATGTAATAAATATGTTTCAAAAGATATAAAATGTGTTCACAAAATTAGCATGGTTAAAAATGAATTGATGTGATGAAATTTAGTTCATTTGATTAAATTTCGATAGGTGTTTTTTTCCATCTTTAAACTTAATGATAGGTAATTTGGAGCCAAATCTGAACTCAATATTAGACTTGACAGTTAGATATTCGTAGAAATTGGATAGCTAAAATATATAATGGGCCGGTGCTTTTTTTTTTAAAAAAATTCCATTCACTTAATAAATCGGATTATAAGTAAAGTAAGAAGATAAATTCTCCCAGAACATAATGAATCCGATTATAATAAGTATAAAAAAAAAATACATAATTAAGACATATAATCCAATTTAAAAACTATTGAAATATATGTTTTATCGTAAAATCATCGGACAAATATGTTTTAATCAATTGTCGAGAATAATTGGCGAAATAGTACAAGTACAACTGTTTCTTCAAACGTCTAATCCGAGAAGATCCCAACAAGCTAATCAAATTTCGTATTCTAAGTCCTTATCAATCATCGCATTTATATGATCTCGCGATGGATGAATCCAAATTAGAGAAAAGATCTCGTAAGTATAAATAAATCTAAACTTAAAGCAAAGGATTCCTAAGTAAGAGAAAACAAAATCCTGAATCACAACTTTATTCAAAATAATTAAACAAAAATAAGTGAAAAGAACAAGATGTTGGGGAGAGCTTTTTCTATTAACGAAAAAAAACTCTCCCCAAATTTATAAATTCTATAGAGGGGAGGTTAGAGTTTTGGAAGAGAGAAAGATTAATAATGGGCTAGTGTTGCCTAGTTAGATAAATTTACTTATGTGTAAATATATCCATTTAATTAATTTTTATGCGATAAATGTTGTATACATTACCATAATAAAGAGTGAAATTAGATACGCTTTGGGTTCCCATAATATGCGTACTCTAAGTGGTCGTTTGGTTCACATGATTTTATACAGGAAGTAGTGAGTTGAGTTTTTATTTGGTTGACAATGAATAATTAAAATGGAGGAAATGAGACTTCCTTGGGAAGTAGAACTTCCCACAAAACGTGGGAAGTAAGTCACACTTCCCACATCAGTTGTATGATAAAAATACCAAATTGCCCTTATTAATTACATATCAGGCGCCTTTTTTTTTTCTTTCCCCCCTTTTTTTTTGCTTTTTTCTATTCCCTGTAAACCCTCTTTGCTACCTTAATTACATATATGACGACCCTCCACTTCTTATATATAATTTTTTGTTATAAAATAGTTGCTTCAATTTTACTTTCTATTTTTCTAGTCATGCCAAATTAATAGATATAAATTTATGGATACTTGAATATGTTGAGTTCGTAGGTATGAAGTATACCTTGTCAAATAGGTATGACCTGTGAGGTAAATATAAGTTACGTAGGTACAAAAAGAAAAAAAATATGATAAAAGAAAAGGTAAACTATGTCAATACCAATTATTAATGATTAAAATAGTTCAAAATTGTAAAGGGTATATTAGTCAAAACATATATAATGCGTGGAAAATAGATCTGCTGAACCAAACAAAATATAGGGAGTTAATTCATGTGAAGTCCAAATTGTCTAATATCAACCAAACATGTTAATGTCATTTCCTATAAAGTGTATATGAGAATTAAGTTCCTGGGAAGTGTAACTTTCCACAAGAAGTTACTTCCCATGTGAACCAAACGACCACTAAATTTAAACATGTAAATAAGAAACAAACTTATACAACATAAAAGATGATATAATTTGTATCTTATATTTTTTTTTTTTGACTTTTTTAATTTGTATGATTGAGATTTTTATATAGATCGTGGATTTATAAATATAAACGCAGAATCTTAATAATAAGAAATTTCCCATCAAGTAGTATATGATATATATGTAAATCCTAAATATGAAAAATATGGAATTTTTCTAGGAAATAAATTTTGAAAAATGAGCTTCATTTAATTTTCCTTGATCTCTCTCTTAATTATAACAAATCAATATTACTATCATACAAATAGTTTATTTGATTTGTTGAATATAAATTTGTTTATTGTGTACCACATTTATATTAAATTGTTAAAATTAACTTAATTTGTGTTATTATAATATCCAACATTTGTATTCATTTTTAATATTATCTGACGAATATTATCCACATTAATATCCGCAATAAATATATATGAATATAAATATAAGTATATATACGGAAAAAAATGGGATGAAATTTTTTATCTTAGGAATCTTTGATTTATTGCAGCTACATACATTTGTATTTGTAATGGTTAGTGATGTTCATGACGTGAAATGATAGCTTACATTTGCGACGTTCATGTACATTAACAATGTTAAATGAACGAATAACATATTTAGATTTGTAATTAAAATTTTATATGAAGATATATTGATTACGAGTTTCAAAAAAATATCAATGGCGATGAAGAAGACAATGAATACGATTAAAAAAAATTGGGAAGTTCGTCTGCAACAATTTATTGCAAACGAAGTTCCCACTTGTTTTTACGTTCGTCACATATTCAAATTGTAGCAAACGTAAAATAATTGGGATTTTCTTATACTACAATTAGCAGCGAGCGAATTTCTCAATTTTTTTGCTTCCGCTACAAATTTAGATTTACATCCACTACAATTTTACTTTGTAGCGGACGTAAAAGTCTCATAATAATATCTCACTGTTCTTTTTAATTTTAAAGTGGAGATTGAATTGAAAAAATGTACTTTTTTAAATCATCCCATGTGTGTGTGTGTGTGTGTATATTGGCATGATTCCTTGCTAGGGTTGAAAAAATTACTATTTTTTTCAACCCAATTGTTAACGTTGTTGCCCATTGCTCAATTTTTATAAATAAAACCTCTCGTCCACCATAATTTATAGCAAATAGAAAAAAAAATTAAAAGTCTCGTCTGCTACAAATTGTGACGGACGACAGGTTTTATATATAAAATTTAGGCAAGAGACAAAATGAATGGAGAAAAAAAGGCATTACTCGTCTGTCATAAATTATAACAAACGTTACTACAATTTGTGGTGGACAAGGAGGTCACCCTTTGTGGTGGACAAGGAGGCCACCCCCATTCAATCTCATAGTTGGTTTAAAGCATTGACTACTTAGATCGGGCCAAATAAAACGGTGATTTTATCCAACATTATCCTATATATATATATATATATATATATATATATATATATATATATATAT